>OZ010795.1:145376766-146005174 GCA_963932465.1 Maratus speciosus | reverse complement strand
GTTAAATATATTTTGAAGTGTATGTGTGTGGGGGGGGGGGGGAGGGAACTGTGCTGCATGTATGAACATTTTTTTATGTTAAATAACTGTTTTAATATTTTTTAATGTGCCGATGACCGCACTGTTGTGTAATGTCACCATAATTAACCATAATTTTTTAGTTATTTTACCTAATATATATATGTATATATTTATATATTTTTTAGATCCTTGATTCACTTACTAATTCTGAATGCTTGAAACTGTGTGATTCTGTCTTGCCTAAACTCACTTCAGTTGAATCAAAATTATACTTGGTGCAATACATTGTTGATAATATTCCATCTGATAACATGGAATATTACTGCAATATGCTTCTTGGCTTAAAAGTGAGTAGATTTGAATATTCCATTGCTTAATCTATACATGAGATAGTTTTTTGAAATTTTATTTGTTTAACAACAACAACAAAAAAAAACTCTTCTGTTAATAAATATTAATACCTAAACCAGGTACTTAGATATTATTATTTATACATTTATATTATTTGAAAATTACAGTTGTATTTCTCTCACTGGAACAACTTTGTTAGAATTTGTTATTAGTGTTTACATTAAGAAAAAGATATTTCAAACCATATTCTTTGTTTTTTATATGATGTTTAAAAAGTATTCATTTTTCTGCTTATTTTGTATAAAAATTTTCAAGAACATCACTCATTGCATATTAACATACATTTATTTATTTTTGTCTTAAATGCCAGTCAAAATGGTACAATATATTTTATCTTTTCATTTATTTAGTAAGTAACTTTTCCTCAGTAAATAATAATAAAAAATGTTTTTTTCTTGTTATTGATTCTTTTCAGATGCTTTCTTCTTTGAAATCTCCTGCTAAAGAAGCTTACACTGATTTGGTTGCTCAACCCTATCTTCTGTTAGAGCAAATGCTTATGAATGTAGAAGTAAGTATATTAGTTAATATAGTTTTCTATTTTGCTTAAGATATTATAGTGATTGTTTTGAATACATGCATATCTCTTTTTACATGATGTGCATCAAGAAAATATTTACAATTACAAATATTTTTTTAATATGAAAATTAGTTCCACCTGAATCTCTCTATTCTAAAAAAAAGTAACTCCCGCTGTCACCGCCGCCGCCGCCGCCGCCGGTTTTGAATTTTTTGTGACCGGAGGTCTTTCTTCGTTAATATTAAGAAAAATAATGCATACAAAAATATGAAAATTGATAGTATTATACAGAAATGTTTGATAAACACGCTGATGTAGACAGTTTTCAAATCGAAGAATTATTTTAAGAGATATTTAATGCTAAAGTTGGACAAAATCGTTCCATTAAAAAAGTTTTATAGGAGCAAAAACTATACATCGGAATTTAATACTTTTTAGATCATTTTATACGTTATAATTTCCCGGTCTGCAGAAATAATTTATTTTTTTAATTTGACTCATTTTTCGAGGTTTCATTTCTATTTTAAATTCAAATTTTCAGCATTTCGAGAGATATTTTTTTACTTATTTCAGAAAATTGTACTAATTTAACCTGTTGCCAAACTGTATAAACAACGGAAACAATAATGTTTGCTTCAAATTAAAAATTTATTTACGCGTGACTATTATAAACAGAAAAGAAAAACTTTCAAATTAGAATTAAATAATTACGTATAAAAATCAGGAACTTATTGAAAATTACTTCATCTATAATTACACGTGAATTTTAACAGAGAAAGGATATTGTAAAGTAATAAATTCATTAACATGTGTTAGAAGTCTTAAATAGGAGAAATTACATCACATTTACGTCACATTACACTTATTACGTAAAATGAACAAAAAATAATATTGCAAAATTGTAGTTTAAATTTAAAAATAGCGCGAGACATTTACTTGATATTTTGAGATGAACTTTTCAACTATTTTTTTTTTTTTTTTTTTTTTTTTTGACAGCGCAAATAATATTTCATTTCTAATAAAAGCATTTTCACGTGAATATTAAAAAGGGAAAGAAAAGTTTGGTGAAAATTACGTCAGATTAAAAACGATATATTTAAAATGTTTTATTTAAAAGGACTTTCTTTTCGCTTTGTTAAAAAATACCGGGAGACAAAGACTCTGTTTACTTAATTCATTTTATATTAGATGATTTTGAAATGCCATTGTATCTTTTAACAGCAGCTGATTTTTCCGTAAAATTCCCCAATCAAAGAGAAATGAATAGAAACCCGTTTATAGGGCGATCGCCTTTGTTTTTTTTAATTATAATTCAATCTTCCAAAAAAATTCAATTAAAGCCGATCAAATTAGCGTGCTTTTAGAGACTGCAGTGTCTGAACGGGGGGTTGGCGAGCGTAGCTCGTAGGGGGCCGAGCCCCCTAGTAATTAAAATAAACCATAAACTCAAAAACATGGTTCTTTTTCAGAATCAGTATAATCAAGGCTATTCCAAAGTATTGAAAAAAAAATTACAAAGAATTCAGTGCAGTCTAGATAACTCAATATTCCGCTGCGAAAAAAAAAAAAAAAAAAAATCAATTTAGCAAAGTTTTCAAACTTAAGAATTTATTTTAAAAACTTTGACTTTAAAATCATAAAATATTTATAATAAGTAAATGTATGTTATTAAGTATGTATTAAATATTAGAATAGAGTTATTAAACAATTAAATAATTGCATTTAATAAACTGATTTCCATTAATTAGGATAAAAATAATTAGGATCAAAGGAATAAGCTAGGATTTTATGAAATATATTTTTTGAATACAACAAAAGTGATTGAATAAACAGGAAGTTAAGTTGGATTGTAAAAATAATAAATTCTTAAGAAGCACTGATCGATAAAAGAGCAATATTTAAAGATTAGTTCTGATAAAATAGTTCAAATTGTAGTCGACCTAAGTGGGTTTCTGTTAAAATGTGTCACATTAACAAGCTCCTTCCTCATTGAAGTTTACATTGTATGTGCTAGAGATCTGCACGGGCCGGCCCGTGGCCCAAAGCCCGAGCCCGGCCCGCGGGCCGGGCTCGGGCCTATTTTCCTCCCCGGCACTTGGACCGGGCCAGGCCTAGTCACTACTCTTTACGGGCCGGGGCCTTATTTTTTTCCTGATGGTTCGGGCCGGGCCGGGCCTAACTTATTTTTCTGCACAGAGCCGGTACTGGTTTCATTCCTAATCTTCAACGGCAAAAATTTTCATTCCTAGTTTTGAACCAGCCCGTATGAAAATCATTGTCTCGGCGTGACCTAGTCCATTCAAAGGTCAGTAAAATTAGGCTTGGCACAATAAAAAGAAAAAAAAAATGCATACATTTTTAAATTGCCATTATTCTACAACTAAGCATTCAAATTCATCCTTTTTAAGGAATAGTAGATTTCTATGCTTATTAAAATATAGTTAAATTAAAATATAGTAAAACGTGTGAAAAAAACCTGCCTATGACGGAATCTTGTTTTAAACTGAAAAACGTGTTGATCCATGCCAAATTAATATACTACTACGTAAGAAAAGAATATATAATACATTTACACTTGCTAAGAAAGAGAACTTGTCTATAACGCATTTTTTTTTCTTTTCTATGCAATTCCATCTTAGATTTTACTGTATAGCATTTTTCAGATTTTTAATACTTCAATACATGCAATATGGATTAACAATATTAATGATAACTGAAACATTTACATACAAGAAATAGAGATTTGTTAAAAAAATAACTATTGCACCCTGTGGCACTTCTATAAAAATGAAGATTATACACATGAAAAGAAAAGTTAAGATAAATATTTTGGGCCTGAACTCCTCGTACGAGACAAATTTGTAACCAAATCGACGTAAAAATCAATGTTTTGTAAAAATTCACTCAGGCCGAGATTTTAACTTTTTTTCGGGCTGGGCCGGGCCAATAAATTTTTTTTACGGGCTGGGCCGAACTTTTAACTTTTCTACCGGGCCGGGCCGAGCCAATATTTTTTTTGTACGGGTCGGGCCGAACTTTTTTTTCTCTCACTCGGGCCGGGCCCGGGCATGTCGGCCCGTGCAGACCTCTAGTATGTGCGGCATTATCCAGGTGATGAGTTATCATGGTTTCACTGTACTTGTTTTATATTAAGTGTTTATTCTAACATTTTATACCATATGTATTACTTATCAGCATATTCTTAGCTAAATACATATCTTAAACAGTATTTTTGATTAGTATTGTATGGGTTCACTGTCCATAAGGTAAAAGCTTCTTTATAAAGATTATTGCTATTGAAACTTTAGCTTCTTTGAAACTAGCATTTTTAACTGTATTTGCTATTTTATTTTAAAAGATATATATATGTTTACTCATGAGTAAAAAAGTAGCAAAACTTTTTCTGTTATTAATATGGTAATTACATCTATAAAGCAAAAGCATGTCTGCAGGTAATGCTGCCATCATAATGACATTGGCGACAATTTAACCAATCCATTTCCCTTTTTTCTCAAATTAAAGCAACATCTAAACTTTACATAATTTTAATTTTTACACAAAAAGGGAAATAAAATGTACTTTCAAATGTAATTTCCATGAAAACTGTACTTCAATTAATGAATTTTTTATAGTTTTAAAAATAATTTTCAATCATGAATCTTTAAAAAAGATCTATCTATACCGTGTACAGCTTGATTATGGAAAATTAACTCTTTTGCCCTTAAAACAATATGAATAATTCAAAATTTATTTCTGGCTGCTATTCCATAATGAAATTAACACTTTATCATTGAATAAGTAAATAAATAAAATAATATAAATAAAACATAAACTGTATACTTAAACACTGAAGTAATCAGAATAAAAAATCTGTGCTGTAAGTAGCAAAATCTTTGATAATTTCTTTGATTAAGACAGAAGTGTAAATTTTAATAAATTTTATAACTTTATTTGAATACATAATTGATATTTTTCATATGAAAATGCTTTTTGGTGTTGCTAGTTGGTAATCTAAAAATATATATTAAATGTAAAAAATCTGTTAGTTTTCAATTAAAAAAAAAAAAAAAAAATCATCTAATTTTTGTAAACCATGCAGTATGTTATGTAACTTTGGAAGCTCTGGTCAGATTCTCTAGAATTTATAACTGAGTATTTCATAGTAAATAATAAAAAAAATTCCCTTCAGATTTATTTCAGAATTTGCTGCTTTCTGTTTTAGGACTGCGGTCCAATCAAACCCAATCTGATTTTTTTAATATTGTATTTATATATATGTTTGTAAGTTAAAAAAAAAAAAAAAAAATTGAATTATTTTTTTTTAATTTAGTCATTATTTTGAGATAAACTGTTTAATGTTATAGCTCAAAGATGCTGAAAAAGCTATTCAAGCTGTAGAAAAAGACTTGCAATACCTGAAGGATTTAGCTCCAGTAATGAATATAGCTAGTGTTAATCAGCTGGTTGAAGATTATGCATCTAAAGCTCTTGAGGTTCATTTCTTGGATGCTCTATTAGGTAAGATAAAAATATTATAATTTGTTATATCTCTTTATTATTTATATTTTTTTTAAGAGAAAAAGGCTTTTAAAAATAAAACTTTTGTTTTTAAAACTTTGATTTAAAATTAAAGTTTCTATTGATAAAATTTCCATGAAGTAATTATTTCCTGTTCCTGTGTTCTTTGGAGAATACAAAGTTTGTGGGTTGATCAGCTGAGTGCCTGTGCTTGGACTTTGTTATACCTCCATAAATGTTAAGTTGTCACTTTATGTTCTCATATATGCCTTTTCTCCATACAATGTTGTTTTATTTTTTAGGATCACAAATTTCTAATTTACTTTTGTTCTGTTTTTTGTTGACCTTATTGATTTAATTTATAGATAAAACACGATGATTTTGATTCTTTACTCTTGTTAACTGTTTTTTTTTTTCTCTTTTTTTATGCGGTATGGTAGCTTTTAATTTAATTTCATTTCATCCTCATAATAAAAATGCTAGATTGCTCACTTTATGTTGTCATGTATGCCTTTTCTCCATACAATGTTGTTTTATTTTTGAGGCTCACAAATTTCTAATTTAGTTTTGTTTACTGCTTTGTTGACATTATTGATTTAATTTATTGATACAACATGATGGTGTTGCTCCTTTATTCTTTTTACCTGGGTGTTTTTTCTACATTTTTTCACACTGTATGGTAGCTTTTAACCTAATTTAACTTAATTTTGTCCTTATAATATAAATGTTAAACTGCTCACTTTATATTGCCATGTATTCGTTTTCTCCACATAGTGTTGCTTTATTTTTAGGGTAACAAATTTCTAATTTAGTTTTTTCTTTGTTGATCTTATTGATTTAATTTATAGATATGACACTGGTTATAATTCTTTATTCTTGCTAACTGTGTGTTGTTATTTTTTTTTACATGGTGTGGTAGATTGCTGGTTGGTGATGCATGAGCGATTCTCCCTTTGGAACGTCCAGTTATAATATATATATATATATATATATGTGGGTGTGTGTATGTGTGTGTGTGTGTATTTAAATGGCAATATTTCCTATGAAGAAATTATCATATATAAACAACTATGCATTGCATGAGATTAAAAATTGATTTTGCAACATAGCAGCTATACTGCATTAACCGTTATACTAAATGGATAGCATTTCTTAAGGAAATATTATCCTTTGAAATTAAATTTCAAGTATTACTTGTGTTAATTTCATTAATAAGTTGTCGGAATTTTTGTTAGATTTTAATTTATTTGTATGCTTGCTAAAAATAATTTAATTCATCTTTCTATATTTTAGAATCCTCATCTTCTAGTACCCTTGTTTTAAGCATTGAAGATTCTATGGTTGCTGATGAACCATTTGTGCTACCAGTTTGTGTACCTACTAAAGATGAATGGGTTCCTGATGCTAAAATACACCGTTGTCAAGTTTGCAAAGAAGAACATTTCAATATGGTACAAGATTTTTTTTCTAAGTAGTACTCCCATGTCATAAACCATTATAGCTAATAATACTGTAAAAACTAAATAAATAAAAAGATAGAGAAAAATATGATAATAATGTGGTTCTTAAAAACATCTTTTCTTTTGTACTATAAAAAGAGTGTAAAACTTGTAAGAGTGTTTTTTGCCTCTTGAAATAGCATTTAAATGTAATGTCTGTGTGTTCTTGCTATTAACTATGAATTTTTCACATTGCCCTACTTGCTAAATTACATTCTTCAAAATGAAGCATGTTACTCTACAATTTGAAAAAATAGTGGCTACTGTACTTTTGCTACATGTAGCACACTACTTCTTACTGCGGCTCTCAGAATACATGTAATCATGATGTGTATGTGTGTATATGATAGCTTCTAAACAGTACTTTTGATTGAGTTCCCATTTGGCAAATAAGTTATAGACCACTGTCACAAGAGCTGTTTATATTGTTGTATAAATTGGTTGTTGGATTACGTATTTGAGTCATTTTCAAACTATTTTGTGACCTATCTTATAGGGAAATTCATTATGTAATTTGAATGTGACAGAGTATAAGTAATAAATACTGCAGCAATGTAGTCAAGTATTAGTGCTTTGGAGCAGTAGTGCACCCAGGATTTTATTTTGGTGGGGACCGAACATTGGAGGTGAAACAAAATAAAATTAATGGGTGCAAAATTTCCCTAGTTTTGATTACTGTAGGATATTACAATGAGACACTAATTAATCATAAAATTACTGTAATTAATTCAGTATCAATTAATTAGTTATTTATTTTAATAAAAATTTGAATTATTATACTTAAAATTTAATTTAATTAATAATTTAAAAAATTACTAATTTTTTAATATGTAGAAGTTAAACATTTAAAGGGCTCCTAAATAAACATTTATAGAATTTCCTATTTATATCTATCTGATTGTAAGACATATTGTAGTTTAAGAAAAATATCCAAAACAGCCTTGATGAGATGAATTATTGAATGCAAATTTTTGGGCTAGTTCAATAAAATTTAAATTTAATTTTTCTTTTTTTTTTTACAAAGCTCTTGAATTACTTCAGTCACAGTTACATTAATCTCTCGGTGTATATATAACAAAGCCAGCCCATTTAATCTTGATTCTGTCATTGTGCATCTTAAGTAAGTTTTTAAAATGTGTAATGTCAAAAATTACCTTTCGTTGAGACAGGTTGTAACGAAAAGCATTTTAAATATCTTTAGTTATTTATAGATGATGGGGTATAGCATTTTGTCCCATTTCGAAACTGCTTCAATGGGTTTCTTGCATCGAGTTATTGAAAGCTGTTTCTCAAATTTTCTGTAGATGAACATGAATTCGGCATTTAAAATTTCTGAATTTGTAGAAAGCACATCATGCAAAGAAAATTCACATAATTGACGAAAATCTTTCATTTCACTTGCTGTTGGAGCATTTTTTCCATCATGTAGAAAAAATAAAATTCAAAATGTTGTGGCGCCGCATGAAACATTCATTAAGTTGAATGAATGTGAGCGTTTGATCAACGAATGGAATTAAAATATTTTTTCTGAAATGCTCTTCTATAGAATCGGCTGGAACACCGGATCTTTGTTTTGATGCAGTTTTTGGCATTTTAATGTCAATATGAAAGTTATTGGCTTTCATACAAACTTCATCATAAATATCCTTGAAAGAAATTTCTGGGGCTTTACAAATAGTATTTAAGTGAGCCACAACATCGTTAATGAAATTAAAGTCAATTAAGAGGTCACTGTCAGATTTTTGCAATAATTTAGACAATGGTAAAGTGTATGTAAATATATTCTGTAAGCTAAATAAAGAAATTAGGAAACCAAATTCACATAACGAATTTTTCAAAAGTTTTGCCTTAGAAGATGAGTTTCTGTCTTCCCAAGTTGTGATTGTTTCAAGGCTATCAATCACTGCATCATATAATTCTACCATCGTTATGATGGCTTCATGGCGTCCCACCCACATAGTTGGACAAACTTTTTGTAGTTTTTAATTATTAATTTCCTGTGTATGTTAATTTTGTTGATGAGGACGTCTTGTCTTTTAGGAGTATTGAAAAAGTTGTGTGTCATTTCAATTATGCCATAATGCTGTTTCTTATTTCTGTCACAGATACAGCATTTCAAGTCCTAAATTTAAACTATGTGAGGCCCAATAAACATATAAAACTTGTGAATATATACTGATATGTGATACTTAAATCAGTTAAACTTTCCGCTCAGTGATGGGACATCATCATAACCTTGCCCATACATAAATAGGATAAATCGATGTCATATGTCTTTAATCCTTCTAATATTTTGCTGTGCAAGTTTTTTCCTGCTGTGCTTGCTACAGGAATAAATTGTAAGAATTCTTTAAAAATTTTGTTGTCATTCTCTTCATCTATATACCAGACACGCAAGGAAAGATGTTCAGTAGTAGAAATGTTACAAGTTTCATCTGCATGAAAAGAGAAACATTTTGACGAATTAATTTTTTTCTACCAAACGATTCAAGAGGATATTGTTAAATGCGTTTATACTTTGGTTTTGTATGTTCCAGCTAATAAAGGTAACGTTTTTGGCGGAAGGTTTAAAATGGTCAGTGAGGTTTTATTACTCGCATCGACTCTTGTTCTTAGTAAAGTTCGAAAGTTGCCTTTGCCTCCTGCTCAACCGCATAAAATTACAGTTTTTATAATCAGTTGTAATCGGTTCCGATTAACTGCAGCTTGTGATGCTTGACCCACATCAATTTGTCAATCGACTGAAATGTATTTTCCATCTCGAATATTCTGTAGATTTCCGTAAGTTGCAATAGCCCTGAAATGATATTGGTTTTTTTTTTTGTTGTTGTTGTTGATTATTAAATTTCACAATGGCTTTCTTCCAATTATTATAACCTTGTGTGACCAACTAACCATCTGCTTCCGATTTGGATTTTCCAATGTTAGAAGGTACAAAAAATATGCAATATTTACAACGTGCACTATTTTCAACTTGAGAATACACAAGCCAAGTATATTTTTTAAACCATTTATATTGGAAACTTTGTTTGTGATCTGCAGCTGTAGCACAGGTTGCGGGAAAATTAAAATTTGGTTCTGGTTCCTACAACTTTTCATAATATTTAAATTATCGTCAGTATTGAATGTTTGTTCTTTCAACAAAACGATGTCTTGATAATTGTTATCAGCTAAGGAAATACTATTCTTCTAGGTTATTCGATGGCTTTGACTGACTTGCAACTAGGGAAACCGGATCCAAATCGGTTTTTATAGTGTTAATAACGTCATTCTAACATTTAAATCATTCTTTTTTTATATTTTGAAATAATTCAATTTCAATAAATAAAAATAAAATAAATATTTTACAAATTTAATTTGCAAATGTCACTGAAGAATTCCCTGCAGATTACGTATAAAAGCTGGAAAACTAGTTTGAAGATTAATATATGATTGTCAATAAAGTCACTGCAAAATAGCCATGTAAGATATAAAATAAACTTTTGTTTAACTTTTATGTACTCGCATGTAACTGTGTATAGTATTCCAAAATTGAAGCAAAATGAAAAGGAATGGGTAAGGATGCAACCGAACCAAGTGAGGGTTTTGCACTATAATGATCCAAACCGAAGTTCACTATATTACATCTGGACCATTCTGAATCTAGATGCTGGATCTCAATTGTTCGACCGGGAGAAACTTGAAACAAACATAATTCAGCTTTAATCACCAAAGAATGTCATTTTTTGGTGGTGATTGCTTTCTTGGTATCTTTCTTGTTTTCATTCTCACAATTAAAAAAAAAAAAAATTCTAAACCTGCATGCAATAATGGGAAAAAGAACTGTTGAAGCCCTTTTTTTTAACAGCATGTTAACATTGCAATTTTTTCACTATGTATAAGAGTAGCCAGCCGGGTTATGTGAGTCACCAATGATATATAGAAATGTGGTCCCAAGCAAACACTTTTATCTGGTTGTGCACCTTTGAAATTGGCTGGGGAAACCCGCATATTTATAGGGCGCAAATTAACTTTTTTCACAAATGCACACACACACAAAAAAAAACCACTTTGGTCTCGTAAGTATTTTAGATATTTTTCTAGAGTTTTCTCCCTTTTCTTTTGGAGGGGGCCAGGGCCCCTTGGCCCCCTTTCTGGGTGCGCCACTGCTTTGGAGATAATGTTTCCGGTTTCGAACCAGGAGGTCCAGTGTTTGAATCCTGATTCCATTGTGTCAGAAATTCATCTGAATCTATGATATATCCATGTAAAATGTTCAGAAAGACAAATGGAGCCACTTCAGTTTTTTTTAGCCCCGGTATGCTATTTCTTTCTCCCACCTATTAATGTGTCGTCTCCAAAAAATAATGTTGTGTTCTATAAGCCAGCCGTAAAACAAAGCAGATGTATCATTGTACGGAATAATCTCTACTGCAATTTTTTTAACTTCTAAGCATCGAACATTTTCAATTTTTATACCATCTGTTTTTAAAAAAGTACTTTTAAATGCAATTTGTTTGAAAACTGCATCTCCATTTATTTTTGAGATATTAATGTTTTTGTAGTTTTTAGCACCATTTGTTTAATTTTGGCAACTGAAGTATTCCATTTCTGTAGAAAGTAAAGGGAAAATAGTTGAAAAATAGCAATTATATCTTTTTGTTGCCATTTTCTCATAAAAACTGAAAAAAAAAAATTAAAATATGTGCTATTTTGAAAAAATATAAATGAATGATTTAGGATAAAACATGCAGCTATTATAAACTAAATTTAATTTTCATTATCTATATTAATATTACAAACAAATGAAGGCATATGAATGATGAGATAGCAGATTTTTTTCTCCTGTTTTTTAAATGACAAAATCTTTTTTTTTTTTTTTTTTTTTTGATTTCTGATTCAGCGATAGTCACGTCCTATGCATATTTTACTGTAGATGTTGTTTAAGACTAGATCATAAATGAGGAATTCTTCAGCGGATGCAGATGACGTCATTTTATATAAAATAAAAGCGCATGTTTTGAGTCTTAAAACTGAACTATCTATATTTATATACATTTTTTTTTTTTTTTTCATCGGGGGCAACACTAAATTCTGAAAAAGCAGAATTCCTATTTTATAGGGGTTTTTTTTAATAGCCACTATTTTTTATTAGAAATTTATTCTTAAAAAATACGTAATTTATGAAATTTAAATTTTTGTTATTGAGAATAATTCCTTCACTATTATTGTTTACTATATGCTGTGCGTTCCTCTTTCCTTTGTCTGAATTATTAAAAATGAAAGATTCATTGCTAAAATCAGTGAAATAGCATCATC
This sequence comes from Maratus speciosus, assembly GCA_963932465.1. Classification (NCBI taxonomy): domain Eukaryota; kingdom Metazoa; phylum Arthropoda; class Arachnida; order Araneae; family Salticidae; genus Maratus; species Maratus speciosus. Next base: position 145,992,907 of record OZ010795.1, on the reverse strand, counting down.
TTTACTTACTTATATGACATTTATTTATTAATGAATTTGAATTAGTATCTTTTTTTTTTTGCCTAATATCTTTTATCTTTCTGTTGGAATATATTTAATTTTTTGTTTGTTTCTTTGATTTTCAGTTTACTCGGAGACACCACTGTCGTCGCTGTGGAAGAGTAGTATGTGCTAATTGCTCTCAGCATGCTTTGATTGTAGAGGGTTATGGAAATATAAAAGTTAGAGTTTGCGATGAATGTTACAATTTGTAAGTAATAATTTTTATCTATTTCACAGAAGTTAAGTATTTTTAAACACCAGAGTGGCCTGCTTTTCCCAATTACTTTCATCAGGAAATCCAACCTTGGCTTCCTGGGTTACAGAATATGTGCAGTTAGTTCTAACCTCTGTTAAATTGTTAAACATGTGTTTTATTTATCTATTTATTTACTGATTGATTGATGAAGTTTCAATTTTGTTATAGAATATTAGATGGAAACAAATACTAAACTATTTATATTGTTTTAAGTGCAAGTGGGTTAACCTTTCTTAATCAGCTGCGTGTGATACATAGAGATTTTCAAAAAAAAATATGCTTGAAAATTATTTAAAAGAAAAATAGCTTCCAGACAAATTGCATTTGAAAGTATATGGTTCTTCCACTTTGACAGTATGAAAATTTAAATTGTGCGATTGTTAGAAGTTAAAAAATTTGCGAAAATGTGAAATAGATTGATCAGGTTGTTCCCACCATCATCGATGTCAGCATTACAGACAGACATGTTTTTGCTTTATAATATAAATTTCTGTTATATATTTTGAGCGGAATTAGTATATTTCGAGATAAAATTTACTTAAATAAAAAGTTGATTTAAAAATAAATCTTTAAAATTTTATAATAACTTTTTCACAATATTCTCAGAATATTTTTCAACTTAATTTTATAATTAGGGATTGGTAAATTACAAGACTCAAAGTTAAAAAGAAATTTATGCCAATAATTTTCTAACTGTTTGCCTCTGCTTATCTACCTTTAAATAAGAAAATGGTAATAATTTCTTTCATTTTCTCATTCACATTTTTTATTTATTTTTTAATCTTTAAGTGCAACACACATATGAAAAACATATATGCTTAAATTCCAGTAGAACCTTGATTATTTTGATTCTTTTATTTTTTCGTTAATCATTTTTATTATTTAACAGTGGCAGCACAAATCTTATTTTGACAACATAAATTAAACATATTTATCATTACTGCAGACAAAAAAAAAAAAAAAAAAAAAAAAAAAAAAATATATATGTATATATATATATATATTTCATTCTTATTACATTTAGTAAAACTATAAAGCTTTATTTTAAATTATACATGATTTACAGCTTGTGTTCTTTATCTGTGCCTTTATGAGTTTGAAAACATAATGTAATTCCCAAAAATTAACTGTTAGCCTGTTTTAAATTGATATATGAATAATTATATAAAAATGTATTATCAAAATCTATTTCAAACTTTTTTTTTTTTTTTCAAAAAATTTAAAACTGGTGATTTCCCACTTTAGTGCTTATTTAAAGTGATTCATTGTACCAGTGGTGCTCAACTTTCATGCCATTGCCATAACCCTTGAAATTATAGCTGTATTCTTGGAAACACTTGTGAATTCCAAAATAGCATTTTAGAATTAAATTACTTTTCTTTGGAACTTTTCTTTTTTCAATATCAAAATTTTTAAGTTTGTGATTTGTTATAAAATTATGTATGAAAAATACTTAAAATCATAAAACTGAGTTAATACTTGCTAAAAGTGGTAAAAATACACTTACAAGGCAAATAAATATCTTTATTTATTCAGATCAACATGTTTCAGGAGCGATTCAACTTGGTTCAAGAGCCATTCTCTATGCAGACTGATCAGCCTCCATGGAGCTACCTAAAATTTGGAAAGAGATGCTCTGCAGAATAAGAAACAACACTATAAAATAATTCACATTCACAAATATCCATTTTTAACATTTCACTTGATTTAATTATACATGGAGATTGCATGATTTTTGTTTACCAGTTTTCCATTTTAAAAGTTTTTTGTGAAACTATCTGTATCAGTATAGATCTTGAGAATGTCACTGTCTGAGTGATTGAAACATGTTGATTTGAATAAATAAAGGTATTTATTTGCCTTGTAAGTGTATTTTTATTACTTTTAGCATTAACTTTTGAAAATTTTTAAAGTGTTTACATATTGTTGGATAACTTTGTATTCTAATGTATCAGACCTGCTAATAAAAACATGTGAAAATAAGTTCAACATTCTAGGTTTAATATCTTCTATATCTTATTATTAGCATCCTATTTTATTATTTTTTAACTAAATTATTTATGATCAAAAATTTGAAAAAACAAATTGCCCATGAAATTCCTTGCTGTGTTCAAAAGAACTCCAGATGAGGAATATTGATTTCAGTCATTTAATCATGTGTCTGTCATCCTTACAAAATTCAATCATAAAAAGAAAAAATACTTTAGTAATATATTTGGTTTTAAACAGTTTGATGCATTTTTAATGTATTTTGTTTTGAATTGAGAAAAAATATGTATATTCAGGTTATTATTTTATTGTACAATGAAGAATGCCTGAATATATTAAATTTTAACCTCTCCCTTTTTTTCTGTACAGAATGACTGGAAGTGTATCTGTTACTTCTTCCTCTTTTGACAAACGATATCGTGTTTTATCTTCAAGTAAGTTGAAATGTTTTCAACTTAATTTCTGGTTTCTTAATTTCATGTTTTGTTTGTTTTGCTCTTTTTGACAAATCCAGTTATATGAAATTCTTTGAGAGTTTCATATTCCTTTTCTTCTTGTTTGATATACTAGTACTCAAAATAACGTAATTACTTCTTTTGCTTTTATAATTTTTGGCACATTAGTTGGCAATTTTACCTATTTCAAAATTAATGTATTGTATTAATTATAGTTTAATAGCTTGTATTTGTTTCCTATTTTAATATTTTTAAATGCTTATTTATTTTTTAAAAAAAATTTTCTTTTCCTCTTTCTGTTTTTACTTTTTGCCGAGTTTCTTAAAAAAAGCATATGTTTCTTTTTAAAAAATTTATCAGCTTTACATTCAAATATTTTAAAAGAACACATTTCATTTGATATTGAGGAATTTAAAGTTTTGTTATACAGTTTGAAACTTAAAATGGTTTTAATAGTTCTTGAAAGTTTGCCAAAATATTTTATTATAATTTAACTTGTAATAACTAAAGCTAAACTGTTCATGAATTAAAAAATAAATGTGCTACCTAACACTCTAGTCTGTCAAACCAATCTACTTATAATAAAATCTGAGTGCAGGAAATTGTAGGTAACTTGCCGATGCGAACCACTATGGTCTGCGAATCGACCATAGCTAAACGCCATGTTAGACTTAATGAAAAATGTATGCTACTATATGACAGCTAAATGATAATTTCTTCTACTTGAAATCATGTCTGTTCAGCATATTTTCATATAAAACATGTATATCATATCTATTTATAATGTATTAAGTTCTAAATTAAAATTAAGCTATTATAAACATAGAAACCAGATCTAAACAAACGGCACTGTTGCCATTCAGAAACAAATTTCAGCAAATCTACAAACAAATGAGTGACTCTTTGAACGCTTCATTAAAAAAAAAATACAGGTTAACGTAAAAGCTGCTCTTAATATATTTGTAAAAGTATATTAAAACCTTTAAATATTTTAACTTTTTTTAAAACCCTCAAGAACTATCCAGTTAAGTTCTAAATAAAAAATAACTATACACTACTGAAGTGATCACGCGATTCTTCTGATTTTGCCTGCTCTGGCTACATGAGGCCAGGCCGCTAATGTTACGAAGTTATATTAAAAAATCATTATAAAATAGATATTTTTTTTCTGAAGTCTTCATCCCTTGATTTGGATACATTAATATAAGAGGTATTATTTCCATAAATGTAATTAAGTTATTTGAAACTCAAATTTATGCTGTTTTTTTTTTTTTTTTTTTTTTAATTTAGAAAATGCCAATGTTCATACACAAAATTCTAGCAATTTAAGTCTATGCGTGGTGCCATCTATTATCAGTAAATTTGATTTTGCATTGGCTACATGAGGCCAAGCCGCTAATGTTACGAAGTTATATCAAAAAATCATTATAAAATAAATACTTTTCTTTTCTGAAGTTTTCCTCCCTTGATTTGGATACATTGATATAAGAGGTATTATTTGCATAAATGTAATTAAATTATTTGTAACTCAAATTTATGTTTTTTCGTTTTAAAATTGAGAAAACGCCAATGTTCATAAACAAAATCCTAGCAATTTAAATTTAGCGTGGTGCCATCTATTATCAGTAAATTCATATTTTTACAGATTATATGTATTTATTAATACATATTTATGCAAAACAATTAAAAAATATCTTATTTACCTATAAATTTTTGACTGACAATTTACGTTTTTCAATCGTTTAAAATTTTTTTATAGAACAGAAGAAAATTGATATTTTAATAATCTGATTAAAAAATACAATTTATTTACCTTGTGCTGGGCAACATATAACAATGATATGTTCCCGCACCATGTTGGTTAAATCAAAGTAAAATTGCGTAATTTGTTATTTCTGTTTGTATAAATATTTTTTTATAAAATATAATTATGAGTGTAAAATTATAATGTTTATATATTTAAGTAAAATAGGAGTGTAAGTTCATACAAAAATTATTAAGTTGATTTTAAATATTAAATATATATTTTAAAAAAATTGTTGTATTGTAAAATGAATGTATAATGTTGAATAGAGTTCGGATCTCAGATAACAACAATAGCCAGACGCCATGGTGTCGTTTTATGACAAGCCAGTGGAAAGTGGTGTATAATTAGAAATCGTAAAATAATAAAAATGTTGGTATAAATTTATGGCCTTAATAAAAGTGTTGGGATAAATTTATGGCTTTTCAGACCACCCAAACTTTAAGGCATATAATAATATTAAAGTATATGTAAGGGGCCATTTGCAGACTGTTAGCTAATAGGCCTATCGAAGGATAATGCAAAATCTTCTCACATCCAATCAGGGTGGACTAGACAAATAGTTCCACCCACTGCAAGAGTTGGTGTGCCAGAAGAAAAGGTTTGAAAAAGAGAGTCTGAAAAAAGATGTAGAGGACGCAGGAGCTCTCCTGAAAGCCCGTGCAATGAATCCAGAAAGCCCTAGTAATGCCCAGGCGAGATGGGCATATCGGAGTGAGCCGAAGCCAGCCTAATTGAGGATGTCTTCCTGATGTTAAAATAAAGTAGATTGTTCTACAGAGGTCTGTAGCTATGCATCCTGCCATCCCGATATTGCCGCTCTGATTAGAAGCGAATTCCTGATGACATATGGATATGATCCTTAGCAACGCGACAACTCTGAATTTGATGAATAAAGACCACCATCCCGTATATGAACTAAGGTACTACCTTAAACTTTTTCTTTTACCACTTGAAATCATATGAGAAATTATACATACCCTTTTCTGATATTTTATGGTAGAGTGCAATCTGAGATCCAACAAAACCAATAATTAAATTTAATTAAGGTAATTTAAAAATGAAAGAGAATTATTCTTTTAGCAAAAAGAAAAATATATAATAATAAGAATAAATGAAAATATTGTCTTTTTTTTTTTAAAGATTAAATATACATAAAATAATGAGAAGCAAACAAAAGAGTTGCTTTCTTTTTTTTTTAATTAATATTATGTATTTCTGTATATAGTTGTGTTCAATGTAAATAAAATATTTAATCAAGTTTTAAAAAGTTTCTGTAATTATTTAATTGATAATGTTTAAGGTGTGTCAATTTATTTTTACAGCTTAAATTTTAGTTTAATTCATAAGTGGAAGAGTTCGTCTAAATAATTCACAACGCAAACTCTTAATTTTATTCGTAATTAATTAAATTTAATAATTACATTTTGACGCGGATTATAATTTAATTTTATTAATGCTTCGCGTTGCTCTTCTACTAGAATTATGTAATTACGATCACTTATGTTATTTGAATTTGTCTAAGGTATATAAAATTATATACCAATTTACTATGAGGTTGCTTGGATGATTTGAACCAATTAACAATTTTGGATGTAAATTAAATAGAAAATAAACAGGTGTAATTATCTGTCCAGCATCCCCCCTCTTCAAAGTAAAATGGTGCTATGACTCAGGAACGTTCATCTGAGGTCATTAGAAATAATAATAATAATAATAATAAAGGAAAATAAATTTAAGTATTATTTTAATGTCACAATTTTAAAGATATTGTAGGTATGTAAGTTTAATTGATTAAAATTTTATTAAAATTAATTTTATTATTGTAACAATAATGACACACATATAATATTTTATATAAATAAAATGAATAATATATGTTAGCAATTAAAAAAAAAAAAAAAAAAAAAAAAAAATAATTCTGGGATTTATAATAGGTAAATTTAGGAATTACAATTTTTTTTTTCTCTCTTTTCTCTTTTGGTTGGATCTCAGTTACCATTAAGAAATAATGGCATTCACATCACGGATGACACATTTGTAAAAATAAATTTTTTTTTTTTATATACTGTATAAATAATAATGATAAGAATAATGAGTAAAATTTTATATGACTGGTATAAAAATGATTGAAATGTCAATAGATCATGATTTTTGAAATTGTATCAAGGTGAAACAAAAGAAAATTTATGAGTCGTACTACAAAGTAGTAGTACAATATTTACATATAAAAAAAATAAAATAAGATTGTTGTTTCTGTAGAAAAAGACAGATATTTTTCTGTTAAATGAAATGATGTTGTTTTTTATATATACGTGTATTATAAACATTTTAGGGGTATTTATGTGTGTAAAAGAATAATCTACAAAACAACTTCATCTCCTAAGAATTTTTTTTAAATTTTAGTGCTGTTGTTTTTATGTATTTATGCAATTTAGAATATTTTCATACATATGTTGGAATATAGAGAAAATAGTATGAGATGCAAAATATTATTTTAAGAGGTATAGGATCTATTTTGAATTGATATTTTGAAAAAGTATACATTGATTACTAATATTTGTTAAAAATGACTCAGACGCTGGATATAAATACACGTATTAAGTTAGTGTCACCATTTGATAATAAAAAGAACAAAAACATTATATTTTTCTTAGATGAATTTGATAATATTTTTAATTCGAAAGATATACAGGAAGAAACTAAATTATTAATTTTAAAGGCTAAAATTACTGGGGACGCAAAACATATTTTAAGTAAACAGATTGAAAAATTATCGAGACCAATTATAATTTATTTAAAAATAATTTGGTGGAGTTATTTGGTACAAAACTAAGCTTCCTTAATGCTCAGAGCAATTTCCTAAATTTAAAACAGGCCGCAAGTCAAACGATAGAGGATTTCATTTTGGAGTTTAAAAAGGGTGTAAAATCTTATATATCGAAAGTGCAGGCGAAAATGTGGATAATAAGGAAGAGAATTTTATCGAAATCTTAAAAATGCCGAATTTTTTAAATTCAATTAGACAGGATATTGCACTAGATGTTCGTAAAAATGCGCCCAGGTCCTTCAAGGAGGCATGCGAGTTAGCAAAACTTATGATAATGTGAAAACAAGGCTTTTTTGGCACGGAATGTACAAAGATATTAAACATTATTGTGCAAATTGTGTGCAGTGCCTCACATCTAAACAACACACGACAATAAAAGTCCCTGTTAAAAAATGGTGAAAGATCACGAAGTCGGTACAGTCCTGCATGCTGACGTCATTGGACCTTTAAACCTCACGTTAAGGAAAAACAGATACATTTTAAATATAATTGATTCGACATCGAGATTCCTGGAAGCTGTTCCCCTACGAAACATAGAGTCACAGACTATATTAAATGTACTAAATAAATATTTTGCAAATTATGAGATGTGTAAAGAAATTATCTTTGATAACGCAAAATATTTACGAAGCGAAATTATGAAAGAATATTTGGAATCTTTAAACATACAAAGGAAATTTGTGAGTGTATACCGTGCGCAAGGAAATGGACTTTGTGAAGTTACCAATAAAATATTAAAAACATCAATTGTAGCTATGTCGAAACGTACTACGGAATGGGACATAAATCTGGATTTTTTTAAACTAGCGTATAATTCCTCAAAACACCGCGCTACGGGATATAGTCCCTCACTGCTATTTTTCGCAAGGGAAATAAAAAATCCCTTCACAGCCCATATTCCTTCCGAGGAAATATGTACCCACTCTTATGTTAAAAGCAGAATACAGCATATGAAGGAAATCAAAATTCAATCCCTTGCAAACCAGGAGAAAATAATGCAAGAATATATAGATGAAGAGGCATACGAAAAAGTAAAGGATTTAAATTTGGGTCAAACAGTATATTTAAAATGTATTGGAAAACCAGGCGCATTAGAGCCAAAATTTCAAGGACCATACGAAGTTACTAAAAAGTTTAGAAACTTTAATTATTTATTACAATATGTTCCAGATAAATCAATAGAGCCGATCAAACGACATATGGTCAGCTGTACGCTCCGAAATATGCAACAGGTCATACAGAGGCGGAAATTACGAATTTACAGGGGTCTCAGAAAAAAATTAAGGGTGATAAAAATTACAAAAATAAATGTGGCATTTGTCAGAGAAAATCGCACTTAACTGAAAATTGTTGGTTTGAATTAGACAAAAATACGAGTCAAAAGGGTGACAAGGTTACTAAAAAGTATTATAAAACAAAAAATAAATATTCTGAGAATGCAGACCCAGATTTAAATGATCAAAAAGAACACCATAATAAAAATATGTCGTTATATGGTTATACACCATATACAAACTTATATGGGGATGTTATACAAGATCATTACCTTTTCCCCCCTCCCCAGTATTATCCATGGGATATGAATTGGTATTAAAAATAAATCAAAATACATAATTAATCGAATTTCAAAATTTCAAAATTTTCAAAATTTAAAAATAAATTTTTCTCTTTTAGGTAAAAAAAAAATTGAAACAAAATTAATAACTTGCCTTTTTAAAATTCAAAATAATAATAAGAAAGGATAGGAACATGGGAACGCCAATTTGTCTCAGGGTTACAATATTGAGCAAATGTGCAGGGCGCACCCGAAAACATACTTATAAAATTATGTAATGTGCTTCACAAAACTTCACTGGAGCAGTGAAATATTTCTCTCCAGGCAAAAGTTATATATATATTTTTTTTCTTTCCGAATATGAATTAGAAAATATAAAATTTTAACAAAGCCAAATAACATTAAAACTTAATTAATTTAATAGTGAATAATGTTGGAGTAATTTTCAAAAAAAAAAAAAAAAAAAAAGAGAATTTTTTCTGTCTTCTATAAGGGTAGCCTTTGGTAATAGCCTTACAATTTAGATGACAGAATTTCAGAATTACTCTTTAAAATGAGTAGGTGTAAGCTATTAGGTTCAGGGTAGTTAGAACAGCTTTATAGCATACTCATATATATATATATATTTTTTTTCTTATATAAATATATGGTTGACAAGGAATAAATTATTAGTGCACTCTATATTAGGATAGCGGTCAGCTATAAGCCTAAATATAATAAAATATACAAAAAGTGCTAAGATTTATTCAGGTAGTTCAATTACAACTTATATGCTAAAGTCTAGAATTTAGACAGCAGGGATAAGTTTTATGAACAAAAGTGTTATATAAAAAAAAAAAAAAATTAAAAAAAAAAGGATTTTGGTGTAGCACATTGGTTTTTAAAAAACATATATATATATATGACAATGGACAAGGCAAGTTATTTCAATATGATTGCACACAAAATTATAGTGAACAAATAAACAAATAATTAATTGAAGCAAAATTAAAATTTTCTCACCAAAGGCTTTCTGTATAGGGTGCAATTTTGGCCTATGGCTGGGTATGCACCAACACCAACAAAATATTTGTAGAAAACTTATTCATCAAGGTAAATCAAGGTCATCACTTAGTTATAAACTTCAGGATTCTTGGCTGAAAAAGGAATCGAAGAAAAAATTAAGTATGGTATAATTACTAGATGTTATGCTCAGAAACAATAAAGTTAGTAATATTATACTGTAAAAAGCAGCATTTTGAGTTTTATTTAGGAAAACTTTTGATTTTTAGGTTTACACATTTATGGAGTGTCTAGCTCAGTGTATAGTTCCTAGATTTAATAAAAAAAATAATAAATAAAAATATAAGTTGGTGTTGTTTTCAAAATAAATAACAAAAGGTATAGCAATTAGCATTTACAGTTAAAATTTATGGAATTTTCAGCAAAATTAACATTAAACAAACATAGTTTATATTATATTTAACTTGATAATCTAATTTACTTTTATTAACGGTATTCAATTAGAATTAAAGTAGGCTTAAATTCAAGTTAAATTAATTAATAACATTGTTGTAGTGTAAAATTTTATATAAGACTATTATATTTTTATTGTATATATATAAATATGCAAATTTAATAATTAATAAAATGTATTAGCAAAATTATTTAATATAAATATTAAATGACATCTTGCTGAAATCAGCTAGAAATTAGATTTTTTTTTAAATAAAATATTTTATAAATTTATGTTATTTTAGAATTTAAGCATTCTTTTTCTCTTTTCTTTCCCTTAGAATTACATGCAATTCTAAATTTAACACATATAAATATACATAGTATTGATAAATTTGAGTGTGTGAGTTCATAAAATTTTTTTTATATAATTTGGCCAATTTAACATAAGGAAACAAAATAAATAAATAAATATATTTATATATATATTGGCCTTATTTTTTATTAAAATATGTAGTATGGCTTAATAAATTAATTTACTTAATTTTTTTATAGTACGTACAGTAATTATTTTAAAAACTTAATCTGTAACAATTGGGTGTAGATATTTATGAGTATACAAAGATTCTTTTCTGCTGGCAGAAATTCTTTGGTTCGGCCGAGTACTCATGGGTTACTACATACGATTTTACGTAGTAATTATCATTTGCTTTTGTATTTTTAAAATTATACAAGTGTATTAATTACATTTTTTTTATAATTAAATAATAATTATTAATGTTTGATTAATAATAATAATTTATTATCTTTTTTTTTTAAACATATCATTAAATTTTAGACAGTAGAATTCACCTACGGAATGTTAATGATAAATAAAATTTTGAATAAATAAATTTTTATTTCATTCAGTAAAAAAATTAACAATCTTTTAAGATAGAATTGTTGGCTAAATAAATAATAATTAAAGACAAAAAAAATTGTTCTCTTCTTCGTCAATGGCATTTTCTGACAACACTATTTAATAGTATTAAATGAAGGTGCATTTTTAAGGTCAGCGTAATGCATATTTTGCATTTTGAGAGGCTGTAGAAGTCATATTTCCGTGTTGTTTACATTTTAATAGTAAACAATATCATGAATCAAAATTTGTGTTTGTTAGAAAGGTCTAAAAATATACAATGTAATCAGTTAAAGAAAATTATATGCATTTTTTCTTAAATCCTGAAAGGCAATTTTGTTTAGATTTGAACCTGACAGCATAAAAAGGCACGCTCGCTTCAGTTGCAGGGCGAGGCAGGAGAATTCAAATGCTAGAATCGCCATTTTCCCCTGCAAAATAATAAAAAAAAAGCAGAAGGTTTACATTAGATATGATACAAATACATACACTGTTTATGCATAGATTATGTTAAAAATTACATACAGGCATGCACAGTTAGTTAAGAAGAAAGTATATCAAGAAACTATACTAATTAATAAGGTAATTACAAGCATGAAATGGTTTTAAATACATACTTTTGGAAGTCGTAAAATTTTGTCACAGCACAAATCACCTCGCAGAAAGTGATTAGTAGCTTGACCAACCCCTCGTTTCGGGAGGATGGGGGACGGTCAAAAACGGGTTTTATTCTCTTCTCCTTCTTCTTTTTTTTTTTTTTTTTTTTTTTTCTACCCTGTTTTGATTCTCTCTCGGGTAAAGTGGGAGAGCATTACGTAATGATATATTAAAGGAGATGAAATAGCTTGTATATTTTGACATATCATACATGTTAGAAGTAACAAATAAATAAATAAAATAATGTAACCAGTTTGTATACAATATTTTTCTGATTATAATTTGAATACATCAGATTAATTATGTGAAAAATAACATGTCATACGACAAGCATTGTATTTACTTTTATTCAGTATAAAATGTGTTTTAAATGAAACACTGTGTCATAAGGTTATATGTGATGAAATAATATGTCAAATGTGTATGCCATTATTTTTCTTGTAATTAGGTTTATTTCGGCATATTAGTTTCATACAAAATTATAGCTTTGAATGTATTTTGGGCACTTAAACTGTAAAGTTACAAAATTATTAAACATGTGTGTGGTAAAGAAAAAAAGGCTTCGAGAAAGATGTCAGATTTTAAGTACAGATGTCTTCTATAAATGTGAATGTCAACAGACAACTATGCTATCATGTGTTGAACTTTCTGTTATGAAAAATAGAAGAACTTCTTATAAAATATACCAGAACCATTGATAATTGAACTTTACAGACTTAGCTCAAAAACTGTGTAGATACAGTCATATGGACACGTACATTCTTTTATGCTTTACAAAAAAAAAATAAAACCAGCAATCAGTTTTTATTTTTTTTTTTTTCTGACGACCGAGAGAGATGCTGGGCAACATATAACAATGATATGTTCCCGCACCATGTTGGTTAAATCAAAGTAAAATTGCGTAATTTGTTATTTCTGTTTGTATAAATATTTTTTTATAAAATATAATTATGAGTGTAAAATTATAATGTTTATATATTTAAGTAAAATAGGAGTGTAAGTTCATACAAAAATTATTAAGTTGATTTTAAATATTAAATATATATTTTTAAAAAATTGTTGTATTGTAAAATGAATGTATAATGTTGAATAGAGTTCGGATCTCAGATAACAACAATAGCCAGACGCCATGGTGTCGTTTTATGACAAGCCAGTGGAAAGTGGTGTATAATTAGAAATCGTAAAATAATAAAAATGTTGGTATAAATTTATGGCCTTAATAAAAGTGTTGGGATAAATTTATGGCTTTTCAGACCACCCAAACTTTAAGGCATATAATAATATTAAAGTATATGTAAGGGGCCATTTGCAGACTGTTAGCTAATAGGCCTATCGAAGGATAATGCAAAATCTTCTCACATCCAATCAGGGTGGACTAGACAAATAGTTCCACCCACTGCAAGAGTTGGTGTGCCAGAAGAAAAGGTTTGAAAAAGAGAGTCTGAAAAAAGATGTAGAGGACGCAGGAGCTCTCCTGAAAGCCCGTGCAATGAATCCAGAAAGCCCTAGTAATGCCCAGGCGAGATGGACATATCGGAGTGAGCCGAAGCCAGCCTAATTGAGGATGTCTTCCTGATGTTAAAATAAAGTAGATTGTTCTACAGAGGTCCGTAGCTATGCATCCTGCCATCCCGATATTGCCGCTCTGATTAGAAGCGAATTCCTGATGACATATGGATATGATCCTTAGCAACGCGACAACTCTGAATTTGATGAATAAAGACCACCATCCCGTATATGAACTAAGGTACTACCTTAAACTTTTTCTTTTACCACTTGAAATCATATGAGAAATTATAAATATCCTTTTCTGATATTTTATGGTAGAGTGCAATCTGAGATCCAACAAAACCAATAATTAAATTTAATTAAGGTAATTTAAAAATGAAAGAGAATTATTCTTTTAGCAAAAAGAAAAATATATAATAATAAGAATAAATGAAAATATTGTCTTTTTTTTTTTTTAAAGATTAAATATACATAAAATAATGAGAAGCAAACAAAAGAGTTGCTTTCTTTTTTTTGAATTAATATTATGTATTTCTGTATATAGTTGTGTTCAATGTAAATAAAATATTTAATCAAGTTTTAAAAAGTTTCTGTAATTATTTAATTGATAATGTTTAAGGTGTGTCAATTTATTTTTACAGCTTAAATTTTAGTTTAATTCATAAGTGGAAGAGTTCGTCTAAATAATTCACAACGCAAACTCTTAATTTTATTCGTAATTAATTAAATTTAATAATTACATTTTGACGCGGATTATAATTTAATTTTATTAATGCTTCGCGTTGCTTTTCTACTAGAATTATGTAATTACGATCACTTATGTTATTTGAATTTGTCTAAGGTATATAAAATTATATACCAATTTACTATGAGGTTGCTTGGATGATTTGGACCAATTAACAATTTTGGATGTAAATTAAATAGAAAATAAACAGGTGTAATTATCTGTCCAGCACCTTGCTTAATGATGGATTTTTTAAAATTTTATTTAATAATAACCTTAGAAACTAAAAAGTGTTAATGTTATATTGTTTTATATAACTATTTACAATTATGGCAGCCAGATTTGAAATATGAAATTGTTAAAATTCAGAGATTATTTTATATATTTTTTAATGTTGTTGGCTTATAAATTTTTCTTTGATGAATGTTGTTTGGAATAAATAAATTACCTATTTTTTAAATTAAAAATTATGTCATTAGTAAATTTATGTTATAATAGTTTGAGAGGGGGAGGGGGGTGAGATAAAGTATTTATGATGTTATAAAATGTGAAATTAAAAAAAAATGTTTTAGTGTTTTGATATTTTAAAACTAAAATACACAAATCTGAGCAAAAAATACCTTAATTACACATGCAATATGAATATGTAAAATATTTTATAAAAAGTTTTATAGAATTAAGCGTAATTTTTCCTTTAATAATTTATATATATATATATGTGTGTGTGTGTATGTATATATTTAATCAATTGCCCTTTTATTTTATTTTTATATAATTCTTTATTTCTTTATTTGTATTAATTTATTCTTTTTCTTTATTTTATTTTATATTCACTCAGTACTTATTAAGTTTATTCCTATTTTTTCATTCTAGTTTAACTAAAAGTTAATCTAAGTATTTTCTTGATTTCTTCAATCATTTTCATTCCTTTTATTATTTATTTATTTATTTATTTTTTTTGGACTTAAGATGGCAACTCTAAACATTATTGTTATTAATCCAGTTCCAATTTATTAATCCAGATCTAATCTATTTTCTGTAATGTTTGTGTTATAAGGAGCTGAATTTTGTCATTTTAGGCTTAATGCCGACAAAATTGGATGAAATAACGCATCTTCTATGAATGAACTCACAAGCTCCTCTGATGATTCTGTGAGTCATTCATAGTTTCTTATTTTACATATTGGTTTCATATGTTCATTTCTAAATCATCTTTAGAACTTTATCAATTTCTTCATATATTTGTGATTTCAAATTTATTATATATATATATACACATATGTTACAAATGCAATGCAACTTTCATCTTTTCCTGTTCCATGCTGAAATATTTAAAATATGATTTTAAACTGTAGTTTACATAATATCTTTGTTCTGATCATCAAAAATCAAAGGATAATACTTTTTAATTAACAAAATGCATGAGGCATTTTTTTTTTTTTTTTTTTTTTTTTTTTGTCAGAAAAATATTTTTTTAAATATTGTTTTGGAGATTTATCATTCACATTCCATCATTTTTGATGGGGGTATACACTAGTTAACAGATATTTTGTGATACAGTAATGTATGATTAAATATTGAAATAAAGCTTCAATTTTAATTTCTGTGACTTTTGTATTATTTTGCAAAATTTAGAATTTACATTAATCTGGATATTCTTATTAGTACAAAGTGTAGAATAGCAAATTCTTTTTTTTATTTTTTAAGAAGAAAACTCTTCAATTATATATAACCCTTCAAGTTTATGTGGGCCAAAAGGAAAAAAAAAAAAAAAAAATGGAAGGTTCACTTTTTTCTCTAGAGAGTTATCGCTTCCTTTAAGTACATTAAGTGTTAGAAGTCAAGTAGTGTAGTACCCAGAGCATCTGGCTATCGCACAATAGGTCCAGAATTCAGTTTCAGATTGGGCAAGGTTCATTGTGCTTTTCATCCCTTCGGGGTTAGGAAAATTAGTACCAAGCTTGCTTGAGAACCAAAAACTAGGCTGGTATATGCTGTATATCACCTCAGGGCCCATGGTTAAGAAAACAGTGTTGGACACTGTAGGCCCTGATCCTTAATAAATCGTAACACTGCAATTTTTTTTTCTTTTTTTCTTTTTTTAATATTAAGTTTGATCCTTATCAACTTAATACATTATTTGGATACAGATTTGCTCATTAAAATGTTTTTTTTTTTTCTTTTATATAGTGCAGTCTAGTCCAAGAAATTCCCCATATCAAGAAAGTTCAGGCTTCAGAAGAAGATTGGGTAGTTTTCAAGGGCAAACTCAAACCCTTCGATGGGTATTGTCACCTGACAGAGAGCAAAATGCAGCAGTACGGAATGAATTTTCATATGAACAAGTAATGAACTTTTGGTTTATTCATTTTTTAAAAGTTACTCAAAGTATTTATGATGAACATTGTATTATTCTAAATACATTTTCATTAAAAAAAGAGAATTAAATAAAATGGTTTGCTTTAAAGCTCAATTCATTATTTATGATTTGTATGCTTGTTTTTAAAAAAAGTATCAAGTATGAAATGTATTAGTTCATCATGGGCTTAGCTAGAGTAGGACTAATGTGGACACTATCCCTTTTCTCACTTTATAATAAAAGGAGCAAAAGCTTCATTTTTCTCTGTAATCATTCATATAAAATGAAAATATATACATATGATGAATGCCAGTCTATTAAGTTTTTTTTTTTTTTTTTTTTTTTTAATCCTGAAAACTGCCTAATACTGTTTAGTCATTTGAATATCTGAAACCATTTTTTAAATCCCATTCTAAAATGTATCCTCAATGTAGTATGTACTATCCAAATAATTGCAAAGGGGATGTGTATTGTGAGTTTATACTTTTTTATTAAAAATATGCATATATATGAGTGTGCATGTAATGAGTAATCCTATTTGACCAATTTAAGTTTTTCACTTTGTATATGATCAGGAATGTGCTTATGTTTTTTATAAAAAAAATCCACCTACAACAATTTCTCCCATAGAGATTATGAATAAAAGGCACTGATATTTTATTACATTCCCCTCTTTGTTTTATTTGTGTTGAGATTGATTGTGAGATTGTGAGAGAGATTGAGTGAAAGTAAAGTGTAAAAAAAAATAATAATTTATTGGCATAAAGACACTCATTTGAGTTAAATTCACCAAAAATTAGTTATTTTTATTTTTTGTATGGCATACAATGGCTATCTTTTTAAGTCAAGCTTATTATAGCTATCCAAATAGCTTAGAATTTGCTTAGCAGATCATTTTTCCAAAAATGTCCCTCTTGGCACTGTATTAGCTGGGAAAGCCATTAACTATCTTATCTCAACCATTGATCTGAATGAGGTTAATGTTTAATGAACATCTGATCTAAGACATGCAAAAATTCCCTGAGATGATTTCTTGTAACCCCAAAAACACAAACTTAAAATGGTGTTTACTCAGCACTTTCTGAGTTAAAGATGCATTGAAATGAATCTCTGATCATAATATTTGTTAGGTAGAAACTGTTAACTTATAGGAGGATTGAATACTAGAATTAGAAAACAAGTGGATAAGTGTGATCACAGATAGCACAGAGGGTTTCGTTTAATATTCCTTTCAAAACACTTTATCCTTTTGCAAAATCTGTTAGTTCCTCATTTCGCAACCAGGGGGCGCACTCCATTCTACACAAATCTCTATCCGAACGAAACTCTGTTTTACAACTTATCCGTAGATATATTAATTGAAGGGATCAGACCCATAGCACCCGAGATAGGTAGGCGCCCCCTGGCGGTAAAAAGTGCAACTGAAATATGTAAGGCTATGTGCATAATATGAAAGAGTGGTCAAAGGGGTGTCGGCAAAAGTTAGGAAAGTACCCACCGGGTCCAATGGGGGGAGGTTAGAAAAATTGCTTAAAATACACAAGTTAGAGCCCGGAGGAGTAAATAATATGACTTTTTGAAAATTTTATGATTTTTCATGTGATCGCAAGTGTTCTGCTATATGAATGCAAAATTTCTAGTCGTCAACTTAATTAGGGACTCAGAACAAAAAGCTTAAAATACACAAGTTAGAGCCCAGAGGGTTAAATATAAGACTTTTTCAAAATTTTATGATTTGTCATTTGATGTGAGGTGTTCAGCTATAAGTATGCAAAATTTCAAGTCTTCAACATATATAGTTTCTGAGAACAGACTCTGTGACAGACAGACAGACGCAAGAGCAAGACAAATAGGGTTTCGTCAGATGAACGAAACCCTAAAAATAGAATAGAATTTAATTGAATTTAGATTTAAAAGGGGATTTAATTTTAATATTACTATTTTATAACCTTTTATCTATGGAAAAGTAAGGTAGTACAGCTCACTCATGAGAAAATAGACATATTTCTTCTTAAATGTATGCAAATGTTCATCCTTATAAAGAAAAAATCAACTTCAAAGAACAGTGAACAATTTTCATTTCAGTATTTTGTAAAAGTGACTTAAATTATAAAATATTAATTAGTTTATAACTTTATGTATTGAGCCATAATACCCTCTCTCATAGACAGGGCTCGAAATGTACCGGAGCAAACCGGAACGATGTTCCGGTTCATGAAATTGTGCCAAATATTGTCACGATTCGTGAAAGTATGGAAAATATTGTTCCGGTTTGTGGAATTATTAAAAAATATTATTAAAGTTTCATACATATAGCTTACTATGCTCTCTGTAATGATTTTTTCTAATTATTTAGAATCTTCAGTGCATTTTTTTAAATTTGTTTTTCTACGGTTAAATATAAATTTACTATACAGTAAAGTCTTGATTATCCTAGTTAATATGGACCAAGCTCATCTCGGATATGCAAAAGACTCGTATAAACCAGATTTACACAAATTGTCATCAATTAAGGAAATGAAATATAAATTTTCACTTCATTCATTCATTTTTATGGTACTAGTAACATTTCTTTGATGTACATTTCCGTTACTTTTAAGAAATACATGGAATGAAATTGTTTATTTCAAAAAGCCCTTGATAGTTTTTTGTTTGTTAAATGTAAATTTTGCTGGGGAGGGGGGGGGGGGTGGCTTCAGTATTACGCTACTGCATAGCTACCAATTTCTAAGATTTTTTTCTTACCTCTAAAACTTACCAGTAAATTTTGCCTAATTCAATTGCTGAAATCTAACAATTGTCAATGATTAAATATGGCAAAAATTTGTATTTAATTTTAGAGGTAACAAAACCGTACATATTGGCAGCTATGTGATTCTATTAGTGTCATGAAAATTGCAGGTATAGCCTCTTTTTTCTGCTCAAAGTATTAAATAGTTTTTTCAATCGAACTTGAATCTTTGGAATGGATCATTTTCTTCTGGTGGACTGATGGCTTCCATTATTATGAAACAGCCATTATAAATGAAATGCTAGATGAAAGAGCAGCCGTAAAAAGTTAGAACTCTGATTTTCTGGTCAGAATGGGGGGAAAAATGGCCATAATTTTTTTTGAAAAAAAAAAAAAAAAATATATATATCCATATCTTTTTACCTGATATTGATTAGCTACTGTGAATTCTGAAAGGTAATCTTCAACTTATTTAATTGCAATGTTTCTCTCATTAAATAAGGAATTTTTTCTATTATAAAATAGTGGCAGCTTGGTGGAAAGTGGGCGACAGGTTAAAGACCCCTATTTTAGTTCCAAGTTGAACATTTGATCTTTTTTTGATGCACCAGCTCCTTCTGAAAAAACAGAACCAAGTGCAATCTATTCAGAAAGGTAAATGGTAGATTATATGCAAGGAAAGAAAAGAATAAAATTAGCTAAAAAAAATTAACCTGCAATGTGTGTGTGTGTGTGATTGTTAGAAATTAAGTTCCAACCTTTATAGAAATATTATGTTTAAAAAAGCAGAAATATTTAGCTGAAACTCAGTTTCATACAGTATTATCCAGGAGCGGTCAAATCACCTCAGTTGAGTGCGATTACCAGCTTAGCCACAATGGATTTAATTTGTTTTGGCAGGTGTTTCAACTTAGTATAAAATGAACAATTATGTGAAAATGGAGCTAAATATATATCCCTTTAAGACCCGATGTATTTGTAAACAAAGCTAGTCATGCCTGTAGAAATTAAAACATGGACTGCAATCACTACCTGTTGATAAAAAATGATACTTTACTCTATCTGCAAACCAGAACTATCGTTCGATTCGAGTTTTTATTACATGCGACTCAGAAGCAAAAATTTGAATGAATGTCTAATCCGCACGATCTTGCGGGTTGGGTCTTAAAGGGATATACATAGTTTATACATAGTGTATACATAGCATTATGTACATAGGCGTAATCATTAAAAACAACAGTGTAAAATATTAATGTAGTTATTTTCAGCTGTGGTGATGATTAATTTGATAAAATATGAAACAGAAAATAACTTTTGTACAAAACAAAAACTCATTTCTCTGTACCGTGACAACTTGCTTACTGAGGATCTTTCAAAGCTGTTCAGTAAGTGACAGTAAAAATCACTCATTTGTGACATTCAATTTTGAGGCAAATAAGTTAATCGGATTATCTGCTAAATGTCATTGCCTACTTTTCCCTTATATATTTCTTATAACTGTTTTTTATTTTGTCATTGCTGCACCCACTAACACATTTAAGTATTCAAGAGAAATAATACGCATCATAATAAAAAAATAATTGCCAATTTCAATCTAATTCTAAATTTTTTAAAATCTATATTTGTTTGCTATTTAAGAAAATTTTTCATGGGCAATTATGAATAGTGATATCTTTATTGCTTCACCTGTTTTTCAGTAATTAAATAGTTCAGATTTGTATAATTTTCAAATGGATAATTGATATTACCAAGTTTTCCTTTTTTATGACCTTTTAAGAAACATTTCCATTGTTCAATCTTGTACAATAAAATATCTTTCTTAAATAATTATAAAGCATTTGATGTAAGAATGCAATCATTTAATAGTATTAATATTTTTCACCCCTTTTTTTTTCATTGTTAATTTGTTTGTAAAATATCAATAAAACTTTTGTTATCTAAGATTATTACTTATGTTGTATAAGTATTTTTCTTTTTTTTTTTCCTTAGGCTCCAAGCATATCTCTTTGTTTTTCAATTTTGAGGCTCCATAATGAACCAAAGCAGTGTGCCCAGTTTATGCTAAATCTCTGTGATAGATTACTGGGAAAGATAAAGCCTCGACGATCAGGAAAAATACCTGTTGAAATAGATTATGGTCTAATTATAAGGTATCTTTCAACATTTTAAAAATGTACTTTTATATTATGGCTGCAATAATTTTCCTTTCTCTATGCTTTAAAAGTTTAAAAAGTGATACATTATATTTTATTAGAATTCTAGCATTTGCTAAAAGAAAATAAAAATATAACAGATGTTTAACTTTTAGTATGTGAGGTGTTCCGAATACCATTAAGGTTATATGGCTTTGCAATACAAATATGTTTATTTGTGTAGTTTGTTACCAAAATTATTATAATATGAGAAATTTATTAAAAGTAACACTTAAATTCTCGACTTTAATACATACCAATCAGCAACATATCTAATTATTTGTAAATGCCAACATATCGCTCACCCGCAAGAAAAGTGACACATCTCGCAAAAATTCCTTTTGCATTTTATTCCACTAACAAGTCTGTCATATGTGTGCCTTGCTATACAAACAGTTTCATAAGTGTAGTTATACGGAAAATCACTTTATTACACTATATGTCCATTTGTGACCACAGAAGAATTGTGGATTGTGTGGGGAGGAAAAAATTACCAAATCCCCCAAACCTTATCCTATATCTTCATTCTTAAGGGTTTTATGCCTTTATGCACATTTTTATTCCTGGATGCAGAGCTAAGTGCTATAACCTCATGTTACAGTAAAATTGTGCAAATTTTCTTTTGCCTCCCCTGTGAAATTTACTTTTGGCAAGATGTGTAACTTTTCTTGTGGGTGAGCAATACATTCATAATCATATTTGCCTGTACTGTTCAATAACTAATTACAGACACATTGCCATAGTCAATTTTGAAAAGAATTGAGTTGATTGAAGATAAAATATGATTGATTAAAATTCATTTTAGCTATGACATAGACAGAGCAATTTTTGAATATTTATTTAAATGTCTAGGAAGTACTTTTACAAAATCTTAAAATGTGTGTGTGTCTTTTCTACATTTAGTAAGATGTTTAGATTTAAATGGATAATATTTTAAATTTCTCAGGTAATCTTAATATTGTCTCCTGCCACCTTACTAGAAAGGAAGAAGGTCTTTTTCTGTTTTTATAATGGCAGACCAGAAAAGTTTATTATCAAGCAGACCAAAAAAGTTTAAGAACAAACTACAAACTAATATTATGTTACTACAGAAAGAGAAAGAAGCATCGTAACTACATTAAAAAAAAAGTGAAGAAAATGCAATTTTCTTCCACTACAAGAGGAAAAGCAAGACAATCTGGCTTCTTCTCTTGTGTTAGGACATCTTTTGTGCTTGAAGAAAAAAGATTGAGATTTTCAAAATTTATTGCTTTTTGTTCGCTTTTTATGGATAGTTAAGAAGTTTCCTTGATATTATGTTTGTGCCACAACTAAAATTTTTGATTGTAATACAGTATAGCCTTGAAAATCCGCTATCACCGGGGCCAAAACTAAGCTGGATTTCTGAAAGAATATAAAATGTACTTTCGATATTCTTAATAGTGCCTTTATTCATAATTTAATGAATAGCTAAATGATATTTACATGAGAAAGAGAGAAAGTTAAATATTTTTAAAAACTTACTTTTTAATCGACATTCCAAATTTACAAAAAAAAAAAAAAAAAAAAAAAATTCTAATAAACTGTAAAGTCATTTCTTCTTGTGTAATTTCCAAAACATTGATGTCAGTTTTATTTGTTTCAGTTTTTTTGTCTGTTTAACAAGTTTTTCTTGGATTTTATACAGACTAAGTCAAGAATATCGATTTTGGTAATACAGTCTTGTTTCTCAAGCAGATATTAATTTTGCAATCAAATTTATGCATTTTTCCAGTCACACCTTTCCTTCTGCGTGCTCCTCAAAGCTGCTACCAGCATTATTGGAGGTTCTATTTAGCACAGCGTCAGAGATTTTGCTGTCTTCTAATCCATTGCTGGTCTCAAAATTTTCAATTCGTAAACAATTGCTATTTTTCTTCCTATTGGAAGTGTTAAAAAAAAAAAAGTTGGGTGTAGATGACTTTGACGGCAAATTTTTTAAGTCACACTGTATTATGTTATTATAAAAATATAAAACTGCTATAAATGCTTATTTCAAATACCATTTTTTGAGTTGAGAGGGGGTGAAACTAGTAATTTTGTACTTCTATGAGCGCTACCAATATCTGACAATTCTTTAATAATAACGTTAAATAAAATATATGTGTAAAATAAAAATAAAAACATGCATGTCAGAATTTTCAGTAATTTTGTTAGTACTATGATAAAAATTTTGAGGTATAAATAGGAACATTCTATTAATTTTATGGAAAAGAAATTGTAATGCTTACAAAGAATCCATAGTTTTTGGCCTCACGGGTGAATATATTATGGATACAAATCAATTTTATAGGGTTTTTTATGGTATGATACATCTAAAAATACTCTAAAACTGATACAGTTGAGTCTGGCTTGTATAAATTGATATAGACTTTGCAAATGTTGACAGATGTTTCCAGCATGTCTGTTAGCTTATTGTTTATGTCATTGTATTAAATTAAAGTAACTGGGGTTTTGAGATAAAACCAAATAATAAGAAAAAAATGTTGTGAAAAAAAAGATGAAAGTATAGTTTCTCATGATTTTTGTTAATTTTCTTGAGTTATTTAATGTTGTTAAAAACATGAAAATACTTTATAACCCCTTTTTTTCCAAAAACCTCACAAACGTTCATATTAAATAACTTTTAATTATTATTTAAATACAAAATATATTTTGAATAGTTTGTGTTTGATGAAACATATTTATTTCATATTTGATAGTATTTTTTAATATGAAAATTAGGTACTTGTTTACTTTGACATTAACCATTTACAGTAAACAAAATCTTCCATCAAACAGTGGAATTTAAGCCAATATGCATAAGCGTGATTATGATGAAGCATCATATATTGATCTTTTAATCTAATATTTAAATTAAATTTTATTTCTTTTTTCCTGTTTATTATCTGAAATTATTATCCATCTTATTATCTATATTATCTGAAATATTTTCAAGATTGCTTATTCTTTAAAAAAGGTAAAATTCTTTATCATGGCGAAATGCATCTTCATGTTTCTCTTTTCTTTTACACAGAAGTAATATAATAAAAACATTAAAGGGATTGATTCATTATCATTTTCAGTTTCACTTGTCTACTGCTGCAGTTCAATAACTTAAGTTATGTATCAAGATTTATGATATTTACTTTCTTTTCTTAGTGGATAATATTAAAAACTAATCTATTTATTTGTAAGAGTTATATGTGTCATTTTCCTAGCTCAGTTTATAATATCTAAAGCTAATCTTTTTATAACCTGAGTTATCACCTACTTATTGCATTATATTCAGGCAATAAATTTAAGGCATGGGTATTTATGTCAACAGTAACATAAATAGATTTTAACATTTTGTAGAAGTTTCAATGGGGTTACTGGCTGTAGTTTTCGGGTTATTGTTTTATCATTTTATTCGCCAATAATTTAAATTCTCTCCCATCGCATTTCTATGTAACAGATAATTTTGGTGTTTGTTTTAACTCTCATATTGGCTTCGTATTCATAAGATGTTGGCATGCAATGTTTGGTAAGTGGTACATTCGGCCTGATACTCTGGCATGTCTGTCTAACGGGCCATCCCATCATTATAACTTCTCATGAAGTTGCAATAAAATACCATTTTAAATTTTACAATTTGTTTTGCAGCTAATGTTGTTTGGATTGGAGCCCACAAAAATGGGTTCTTGCTTAAAACATTATGTGCTCATCATATACGACCCGACCAATCTAAAATCAGATGTATGGGGCCTTCTCACCAACATCATAATGATGTTATGCTCATTATTATCATTTATGCTGCATGTCATATGTTTGATGTACATATTCTATTTTTAGTTACTTTGTGGATAAATAAGCTTAGTTTTTGTAATGAAAGATATGTTAACTATTATTCCCCTGTATTTCTCTCTCATTTAATTAAAAAAAAAAAAAAAGGAGATTTAGGATCTTCCGTTTGCAGAAAAGAATGAATGCACTGAAATATTTTCAAGATTGCAGAATTATGCCATAAAAAAGAGTGCATTAATGGCCTGATATAAGATTTTATCTACAGATAAACAATGCCGAAGCATTGTGAAAAATTGCAACAAGCCAATATATTTAAAGAGGAATGTGGTCCAATGGCTCCAAAATTGCATTTGTAGCTGCACTAAAATTTATTTACAACTGGTCAAAATAATTATCCCTGATTAAATGGGGAAGGTTTAATATCTGCACATCTATCTCAAACCGTTAAAAAAATTTTTGTCAAAAATCAGCCCTGATTACATTAAAAAACAAACAAACAACTTATGTCTATGTTTAACATCACACTCATCCTTTATTGGTAATAAGTGACAGTTGTGTAGTGATAGATTATTTGTATGGGGTCAAGTTTTTATGGTGTGTGAGAAAGTAAATAAGTATAGAAAATTATTATTTATGAATAAATCTCATTATTTTAATTTTTTCCCCTGTTAGTATGATAAAGTCTTTGCTTGTGAGTGCTAAAGTCTCTTGCCATCATGTGCATGATAATGAAGGTGAAGCCTTAGCAGATTTGTATTTTCAACATTTAGATGTCATAAAACTTCTTGTAAATGCTAACTGTCGGCATCTCTTGCCACGAGAGTCTTTAACTACCAAAGATATTGTGAGGTAATATTTTTTTTAAATTAAAATATTATTAATAATATTGTTTTTAATATACTATCTTTAAATTTATTTATATTTTTATAGAAATTAATTTCTTGGTGTCTAATTGGTGCTATGAAAGCTTTGGATTAAAAGGGCTAATAGATCTTAAGTACTAGATTTCTATATCAGCCAAACTATTACATACAGTAGAACCTTGTTACTCCAAACGTGTTTAATCTTAATTACTTTTAACATGAACTAATTTTTCATTTTCTGATAACTTTTATATGTGCTTACATCTCATATTTTTAACATAAATGACCTTAGCAAATTTGACAATTTACATTAACCAAATTTTAATATAATCTTTAAAGATTGATTAATTCTTCTCTACAACTTCTATGCTCCTCTCTTCCATCAGCATCAACAAAAGAATATCTGGGGGAAGGGAGTTTCTTGATATACTGAGGCCTGATCAATAATAATACTTTGAAGTGTTTGCTTGTCTGTCTGTGGGCAAGATTTCGTGAAGACCACTGGATGCAGAGCTAGAAAATTAGACACTGGGATCCCATGGGTTACCAAATGGAACATCTTGATATTTTTTATTGGACTTTTTATAATTAGTAAATTAAAAAGGGTAATTAAAAAAAATTGTGTTTTTATTTAGTAATTTATCTTATAGATATAATAAAATCATGTTGTTATGCTTTAAAAAATAAAAACTTGAAAAACCTTGATGCATTTAATTTAGTGACTTTTTGCAATTTTAAGGCGTAATGGATAATTACTTTTATCACAGACAAATCTTCCATCCTCTGGAAATTTATGTTAGCCAGGTTTTAGTAGATAACAAAATCTTATTTTTGAAACTTATTTATATGTTTGACATTAAATATTTTTCATATTATTTTGCCTTATTAGAAATTTGTTGTGTATTTTTTATATCTGTAGTTATATGTATCACAACAATCAAATAATGGAATGAAATAAATTGGTTTTAAAATTATAAATAGCTGCCTACAGGACCATTAGTGAAACATGTTACTGTCCATTTACTGTAAGTATTGGTTGAGTTATTTGTACTAATCATAATTTAAAACTAAACCATCAGTAAAAAATTTGTATCTTTTGTACTCTTCAAAATATCTAAACTATGTCTATAGTTTGAACAATTAAATGTTAGGAAATAGATCTTCCTTTATTCATTATGAATGTATGTGCAAAATTCAAGCCATGAAGTTTACACTCATCACAATGTCCCATGTTGATTAATAATTGCTTTTAATTCCAATCGCTTATAATCAGTGTATCTTAACTTTTTTATTTTATACCTGTGACTTTATTAACAGATTTTAATGTAATATTCTACTCTATAATTATTGTATGCAATGGAAAATATATGAAGAATGTTTTTTAACAGTAAAAGTTTAAAGTTTGTGCTGGGTCAATCCATTCCAAATCACCAAGGTGGTGTCGCTCAACATTTTTAATTTTCCTAATCTCTTAACCAAGTGTTCTTCATAGTTTTCTGAGTCTAAAAACATTAAAAAATTTTTTTTTGATCATATAGTTTTTTGGAGGTGGCCAATTTTAATAAGCTACATAGCCATTTTTGGGCGAAAAACGTGTTTTATGAAAAATGCTGTAACTGCTTTATTTTTCTACCTATCAAGATGAATCAAAAACCACAATATTCAGCATGAAATTGTTGACATTTTATGTAATTATGAAATTTTCATTAAACTTAACGATCTAGGCCAAAAACATGCTTAGAAACCGGAGAAAAAAAGGTCAAACACCACATTTTGTTGCTATTATTTTTTATGAAGGAGATCAGCCTCGCCTTAAATATTTTTTTTTTTGCACAGACCTGTTATAGAACTACTTATTTTTACAACTTTCAATCCTGAAAACCTTTTCCTTTTTTTGTACAGCTCATCAAAAACTGTGTTAAGTCATATAGTTTGTATAACCTATATGACTATATGTCATATAGGTTAACTATATGTCATATGTTATATAGTTTGTAAAAACTTCTGTTTTTGGAAAATTTCTCTACTTAATATCTCAAAAGGGACTGACTAAAAAAATCTGAAAATGTAGGATAATAAACATCTTTGTAGTATAAAGTTAAATTGTAAACTTTATGTTTGAGACTTGACTGATTTTTGAATAACAGTTCACTAAAAATGTACCCCTCCTCCCTCATTTTCCTTTTTGTTTTATTCCAGATATATGCATTACAGGTACTTTTTGCTTAGGTACATTCAAATTGACTATAAAAACACATTTTATGGATTATTGTTTAACCACTTCACCGGCGACAGGTATGGGGAAACAGTGTTTTTATCCCCGAGTTATCTCGGGGCAAATGGTGAAGTGGTTAATTAAGTAGGGCAGTGACATCTTTTCAAAACTTTCTTGAAGGGTGGGGGTGGGGGTGGGTCTTTTGATTTTATTGTGCACAGCTGAGGAGCACCTGATACAGTTTTATTTTGACATGTTTTTGAAATTAGCCTAAGTACTCGCTAAGAGGTTATGAGCGAAAACACTTCTAGCTAAAGAAATTTTATAAAATATCTCGTAAAAAGGCAAGGGGCAGTGGCTTATGCAAACGAGATAGCGAGAAGCATTTTTGCTCGTGAAGTGAAGTAACCTCCTAGCAAGTACTTAGGCTAATTTCAAAAACATGTCAGAATAAAACTGTATCAGGTATTCCTCAGCTGTGCACAATAAAATCAAAAGACCCCTCCCCTTTCAAGAAAGTTTTGAAAAGGTGTCACTGCCCTATTTAATTAAGCAATAATGCACATAATGTGTTTTTATAGTCAATTTGAACGTACCTAAGCAAAAAGTACCTGTAATGCTATGTATCTGGAACAAACAAAAAGGAAAATGAGGGGGGAAGTGTGCATTTTTAGTGAACTGTTATTCAAAAACCAGTCAAGCCTCAAACATAAAGTTTACAATTTAACTTTATATTACAAAGATGTTTATTGTCCTACGTTTTCAGATTTTTTTAGTCAGTCTGTTTTGAGATATTAAGTAGTGAAAATTGCCAAAAACAGACTTAACACAGTTTTTGATGAGCTGTACAAAAAAAAAGTTTTCAGGATTGAAAGTTACAAAAATAAGTAGTCCTATAACAGGTCTGTGTAAGAAAAAAATATTTAAAGCGAGTCTAATCTCCTTCATAAAAAATAATGGCAGCGAAATGTGTGTGTTTGACTTTTTTTCCTCTGGTATTTAAGCATGTTTTTGGCCTATATCCTCAACTCTAATGAAAATTTTACAATTACATAAAATGTCAACAATTTTATGCTGAACATTTTGGTTTTTGATTAATCTTGATGGGTAGAAAAATAAAACAGTTACAGCATTTTTCGTAAAACACGTTTTTTGCCCAAAAATGGCTATGTAGCTTGTTGAAATTGGCCACCTCCAAAAAACTGCATGATCAAAAAAAATTTTAACTGAGTTTTTAAACTCAGAAAACTATGTAGAACATTTGGTTAAAAGATTAGGAAAATTAAAAATGTCGAGTGACAACACCTTGGTGATTTGGAATGGATTGACCCGTTAATCTAAACATTTAGTATGCGCATCATCATCATTAGAATAATAATATTATTAAAATATTGTATTACTAATCTGTTATTAAGGTACAAAGTTCCAAAGTAAAAAATATTTCCTAACAGTAAAGAAAAAAAATTAATAAAAATGATTATTTAATATTCATGTGCTTATCATGTTAACAGTATTGTACTAATTCAGTTATAATAAAATACATTATTGCTAATTTGTTACAGATGTGTACAAAGCAAAGTATGTTAAGACTATTTTCTTTAAAAAATAGTTTAAAGAAAAATCAATATTGAGTATACATATTGTTATTATAATTAAGAGTATTGTAATAATCATTTTTTAATAAAATTTCACATACTGAAATTTTCTATTATATTATCTGATGCTATAAGATCAAGCATTAATAAACAAAAAAAAAAAAAAAAAAAAAAAAAAAAAAAGCAGTTTTAAGAAAAAGTTAATTGTATGGAAAAATTCATTATGAAATTTTTGTCTGAAAGTCAGTGAATAAAGAGAATATCAGATAGGAGCTTGAGTATTTAATAATTAGTTTTCCAGAAGATTTTTTTTTATACAGAATAAAAGTAACAGCTCTTCATTTTATATTATTTGAAAATGTATTTTTTGTTAAATGATTTATATTACGATTAAGATGGTTGATTTTGAAAAGTTCCCCTGTTGTATCATCAAGGAAAACAATTTATATTGTTGTATGTTAACATGATCATGTTTTACTAAAATGTCAAAATGTGTAAATTTCATTTACATTTTTCTTCATTTAACTGTAGTTTCTCATGAAGTTTATGCAATTTGAAACTTCTTCATTTATTAACTGTTTAAAACAATGTTAACAATTATTTCAAAAATTGTATTTCAATCGTAATGTATATTATGGCATATTTGAAAGTGCATATACTTTTTTCATTTATTTCAGAAAATTACGTGACAAATTATTAGAAGAAGAGCGCATGAGTTTGGCTCTTGAAATCTCTACTAAGTTCAATTTAGACAAGACTGGTGTATGGTCTAGTTGGGGTTTATTCTGCATTAGAGCTGGAGATTTACCAGCAGCTAGAACAAAATTTCAGCAATGCTTAAAGGTTTTTTTTTTTTTAATATAATATTTTATATTATTTTATATTATTTGCTCATGAAACATAAATGCTTATTCCTTTATGTCATTTAATAAATTCAGTCATAGTAATTAAAGTAAGATGCATATGAAAAATATAAAAATAATGATGTTTTTCAAATTTGGTTGACAGCTGAACTAATGTATATGATCTTCTGTGAAATTGCTTCAGATACTTTCAATAATAATTGAAATAAAAAATAAGGTATCTTTAGTTTTCATTTTTTAATTACTTTGAATTTCCAAACTTAATATTACTAATATAATTTTAGTTTTAACAACTATAAATGGTACATTTTCATAAAATGGTTGTATGAAATTGCTGATTTTGTACTCAATAATTACATGATAGCTATTTCCAAACAATATTGATTAGCTCTTATAAAGTTGTTTCAGATTCATTTTAATTAATATGTGTTAAGTGGAATTTTAAAATGCATTGTTTTTCAATAAAATTAAAAATATGTTTTAATTCCTGTATTTTTTTTTTCTGTCTATTATTGTTGTTTTTCAAACATAAGTGTTTGTATATAATTTACATTTCAAGTAATCATTAATACCTGTAATAATGTGGATTCTGTTAGTGAATTCTGATACTTTGAAAGAATCTATGTATAAGTATATATTACAGTGTGTATAAATTTGTTTATTTATCTTTCACATGAAAATGTCTTAAATTCACCCTTTTTACTTACCCATCATACCTAGTATAGGGCAAATCTTGTAATCGTTTTAAAAATCGCAAAAAATTTTTTGACCGATTTACACGTTTCAGACACTGGAGATTCCGAAAAACATATTTTTAGAAAAAAAAATTTGTCCGTCCGACTGTATGTGTGTGTGTCTGTAAACGCTCTATCTCCAAAACAAATTGAGATAGAGACTTGAAACTCGGGAGTAATAATGGGAAGAAGCCTATTGAATATCAGTAACCTCGATTAACCAGAACTATTTTTTTCGGACTCTTGAAATATTCGTTCTGATAAAAGGTATATAAAAATTTTCGAAATTGTTTATTTGAAGGAGGGAATATAAAAGAAAATAAAAAAACATACATTTTGCATCATGAATGAACTTGATCGGATAATTAGTTGCCGCGGTATTTGTAATTCTATTTTTCACACTCTTCGATTTTTCATGACCCTGTATTTCATTCAAATTTTAATTCAAAGATATATTTTAATTTGAAATGAGACGCTTAATCCGACGCAGTAAACTGTTAGTTAATAGGATTATAATTTTTCCAGTTATAAGGATGTTTCTTTTACTTAATTCGGTACTACTCGATTATCCCGCCGACCAAAAAACTATTGCCAAACTATAAGATTAAATGCCAATAATGGCTTATCGTAAATGTCAAGCATTTAATGCCTCTCCATACCTATAAGGGGGTTTACCATAGGGGGGGACCCTGTTCTGTTGCCAAATACTGCCAAGTTTGTTGCCAACTTGGCGGTATATCGGAAAATTTGGCGGTCAAAATGAGTCACCAAAAGTGACACCAAATTGGCAGTATCTCTAATATTTCGCCAAATTCCCATAGACTTCCGTTGTAAACCAATAGCGTTTACTTGCTTACAGAAAATCAACAAATTGAGATATTTTAATGCAACAAAAAGTAATATTAACTTAAGGGGTTATATTAATTATATTTAAGGAAGTCCAAATAAATTAAATTATGAATAAAAGTAACATGGTACAATGCTTAGCAAATATCACATGTTTTATCTGCATATTTTATATTATCTGTATCCATGATGGGTAAGTATTACGGTGGCCACCAACGACTAGTTTAATGAAGATATTGGTAGCTATTGTCAACAGTTCCTCTTCTAGAGAAATAAAATAAATCAATAAAATTACACCAATGAATAATCCACTTTAAAAATGTTTAAGTGAAAAAATCGTTTTCAGCTGTATTACCATACTTTGCTTTATTTGTTAAAATCAGGGCCTAATTTCTAACAAAAAAAAAAGTACCAGAGCACTAATATTCTGCAACACTAACAATTATGGTATATCTCACCTCTCTAGTCCCCTCCACTAGCATATTTGTATTTCATAAATTATTTCCAAAATTCAAAGCAATTTTTTCTTCAGCAAAGAAAATTCTTAATGTATTTTAAATATATCTTTCTGCATATATAAATATAGTACATAATAAAATCTAATGGATGAATGAAAAGCAAAGTCATTTATTGTTGGGGGTGGGGAATTTTCCGAAATGTTATTCTAACGATTTTTCTCTTCATTCATCTTAAATAAAAAATACAGTGCCCTGCATAAGCTCTGCAAGCTTTGGTGTGCAGTGTTTATAAGTGTTGTTGAGCTCTATTTAATATTTTCATTAAAAATATTGAAGTACTGGAGCTGAATTCCAGTGAGGTCCAGCATAAATTAAGCATTGGTCCTAATGTATATATATGTACATTTGCTGAAGTTTCCCATTAAAACAAGATTAGTTATTTGTGCATGATGTTACTAATGAACCTTGTCTAGTTATTTTATGAAATATATGTAATCAAAGGACATTAATATTTAATTAATTACTTTTGTAAAGCATGTTTGTTGAGTTAGTTAAAAAAAAAACTAAAGTAAAGGGTTATTTAACATATTTTATTATCATAGCAGTTTTCATTTCATGTGTGATTTGCCTGTGTATGTATTGGGCACAATGATTAAAGGGTTAAAAGATCCTAATTTTGTACTAATGTGCCTTATTAATCATTATCTGCAAGGTTCCATTTTAAACAGTTTCAAATAAGTTAACGTATTCTGATAATCTACATTTATCATTTTGTTACTTAATAGGTGATAAATGATAAAAACGATTCAAAGCAGGAAAATCCATTATTGAATAAAATCTTACAAGTTTTAGAAAGTTCAAAATATGCTGGAACAGAAAAGGTAATTCCTTATTATTACATTTGTTTTCTTTGTATATGTAGATGTATATATTGCAGTAGAAATAATATATTATTTTGGAGTAATTATGTACAGTATTAACGAAAAATGAAACTATAAAGCTTTTAATTGATTTGTAAGAAAATTTTAAACTCAAAATAAATTAATGAAAATAAAATAATAATAATAATAAATTAATCAAAACTTTGCAAGGACTTTATAAAATGATTATATTAGCCTAAAACAATCTTTAAGTTTCAAGTTAAAAAGCTAAGATAAACCTTTAAAAATATGTCTGATAGTGCACAGCAATGAAAATTATGCTTGCTTTCATTAATAAGCTTGGGAAAAAAAAAAAAAAAGGTCTTATCAATTTAAAAATTAATTCTGAAATTTTTTGAAAGAATTTTACATTTCATACTTTGCTGTGTTCTTAAATCATATTAAAAGAGATGAAAATATTCCATGACTCTGCGATTTTCCATTTTTTTTTATAACTTTTTTCTTGCTCTAATACTTTGCTAAAAATTTTCAGTGGTAAAGTGAAATTGCAGAAACAGATATCATTTTTTCTGATTTTCCCCAGGAGCCTCCCAATTTTCGACCAAATTCCTGCCTACATGCCTTACAATATATTTCTTCAAATTTTGCATTATTCTTAAAGAATTTAAATTTCCCTGTGATCTGTCGCCGAAAGCAATATCATGACTTACTAGTCCTTTGGAGCTGTACATATATAACATTATCACTTTAGAGTGGAGGAGGGTTCTGGCACTTGATATCACAAGATATCTCTAGGGGAAGGGGGACTTCGTCTTTTGATGTCATTATCATTTTTTATCTGACCAATTTTTACTTTTCTTGCTAACTTTTTCTTTACATCTAAAAAGTGTATGAACTTTTTTCTTAGTCTGTTATTGATTTTTATGAAAATACAAAGGTAATATTAAATCCATTAAATTAGTCTAGAATCATTTTATTCCAAAATATGGATTACTTCAACATTCGGCATTCCTATTCTTCTGCGATATGTGGACATAATGCATTATTAGAGAAACTAGGTTCGAAGGGATACTTGTTATGTTTACTAGTAAAAAAATGAGGAAGAATGTTGGTCACCTGTTTTATTAATAAGAAGTCCTGCACACCCCCTTCCCACCCAGGGGTCAAGTTCAAGAAGACAATATTATTGAGGAATGCATTAGGTAACAAAAAGCTACATTTTTAAATATTAAGTATTTCCTTAAAGCATTATTTGCTATAAAATTATTTCATGTATAACAGTAATATTTTATTGACTTCTCTTCATTTAAATCGGTAAAAGAATCGAATAATAGATATATATCATTGCTAACTTATAAAAAGGAAAAGAAAGAAAAAATTGTAAAAATAAAAAGAAATTTTAGACATTGATAAAGAAATCATTAAGGAAGGGTTGGGGTTCGAGGAATGATAACATATGATATTGTAAGGGGCGTGAAGGGGTCCAAAATTGCCAGAAACTTGCTAACATTATATATGCACAGCCTCTTTATTTATTGCCTCAATTTTAACATTTGTGCTATACTTACTTCAGTAAAACATTAACTTCAAATTTAAATAAAATAATAAGATATTTTGTGTACATTAATTGTACAATTTTTGTAGTGATTTATAATTTTGATTGCAGTGTGAAATAGGGTGAAAAAATTAGTTACTAAACTCTCCACATTGATACAGTTAGGTCAAGTGCAAGAGATTCATAATAGTGTGGAAG
The DNA here is from genome assembly GCA_963932465.1 of Maratus speciosus. NCBI lineage: Eukaryota > Metazoa > Arthropoda > Arachnida > Araneae > Salticidae > Maratus > Maratus speciosus. Next base: position 145,957,481 of record OZ010795.1, on the reverse strand, counting down.
AAAAAAATTGTATTCTATGTATTTATTCTGTCAGCGTAATAAAATATTAGTTAAAGATGAAAATATATATATCTATATTTATTATTTTTTTCTATCTTTAAAAAAAAAAAAAATACTTTGTGCATTTTCCTGTCTTTTGAATGCTTGCTGTTTTCTTCCCTGTATTTTTTAGATTTTTGCTTAGAAAATGGCTATTAATACTCAATTAATACTGTAACCGCTAAAAAAAAAATAGTTAGAAAAGCACTAGTTAAAGAGAAATATCTGAATGTAGTCCCCCCCCCCCCCCCCCCCTCAGAATTCATATTTTAATTCAAGTTTATAAATTTATGTATGATAATGTTTCTTTTTTCAAAGGTTTTTCTATGTATTTATTGTGAATTTTACAGAAATAAACAACTATGTTTTGGCATGTAAATAAATAAAATCTAGACCTTAAAAAATATTCTCTTTAGAAATGTAACTCAATTACTTGAAATCTTAACATTTTAGTAAAATATCTTTTATTTTCTTCTGCTTAAAAAAAAAAAAAAGAACAAAAAAGAAAAGAAAAAAATCTTTAATGCTTAAAAAAAGAACAAATGCAGTGTTTTTTGTAATCTTCTTGGTATCTTATTTATTTTGTGATTGTAAAACATATTATACTGGGATGGTTTAATTAAAACAGTTATAAGAAAATGAAAAATTCAGGAGAAATCAAATAAGACTCCTTAAAGACTCTCTTTTGATGTAATACATAGTTAATAATCAAAATAACCTTTTAGAGTTTTTAAATTTTATTTACTTGAAAAACTGATAAGTGGATAATTTTTCTTTTTCTATTTTTGAAAAAAATTGTGATAATATACTATCTCTTTTTATCCATAATTCACTTCAAATTTTCTTTCTAGGCTGCAGCTATTTACAAATCCCTTTCCTCCTTAAAAAATATTCAAAATGGAAATGATTTTGTGAGTATTGATTCTTAATTTTATTAAATTCTTAACCTTTTGTGATGTTGCAAAAAAGTACTTTCTATAACTAAAAAATCAATGCACCAAGAAGTAGTTGTCTGATTCCAATGAAATTTCTTATGCAAAGACGTTTCGCCTGAACATGCAAATTAATAAAATTAGGCATCCAACGAATGAATAGCGGTAGCTCCAGTGCTTATGAATTGTGCATTCAGTAGGTGTATATAAGGAGCAATTCTCTATCTGGTGTTCAAAATTTCTGTTGCATTTCAACTGTGAATATCTTACGTCAACTGTAATAATGCCTCACCTAAGAATTTGTGCTTATTACGAGCATATTTCGCAGTTTGAAAAATGTTGTGTCATCAGACTGAAAGAGGCTGGTTGCAAATCGTAGGATTGCTTGATATCTGGATTGAAGTGATGTGGTAATTAGATAATGCGGGCAAAAGTAGTTCAACAATGTCAGATTTAAGCATCAGGGCGGCAGCAGTAGACCTAAGATCACAACAAAACGGAGCGATAGAGCAATTGTCAGATTAGCTCTCAATGCACCAGATTCATCATTATCAACCATATGACATGTGACCTAGACACTTGTGTCCAACATGACCATTGATAGACGACTGAGAGAACTAAATCTACACTCGCAGTGACCATTATTACCACTTACCCTTTATTCTAAACACCGTCAAGCCCAATTACAGTCGTGCTTGGCTCGATCAATTTGTAACTGCACTTTCTGGGGATGTGTAGTCTTTAGTGACAAGTCACGTTTCTCACTGTGTAACGATGACCACCGAAGATATATCTGGAGCTGTCTAGTGCAGCATGGAGATCCTGCCTTTACTATAGTACACCACAGAGGCTCACAACAGAGCATTATGCTCTGGGGTGCCATTTCCTTCATAGAAGACATTCTGCTACCTGTTTTGTTGCCATTCCTTCTGCACCACTCTGGACTTACTTTTCAACAAGCTAATGCTCAGCCACATATAACAAGTCTTGCTATGAATATTCTTCAAGCTTTCTGAGCACGTCCTTGGACAGCTAGATGACCTGATCTCTCCTCCATAGAGCACACTTGGGATGTGATGAGAAGGCAATTGCAACTATCCCAGAATGTTGCTGATTTAGGTTGACAGTTGGAGAGAATTTGGCAAGAAATCCCTCAGGGCACCATCAGGGAACTTTGTCAGTTTATGTCATGCCGGGTCACAACTTGCATCCATGCCAGAGGTGGACCAACACATTATTAATTTTGTCATTTTGGAATGATCAAACTTTGGAATAAATCATTCAATTGGTCTCAAATTTTAATAGTTTTCATTTGTGTGTATGTTCTTCGCATTCACCAATTTTTGTTGCAATCAGACAACTTCTTGGTGTGTTCATTTTTTTCTTATAGAGTGTAAATGCTTTAATAGTTTAAAAATAGTAAGATATTTAAAAAATAATCAGACTAAGAAAAGGTAAAAATCACTGAAATGAAAATTTTGAGTAATGTACTTCATATATATGAGACTAAAGCATAAAGTTCTAAAAGCACTTTCATATTTTAGGGGTTGAGGGGGTTGGATGAAAACATATGTTTATATCATTGCATGTTTATTTTAAAAGTTCTCTGCAGTCATTATTTTTACTGTGAGATGTGTATTATATTTAACAGCACTTTGTATGTACATTAATCACCCTAAAAAATAAAAATAATATGATATAATATTTTGACTAAAACCATATCATTATAAATCTAAATATATATAATTTATGAAATGTGTATTATTTTCAATTTACAATATAAATTATTTCACTTTATTTTAGATTAAAATCATTAATTAATACACTTAAAAATAAATGCAATCTGTCTCAAAAAAGTTTGATACTTATTATATCTTCATAGAGTTTACTTAAAAACGCTACTGAGATACACACTTTTAAACAAACAAGTATTTTCAATGTAGGTGAAAACATGCTTATGTTATGTGCTTTTGTAACCATTCAGAAATTTTTTTACCTAATTCTGAACATTGTTATAAAAAAAAAAAAAAAAAAAAAAAAGGGTGGGGGGGGGGGGTAGTTACTCTTTGGAATAAAATAAAATTATGCATCAAAGTTAAGTGAAAATATTCTCTTAAAAATACAAATATAGATTGAACTCAGAAATTTCTTATTTTTTTCCATCTCAATCAAAAATTAGCTGCTGATTTAATTTTTTTTTCGTGCATGTATTTTGTAAATAACTTTAAGCTAACTAAAATTTAGATTAAATTTATGAATAACACTGTCCTATTTTAAAATGCATTATTTTTGTGCGTGTGTCCTATATTAAAAGTTATTTAAGTGCACTTATTAAAAGTTTAAGCAAGAAACTAATGTGCCTTTTGTAGTACTTTGCATAATGTTAAGTTTGAAAGCTAGATTAATTATTTTATAATGTTGCATTACTTTTAATTGAAAAAGTTCCATGATGATCAATTTGTGAATATTTAATTAATAGAAAGCATATGAATACAAATATTCGAATTATTATAAAGATTGAATATCTTTAATATTTAATTGAATATCTTTAATATTTAATTGAACATCTTTAATATTAAAAGTTAATTGTGCATTTAATGATGGTAATAAATGTGATTAAAACCAGAAGCTTTACAAATATTATAAGTAAATATATGCAAATCTAACTTATATATATAAAATCCTAATGAAACGAATTTATGAAACGAATATATGAAACGCCTGAAATGTAACGATTCTTTGAATCGACTGATTAAACAACTGATTATGTTTCACAGTGATTTCTCCTAAAAAAAGGAATACTTTGCGATGAAATTAACACCAAAAATCAATATTGATCCGCAGATTTCAAAACTGGTATTAGAATTTTTAAATTCGAATTAGTTTTCAAAATATTAATTTTTTTCTAATTATGGCAACTCAAATTTTAATCAAACAGATTTTTTTTTTTTTTCAGATTTTAGAAAAGGTTACTATTTTAAATTAATTTGGGAGAAGTTTGGCCTCCCTAAAATGTATGCTAAGAAATGTATCATGTTACTTTTATTCATAATTCAATTTGTATTTCATTACCATTTTATTTAATACAAACAGAAACGTTTAAAATAAATGGCTTTCACTTCTTCATTTTTTTTAAACGAAATGAAAAGAAAAATATTAGGCACAGATGTCATATACGCACCGGGGTACCTAATTGGCAGCAAAATGGCATTATTTTGATTGACATGGCTATTGTTGTTTATTTAATAATAAGTGTTTATTTACTTTTTTAAATTACATAAATTGTTTTGTTTTATAGTTAATTATTTTTTTGATTATTTTCCTTTAAAAATAAAAAATAATAGAAAATAATTAAAAAATACGGTACTACTTAGTTATTTCATCGACCCATTTCGCCAAATTATATAAATCGCCAAACCACTCGCCAAATTATACAAATTGACATAATTTTTATTTTAAATAACGAAAGAACAAAGAAAATAGTATAACAATAATAAATATACAAATAAAACATCGAAATGAAAATCACTTGATGACGTAAAGACGTGTAACTTGCTTAAAGTCAAGTGAATGTGACATTTACCAACCATTATTGGCATTTAATCTTATAGTTTGGTGATAGATTTTTGGTCGATGGGATAACTAAGTAGCCCAAAAAATACATATGTAACTGGTATTCGAAAACGAGGATTTCGCCAAATTTTCATTAAAAAAATCACGCCAAACCGGGTGCGTATATGGCATCTGGCCAAATATTAAATGATGTAACAAACGATGACATTTAATTTCAACTTCAAAGCAATGTTTTAATTTACCACTCGAAAAATTAAAAAAATGCTAACTGGCAAGTTGAAAAATAATTATTGGCGAGATTTGCACCCGGCTAGCGTAACAGTACCAAGAATTCTTTGTTACAATGCTTTTATGTAGTATTATTCAAAAAAAAAATTGATTTTTTTTAATCGAAATGGAAAACTTTCGGCACAGATGCCACATACGGTCCCATATTGGCACTATTTTTTTCTGACGCCAATGTCATATACGCAACGGGTACTTAACTGGCGCCATAGTATCGTTATTTTGCTTGATTTGATAAGCCGGATGTTGTTGTTTATTTATTAATAAACTGTTTATATGAAAAGCAAAGGGATCAGAGCATATTTATTTATGGCAGTTACATGACTTGGACTATTATAATACAGATGAAATGATGGCGATAGAATAATATTTGGGGACTTATCACCTGTACCTGGCTAATATTAAAGTACCAAAATGGCACCAGGAATATAAAAAGCGAAGTCGTTCGCCCGGAACTCTTGATGATAGTCACATGACTTAGGCTATTGTTATAGAAATTATTTAAAATACCGGGAGACAAAGACTCTGTACACTTAATTCCTTTTATTTTCAGCTTCTTTTCAAACGTTTAACTGATCCTCTTTAATCAAACATGAAAACAACCATTGGATGTCTTAACAGCAACTGATTTGGACTTAAATTTTTGAAATCAAAGGAAATTGAATGGAAACCCCCTTACAGGCAGATCTGCACAGCTTTTTTCAGTATAATTCAATCTTCTATAATATTTTTTAAACCGATCAGATTAGCGTGTTTTTAGATTCTGCGGTGTCTGAACAGGGGTTGGCGAGCGTAGCTTGCAGGGGGTAGAGCCCCCTAGTTTTAATATAAAATGTGAAATTTTAACTATGAGTGTTATATTATTTAAAATGTTTTATTGAATAAGTTATTTTCAGCAATTTTTATTAATTCAATGTAGGAAAATAATTATTATATATATATATATATATATATGCATTTAAGGAAAGAAATCTTGTCCTGATTATATATCCAGTAAATAGTAACAAAAAGCAGAAAATTATATTCAATATTTGATTTCAATCATAAATTTTAGCATGATATATTTTATTGTCTGTTTTGTATGGTAAAAAATTATTATTAAATGTTTTTATATTTTTAGTTGAGGCAAGAGAATTCAGCGATGGATGGTATAATAAAAAAGGAATGCTTATACTACCTTAATACATATGGCTCCCATTCTTCAATTGTAAAATTTTATCAAAGGAATAATTTAACTTTAGAGGCTTTGAATTACATAATTGAGAAGGTAAATGTTTTGCCTATTAAAATGTAAATAAGGAAAATATTCCATGTTGTAGAATATTTATTTGCCTTTTTTAAGTCTATCACTTAATCATACTTTAAATGACCTAAGCTTAACTATATTAAAATAAAATTTATTTTAAAAACTGAGTTGTAACAACCCTAATTTTAAAATTCAAACTTGCTTAAAATTTTATGTGTGTAACATTGATTTACAGATAAGTCCATGTGCTTGCACAATTTACATCAAAATTGATTATGGATTATATCTTTTCATATGTTTTAATTTCCCCATAGAATTTATGTAATGGATTTGAAGGAGAAATTATTTTCAAAGCACGCCATTATTTTTTATATGAAATTGCATGAGTTCATCATTTGCATGAACTCATGTTTTTTTACACGTTATCTATTGGAAAGCTATATGCGTATCCTTTGGTATGAATATTAACATACAAAATGGGATATTCTGTTACTCCTTAACATCCAATGTCATCTGACGTTTAATTTATTTTTACCTATGTATATATATTGTGGAAAAAAAGTGTGATGTTTGCACATGCCCTCTATCCTCTAGAAGCGCCCTCTTTTGTAGAAAGAGGAGAAACAGGGCAGAACCTGGAATGGCTTCGCCTAAGAAGGTGATCCATAAGTATTGAGAATGGCTTTGGCTACTGCCAGTCATAAAGAATCAAAATGAAACTATAAGCTTGATTGATACGATTTAGTGTTATGTGTAAATTTGTTTTGTTTGTGCTAGTTTGTATTTACAGTGCCGTCCTATGTGTCAAATAAACATATAAGATGTTTCGATAATTGGCCAATCTTTTGAGGAAAAAGCCCACACGCGACCATCCAGTCGTTCTTACAAACAGTTATGCATTTATCTGTGTTTATTGATTTTAATGACATTATAAATCCAATTTGATTTATTTTTCAGTGCCTATATGTACACCAATTGCTCCAATTTGAAATAATTAACTGACTCTTTTTGAATAATAGTATTATGGCTTTGTTCATTTTATTGAGTAAAATATAAAATCATTTTAAAATTAGACGTATGTCTAATGAAATGTAGATCTGCTTTCTAGACTTGAAAGAGGCGATTACCAGTATTGTACTAGACTTGGCAAATAAGGATTCAAATTGGAAAACTGATAATGAAGCATGATAATTTTAGGGATTATTTAAGTAAATATTATTAGCTATTATCCTTTGGATTATCTCTTGTTCCTTTTGACAGAGGAAGCTATAAAACTTTGTCAATTTAAACATTTAAAAAAAATTTATGCACTTTTCTGCTATTATCATTGAGGAAAATTATCTTGGATAATTCTTTTTTGCACTTTTGTAGTATAAAAGGTATTCATATAACTATTTGCTTAAAATAGACATTCGAAATATGTTTTATTATGCTGTGATTATTATTTTTTTTTAATTCTTCATTTATAAATTTAGGCCAGTGTAAGCTACTTTATTCTTTTTTTCATATATATTCCTTTGACTATTTAAATTAATTTTCTTCTTAATAATTTATTACAAAAATTATTCTATTTAAGTTAGAAATTTTAAAGTGGCAATTTTTTAAAGTATAATAAATGTAAAATAAGCATATTTTACATTTATTACTTTAAAGAAAAGAAGATAATGTGATTACTGATTATTATATCTTTCATTTTTTTTATATATTATAAATTATTTATATTGTTTAAAAATATTTTTCCAGTGTAAACATATTACTAAAATTGTCCCAATCAGCTTTATTAATACCATTAAATGAAGCTTCTTAAATATACCGTGAAAAGTGAGGAAGATGCAATGCACTTCAAAAGAAGGCACAGAAAGATTTACTTATACTATGAGAGCAGAAGCAATACTGAAATGAAGCAGAAGTAAAAGAGAGAGGGAAGGACTTCCATTGTATTTTCTTTTTTAGGATAGGATGTATTTGAGAAGTTCCTGTCAATGCTATTGAGCTTTATGCCAGTTTTAAAAGATTTGCTTATAATCAATTTAATTTGTTAGTTTGTGCAGATAAACTTTTAAATTTTATATCTTCAAATTTATGCTGATGTGAGTCGTAGTATTATAAGAATTTTGTATGTAAAATATTATATCTAAATGATAAAAGTTTTAATATTCTTATGTAATGATTTTATGAGCATTTTATTAATTTTAATCATGTGTTATGTAGAAGTGTGAGCCTGATATTTTTATTGAAGCCATCTTCATGCCCATGTTAAGAAATGTGCAGCTGTCTTCCCTCAAATATGACTTAACACGAATTGATCCATCTTTGTCAGTATGGGATAGTTATCTATTTGCAACTTGCCGCCACTTAGAACGTCTGAAATATTTAAATGTGCTTTATGAAATGCAGCTATTTATGGAGGTATTCCTTATTTTGTTTTACATAAAATAATTTATGTTGGTTATTTCTTTTATTAATCACATATTACTTATGTGATAAAATGTATAAATATAGCAATAACAAATTATACTTTTTAAAATAAAAAAAAAAGTTCAAATATATGATTTAAAAATCCATAAAATTAAACAAAATAATGAAGTGAAAAAACATTAATATGATATTAAAACAGCATAATTTCTAAACACTTAAAAATAATTATTTAAACGTTAAAGATAATGCTTTATAAGTTAAACTCTTCATCTAGGGTTAAATTGTAAAATAAAATGAATTTCTTCTGGTATGCTGCCATGGCTTTGTATTAATCAGCAAAATTGTTTGAAATTAATCTGAAAGTTTAAAATTAAATTATCAGAATTTTTGAAATGCAACACATACAATGCATTTTTTGCATAATTAGACTTTATATAATTATATTTAAATATTAATTTCTGTTTTTAAAAAGTAAATTTTGTAAAAATTAATATAAATGTCTGTAGCTAAATATATTAATTTATTCTGCTTAAAATAAGCTGTGTAAACATAATAATTTTCAATTACAACCACATTAAAAATTTCTAATTTATCAAAATAAATACAGTAGTTCATTGTTATACTGTGTAGAGTGGGAGGTAAGATAAAAGCGCAATATACCCAGATGTGCCATATTTGAATTAATATGAAAATTAAGAAAGCATTTATTTTATAAATAAACATTTGTCTAAAAAAACATTAATGTATACTTACAGTAAATTTTAAAAATAAAATGTTACTTAAAAAGTGTAATTAAAGTAAATTTTTATTTCGGAGAATGCAAAAAAGAAGTGTGGTATATCAGAGTAAGTAATGCTAACGAGGTGCAACATAAGGAATGGCTGCTTAACTTTAAAGATGCCTGAAATGTTTATTTTTGTTTCAGAATATTATCTAATATCGAAAAATATATTAAACAATTTGACCTCTGTTTAATGAAGTCCTAAATCCAGCTAAAAACTTTGTTGAATAAAAAAAAATTATATGATATGGAGATGGAGATTCGTCTTTTAAAATACATTAAATATATAAAGACAAATTTTAAATTCACAAACACTAAATATCGTAAAAAAAAGTAATTAATTATGCTTTTTATAAATTATATTAATTTTTTTTAGTTATATTATTCATTTAAAAATAATTTGTAGAAAAAAGAATAAGAAAACAACGTTACTGTCCAGAAATACACTGCGTTTTAAATTTAACAAAACTAGGGGGCTCAGCCCCCTGCTCGCTAATGCTCACCAACCCCCACGAATTGCTACGCAATTCATATTGGGATCGCTACGTGATCCCAGCTCGCTTCGCTCGCTCGCCACTATTTATGTCAACTCTAGCCAGAATGAGTGCTATCATAAATCATTACAACATATTAAATTTACAAATACTTTTAATGTATAAAAAAGTAATGGAAAACTGTTGAAAATGTAAATAAAAACGTACCTTGGAAACAGAATTAAAAACCTTAGTGAAAACAAAATAAAAAATATTTTTAGTTGGGCCGCTATGAGATCCGAGCAAGCAACATATGAAATTTAAAAATATTTTAATTCATGAAAAAGTAATTAAAAATTTTGTTGAAAATATAAATAAAAATGCATTTATCAAAAGTGTGGAGCTATGACTTGTTGATCATCATTGAGAAAGCTAAGCGAACAGGAAATTGACGCCGTTAATTTAAATGGCATGTTAATGTCAGTTGGGATCCTTCTCCTTTCATTTTGCCTTATAGTATTGAAAACCACGGCTTAAATTAATTTAAAACTATAATAAGACGCTATAAAACATGCTACGTATCACGCTATTGAAATGTAAACAAAACGTTTTCGCCTGTGTCTAAATACAACCTTGGATCAAAATGCTATGTCACCGTAAAACAGACCAATAGCAATTGTCATTCATGTATTGCTCAAATGGTTTGCGTTAAAAGAGAGACCCTGTCTGGATTTTGATTTGCTGAGTATTTTGGGACATTTGACCGTAATTACCACTGAGAAACGCCGCTTTGGCTGTTGCCAAATAGCAAGCTACAAATACAGCCCTTTTTTAGCGCTACATAAGAGAAATATATATATATAGATAATTTTACATTTAAAATTAATGGACTAATTTTTTATGATATTACTGTATTCATTATAACAGGGAAATTTTTAAGTCTTTTATTTGGAAATGTTCTTTCTCTTATTTGTCTTGCATCTTTGCAATGCTCTTAAAACATCAAGCATTAATCCACATGAGATTTCAAATGATTTTAACATATCATCATGCAATAGTTTGTAGATGCATCATGATCATTTGCATCTTCATCGTAATTAATCCATTGCTATATTGTTCCAAATTGTGAAGATTGCACTGTCTGTATGAAATGCAAAGAATGACAGGCAGATTTCACAACTTCCTGGGAGGAGAAAGGTACTTATTTGGTTAAACAAGTTTAAGCTCATTGAGCATAATAAATAGTGTAAAAAGAAAGAATATCTTTGAAATGTCCAGAAATATTTTGAGAATAAAGGAGATAAAAACTTTTAGATAACATTCTTAACAAAATGTATTCTTAATTTTTTTTTTTTATGTATGATTACTTTACAAGGAAATTTGTATAATATTCTTGGCTTCGAGGAAAAGTTTGTAAGATAGGAAAATTTTCAAAATAGAGGTTCTTTAAATCAGATGTTGGCTCAGTCAAAATTTGGGACTTATTTAGGGCCCCTTCTCAAAAAATCCATTTAATAAATCAGGCCCCTTCACAAAATTCCATTCCATAAAACATACTCTTCATTAATTATTTGTATTTTGTTATGTTTTAAAAAGTGTAATTTGCAAACAAAACAAGTTCATAATAAAAAAAAAATTGTAGCAAAGAAGACTTAAAGAAGTTGTTATGATGATAACAATGTGGGTGGTCCAAAGTTGTTATAATGACAACAATGTGGGTGGTCCACTGTGCCCCATGTTGAAGTTCAATAAATATTCATATTAATTCTTCTTTCTTTTAAGCATATTGACTTTAAAATTAAATAAAAACAAGTATCTTACTGTTTCAAAAATGCTATTTATCTGTAACCTTTAATTACTAAAAAAAAGTATTATGGTGATGGAAAATTTTACTTTGCTCAAAACAACCAGTCATGATAAAGTGGTACATTCTGAGCTAACCATATCCTTAAAAGGCTATAAATAACCAATAAAGTGTCTATTAAGTTAGAAGAAAAGCTTTAAAAAATTAAAAATAAATAAAATATTAGGGGGTGGTCCACTATGGCCCTAGGTCCAATGTGCCCAGGTCTTTTCTACTGCAATTAAATCAATCGTAGCTAAAATATTTGCAGTTAAATTAAGTGGAAGTTGAAGCGCGCATTTAAATGAATTATGATAGCATTCTAATGACATTACTCATTTAACATGATTATTTTTGTTTTCATTCAATAAAAATTTCATCTTCTAGCACTGAAATTTTTTAGAATTTTAAAATTCCATTAAAAAAAAAAAAAAATCTGCCCTATTTGTTTTATTTTATCTTGTCCTAGTTGTTTTATATTTTACTTTGATATACGTAATTAATCAATCCTCTAAATTCTTCCCTTGCCTCAAATTTACGACAACATCAACCCCCCATTCCTTGGTTCTCCAACACACAGTTTTAAATTTGTAACTCTCATTAAAAAGAAAAACAAATGTACAATATTTATTAATTTGATGTTACAATAAATGAAAGATCAATTGTCGGATGCACCATCTCTTTTCCGTTATTTAAATCCTTTTCCCATCCTGAGACACAAATTTTAAAGTATAAAATTCTTTCATTTTTGAAATTTACTTAAATGCTTGTTGTTATTTTGGAGAAAAAAAATTCTATTATTTAAATCTCCTTTAAAATGTTCACTGCCTGGCAACAACATTGATCTATGACAATTGGTGAGAAAACTGACAGCACTTTCTCTCTTATGCCAACTTGCCAAGCAGTTATCCAAAACCAAAGCATTAGTCTTCCTGAAAAAGCTGCCAGAATGGTCGTAAGCCATCATCAATAACACTAAGCCATATTGAATTGCCCTAAGATAAACTAGATTGGTCTAGACCATAGGTTCCCAACCTTTTCTGGACCACCGCCCCCTTTAGAAGAAAAAAATATTCCAACGCCCCCTCTTCTATAATAATTAATTATGCCAAAGATAAAATATTGTTGGATATTATCTATACCTAATTTTATGTGTACCTTTCTATTAAGAATCACAAGGTAGAAATTAATTAAAATGACCATCAAATGTAGTAAAAAATTGTTTATTAAACATTTAAAAATAAACACAAAATCAATAAGTAATAAAATGAGATACGTGAGGCTGGTAGACTTTTAAATATTTGTTAATATTGGGTTCCAATTTCGTTAACATCAGTCGCAGATTGCCACGTTCAGTGATGTGCAGTCTGTTCCTTTTCTTAGACAGTAAGTTAGCTACCTTACTGAACCTTACTTACTACTTAGTACCTTACTTACTACTTACAGTTAGTTAATCGTTAGTTGTGAGTTCTACGAGTTCCTCCTCTAAATTTAATGATTCTACTGTATCTGCATTTGCGAAAGGATCTAAAAGTCAACTCGGAATATTCATGTTTGAAATATCCTGGAATTGCTCCCGAAATTCAGCATGAAGAATGTTCAAGTGTTGGCAGTAAGTAAGTTTATATTCATGTTTTGCAGAGACTGCTGATAATGAGGGAAAGTGCTTATATTCACATCTACCTAGATTTCTTTTAAACAGAAATTTTGTCAGAAAATCAGCTATGACGTTTTTTGTTTTAATTAAATTGAATCCATGCCCTTGCAATAGCAAATTGACTTCATTAAATGTTCTAAACAAGTATGTCGAAAAAGCTATGTGATTTTTGGATGTAATCAGTTTTTCTCGCTGCTTTTCACCTCTGTTTTTAACGAAGTCAAGTATTGGGTCCAAACAGATTGAAAAAACGATTCAGACAAATATTTATTGTGAGGCAATGAACTTCTGTGTGCAGCAGCAAGCGATTGTAACCTTCATCATTTTCACTACAAACTTGACGAAATAATCTGTAATGCAATGAAATGCTTTTAATCTTGTTGACTACCTTAATAATGTCATAAAGCGACGTTTGTCATTGTTCATTCAGACTTTTTGCAACCAAATACGATGAGTTACATAATGTACAGAGAGTACAATTTGATACTGCTTATTTCAAATGCGCTATGAAACCCTTATGATGTCCCGTAATTGCTGGAGAACCATCAGTAGCACCGGACAAATTTTTTAATATTCGTAAGAGAAATTCGATTTATGGGGCCCAGCTATAGGTTTGATTGTATAGATTTTCATTTAAAGGTGTATTTCAGGTTTTTATCACGGTCCCAGACAACGCCGAGGAAATCAGCTAGTTTACATTATTATTACATTAATATCTTAAATTGGTTTTATTACATTAATACCTTAAATTGATAAGTACACCACGGCCGCCCCTTTTATTGTCTGAATGCCCCCATTTACCTCTGGACCCACCACCGCCCCCCTGGAAGGCTCCAGCGCCCACTGGGAGGCGTTACTGCCCCCATTGGGAACCTATGGTCTAGACTAAACTAGTTCAGACCAGTGAATAGCAGGCCAAACTAGTTTATCCTATGTGCTTTAGTCCAGACTAGTTTAAGCTAGGAGAAAAAAGTTTATCCTAAGTGCCTTAGGATAAACTAGTTTGACCTAGAAAAAGCTAGTTTATCCTAAGTGCATTAGGATAAACTAGTTTGGCCTGAAATCAGATTTGGCCGGTAACATATATATAAAAAGCAAAGTATTCTCATAATGTTTTTTTCTTTCTATCTGCAGTACCTAACTGAATACTTTTAATAATGTTTCTGTAAGTATTTTGGAGTTCGTTACCACTAATATTATTGCAAGCATAAATTATCTATTGTTAATTGTCAGCTGTATATGCTTAATTATATGCGTTTCTTTTTTCTTGCAGCATCTTATGCATTTACACTGTCAATTTTAGACACAGATATGCAGTTTATTTTATCTTGTTGGAACGTAAGAAAATTGTTTCTAATTGACTAATTTCGTCTAGAATGGAAAATAAAGAAATTAAATATTTTTAAAAAGTAGCTTTTTCAAAATTAATGAAGGATTTTCCCTTTAGTCTTATTTTGAACACTTTCGCAATTTATATTGTCTATTTTTCTCCAACATGTAATAAAGCTTGTTCCAATCTGCATTATTTCCTTATTGCCAATAATGTTAGTTCTATATTATATTTTGTATTTTGTTATAAAAGTACAGTGTTCCCCTATATTACATTAAACAATTTTAAAATTCAAATAATTTTAGTATATTGAATTGATAGCATTTTAAAATTTCCTAAATTTGAAAGGAATAAGATAATAATAATATGAAGAATAAAATTGTTATCAAGATTAAATGGGTCTGCGGCCCATGTATAATACATATTGTTTTTCTTTCATAGTTTATAAAATCACAGCTTGTCGATAAGTTAGTAACTTTTAACTTCTGTTAATTAATATATGCCTATATGCAAATATCAATTCACATAGAAGTATTATGGGTTTTTTCTTTTATACAGGATTATGCCAGAGCTGCTAAAAGTGCAATAAATTTTTTCCTTGCTCCTGCATCATCTTACAAAGTGTTATGCGAAAGAGGCAGATTCCTGCACAATGCTAAGAAGCATTATCAGCAGTTCATCAGAAATATGAAAGAAGCTCACTCATCTGGTCATTCCCTTAAACACAAAAACCTGAAGATTATTTCTCCACAAGAAGCTGAAAAGTTTGTAACCCATATATTTTTGTGTATCAACTTTGCTGGTTTAAAATTGAGCATAAGTGATGATCTTAATATATTGATCATTTCATTGAATGGAATCTATAGCTTTAATTTGTACTTTTATGTAAACCTTAAGTAGTTTAAAATTAGATTATAAATGGTGGGTTTTTAATATTTAATAATTAGATAAGATAGAATCAACGCCAATTAGTTGTCTGAGCGAAGCGAAGGCTAATACTCAGCGAAATATTACTGTCCGGACACATTACAGCTACGATGGATATTAATGCCATGTCCTACTAAAAAAAAAGCCTAATAAAAATCTTTCGTCAAGCATAACTCAAAAAATATTTGTCGGATTTGGTTTTTGATTGCACCAGAAGGTACCTATGAGGGCCACCTACTGAATGCACCTAATATGAAAAATAAGTTCCAAACCGTTTAAAAATTATATTAAAAAAACTGATAAAAAAGCACAATTTATCTGCATACGTCACAGAAATTTGGTGTGCGTCACTTTCACCGATGGATGTTTTCATAGACAACTGGTTTGAACACATGGAGCAAATAAAAAAAAATATGTACGCAGTAATATTGAATAGATCATTTTCAACTACGTGATCACAAACCTTGTAACAACCCGTGGCAACCAGTTTTGGTGGGCAAACAAATAATAATACAGTACTCTGTACCACAGTGACCGTTTTTAGCCCAGGCTAAATCCGGCTAAAAACTCAGGATAAAAAATAGTTGTCAGTCTATCAATTGGAAATTAACAGATTTTTTTTAACCCGGGAGAACTCGCTGCATGAGATTTTATCTCACCGTCGTACTTTTTTTTAAGAATCTTATTTAAACCATTTTTCATTTTAATTAAAATTTAAAAATGTTATTTCAATTATTTTTCCTATTTGTGAGTAAAAGTACTAAGCCAAGCAAAAACAATGATATTAAGCGAATGTAAAGTAAAAGAAAAGCAATTGGGCACCGTGAGAGAAATTCTCACTAGCGAGTTCTCCCTGGTTAATACTCGTATAACGAAATTTAGAAACGATTGTGGATGAATAAAACAAAAGACATGAGTGTTTATTGCTGCGGGAGGTTATCTTTCTCTGGATGTCTGTCTGTCTATCATACAGCATGCAATTTTCTTGTAAAGGATGATATTATTAGGCAGTAAAACCTCCATAACGGAAACACCCGATTAGTGGACACCTCTATTTAGTGGGCATTTTATTGATTACCAACCCTTAAATAACTGTACATTTTTTACTCTCAGTAGCGGACACCTCCAAATAGAGGACAAATTCTGCCCTCCCGAGGTGTTCGCTATTCAGAGGTTTTACTGCTAAAACCTCCATAACGGACACACCCGATTAGCGGATACCTCTATTTAGCGGACATTTTTTCGATTATCACCACTTAAATAACTGTACATGTTTTACTCTCAGTAGCGGACACCTCAAAAAAGAGGACAAATTCTGCATTCTCGAGGTGTCCGCTATTCAGAGGTTTTACTGTATATTTTCTTGATAGTTATTTTACAGGGCCGCACAACAGAATAAGAACATATGAAATGAATATAAACTAAATTTGGGATTGGTAGATCGCTGATGGTAATATAATTTTAGGATGTTGTTACAGTCATCCACAGCATGTTTTCAGAGTTTCGTTCATCTAACGAAACCCTACCTATCTCACTCCTTTGTCTGTCGTCTGTCCGTCTGTCTGTCACAGAGCCCGTTGTCAGAAACTATATATGTCGGAGACTTGAAAATTTGCATACTTATAGCTGAACACCACACATCAAACGGCAAATAATAAAATTTTGAAAAAGTCTAATATTTAACCCTCTGGGCTCTAACTTGTGTATTTTAAGTGATTTTTTTAACTCAGCCCCTAATTAAGTTGGAGACATGAAATTTTACATACTTATAGCTGAACACCTCATATCAAACGACAAATAATAAAATTTTTAAAAAGTCTATTATTTAACCCTCTGGGCTCTAACTTGTGTATTTCAAGCAAATTTTATAACTCAGCCCCTAACTAAGTTGGAGACATGAAAGTTTGCATACTTATAGCTGAACACTTGCGATAACACGATAAATCATAAAATTTCGAAAAAGTCATATTTAACCCTCCGGTCTGTAACTTCTGTATTTTAAAGTATTTTTCTAACTGGGCACTTAATTAAGTTGGAGACATGAAATTTTGCATACTTATAGCTGAACACCTCACATCAAATGACATATAATAAAATTTTGAAAATGTCTAATATTTAACCTCTAATATTTTGTCTCCCTCAATTTTTAAATTTAATCTGTTTTGCAATATTATTTTTTGTTCATTTTGCATAATAAGTGCAATGTGACGTAATTTCTTCTATTTAAGATTTCTAACGCATGTTAATGAATTTATTTTAAAATATCCTTTCTCTTTTAAAATTCACATATAAATATAGTTTTTATGGCGTAATTTCCAATAAGTGCCTGCTTTTTATACCTAATTATTTAATTCTAATTTGAAGGTTTTCTTCTGTTTATAATAGTAACGTGTAACTAATTTTTTCATTTGAAGCAAACATTATTGTTTGCGCTGTTTATACAGTTGGAAACAGTTTAAATTAATATCATTTTCTAAAATATGTAAAAAATATCTGTCGAAATGCTGAATATTTGAATTTAAAATAGAAATAAAACCTCAAAAAATGAGTCAAATTAAAAAAAGTTAATGGAATCTGCACACCGGGATCTTCCATTGAATAAAATGATCTAAAAATAATTAAGTTCCCATGTATAGTTTTTGCTCCTATAAAACTTTTTTAATGAAACGATTTTGTACCACTTTAGCATTAAATATCTCGTAAAATAATTCTTCGATTTGAAAACTGTATGCATCAGCGTGGTGATCAAACATTTCTATATAATACCACCGATTTTCATATTTTTGTATGCAATAGTTTTCTTAATATTAACGAAGAAAGACCTCCGGTCACAAAAAATTCAAAACCGGTGGCGGCGACGGTGACAGCGTTAGTTACTTTTTTTAGAATAGAGAGATATATAAAAATGAAAACTTGTGTATCTGTCTGTTTGTAATTCTATAAAAATCCACAATTTGGAAGCCAAAATTGTGAAAAGATACATACACGTGTATTAAAACATGGCCGAGGCAACTAAAGTAAACCGGAATCGAAATAATTTATAGTTAATTTTTAATTAATAAAAAAACACTGATTTAACAGCAATTTCTTATCAAATTTAAACATTTTTCGTTATAGCAGTTGCCAACAATTAAAATACACAATAAAATTATTACTACAACAATTAATTTTCTACTGCACTTTTTAAAATGTATAGCTTTTAAATGCATGAACTTCTATTTGGTATTGAATTTAGAATGAATAATTGAAGAAAAGTCATCACATTGCCATGTATATAATATATATTATCGGTTCACATTTTTATATTTTTTCCTCCTGCACAAATATTTATATGCTCACAATAAGTGTTTCTTATAAGTTGTGGTTAAAAAAAAAAAAAAAAAAAGAGATTTTTCAGTGTAGCATTATATGTACCGTATTTTCGGGTGTATATCCCGCATCCAGTGTATAGCCCGCACCCCTAAATCGAGCAGTACCATAAAAAAGTTCGTGTATAAGCCGCGGAGCTTTATCGTTGTATAGCCCGCGGGCTATACACCATCTACGAATGTATATTTCGACCAGGGTTTACGCCGCATGTGAAATTTCCGCGGTAATCGCAAATGACGTGCTAAACAGAAACCCATTAATAAGAAGAATTAAGAAATCATAAAAATGAAATTATTAATTAGAAATAAATAATTTAAATACAAAATTCGAAATTATTAATATAATTTAAATAATATAAATACGAAAAACTACACTAAAATTGCGTGAAATTTGCAGCTTAAATTCCGGCATATGGCGCGCATTATTACCTTGGTATATCGCGAATGATTTTGCAACAAAAATTAATTAAACGGAAATTTTAAAAACCACAAGCACCGAAATTACAGAGCTCCCACTAGGTCCGTTTTTTTGCTTGAAGCCCGTATTGGTCCGTTTTTTCCTTGTTAGGTCCATAAAGTCCGTTTTTTGACACTTTTAACCGACATTTATTTAAAATTTTCCGATGTTTGGCATTTAGCAGAGCATCGCGGAAAAATCGCGCTTTTCGCAAATATATTCCAAAAAATACCATTAAATTTCGTTTATCGATCACGAAAAGAATCGCCAATTTTGTCAAAGGATTGCGAAAATGCGCAAATTTCTTCAAAAGATCGTGAGTTTCGTTAAAAGATCGGAAAAAAAAAACGCGGTCAAAAGATCGCAAAAAAGACTAATTTCCTCAAAAGATTGCGAAAAAACCCGCAAGTTTTGTCAAAGAATAGCCAAAAACGCGTTTTTCGTCAAAAGGTCGCAAATTTCGGCAAAGGATCGCGAAAAAAACGATAATTTTGTAAAAAGATCGCGCGATTTTTTGTAAAAAGATAGCGTTTTTGAAAAAACGCGAATTTCATCAAAAGATCTCTCAATAAAACGCAAGTTTTGTCAAAGAATCGGGGAAAACGCGATTTTCGTCAAAAGGTGGCAAAAAACACGCGAATTTCGGCAAAAGGTCTCTCAATAAAACGCAAATTTCGCCAAAAAATCGAAAAAACACGCGAATTTCGTCAAAAGATCGTGAAAAAACGTGAATTTCGTCAAAAGATTGCGAGAAGAACGCGAATTTCATCAAAATATCGCGAAAAAAAAAACGGTCAAAAGATTGGGGAAAAAAAACACGAATTTCGTCAAAAAATCGAAAAAAAAAACCAATTTCGTCAAAAGATTTTAAAAACTTTAATTTCGTCAAGAGATAGTGAAAAACATATAAATTTCATCAAAGGATCCCGAAAAACACGCAAATTCCTTTAAATAGTCGTGGAAAAATTCGTGAAATTCAATCCGTCTTAGAAGGTTTGTAACCTCTACCAATAACAATGGCTTTAAGATAATGAATTTCAGAATTTGAATCGGAGCAAGCGTTTTCTTTATAACAAATTATACTTTGAACATTTATTAATTAGTGACAATTGAAGGAAAGGAGGGTTTCCTTGCTTATTTTATTTTACGATTTGCGAAAATAGTTTCCTTTTGATCTCTTTTTTTACAAAATATGTGCTCCCTTTGGTCCCCTTTTTTACTACACAAGTTGAGAGGGAGCTCTGGAAATATGAAATTATTAATTTGATATAAATAATATAAGTACGATATTCAAAATTAATAATTCATTATAAATAATATTTAAAAGAAAAAATCCCGTTAAAATTGAGTAAACTTTTCTATACACTAAAGAGCGTCATGAGAACGATTGGGCGTTAGCAATCTCAACTTTAATTAAATATCTTAAATAGCGTGCTCGAACGATATTAAAATGACGACGTGCTAAAATGACATTTATTTTCACAGTGCCATATATTAAAATTATTTACAAATAGATAATAAACGTATTATTTTTAATATTTAGCGCTACGTACAAATAAAATAACGTTATCACATCCCTTTTCGTCAATTGAATAAGATATAAAAATTCTCATTGTAATCATTTGTAAAAGAATCTGTAGATCGGGAATGCAGATGTTTTAGATTTTTCTAAGAGGGGGGGTGGGAGGGGTATTAAAAAGAAACCTCGCACAATAATTCATCGAGAATTTTAAACGGAAAAGCATGGAATCTGCTGTCATATCTATCAAAGTGATTTGAAATCGAATGCGTTTTTCCATTTTCGATAAATGTATTATATCTTAAGTTATAAGCGATTGCTATTTGATGATGACCTTTCCCGAGCTGTCTCATCTGGAAATTCAGTTAAAAAATCAACTTTCAGCATTTTCTAAATGTTTTTTCCCTTATCAAAAACTGAAAAACGCTGTTCGACTTCGTTAAGTATTAATAAATGCGGCAATAGTTTTATACATTTAAAATTAAAAATGACTTATAGTGAATGCAGCCGTTATTTATGTGTGTATGCGTGTTTTATAATAAAGTTATCAGAAACAAAACAAAACTTTTTATTTGATTCAAATCGGTTTTATTTAATTCCAATCAATTTGCAAGAAATTTCATGACCTACTTTTATTATTTCTTTGCACGTGGAGCGATAAGGATTATAAACATTATATGATTCATGCTAACCACTACGAAAAGATATCACATGCGATCCTAAAGCTATTTTCTTTTTTTTCCCCCTTCTTCTATCGCTCTGTTTGGAACTTTTTAGCTGTCATAATCTCGAAGAAATAAATATAGATTTCAATTAGAAGATTTTGCTTTAAAAGCATTTATACACGAAGTGATTACCAAGAAGAAAAAAAAAAATACTTACCATCACTGTGCTGTTTCTTAAATACAAGATGATTTAACAATGCAATTTAATCAGATTTATTTTATGGTCGTTTTTGAGAATATTTGGCGTTATTGTAGATGTTTTAAAAATACATCTTGCATGAACATTTAAAAGTTATATTTTATATTTATTTCAATCACTTGGTACAGAATTGAATCCTGCATTGGGTCGGGTAATCGGATAGTACCCGAACCCGACTAAAGTTCGGGTCGGGTTGGCAGGATTTTTTTTTCTTTCTTTTGACGTGGGTCGGGTTGGAATTTGATTCGTTCGAGTTAACTTTTTTTTTTCTCTCCAAAAGATGATGATGAATATTTGTTAAAATGGTAAAAGCCGAAATAATTTGATACAAGAAAAACATGATTATAGACTACTTTTCCGTAAATGCATTAAAATATGGATTAATTTTCCTTCATTTTAGTTTCTGGTTTTAATATTTCGGTTGACAAAATTTGTTCTTGTCGGGTCTCGAGTTGACTTTAAGTAGAATTTTCGGATTCGGATAGGATACAATCCGGACCTTGCAGTTCAGGTTCAGAGTAGAGTCCAACATTTGATCTTGTAATCTGATTTTACCTGCTATTGTTTTGTTATGGATAGAGGGGGGGAAATGTATTTTTTCTAGAAAAATACATTTTGTACAAATAGATTATTTTCTTAGAAAATAGGGAATATTAAGCATTTAAAAAAATTATATCCATTAATTTGTTTTATGTATCCTATGAATATTGTTTTAAATCATTTTTATAGGATTTTCATTTAAAACGTACACATTAGAGATCTGCATGGACCTGGTTAATCTCTTTTTATTAGACTCGGGCCGGACCGCGATCGAGCTTAATTTTTATCTGCGCCCGCTCCGGGCCGGGAGTGGAGAACTACCTTTTTTTTTTTTTTCTTTCGGGGCAATGTTAAAACGACAGGTTTTTGCGAAAATAACAGTGAAATTTTTCCTTTGTTCGACGAAATCTTTTGAAATTTATTTCATTTTATTAAATTATAGAGAAATATATTTTAAAAAAACTTTCTAGAACTTCAAAATTATTTTTTCTTAAATATTTTTCTTCCATTTTAAACTACATTATATTTCTAATGAGTTATCATTTAAATGAATTTCTCTAAGTAATCAATAATGTTGCCATTCCATATTTCATAGATTGTGGACATACTAGTTTAAGCTGCAAAATGTTCGCATGAGTATGTAAAAAATATATCTTAAATAATTTTATTTATAGGATCCCGGACTTGATTTAATTGATTTTTCTTGGCTGGGTGGGCCAAATTTTTAGCATAAATGGTTCAAGTTTAGCCCAGGCAGAGCCAATATATTTCGATCGCCTGGGTCTGAAAATTTCAGCTCGCCCATATTATTTTAAAATCTCATTAATATGAAATTTCTCATCTTTGGTATCTGAATTTTTGGGAGTGAAAAAAAAAAATTTAATTGCGCGTAAACGCCGCATCGCTTGAAATTTCAATTTAAAACACGTAAACGCCGCGGCGTTTCTTCCGTAAATTACGGTACTAAAATCTTTTTTTTTTAATAATTCCATAATAATAAAACCAGATTTTAACTTATTTATTATTATCATTATTTTTAATCTGGAAAAAAAGTCACTTTTTTTCCCTTTAAAAATAACAAAATTATTGTCAGAGGTAATTCAAGAAATATTTTCGTTTTTCTACGCCCCACCAGTGGCCGAGAGGTTCTGCTCTCAAAAGCTGGTAGACGGGAGGTCCTGGGTTCTAACCCAATCGCGCCCGTCGGCCTAATCGTTCGGAGTTTTCTTCTAAACTTGGATTTTTGTGCGTAAATACGGGTTAGGTTCCGTTAGAAAGACCCCCACGGAGGGCATCTCCGCCCCTCCGGGCCCATTTCGTAGATAATTAGCTATCATAAGCAACACAATACACAAATTTTTCAACAAAATTATTTTTTTTTCATGTCAAAAAGTAAATGTAATTATTGTGCTAATTGCATACATTTCTGGCAAACATTAAATGCCATTTATCTCAGTTTAATTTTTTGAATTGCAGCAGCAGATAATAGGTAAATTATCACAACAGTAACTTTGAGAGAACTGGATGTAATATACAACTGGAGCCATTAATGGCATTTTACCTTCTAGAAAATATGTTATTATTATTTTAAACAATAATTACTATAAGTAATATAAAACTACTGTATAAAAAGGCACACAGTAATTCTCTCAAAAATATTTATTTTAATCACTGGAATCGGAAAATCCTTCAAAATCAGAAGTTTCCGAGTCCGTCATAAACAAACCAATAATATCTCTATTTCCAAAGACAGAAATAAATAATAATAGCATTTAAACAATAAAAAAACATTACAAACACGGAAAAATTCTTTAAATTTCGCGGCATAGCGAAAAAAAATTACAAATTTCGACGATTTTTGAAATTTTTTCGGGTTTAAAAATTATAGAAAAATCACGATTTTCCGTTTCTTTAAAAAAAAAAAAATCTTTGTATAGTCCACACCGTGTATAAGCCGCAGCGGCTGTTCCAAATGTTTTTTTCTTGTATAACCCGCGGGCTATGCACCCGAAAATACGGTAATTCTTTTTATTAATGATAATAGTTTATCTGTCCATTTCTGCTGTTATTTGCGCAAAGATATATATTTACAGCACTCATATATGACATTAAGTAGAATTTAAAAAAGATTTCTTAGAGAAAATGAACATCCAAACAAAATAATTTATATAAAAATGCATAAAATTAGAGAGGTATTATCATTTATTTATATAACTTTTGGCGATATTTTGATTTTTCACTTCAAGTAAAATTTTAATAAATATTTACAATTGACTGAAAATATATAAATTAGAAGTAAATACCCTTAACTAATTTGAGATTGGAAGAATAAGGGGATAATAAGCATTGGCCAGTTTTGGCTATAATATCTTAGAAAGATTACTTTCAGAAAGGTTATTTGAAAGCAATAAGATTACTAGAAGGGGTCTTCTGCAAGAAAACACCCAAAAACACGGAGAAGCCTCCACACTTCAGTTGCACAAAATTAAATACATAAGCCTTGAACTCTTCACTTTTATGATCTGCATGCTAAACACAGAACTGATTGAGTTCTTATTTCAAAATATATAATACACACCCTTGTGGTTGATGACAAATTATTTTTTAATGGCTTTATCCTCATTTGCAGCTTTAACACATTATTGTAATTAATATAATAATTGTTGATTGCTGTGTTCATAATTATCATGATATTTTGATATATATCTGAGATTTTCTAAATAGTCAACTTACTGTTGATAATAAATGTTTTCAAGTACAATATAAGTTAGAAACTAAAACATATTGCACTTAATGTGTAAACTTAAACAATATATTAGAAGTGCATTTTTCTTTTCCTTTTTTTTTTTCTTTTTTTTTTCTTTTTTTTTTTTTTTTTTTTTTTTTAACTTGGAACAAAATTGGAGATATTGAAAACAGAAACAATTTGCTTTATACACTTATATATGTATACATAAAAGAAAATGCTATAGCATACAGTATCAACTATCAAGAAATCAGAAATTTATAAAACAAAATTTTAAATACAAAATATTGTTTTAATTGAAAATTTTTAACATAAGTGTAAGTTTATCTTATTTTTTTATTCTCTATTATGCTATACAGTTTAAACTGAACTAAAGCAATACTAGAACAGATTCTTTTCTAGTGAAGCTGTATATGTAACTGAGTATCTAAATTAGACAGTATATTTTTCAGTATCTGTTCTGAATTAATTATGTCCCTCATAATCTACAGATAAAAGTAAAAAATTCCAACATAAAGCTTGGAAAAGATATTTGTTTTCTTCTTCGGCTAAAAAAGTCACTATCAGAGACAAAAATTCTTTATTTACACGACATCACAGTCAATAACAGTAGGAAATTTCATTTGCACTTGTTTTGACTGAAAATATCAAAAATATCTTGCACAGAGATATTTTAAAAATAAATATTTAATATAGAAAAATATTGAAAATATCACACATCTTGATATTTCGAATATAAATATAAATAAATATTTTCGATGAAAATATCAAAAATCTTGATATTTTGAAAATAAATATCGGATATATATCAAGATATATATCAATTGATATATTTCAAAAAACTCTGGTTGATTATAATTTAATAATAATTTATTGTGAAAATAATAAATTGTAGTTAATATAGAATACAGGTCTGTAGTCAAAAAATGAGACATATGCTATAGCTTTACATGAGAAACAAGGGGTATACTGAGTTTCTTTTAAAAATCCAACAGGTATGTGGCGTATACCACCATATCCTCTACACTACAGCTCTGCCAGAATATATTTTTGTAAAAATGTATTTTGTGATTAAATGGCTTTGTTTCATAATTATTGTATTTAACACTTTGATGCATGAAAACTTCTCATATGAAGATGTATATTGAAAAACAACACACAGCAAACTGTACATACTTTTATTTTTATCCTTGTATCACATATAAACTACAAATGAAGTTCAATAATGCTGATGAAGTACAGCTATACAGGGTGTATCTAAAATGCTTCAACAAACTTAGGGGGATGATAGTACTCATCAAGCCGAACAAAAAATGCAATGGAACATGGGGTCGCAAATGACGTTTAAAGGGTGAAAATCGCAAAACTAATAAAAATATCGAAATCTCACATGCTGCTTTTCTGTAAAACTGGCTAGTAGTAGGAAGCTGGTTTTCCTTTCACTTTGTGCATATCTGGTCAGAAAGAGATAACAAAAACTTGGAAGAAAGCCAAACAAATCTGTGAGCAGGAATCCACGTATGCAGGACTCCCAAAGTCTTTGAGCATGTCTGCTAGTCATTCCCCCCATAGATGTACTCTGTGCAATAATGTCTGCGGTCGACACTTTGAAGAATTGTTCTAAAATATTTGTTTTCTCTGGACATCATGAGCTGTGTTGTACCTATTCTGTGCAATAAATAATTTTCTGGAGTGTTTCTTTCTTGTCTCAGTTTGTCCATTTCCAGACGCATTTTCTCAATTTTCATTCTTTAAACATCATTTGCGACCCCATGTTCCACTGCATTTTTTGTTCGTCTTCATGAGTACTATCATTCCTCTAAGTTTGTTGAAGCATTTCAGATACACCCTGTAGATAGAGAGCCATTTTCATTCTGGATATCCAGGTAGAAAATCTGTGTTCAACTTTTTTTTTCTATTTTGCATGAAAGGATTTTATTGAAGAATTTTTGCTCTTGTATTTAAACAAAAAATTTTTACCTTTTACTTTATGGTAAAGTATTCAGAGTTTAATCCAAATTAATTGCAGGTATATTGAAGCTATTACACTTCAAGAAGAAGTCATCAATTTCTTTAAGTATAACATGTCGCACAATAAAGAATCTCTCGTAGAAGTTCCTTTTGATGAGAAGTCTACTTGTCCCCCTACTTTGTTTGGAAATCTTCAGAAGAAAGCTCATGTAGCTTTGATGGTAATATTTATGCTGTGATGAAGAAAATTAACTTATTAAACACTAGCTGAGCCTCCCGGCATTGCCTGGACCCATAATAATAACCTTAAATATATGCAAATTCAATGTTGAATAATGTTATGTTTTATATGAAAATCTTTCTAAACAAACCTAGTAAGGAGGGATGGGGGACATACTAGAGGTCTGCACGGGCCGAAATTTCCAAGCCCGGGTCAGCCTGACTCATAGAAATAAAAATTTGGCCCCTACAAAAACAATATTGGCCCAGCCTGGCCTGATAAAAAAGTTAAAAGTTTGGCCCAATCCTGGCCCCATAGAAAAATATCACTGGCCCGCCCGGTATAACAGCTAAATGTTTGGTCCGAGTGAATTTCTTCAAAACATTGATTTTTACGTCGATTTGGTTAAAAATTTTTCTCGTATGAGAAGTTCTGACCAAAAACATTTATCTTAACTTTTTTTTCATGTTTATAATCTTCATTTTTCTAGAAAAGCCGCAGTCTGCGATATTTATTTTTTTAATGAATCTCTATTTCTTGTATGTAAATGTTTCAGTTAGCATTAATATTGTTAATCCATATTCCACGTATTGAAGTGTTAAAAATCTGAAAAAATGGTATACAGTAAAATCTTCTAAGACAGAATTGCATAGAAAAGAAAAAAAAATGTGTTATAGACAAGTTCCCTTCTTAGCAAAAGTGTAAATGTATTATATATTCTTTTCTTACGTATTAGTATATTAAATTTGCATCGATTAACACATTTTTCAGTTTAAAACAAGATTCCGTCTTAGGCAGTTTCTTTTTTTATATTTTAATAAGCGTAGAAATCTACTATTCTTTACAAACAAATAAATTTTAATGTTTAGTTATAGAATAACAGCGATTTTAAAATGTATTCAGTTTTTGCAAAAATATTTGGGCCAGGCCTAATTTTAATGACCTTTGAAAGGACCAGGCCACGCCGAGACAATGATTTTCATACAGGCTGGGTAAAAGCTAGGACTAAAAATTTTGGGCCGTAAAGACTAGGAATGAAACCAGTCCCGGCTCTGTACAGAAAAAATAAGTTAGGTGCAGCCCAAGTGCCGCGAATGAAAATAGGCCCGGCCACGGGCTGGCCTGTGTAGATTTCTAGGACACACTGCCTCTGGCAGTGTACACCCTTGAATTTGTAAGATTTAATTTTTTCAAGCAAACCTATATGGACCCCAATGTCTTTGGCATTATGCACTGAGCATGCCATGCACACTCCAGTCAATTTTGATTTTATACTTTTAAAGGAAAATCTTTCGAAAAGATGGTAATTTTTTAATGTTGGGACTTCACTGCCTTCGGCAGCTATGCTCTTGAATTTGTATTGTTTTATATATTGAAATGAAAATCTATCCAAAAGAACCTAGAATTAGGTATTTTTTTTAAACTACTCTTGGTTATTCTTCCCTTTGCTGTGAATGAATCTTTAATTTGCTGTTTGAGCTGCACAGTTTTTTTTTAAATACCTTTTATAAAATATAAGATTAATATGCACTAACTTAAAGTGATGTTACTGATATAAATATTCATATTAATTAAAATAATTTGAAACATTTTTATAGCATGTCTTTTTTCCTTTTTCTGTTTTAGAGCTGTAAATTTTATTATTTAAAAATGTATTCCGTATAAATTATTATTTAATGTCACCATTTTTGTATTAATTTATTGTTTAATTATTTTCAGGTAATCTTAAATGCTGTACAAATTGATGGAGAATTTGAACTAGCTATAAAAATTATACAGGTTATAAAATTTTATGGTTTCTCATATTAATATGTGTTTATCATAAACTATATTATTTGATGCAAAGTTATTATTTTTCTTTTAGTGTAATCTGAATTGGAGATTTTTTAAGTTAAATTAGTGATTTAAATTCAATCTGTACCTTTTCTAAATAGATTTTTATTTAATTAAAGGTCACTCATTATTTGAAAGGGATCTGAACTATAAGGATGCATCTGAGTTTTACAGCAATTTTTAAACCACTGTTGATAAACTCCTATGAGAGATTCTGATTTTTTGAGGGGTGGGAGAGAATTGTTAAAAACTATGTATGCTATTACTAAACTATAATGTTATATTACTTTATAAACCATTAATTGTCATTAAAAGTATTATATTGATGCCAGAATTCACAATAACATCAATAAAATTTGATTTACATTAAAATAACAATTTTGTATGCAAGAGATGCATTTTTAATTCACTTAATTAAAATGTTTAAAAATAACAAAAGAATGCATTATGTGATGTTTTTTTCCCATTTCCCATCAAAAGTATTCTAATGCATCATATTGTGTCATTGCAGCATCATTGTAGTTATTGGGTTGCATTTTTATTGTAATTTAATAATTAGTGCATAATAATTCTTTTTTGAAAAATGGTCTGTTTTCCTGAAAATTGTGTCAGTCTTTGTATTCAAGTTTTAAGTGCTGGAATATATAGCTTTTTTTTTTTTTTTTTTTTTTTTTTAATGACGAATGAGATTAAACTGTTCATATTTATTTTTGTTTATTCCTTAGCAGTAACAACAAAAGTCGTGTAAAATTCATAGAAAATTACACAATTATATGGTTTGCACTATATTTAAAAAAGAAAACTTTTCTCTTATACATACTAGTATCATAAAATGATACCATATAAGATGCCCTTGATAATAGATTGACATTTTACTTAAAATTTAATTAATTGTAAAATTAAAACACAACTTAAACAAACTTTGTTCATCCATTGAAATAAGAATTTTTCTTGGGGGTGGGGGGCAAGGGGTCTGTTTGTGTGTGTGTTTTCTCTTAAATATTCTGATGTCCAGGGGTGGGGAATTTCCAGAAAATCTTACCAACCAGCAAAATGCAACGTATAGTTGAAAATTGTTATGAAAAAATTTATGCAATTGCAAAAAGTTAGTTACTATTACTGCAATGCATTTTCATAATTTTTTTCTATAAAATTAAGAAATATATACAAGAGAGAAAAGTTTAATATAAAATAGAACTTAGTACCATGTTTACTTCACAGTAATTTGGAAATTTCCAAAATGTAGCTAACTAAATTCACTCACCAGTGGCGAGTAAAAGGATGTATTTCTCCACCCTTGCTGGATGTCATAGCATGCTAAAGTCAACAACACATCAATAATGCTTTACAGCATACATTTTTGTTGTTAATGATCCTCTATCCTTATTCAAAAAATGCTCACCAAAAATATTTTCTTAATTATTTTCTACAGTGTGTTTTTACAGTGTGATGGATGGAGGTTGTGCAGATTTTAGAATTTTGTGGATTTCTGGTCACTGTTTTGTTTGTACTCAAAATTATAAAGAATGCTTACAATAAAGTAAAACATTAAAATAATTAAATAAAATAATAAAAATTAAAAGACTGATTAAAATATTAAAAGTAAAGGTCAAGTAAATAATTAATAATGCATAACTAAATATGTGTTATATGATGAGATAAATTTTTCTAAAATTGTTCAGTGAAATTTGCCTCATAAAGGTACACTAATAATTTACGTCAAAATCTTAAAATAACAAAATTTTATTTCTGGTTTAGGCAGACATTATACCAAAAAAGCTTGAATTATACATAAATGTATTTGTAAATGTATTAAAAATATCGTGATCGGCACTGATATCAAGGCTTCCTCGAATTCTTTCAAAAACAAATTTTTACCTTGTTCACAAGAAAGCGTGAGTTTAGTCATATTAACCAGAATTGCAGTTTAAAATGTGTGCGAAATGATATAAAAATTAAAAAATCTTGAATTTTTCACCAGCATCTTAAATGTAAGTTTAGGACTCTACTGTATAACATTATGAATAAAAACTCTGTCTGCAATGCGAAAGTTATTGTTTTGAAACAAAATTGTAAGCATACTTAATCTTTTATATTTGAACCATTTTAGAGTCTGAATTTATTTATTTATTTATTTATTTTTTTTTTTTTTTTTTGCGTTAAAAAAATGGTTTCTTAATAATTTGTCTCTGATATTTATAAAGATATTGTTAATGATTTTTTGGTGCATGTGTAAGTTCTGTTGGCCATTTTTGGTAAACAAAATCTCTCTGAAAATACTGCAATTGAAAACTGATAATGATGAAAACTTAAAGGAATAATTTGGTTTTTATTAAAAGCAAATGTAACAGATTTAACATACAAAACAATGCATAAATATTGAATGTACCTTCAAATTATTGGTCAGAAAAATTCATCAAAATTTTAATTTTATTCTGGCAGATAATTAAAATAAATCAAAGTGTTCTTGGTGCTGTTCAGTAGTGTTTTTTTATTTTGCCGAATCTTTTTAAATCCCAGTTTGGTAAAGATTTTATTATTCAAAAATGGTCAACAAAAGAATACACAAATTCCCTTCTTAAAAAAAATAATATTTTAACTTAAATCAAAAGTTTAGAAAACATTTTGTAAATGTTTATGATAGACTGATGGTTTAGTCCGGGTGCTACGGTTGAGAAAACTGCAAATCGTGATAAGAATATACCGATTGGTGAGTATCTACTTTATATTAATACAATGCATATAAGAGGGGGAGGCATCGCATAAAGTCGTGGGAATTCAAGATGGCGGCTGTTATTCAAAATGGCGTCATTTTCTGAATATTCATATTATCCATCATATAAATGTGTGTTTCAGGTCAATTTCGATGTTTTTAACGTCAAAAATTTTGTTTTTAATACTTTGCGCCATAGTTTAATGAGTTTATGAATTCAGTTTGTCTGTCTGCCTGCTCGCCATTTTATGCTGAAACTCGCATAAATATCGCTACTCGCTTAAATTCATTCAGATTGTCATTTAATTTATATATGTTATTGAAGTTTACAATAACACGTTCCAAATAAAAATGACGTGTATTGGTTTTATACTCCATTTACAGGACCCTCAAAAGAATTCCATTACATTATTGTCTATTAATCCGGGTTCTACGGTTGAGAAAACTGCTAATCGTGATAAGAATTACCGACTGGTGAGTATCTACTTTATATTAATACAATCCATATAAGAGGGGGAGGCATCGCATAGTCGTAGGAATTCAAGATGGCGGTTGTTATTCAAAATGCCGTCATTTTTTAAATTTTCTTACTATCCATCCTATAAATGTGTGTTTCAGGTCGATTTCGATGTTTTTAATGTCAAAACTTTTGTTTTTAATACTTTCCGCCATGGTTGTTATTTAAAGTTAGAAAATGTAAAAACTTCACTTTGTATCATCATATTTCTCACATTCGTTTTTGCAGTTGCACAATAATGTGCAAGAAAGTCCAACCTTTCTACAGCCACACTTATTTTTACAGATTTTGCACATACATTTTACATCGAACACACTTTTCTACGATAAATAGTATGAAAATTGCAGGAATTCCAGAAAATGATGCCATTTTGAATAACAGCTGCCATCTTGAATTCCTACAAATTGACGCGATGCCTCCCCCTCTTATATGGATTGTATTAATATAAAGTAGATACTCACCAATGGGTATATTCTTCTCACGATTTGCAGTTTTCTCAACCGTAGCACCCGCACTAATAGACAATAACGTAATGGAATTCTTTTCAGGGCCCTGTAAACTGACTATAAAAGTTATACACTTCACTTTCTATTTGGAACATGTTATTGTAAACTCCAATAACATATATAAATTACATGACAATCTGAGTGAATTTAAGTGTATAGCGATATTTAAGTGAGTTAGAGCATGGAATGGCAAGCAGATAGACAGACAAACAAACAGACAAACTGAATTCATAAACTCATTCAACTATGACGGAAAGTATTATAAACGAAATTTTTGACATTATAAACATCGAAATCGACCTGAAACACACATTTATATGATGGATAGTAAGAAAGTTCAGAAAATGACGCCATTTTGAATAACAGCCGCTATCTTGAATTCCTACGACTTTACGTGATGCCTCCCCCTCTTATATGGATTGTATTAATATAAAGTAGATACTCACCAATCGGTATATTCTTCTGACAATTTGCAGTTTTCTCAACTGTAGCACTCGCACTAATAGACAATAACATAATGAAATTCTTTTGGGGGCCCTGTAAACGGACTATAAAACTTATACACTTCATTTTTATTCAGAACATGTTATTGTAAACTTCAATAACATATATAAATTACATGAAAATCTGAGTGAATTTAAGCGAGTAGCGATATTTAAGCGAGTTAGAGCATGGAATGGCAAGCAGGTAGACAGACAAACTGAATTCATAAAATCATTCAACTATGACAGAAAGTATTAAAAACAAAATTTTTGACGTTAAAAACATCTAAATCGACCTGAAACATACATTTATATGATGGATAGTAAGAAGATTCAGAAAATGACGCCATTTTGAATAACAGCCACCATTTTGAATTCCCACGACTTTACGCGATGCCTCCCCCTCTGAAATGCATTCTATTAGTATAAAGTAGATACTGACCAATTGGTATATTCTTATCACGATTTGCAGTTTTTGCCTTATTTTGGTCGTGTAGCACTCGGACTAGTTATCTTAGATATGATGATGCAATATGGGGGGTAGGGGTTACTATCACTGAGAGAGTAAAAAGACGAGTTTTCTCACATTTTTATCTTGACATTCTTGTAATGACAAGTGTTTGTTTTTTTTTTCCTCTTCTTTAAGTGGTAATCTTAAAAAGTTAATATTTTATTAAATGCCTTTAACAACAGTATCGTAACAATATTATTTTTTTAAATTATTATTCAAATATCAAAATTATTATAAACCTAGTAGTGAATTTTTAATAAGAACGCACAATAATTTGATTTTTTTGAAAATTTAATATATGAATCTAACATAACTATTACTTTTGTACAATTTCAAGTTTCGTTATTCCTTTTTAATTTCTTTATTTTTTATCTTTTTTTGAGTGTGTGTGTGTGTGGGGGGGGGGGGGGGGGGGATAGCATCCCACTAATTATCAAAAACCAATATTAATGTACCAACTTTTGCCAGGACATTGTAACAGTATTAACAAAATCCCCTCCCCGCTTTCCTTAACAGAAAAAAAACAACAGAAAAAAAAAGTATTAATTTATAGATAACACAATTGTTTTTGTATGCATTCTGATGATTAAAATTAATGGAATCAGTTTATATATGTATTTATTAAAGCTATATTTTAAGATTTAATCAATGTACAACTTCTAATATTACAGCAAGAGCAAATCATGATGAAATTATATAACTTTAACTTTGGTAATGAATAAAATAATTACTCGTTAAACTCTAAAAGTATAAATTAGAAAATATTCTATTCTGTATCTCTTTAAAAATTAACCTAAAAAAAGGAAGTATGAGAAGTGAATTCCTTTGTTTGCATTTTTAGTTATTGTGAACAGCCCAATTATAAATGTATTTCCATTAACAATAGTAATATATATCTTTTATCTTTAAAATAAATTTTTCTATATCTCTTTTAAAATTAACGTAAAAAATAGGGGATGAGAAGTGAATTCCTTCATTCACAGCCCAAAATTATAAATATATTTCCACTAATTTTCATTAACAATAATAATATATATATCTTTTAAATAAATAGTTTATTTCCATTAAATTATTATTGGACCATTTTATCATCAATCATTTATATATTGTCAATATCTTACATATCCAAGTGAACTTTTTTTGTACTGAATATATTTTAAATATTTCTACAGACTTTTAAGTTAGACCCAACCGTCATTTTATGCAAAGCTGGTAGAGAATTGGTTAAAATAAGTCAAAGAGCTCAAATTCCTCATTTCTTAGCTTGTGTGAAATGCTATTTCTCTAAAATGGTAAAGGTGGATGAAGTTATCTTGGAATGCATTTCAGAAATATACAAACAGGTATGAATTTTGTCATTTATTATATTCATGCAAGAGAATATATTTATAAGTATTTAAAAAATCTGTATCATTTTCTTATTTTATTTTAGAGAGGAGAAGTTGAAGACATAATCAAAATGTTGACTAGTGATATTAATAAGGTAACATACATAATTTTTATTAGTATGTATTTGTAAGTGATGTATGAATAACATGATTTTAAGTATAACACATGACACTGCTATGATGTGATAAACATATACTATGACTAATGCTAAATAAAATTCTACATAAAACTTATTTTGATTTTTTATGGCTTTTTTAAGAACATTTTTTACATAATTTTCAGAGCTTATTTTAGAAGTGTGTAAGTTTTTTAACATATGAATCCTGGGTGTTTGTATAGAAAGTAAATAAATTCAGTATCCTTTACAAAATAATAAACTCATTTATTAAAACTATATAAAATGGTTAAAGTTTTCCCTCTCATATTTTAAAGATAATCTTATTGTAAATACAAGTAACTTTAAAGAATATTATTTTTTCATTTAATTTATCTTTTATTGTTATTATCATCAGTGTTTAAAAAGTTTTAATAAGAAGATTGATAATTTTTTAATTATAACTTTACACATATTTGTGTTGTATTAGAAATCTTTAACTAGCATTTTTTATGCTCGTAGATATGTCAAGCTGTTATAGATTCTCCATAGTTGTTAAGTTGTTTTTTCTTTAACATAGAAGCATGTTCCCTTTTGTATACAAAAAATCTAATCATCTTACATTCTAGAAAAAGCTCTTACAGTCCAAAGGCTTTAATTGAAAACTAGTTATCATTAAGAGAACTTGTAGAACTTGGCACATTTACATCATAACTGTTTGTTTTATTTGATTTTTTTTCAGTGTAGTTTATGTATTTAATTTATAAAGATTATCATATATTGGAAAACTTATTAGTACTAGTTGAAATTAGTACATTTTTTAAAAATATGAATGCAACAGAAAAATGTTCATTTTGCTAGTGAGAATGAGAACATCATGATTAAATAAGAAATATTTTACAAAGAAGTAATATTTGTCAAAGAAATATTTTACACATGAAAACAACAATTAGATTTTAGAATGAATATCAAAATTTTAATTATAAATCTCCCCCCCCCCCCTTCCATATTGATTCCCATGCTAAAGGAATGTTAAAGAGTAATAGTTTATAGCATTAATTAATGCAAATAAAATTGAGCAGTTATATAAAATTAATTTTGGACAAATCATATACAAATATTATTAAATCTACCTTCTAAATATTTTGATATGAAAACTTATTTAATTATAATCAAAATAATTAAGTTTCACTTTTAAAAATATACTTGCTGATTAAATTGCAAGTCAAATATAAGAAGCATAGTTCAGTGGAAGAAACAGAACAAATTTCAATGCAGGCGCTCAGTGAAAAAAAAAAAAAAGGCATAATTCTTTAAAATAAATTTGAAGTAAACCGTGTTCCAACTTTGAAACATATATAGTTGTTAAGATTAATCTATTTCACCTCATTTTTATGTTTGGAACCCAAGCAAGGCTTTTGCACTAAAATCTTTGAGATTATTTGCTATGTTTGTTCATTAATTTTTAATTAACTACAATTTTTAATCAAACGTCTTTCATTAAATTATGAGTGTAATATCAAAAGCCTGTTTAAAAATCTTTCATATGATACATTACTCATTCTTGTATATTTTGTATGTGTATAGAAAATGTGATGTTAGCATCAGAAATAACATATATGATAAATAGATCTGTTTTACTTCATAAATTGTTCAATGTAGGAAAGTTTCCTAACATATTACAAATGGTATCACTGTTTAATTTTTTTTAAATTAGAAATTAACTCTTGTGGATTATTCCCATATGATCTTACAAACAGTTAAGATTATAATTCATGCTTTTCAAGTGTATTATTTATTCAAATTATTTGTTTCCTCTAAATTATTTGAAATTAAATTATGATGTATTGAACTATTAATGCATTTACTTTCTTTTAATTAAGGATTTTATTTTTTAGATAAATGCTTATTTGATATGTGATAAGTTAAAATCTGCTTATCTTCTTGCTATAAAACTGAAAAGTGCTCTGGATGTACGTAGAGTTTTAGTTGCTGCCGAACAAAGTGGTCAAGTTGCCATACAACAGATTTGTAAAACATGGCTAGCGAGAGAGAGTAACACGGATGTAAAATCAAAGCAATAATTTTTTGTTTTTGTTTTTTCCAGATAATATTTTTGCCAAATTTTCAATTATATTTTTGCAAAATATATATATATATATCTTTTATCTATTTATATTTTTATATGCACTTATGTAATTTTATATATAATTAGTGTAACTAGTTACTGACATTTATAACTCAGCCACTTTAAATTTTAATAACATATTAGCATATAATGCATCTATAAATAAATGTGTACATTTAAAATGACTGTTCCCATTAACACAATTTTTTTTTTTTATATAATAAGCAGAATGTTTGGTGTTTTGTTTATTTATATGTATTTGTATATATATATGAATTTTGTTTTGATTTTAACTGTAAAATAATAAATCCTCAGTTTTTGTAAGCCAATTATTTACAAAAGATTTTTTATAAATAAGAGCATAGAACTCTCTTATAATAAAATTCTACTTTTATTATGTAAAATTTTATTTACCATAATACTTGCTTATAAGCCGACCCCTATCCCTCTATTTTGAATGACAAAATATCGGTAAAATTCTTGACCCGTGTATAAGCCGACCCTAAAAAATTTGAATATGTTTTCAGACAAAAATCGCATTTTTAATGATAAATAAGCAAAAACATTTATATAAAAATTAAGAAACATCAAACGAATCCTTAAATTTGGAACCACTATCTGAATCGTTCTATGAAATCATGTCGCTTCTTCATAAAAAAAATCGTTGCTCAGGACTTGAAGAATTTTTGTTAAGAAAATCATCCTCAGTGCCATTCATAGCATTGCTAATAGTGCACTTTTTAAATGATTTCACAATCATCTCCCTTGGACTTGACATCCACGCCTTTTTAATCAAATATGTACACCAGTCCGAAAGCTGTGTGGCTTAGAACTTTTCTCCCAAAATCTGACCGCATATAAGCTAACTCCCCTTTTTACAAGACAATTTTAGGTCAAAACATTTTGGCTTATACGGGAGTACATACAGTAACTATTTTATTCCAGATATTAATTTCATTTCCTAATTTGTTATATTTTACTTATAGATAATTGAAAATTCACTGAAGTATCATTTCATAAAAATGTTATAGCAATGAAATTTGCTAAATACTTAAAATCAAACAGCAATTGCATAATGAATTGCAATCAAATTGCAAAAACTACATTAAAAGATGATTTTTTTTTGTTTGTAAATAATAGCTTCAAAATAGTTACATGCAGGGCCAGATTAAGGTACTTTGAGGTCCTAAGTACTGTATTTTTTCAGTGTCATCAATCACCATTATAATAAAGATCAGCATGTAGACACCTTGTGGTGTGTTGGTGGGATGTGTACCCCCTTCTCTTAATCACCAACATATGTCTACAAAAACTGGAAA
The DNA here is from genome assembly GCA_963932465.1 of Maratus speciosus. Classification (NCBI taxonomy): domain Eukaryota; kingdom Metazoa; phylum Arthropoda; class Arachnida; order Araneae; family Salticidae; genus Maratus; species Maratus speciosus. The sequence continues at coordinate 145,918,740 of OZ010795.1, read as the reverse complement.
CTCTCTCTGGTATTTGAATCAAAATCTCAATTTTAAAACACTGTAGACTTAAATTTACATGAAAAAAAAAAAACAGTTGCACTGTTTAAAGTATTTCTCAGATTCAATGAGTCTTCCTCATTTCATAATGATTTTAGGGAAATAACTGAAAATATACTAGTTTTATTTGAAATAATCTAACTAAAAACATTTTTTGTTATGTTTTGTAATATTACAGTGTAAAAAAATCATGCTTTTGTTTTAAAAAATCAAAAAAATCAGATTTTTTAAAAATTTAAATCAGATTTTTTTCCCCAGCATTCAAATACTGAATAGCTACTAAGAGTTTTATGTTTTCAAAACAACTAAACGTCTAATTGCTATATTTTTACACTTTAATTAATAGAATTATAATTATTAGTTAGTAATTACAGAAATTACAATAACTGAAAATTAGTAGTTTCATTCATTAGTAGCATACTGTAATGTTATAAACATTAATATTTTGAAATAATTATGTAAAACTATATTAAATACTAGAGATATTTACATTTATTAAAATTATTAATAACTGCAAGTAATATTAAGCAATTAACTCTATGATTATGAACATATTATTTTTTTATGCTTTTATTACTAAAATGATAATTAATAATTTAGTATTCATTCTAGAAAAAAAAGGAGGTAGGATGCTAGTTCCAAAAAAGTACAGTATTTCATGCGGAAATATATTAGTAATGTGTTTAGTAATTATATAAGGAAAAAAATATATAGTATGATAAATAAAGTGTCATAAATTTTAATAATTTTATGAATTACAAATTGAAAAATACAATTAAATAACAACATGTTTTAACTTTTTTCTAAAGAAATAATGTTCTATCATTTTTGTAAGATCACATAGATTTAAAAATACTGTGGATTTTGGAAGTTTTTTACAAGAAATCTCTGTCTACTACAGGTGAATTTCATTATTTTTTTAAAAAGCAGGGTGCATTTTGCAAATTTCAAAAGGGGCGGTTGTGGCACCCTAAATAATTGGCCTAGGGAAAACCGTAAGTAATTACAATATTAATAAGAACTGCAAGCAAGTAATTTCATTAGTTACACATTCATACACATATGCTATTTTATTCTTTTACTTGCAAAAATTTATTATACTTGCTATCCTTACTTTATATAAAAGAATGAATAATTTTATTACTAAAAGGAAATTATGATATTGCAAGTTATATTAGATTTAAATATCTTTTAAAATGAAATTCTTTTTGTGTTATGTTAGATAAAAACTATGCTTTTTACAAACTTACTGTACTTAAATTTTTTTACAATACTCAGAAATTAAGCTTAGAAACAATTATTTAAAGCTTTTTTTTGTGTATTCATAAGTCAAAATACCTGTAGAAACTTTCCAAATTATGTTCATCTTAGATTTTAATACTTTTTATGCCATTTTAAACATTTAGGAAATTTATGATTTAAATCAATGATTTAAAAAAAAAATCAGTTGATTAAAATCATGATTTAATCGCTGATTAAAATCATTAACACCCTATGTAATATAGAATAATTTAAATTAAAACTTTCGAATTTCTTCAGGATCCTTAACTCTTGCCACCCTAGGCAGATACCTATTCAATACATCCTTTAACCCATTATCTACTGACGGTACTTATAAGCAGGGATGCGGAGTCGGTGGGAAAAATGGACGACTCCAACTGTGGGAATTTTAACAGATCTGACTCTTTCGCTCAAAAATGGGCCGACTCTGACAACGCAGACCTGCTTGTAAAATGGACGACTCTGACTCCGGGAATTTTAACAGATCCGACTCCGACTCTTTTGCAAACAAATGGGCCCGACTCCGCAGCCCTGCTTATAAGTACCATTAAAATAACTTGTTATCCATTCATTTAATACATCGATTAGTTGTAATAAAGTTTAGAATGAGTTATAGATACAATTCTTTACCTTGTTTCAAAAGCCTTATTGGTTACACAAAACAGAAATATTTTTAAAATGATGATATCTGTTGCCTTTACATCTTTTAGCTTTCTTGGGGTGGGGTGGGGGATTTTTCAATTTGGAAATATTTCTATTGTAAGAACATTATATTTGTACATTTCTTAATTCTACAAAATACTAAGAAAAATATTTAAAATAAAATATTTGAGTGGGGTTATAAATATTGCACAAAACCCCTATACATTCAAATTTAATTAATCCTTCTAAAATTTATTAAATGATTATGTAAATCTTCCAATGTAGTTTAAACAATTCATGAAAAATGTTTTAGAAGATAAAATTTTCATGAATTCATAATTCAGTACATAAAGGGTTAATGAATTTATAGATAAAGATATGCTCAAAAAAATTAATTGGATTTCAAAATTGCTGTAGTACACTGCAAAGAAAGAGTTTACTATATATTTTATTAATGTTTATAGGAAACATGCCTGTGTCTTGCTCATCCTATATTTTTAATATGATGATGGTTTTTACCTCCCATCCCCCCATACACTTTCATGAAAATTTTACGAAAAGAAACTTCTGAATTTCTTTTCAAACTCTATGCTAAGTTAATGGTCTGCAAATAAAATTTGTGAAATAAAATTATCTGGATAATTGTAAATACATAACTGCACAAATGAAATATTTTAATGCAGCTTTTTAAAAAATTATTTATTAGTTTCGTGATTGAATTTTGCTGTATATATATTTATAATTACACTTTTATTAAAAAGTGTATATTTTTATAAAGTGATATTATGTAAAAATGTATTATATATAAATAAAATGATTATGTATAAAAGTTATGAAAGATCAAGCAATAAATATATTTTTAATATCCTGTGTAAATTTTAATTGTGCAAGTACAATCAACAGTGTCATTATTAATACTAATTAAGTTACAGCCCTATGTGTTGCTTTTGAATTGCATGAGACAAGATCAATTCTTTTGGGGAAAATGAAATCTAATGTTGTAAAATTAGAAGGCAATTATAATGTTAATTTTATTAAATACAATATTTCAAATAATAAATTGTATTTACAAGTCAAAAGCTTTCTTAATAAAAATGCACAAATTCTATAGCTTTGTTTGTCAAAAGATTTTCGTTCTTCCAAGATTTGGTAGAAATGACGTCATTTGGGTGAACTTGTACAAAAACGACTTTGCTTTGATGAATTTCAAAAGCCTTTTATATTTATACATTAAAATAAATGCTTACAAAGATATAATTTTTCTTGCTAATAATCCCCACCATTTTTTCTTTTTCTCCATAAAAATAGAGTGATTTAGCTATCATCATTACAGAAATGTCATTAAAAATTACAAAAATATTAATATCTCAAACTAATTCAAATTTTAAAATTCTAAGACCACTTTTGATATCCTCAGATCCATGTGGATTGCTGGTGTTAATTTGATTGCATAATATTCTATGAGGAATAGCTATGAAATACAAATGGACAGTCACTTTTTAATATAATAGATTAATGAAGTTTTAATTTTGTTATGGAAAATATACCAGAGACAAATGCTGAATTACTTATATTGTTTTAAGTGCAAATGTGTTATTATTTTTTCGTAATTGAGCCTGTATGCAATGGAGATAGATTAAAAAAATTCATGTTTAAAAATTATTTTTTAAACCACTAGGGGGCTCGGCCCCCTACGAGCTACGCTCGCCAACCCCCATCCAGACACCGCAGACTCTAAATGCACGCTAATTTGATAGGCTTTAAAAGGATTTCGAAAGATTGAATTATAATTTAAAAAACAGTGGCGATCTCCCTATAAACGAATTTCTATTCGTTTCTCTTTGATTGGGGAATTTTAACGCCAAATCCGCTGCGGTACTACTTAATTATCCCGTCGACCAATATCGCCAAATTATATAAATCGCCAAACTATACAAATTGACGTAATTTTTATTTTAAATAACGAAAGAACAAATAAATTAGTACAACATTAATAAAAATACAAATAAAACATCGAAATAAAAATAACTTGATGACGTAGACACGTGTAACAACATTTCAAAATAAGATAATATAAAAGGAATTAAGTAAACAGTCTTTGTCTTCTGGTATTTTTTAACAAAGCGAAAAGAAAGTTCTTTTAAATGAGATATTTTAAATTAATCGTTTTTAATCTGACGTAATTTTGACCAAGCTATTCTCTCTCTTTTAAATATTCACGTGAAAATACTTTTGTTAGAAATGAAATATTAGTTGCGCTTTCCTAACAAAAATAGTTGAAAAGATCCTCTCAAAATATCAAATAAATGTCTAGCACAGTTTCTAAATTCAAACTGTTTTGCAATATTATTTTGTGTTCATTTTATGTAATAACTATAATGTGACGTAAATATGACATAATTTCTCCTATTTAAGACTTCTAACGCATGTTAATGAATTTATTATTTTACAATATCCTTTCTCTTAAAATTCATGTGTATACTTTTTATGATGTAATTTTTAATAAGTTCCTGCTTTTTGTACATAATTATTTAATTCTAATTTCAAATGATTTTTCAGTTTATAATAGTCGCGTGTAAATAAATTTTTAATTTGAAGCAAACATTGTTCGCGCTGTTTATACATATGGCAACAGTATAAATTAATACCATTTTCTAAAATAATGTAAAAAATATCTCTAGAAATGCTGAAAATTTGAATTTAAAATAGAAATAAAACCTCAAAAAATGAATCAAAATAAAAAAAATTAATGCAATCTGCACTCCGGCAAGTTCTAACGCATAAAATGATCTAAAAATGATTACACTGCCATGTATAGTTTTTGCTGCTATAAAACTTTTTTAGTGGGACGATTTTGTCCAACTTTAGCATTAAATATCTCTTAAAATAATTCTTGGATTTGAAAACTGTCTGCATCAGCGTGTTTATCAAACATTTCTGTATAAAACAACTGATTTTCATATTTTTGTATGCATTATTTTTCTTAATATTAACGAAGAAAGACCTCCGGTCACAAAAAATTCAAAACCGGCAGCGGCGGTGACAGACAGCGGTAGTTACTTTTTTTTAGAATAGAGAGAGAGATAATAAATCAGTCAATTAAGATAGTTTTTAAACAAATTGCATTTGAAAGTAGATTTTTTTCCCCTATAAGGCAGTGTAAAAATTAAAAATGTGCAATGTTTAAAAAAATTGCAGCAGCGAAATTTAATCGTCAGCTGTCCCTAACCTCAAAATAACATCAGCATTATGGATGGATACGTTTGTCCTTTATAATATAGATAGTACAGTAGATCAATACTTATCCAGATTAATTAAGGATCTAGAAAAATGGTTTCTATATTACTAATGAATTTTTTAAATAAGCATTAAATTAAGCTATCTTATTACGTTGCTGTACAGCAAGGGGCCCCAGCCTTTATAATGCTATAGACACCTTTGAATTTTATAAACATTTGTTTGGGTGCCCCTCAACTCTCACATATTCATCTCATCATCATCAACTGCTTGTGGCTCCCCCGGTTTTTACCATTGTCCCTTGTCTAGTACTTTGGTCATCCAATTAACTCTTGTCACTTCTCTGATTTTATTGCTCCATCTTACCAGAGATAGTCTTCTTGGTCATTTGACATTTCTGGGATATCACTGTAAGGTGTCTGTATTTCTTCTACTGTGTTGTCTTCTTGCAGTGTGTTCAGTTCATCTTTATTTTAACCATTTAATTTCCTCAATGATGTCAAAAACTTTCAGCTGACTTCTGATCGAGGTTATTCTTTTCCAGTTATGCCTAGCATACATCGTTCTATATTTTGCTGAGTTGCATATTTATATATACAGATTTGATAGATATAGATATATATTTATCATGTCCAAAGGGTGCTTCACAATTATCCAGGATGCAAATAGTGAAACTAATTTTTAAAAAATCATTTTCGTTGCAAATTGGGACTTATAATACTTTATTTACAGCACATTTTATTTTTAAAAATATTATATATATAGCTGGAAAATCTTCTACTTTTTTCCCTTCAAGAGTTTCCCTTCATTTACTAACAAAATGTACAAAATATGCAAAAGAGTGAAAAATATGCATTTGTTATTAAAGATTTGTGGGTGCAGGGAAGATGTCAAATGATAAAAGTGAACCTCTAGCCATGCTATACAGATTAATGCAGTCATACGCAACCCTTTTTTTTTCGCAAATTGCAAACAAACATTTGCGACATTAGGGGGCCGCAATACAGTAGTACCCCGACTTACGTCACCCCGCATTTACATTGTCTGGCCTGAAAAAAAAAAAAAAAATCCCTAGGGTTAAGACGCACTTTGAACTTTTTTAAAGACTTTTGGTTCTATGAAGGGAAAATTTCCCAAGACAGACAAGTGATAGTAACAAACTAATAAATTATTAGAAAGATTATTAGAAGAATAAATTATTAAGTCATTAGAAAAAGCTTTGAAAACTCACTCTGCTGTTACAAAGAGCTTCTAAAAGTAAAAAAGAAAAATTGGTTGGTTCAAACAGCATTGCAAGATTTTTTTCGCATCCTTGGAGACTCAAACGAGGCTGCTAGAAGAACAATAAATTGTAAATTAACAACTTATTGATTTATTCCAAATTCTGGTATTGCAAATGCATTTTTTTGCTAATGTTAAATGTAGGTAACATAATTCCTAAGTACAATAGAATATGTTCAATAGATTTTGAATAATTTTTATTACTTATCCTTTTTTGCTTATCTAAATGTACCTCGAGTTATGTCGTTTTCGACTTACTTCGCTAGTCTTGAAACGAATTGCTAATGTAAGTCGAGGTATTACTGTACACTTAAAAAAGCGTAATTAAAATAGTAAGATAACAAAAGTAGTAAAACAAAGCAATAACAAATTTAATAATATCAATTTAGTTGAATGTTTGTTTTGAAGAAATGAAAAAAATCAACACCACTATATCCAACAATTAACTTCAGGGTAGATTTCAATTGCAAATGATGTAGAAATAGGCCACAAAGTCTTTGGTTTGGAAACCGTGTAAAAATTTTGTGTTGGAATTTTTTTCTACAACATTCAACCTAAAAAGCAGTATTAGTTATATAAGTATAAAATGTTATAATGTAAAAATACAGAATTTTCAAGTTTAAAGAAAAATAATCCAGAAAATTTCTCTAATTCATCAGTCTTTTGCTCAATGTAGAAAGTTTAGTTTCTTTTAATTGTAGAAATATATAGTGCAAACTTAATTTTGTATAAAGATTGATTAGAGTTGAAGCTTAAGAAATGAATACAATATTGTAGCGCAAATAGCACTACATGTAAAAGTACTTTTTCACTAAGAAAGCGGCATTTAGGATGTTTTAACTTTAGAGTTCGTCGTTTAGCTATTTTAACATAATTATAAACTAATCATAATAGCAAGATGGATTTTGTCTTCCTGTGAAAATGTACAAAACAGCTGTGAAGGTTTTATGCACATCTCAATTTTAAAATGTGGATTAATGATTATGTGCTTTGGGCCAAACATAAAAGGTCCCCAGGCCACATGCAGCCCGCGGGACGCTGGTTGAGTATGGCTGCTCTAATGTATTTTGAAAGTATTCAGGGTGCTTTGCAGAATCTTTTTCTCTTTAAATGCTGTAATGAATGTGACATACAGAATGTAAAATATGGCAAAATGAAAATTTTAAACTTTCTGGAAAATTCCCACAAATAGTAATTTTCTAACTCAGTTAAAATATATACAAGCTGGGACTCGAACCCAGAACCTTTAGCTTTAATTACCAATGTTCCTCAAATTGAGGTATCTCGTCAACATCCCAGTGAACGCATTTCACTCAGAAAACTATTTGGTAATAGGGTTCGAGTCTCAGCCTGGACATATTTTCACTCAGTTGGAAAAATTATTACTTGTGTGATTTATTTACCATTTAGTTTGTGTTAAAATAATTAAAGTTTAATTACATATCAAATGTTTATTGGAGTTCCTTCACTTGCAATTTATTCAGCTGATCTGTTTCAAATAACACACCAGGTGTCAATATCAAATAGTTGCCTGAGAGAAGTGTGTTCGCTGGAATGTTGTCCAGATAGCTCAATTGGAAGAACATTGGCAATTAAAGCCACAGGTTCTGGGTTCAAGCCCTGGCCTGGGCATATTTTCACTTAGTTGGAAAAATTACTGATGCAATTTATTGACCAATCAGTTTGCTTGTATTTAAATAATTAAAGTTTCTGGATAATTGATGATTTACTGAATTTGAAAAATAGTTATGATTCAAGATTACTGCATGCAGCATTAAGTTGCTATCCTGAAAAATATTTTTTCATAAGTGCAAATTCATTTTATCATTAATAGGTTAATCTAAATTTTTAAAAAGTAAATCATTTTTGTAAATATTTAAACCAAAAAAGCATAAGAAATTAAAATAAAATATAAAATGACATTTTATTTTAGATATTTTTGGGGGAGTCCAAAACAAATGATCGAAGTAAGCAAAACATTTAATGACACATTTTTTAACACATTGACATGATTAGATTACTCTTGGTAATATTCCTCTCATGGCAGCCACTTCATCCTTGTTTAGAGGTTTAAGATTAAATTTGAAGTCATCATCACCTTCCAAATTTTTTATGTTTTCAACTTTAGGCTTGAGTTCATCTCTTAATCTGTTTATCTCTTCATTAATAATAGCTTCATCTGAAAAAAAAAAAAAAAAAAAAATCATGTTTTATCTCAAATAAGGAAGATATTGGCAAAACTATATTTAGGAATTTTATCTCACAAAATAAATCTTCTGCATTTAAAAAGGGTAACTGTATCATTATATACATAAACAGAACATCTAGTAAAATGTATTGTTAAATTATGTTGGAGACAACAGGGATATTGGTACCTCACATGTATGAGAGTACAAATCTATACCCCAGAGTACAAATCTTACAAAATGAAATTTCAATTAAAAAAACAAATCATGAGGCAGTACAGTGGAAAATGTTTAATATGAAGTCATTTTACCTGAAAAAAGTATTTTTAACATTTTGAAAGGAAAATTAATTTACTCTAAAGGCAACTTTTATTGTTGTTGTTTAAAATAACATGATAATCAACTACGAGGGGCAGTCGGAAAATAAGTTTCCCCTGGCGACTATGGACAAAGGTGTGTATGAAAGACAAAAAATGTAATGAGACATTAAAGATAAAATATAACTTTATTTTTCCACATAAGTACCAAGTACATTGAGACATTTGTCATACCGCTTTATAAGCTTCAAAAAGCCCTCCAGGAAAAAATCAGGGCTTTGCATACGGACGAAGTGTTGAACGGCTATGGGCGAAAGACGACACAGCAGGTGAATGCGAACGTGCAAGACACCGATACACCATCTGCTTGATCGCGGTCGACCTCAACTCGATGGTTTAGCGGCATCTTACACGTTCGCGTTCATCTGCTGTGTCATCTTTCGCCCAGAGCCATTCAACGCTTCGTCCGTATGCAAAGCCCTGATTTTTTCCTGGAGGGCTTTTTAAAGCTTATAAAGCGGTATGACAAATGTCTCAATGTACCTGGTACTTATGTGGAAAAATAAAGTTATATTTTATCTTTAATGTCTCATTACATTTTTTGTCTTTCATACACACCTCTGTCCACAGTCACCAGGGGAAACTTATTTTCCAACTCCCCTCGTACATACATAGCAGCAGATATGATATCAACAGGGACCTCGCCAAGTGGAGGATGCTTCCTCTCCAAAAATTTTCACGAATGTTGTTACGCTTGGCAAATTTACAAACTTAATTGGCAAATTTGTTTAAAATTTTAATAAAAACTATAACACACTTTCTATTTCTGATAGACTTTGCAAAAGTTACAAATTTAATTGGGAATATTATTAAACTTTTTACAAATAAGAACTATATTACATTTTCTAATTGTGGTAACTTGGCAAAATTATAAAACTAGTTGGCAAATACTGAAATTTGACTTGGCAATTTCAGGTCCTCTTCCCCCCCCCCCCCGAATCCGAATAAAACGTCTTAGTGATGGCCCTGGATATCAAATATCAGTTGCTACATATATTATATAACCAAGTCATACACTTTTAATAAATTACTTTATATATAACTGTCATCTTTAAATAAATTAATTTCTATGTTTTGAGCCCATGTTTTGATAAAATAAATTTGTTTTGGGAAGAATGTTAATTGTTTTAATTTCTTTCATTTTTGTAAGTAATCAAAAATTAAATCAAAGTAAATTAAATAATTAATGCTTCTCTGTCACAAATTGTTGACATAAACATAAATGGCAGTTACAGCCATTTACATTGTAAATTTTAAATGTATAGTAGTACTATTAGTAAACCTGTTTTTCGCATACAAAAAATGAATTTTTTTTTTTTTTTTTTTTTTTTTTTTTTACAGATAAACCAAGAAGTAAAACCCTTAAAGTGACTAAATAGCAAAAATCTGTTATTGAAACTGAATCATCTTTAAAAGAAATGGTTATTTTCATACATGAACTAGAAGCATTTTATTTATGACTGCGCAAAAATGAAGCATTTTCCAATCAGTCTCAGAATTCCTACTATACGAATCAAAATGTTGTTTTTATGGTTTGGCATCTTTTTATTTCTCAAAAATTTAGGGAAAAAAAAACATTCACTGATACTGTATCTTATTGTTGTTCAAAGAAACAAAATAATCATTTGCAATTTGACATTTATTGCAATTAAAAACAAAAAGTTACATATTTAAGTTTTTTTAATAATTTTTTTTTAAAAAATTAATCATGAAAATTTCTTAAATTATATTGCAGTTTTGAGATAAACTGTATCAGAAAGTGCATTTTTTGTTCTATTCTGTGCAGTTAAGACTGAAATTATGCGATATTTAGAAACAAAATTGTGAATGATGAAAGAAAATACCCAGTAGAAATATCCTTTAAAATTAATAATAATAAAAAAAAATCTAAATCTAATTTTGCGAAAATATGTTCGAGGGGTTCTCGAGTACATCTTGGAGTACTTCTGTGCCTTAGAGTCTAGACAGACAGACTCACAAACTCTTTGTTTTATTAGATGTAAATATGATACTATATGATATAAATGACAGGGTCACCATAACATCACATGAGATGTTCTGAGCCCACTAGCAGGAAATCTTTTTAGTAAAATTTAACAAAGAATCCTGTACATACTCAATAAAACATGAAAAAGGGGCATTTTGGTACTGTTTTAAAATGAAAATTAACGTAATTGCATGAGGAGAAAAGCGATTATGAAAATAAAACTAAGCGCTTAGAGAATTTTCATTATGCAGAAATGAACTGCTTTTGATGGTGCTTATTTTATACATGACCATGTTCAAGTTGTATCTTATCAGAAAAGCAAGAAAGTGGCATTTCCTGATCTCAGTACTTTTGGTTATGAGGTCTTAACCCCTTCACGACGAGCATCAATAAACTCTTAATCTTTTAGTACAAGCAACTCCAAATAAATATTTTTTCTAAATTTATAAAATTTATGATTAAATAAGGAGAAATTTATTAGTAAAAGTTATTGGCATGAGAAATTGAGGATTGTGTAATGCATTATGTATATGCAATACTCGTTGTGCAGGGATTAAAAACATTGTGGGCAAGTTCCTGATATTGCAACTTTAAAAGGACAAACAATAACACATGTCTCGTGTACCAATGCTGATACATTCTGAGTTATGCAGATATATTGGTACATCCAAATGGTGGCCATGCTAAACTATATAGTTAACAATAAGAAATGTCATGTTTGTTAAGAAATGTTATTTATTTATTATTTTTTGCTTGTTTGTTTCATTTGGCAATTGCTCGATCATTTACCATGCATACTTTTGAAGCACCACAATTTCCCTTAGATGCAATTTTGATACTTCTTGTTATGTTTCATCTAATATAGATTGGATAGATTTTCTACTAGAGGCTCAGAATACCTGATGGTTCATACCTGCCAACTGTTAAAAATGGTAAACGGTAAATTAATGAGTGAAGCATGAATTTTGTTTGTGTGTGAACATATGACCATGTAACTCTTTTAAGTAACATTTTAGCCCCCCCCCCCCCTCCTTTTTTCAGCATGCTGTATTTGAGTATGCTTCACTTATTGACATACCTAATTCTATTTCATATGAAAGTTTGTTATATATTTTTTTTTTATGTTGCACTTTAACTTATAAAGCTTGCAGATGTATTAAACATTTTTAAAAAGTGCATGTTTTAATAATTTAAAGCTTCAGTTGGTTAAAAATATGAGAAGTTCTTAATAAATATAAAAACATTGTATAACATTTAATAAAAAAAATTACCTTTTTCAAGTATGCTAACAGCTTTTGATTTTGGGCACTTAATAAACATATTTCCAAAACACAACCATGTTTTTGAATCTTTAGGGCTTTCCTTTTTCAATTCAGCTTGTAGAGCTCTGCAATAAATAATAATAAATAGGACATACTCAATTTTGGGCAATAACGATCAGTAATCAGAGAAAAATAAATAAATATTAAATGATTCTGAGCAAATTAAGATAGTTAATATTTCTGTATATTACAGCAGAGTACCACTGATTCACAATTGTATAATCTGCAATTGCATAATCTACGAATATCTGTAATTTACACAGTAATGTGTGATTACATTTTGAAAAAATATTCTTATGGTATTAAATTTATACATTTTTTCCAACTTTAATTTTACTCCAGATGTGTATTAAATTGTCATTTTACATTCTTTTTGTGGTTTAAAAAGGCACCTCATACATATATTTATTTCATCATTCAAGTATTACTGGGAAATTTTAATTTAAACTCTCATTAATAACTTTTGTGGAATGAATAATAATACTTTATCAGGAAACAAATTTCATGTTATCAGTTTTTTACATTAAACTTTATTAAAATTATTTTAAAATCTTGTAAAATGATCCAGGTGAAAATATTATAGCATGTACAACTAATATTGTAAAAACAAGTTCAAGATGTAAATTTTAGATGAGACTTGGTGCTCCATTAGTCTGGGAGGCAGCAGCATTTTTTACTTATGCATTTTATACAAGTCGATCTTAAAATATGTACAACTGATCTTACTTAATCAAGAAAACAGCCATGAGCTGTTGCAACGGTGGTGCATGTTGCATCAAGAGCTGCAACCTCCTCCAATCAAAGGTAAATGAATAGTAATCCGATTAACCCTCTAACTGGCTGGTCCATATTTTTCCGTTTCTAGAAATCATGTTAATATGGCTGTGGACAAAAGTATTTTAAACAGAATTTTATTTTGAACCATACATAGAAAGAGGTGATATTATAGCAGCAAACTGCGATTAATAAATATATATATCCTGGAATTTACAAGCATTATTATAAAAATACAGAAAAACCCTCGGACGGTGAAAGGGTTAAGAAAGATCACCACTGGTTGCAGTAATAACCTTCAATCTTCTGAAATCGGTTATCATTCATTTCCTTTTGACTGGGGGATGTTGCAATTCCTGAGACTGCATGCACCGATGTTGTGACAGTTGATGACTGTTTTCATGATTGGTTAAGTATCAACTTGTATAAGATGGTTAAGTAAAAACAGTGTTGAATTCAGGTGATGACCCTAATTCAATTCAGGTAGTGGTGTGGGGGACATCCCCTCTCCCCCCCGAAGATTTGAGATTTTGTGTTTTCAATGGTCAAATTGTGCAATTTCCCCCCCACCCCTGAAGCCACAGAAATCCTTCCTGGAGAAAAGTGTCTGAATTCAAGACTGAGTAAAAAATATTGCTATTTCCTGGACAATATACAACATAAGTAAATAAAGCAATGTTTTGAACATCAAAAGATTTACCAAATACAGTCGAACCTCTTTTAATCGAAATCCATTTTAAAGCTTTTTTTTTTTTTCCATCACATTCCTTGTGTGCAAAATCCATTTTTAAAGCCTTTTTTGCAAAAGGTTTGGCATGGCTGGAATACCAGAAAGACAGTGATTCCATTAACTAATAATATTAAAAAACTCTGTGATAGAGCTTCAAAGCAAAGGCAATCAAAACTGTGACAAACAAACATTTTTTTCAAACCCTTGTAATAAATGTAAAAGGTACTTAATTTCAAAATTAAAATTCAGGTAATTTATTCTTGTTACTGCTTTGCTATTGCTTTATTTTTATTAAGCACTTGTTACCATAATAAGAAATATTGTATATATTTCTCCTTAATCTTAATCTTGAAATATTCTCGATTATCCGAAAGATGGTCGGTCCCAATTACTTCAGATAATCGAGGTTCTACTGTATTGCGTACTAGTTTCAGGATAAACCAAGAATTCATAAAGAAATTTTAAGTGTTTTATAAAGGTTGAAACCTTTATAAAATGAATTTTCTTACTGATCTGAAATAGGTTTGCATGACCTGGCAAGTTACCAAGTGTTTAAAAGAACACGTAACAAACAACATCACACGCCCTACAGCAAAGCAAAATGAATTGTATCCCAATTAGGGATGCACCAAATAGTGATTTTGGCTGAATACCGAACATATGGCCTACAGGTGAACTGAATACCGAATATTCGGCTAGCTGAATAGTAACTGCTAGGCCGAATACCGAATACTTTTATATTTCAAAGTTAAAAGGCATTAAAATGTTAACTTTAGAAACAATTTTACATAATAAACTTTTATTTTAATAAACAAGAGCTTTTTTCAAGTAAACTTTATGCTGAAAAAAATCTGCTTTGAGTTATTTTAGAAGAGGATAGTTATAAAATTCTTTTAATTAATAAAATTTTTAATTTCATGGATTCTTCTTAGAATTAAAACAAATTAATAAAATTTTCTTAAATTCTAAAGCAAACATTTTAAAATCAAAGAGAAATTGTGAAAAAATTGTACAGGATCATATATTATTTGTTAGTCAGGAAGAGACTAAAGTATAAGTAAATAAATAACATAATCTATTCAAATTTTATCTGGTGGCAACTTAGCAAGAATAACTGTTGTACTCCCTTTAACTAAGCAAAGAAGTTTTTTCCCTTTAATTAAGCAAAAAAGTTTTTAAATGCATCCTAGATTGGCATCTGGAGTGGTTATAATTTTCAGAGATTGTAAACGTTGTTCTTAAAATCTTAGCAAGAAAAAGATTATTTACTGGACAATGTTCAGGAACTTGCATTTTGTACATAATTAATTCTTATGAAAATCCTCGTGATTGGTTAATTTTCTTAAATAATACTTAACAAACAGCAAATAAATAATGTAAAAACATTCTTTTTTAGTTAAATTCTGTTTCTAATTATTCTGAATATCTTTATAAGGTTTTTAAAACTATGTTTTAAAAGTTTTTTTTAAGTATTCGGTTTGCTGAATATTTTGATATTTGGCCAAACCGAATATTCGGTAACATGGCCAAATACCAAATAGATACTGAATATTCCGTGCATCTCTAATCCCAATTAGCAATAATTATAAACATTGTTGGTGTAACACCCATAATTGGGATGCCATTTGTTTCACTTTGCAGCAAATGTAATAACATTTTATTCATATTGAATATCAGTACATTGTATAGTAAATTTATTAAGGAATTAAAAACAAACTAAGATTACCGTACCTTTTAGCTTCTCTCAATGCGTTACTTCTTTTACTGTGTTCAAGAATTAATTCTTTATCAACAATTATGGACTGGGCAGCTTCTTCCAGTTTTGTAAAATAATCAACACACTGCTTTGTGTCCATGCTTGAAAGTATCCTTTTGGAGAAAAAAAATATTATTTAAAAAATTTGGCTAAATGTAATTATAATGAGAAAGTATTTCATTGAAGACATGCAAGATTTTTAGGATTTTATAAGTTCTGAAGCATTTAAAGGGCCAGTAATACTTGCAAAATCTTATGGAAAACAGCTGATATAGCTGCCATATTTTAGAGAGTAGTTTGGTACAAAATTAAATATAATGTTCAAACCAAAATTTTTTTTTCTCCATAAGGCAAATATTTTATGGTGACCGTTTCCATATCATTGATGTCAACCTGGGATGTGGATACGATAATTAAATATTAGCTATTTATGTCCATTTTTAAATTAAAGTGAATAGGTTGCAAGCTGAAAATCAGATCAGCACAAAATCATTATTATTTATAGATCTTCAGTAATTGGTTCTACAGGCAATTTGAATATTTTAGATAGTGAGTGTGTTTAGGTGAAAAATCAACGTTGCTTGTCTATTATCCTGTCAACCACTTTCTATAAAAAAAAATAGCTGTCACCAAACAATGAGATTTAGCAGCAAAAATGCATAATTGTTATTGCATCACATTCACTTACCGTCACATTCATTAATGATTTTCATCCAATAACTATGGCCGAATGTTTTGTACGTATATCCCAGATATACACTTCTTATTGGTAACTATTCCCATCAATCACTATACTCTTATTTAAATCTAACTATTTTTCTTACCTTTTTGATTGATATCAATTCATTTGATTAGCTGTAAATGAAACTTAATGCAGTTACAAAAGATTTTAAAGCCATTGAACCAGATTCCTGTTTTAACAGATATTCGCTTATCACATTTATTAACATTACACCACTATTATGTATCCATTTGCAGATAAAGCGTCATATTATGCCCATTAATGTATACTTTTTTTTAATGGCATAATTTCTTAATCTTGAAAATAGTTCATCACATCAAATATTGTAGATGGAAGATCCATGATCTTTACCATTTTTTTTTTTCAAAACAAGAAATAGCAGTTAACTTACACCATAATATCAAAAAAATAAAACTGGCTTATCCACAAAGTAAATAAAATGAAATATGTACATTACGTACTAGTGCTACATTTTAGATCAAACGTGATGTCATGCTTTTGTATTATTGGCATTAAATCCCATTGTTTAGCCTTTTTTTAAAAAAAAAAAGAAAGTAATCGATGGGATAACAGACAAGTACCAAATTAACTGCATTTTTAAACCATATTTGTTTTTTACAGTGGCACATGCTGTCCTAGGTGATCATTTCTTAGCTTATGAATAATGTGAACCTTTAATGAAATATTAGCTTCTTATACTGACAAATTCAGTTGTTAAATTAAAATGTATCTCAGTCATAATCTAAAAATGTAATTATTATCATTTATAGATCTTAACTAAACCTTTTAATTGCCATAAGATTTTTTAATATTGATCAATTAAATCTTGCGTATTCAAAAAATCGTTGATTACATTTATTCACACTGTTTTCTCAAAAGCTATTTTAGATATTGAAATGTGACAAATTGGAGATTGTAGCAAGAAACATTCTCCATTTGTACCTGATAAGTTTAGTCTTAGTAATGCAACTGTTTCTGAGGCTATTTCAGACAAAAGAATTTCAAAATATTATTTATGACTATACAAAATAGTCAAACGTGCTCAGAAATCTGTGTTTTTCTGAAAATCAGAGAGATTCCAATTTTATATATCCCTCCAGCACTTTCGTCAGGTCATAGTGACCAGAGTTTTTTTCGACTGTAAGCATTGTTTTGTATATCGCTTATCTCCCCTCTATACAACTTGCTGTCCTTTAAAGAATAGCAAGTGCTGTGGAGGGGAGATAAGTGAAAAAAAAACAAACAATATTTATAGTTGAAAAAGGTCACTACGACCTGATGCGAGTACTGGAGGGTTATATACAGATAGACATGTATAGATATTGTTTATCTTCTGAATTTATTTTTTCTATACTTTCCATAAACAGTACATACTTATGCACATAACTGCCAATCTTTTTTTTTCTTTTTCAACTCAAATAAACATATTTTGAACCAGAAAATTAATTTAATAAAATGCATCTTGTTTTTGTGTGGTACTTATTTGAATCTATTTTTTAAGTAAAGTTTCCAACTTAAAATATGTTTATTCGACTTGGAAAAAATGAGAAGATACACATATGTCCACATACATAGACAAGTTGTTTTTTAAATAATAAAAACATGCACATGTGGAATAAAAATATCCTCAACAATGCAACATAACAAACGCAAGGGTTGAATTAATAAATTACAAAATATCATATGAAAGAAAAAACAGCATGAGGAGCGTGGAAAAATCACATGATTAATGGAGCGTACTTCTTATAACAGAGATGAATTTAAAATAAAAAGTACAGAAAGAGGTTGATGGTTCCATACTTTTTATCTCAACATGAAGGTTGAAGTTCCATTAAATGCCAAATAAAAGATTTGAGCAAAAATTTTATGTGAATTCCAATATTTATGTTTACAAGTGTATTATATTATCGATGTGGTTGAATTGCCGTGATCTACTAAGCATATTATTTGTTTGAGTGAATAATAAATTATGTATAAAATTGAAAAGTTAATAGATATATTCATTTGTAGTTATAAGCCTAGTGAATCTTTAAGTAGTTAGAAGACAAAATCCTACAAATTATGGGGCTCAGGGCGGAGTCTAAATAAAAAGATTTTTTGAACTGATACAAATAAAAAGTTAGCAAAACTGAGTTATTTGAACTGTGAATTTGAATTATAAGAACGTACCTTCCATAATCGTTCTGAACTAGTATCTGAATAAAAAAATTATTTTGTGCCAGGATAACAGCAGAAGGAAGGCTGTAGATTATAAAATAACTGTAAAATAGAAAAATCACATTAATTATGTTGATTTTGAACAAATCACGAATGAGCAATTTGATTGAGATATGTAAGGAATGTGGAATAAGTATGCCAGAGAAAGTAATCAACTGGGAAAATTTTGATGAGGAGTTTATAAAAAACCATCTTGAAGTAATGTCATCGGCTAGCAAAGAGCAGAGGAAAATAGAATCAGAGAAGGTGAAATGAATAGCGTTAGAAGAAAGAAAGTTATAACTTGAAGTGCAAGCTGAGAAAAAGAAAGAACAGAAGCAGAGAAGGAGAAAGAAGAGAAGACACTCAGAAGGATGTGGAAATACAAGCTCCAAGAACGGGAACAGGTAAAAATTTTAATCTCATAAAGTTACTTAATCATTATGACAGTGCATATGGTGATATCTGTATGTTTTTAATATTATACGAGTGGCAAGTATCTCAAATGAAAATAGCCAAGGAAAAATAAGTACTGTATCTATTAAGCTTATTATGATTAGAAATAGCTAGTATAATCATAAGGGAAAAAGAACCAGAGATAAGTAATTATGAGAATATAAAATTTTTTATTGGAGAGATTCAAAATGTCGTCGGAAGAATTTAGACAAAGATTCGTGATGCATAAAAAGCAGCCAACGGATAAATGGCATGATTTTGGTTTTCATTTGAGAACATACAAATGGATACATGGAATGAATTTAACAACTTGTGATGAATTAACAGAGTTATTAGTCACAGATCAAATTAAGCGAAAAATATTGCCAGAAACTAGGGAGCGCTTTTATTGAAGAATTGCAAAAGATTAAGGAAGTAGATGTATTAGTTGAAAAACTAAATGATTTTGATACAGCACTGAGAGGATGCAAAAAGGGCAAATTACATAATGCACAAAGTAGCATGGACAGAGAGGAAAAGATAACCAATGGCAACAAAATGCAGAGCAGAATAATATAAAACGACAGGAAAGAGCTATTGATTTAAGAGTTAACTGTTATCTTTATAAATTTCCAGGACATATCGCTGCCAAATGTACAAATAGGAATCAAACGACCACTCAAGCATGTCATAGTAACTCAATTACGAAAACAAACAAGAAAGGCACACATAGAAGAAAAGTCATAAATTTATCAAAAGCAGATGACGATGTCAAATCAAGGACAAAGATATGTGTAATTCAAATAAATGAAAAACTCACAAAGATAATTATCGATACCGCAAATGATGCAAGTCTGTTAGATGAAGAATACTAGTACAATGAAATAAGCACACCTGAGTTATGCCAAGAAAATTGGGTTTATTGACTGGATTTGGCAGAGAAGAAATGAAGTCAATAGTATTCTTTGAGCATGAAATACAAGTAGACAGCTTGAAATTGACAGATGATTCTCAGATAGTGTCAGGTCTGGAATGTAACATATTGTTAGATGTAAATGCAATATCAGGATGAGACGTAGCAGTTACAAAAGAAGGTGTCAAAATAAGAAATCTTCCCATAAAAGAAATGCCAAGGGTGAAACCATCATATATTGTTGTAGCTATATTAAAGCGTTGAAGAATACTAGTGAAAATTTAAAATATGTGGCCAATGTGACAAATGAAAATAATGGAAAGTTCTCGTAAGGAAGAATAAAAAAAAATTGATTAAAAGAAATGAGGTATCATGATTAGTGTTAATGAGCGAGTTGAAAAAAAAAGGTCAATAATGTACATGTGAGGAAAGAAAATAAAAATGAAATGATAAAAGTTGAAAGATGTTTCAAACGAAGAAAAAAGAGAGAAGAAATTAATATTGAAAAAGGAACTGTCAATAAAAAGAGATATAGCAGAAATTTTAAGAAGCGTAATTATAATTATAAAATGCAAATAAGATCATTTTATTCAAGAAGCCATTTTGTTGAAAGATGTCACAGATATTGCGAGAAAATCTGAGAAGATTTTCAGATGTACAACTGATAGAAAAAAAAGGGGAAAGATTTGAAAGAGAAAAGATTGAATTGTGTAAAAGAGATCACACGAGATTAGAAGATAGAACAAGCATTAAAAGACATTTTAATGGTTCTCATAGAGATCTATACTTATGGAGCTATAGTAATCGTAGGCAACATGGACAGTCATTAGGCCATACTAATAGTTTTGATTAGTATAGAGGATATAAAGCTAAATTTGACAGAAGATGAAATTTTCAATCCAGATGGACATAGAGAGGACAGGCGTGAGGATAATTCTTTTTATAGAGGATATAGAAATCTCAGCTTTACAACTAAAAAGCTGTACTACAGACATTTCCTGTCTGTACACAAAAATAAATTACAGCATATATTTAAAAATATATATTATACTACTTTTTATTTATATTTTATGTTCTACTTTTTAGAGTTTAAAATATTTCATTGCCATAGTTTCACAGCCAGTTAGGCTATTTTAGAGAGTGTGTGTTCAGTGTATAATTAAATCTATTGCTTTCACTCATATACAGTTGCAACCATAAAGAATATGTAATGATTTATCATCTGTGCTCGGCTAACAAAAAAGCCTTAAAATTAATTAATTTATAATTATGTTTTATTTGCAGTCTTTATTCTAAAACTTGTGAAAATAAAATAAGGTATATATCATAAATTAAATCACATTCAAAGGTAAAAACCTTAATCTAAAACTGTAATGCTTTAAAAATCCAAAAATTACAGTTATCTCTCATTTTATTGTACCTCACCAAATATAAATTTGTCGCACAAAAAGAATTAAATTTTATTTTATAATCAACTTTATCTAGAAAATTTGGTTACAAAATTGGGTTCTTCTCCATTATCCCGTCAACCACTTTCCATTAAAAAAAAAACTATTACCAAACTATAGGATTTAACGCTTAAGAAAAATAATATAAATAAATAAATATCCAAGTTTTTCTTTTCATTAATACATAGTAAATTTTATTGTTTACGGTTACTGATAGTTGACACTTTAGTGAGTGCGGCTTTTCTGAATTTCTTGTATTTATTTGAAATTATTATTCCAATGGCAACATTCTTTCATTTGTTTATTAGAAGCTGCACTTTGGCAATAGTTTTTTTTTTTTTTTTTATGGAAAATGTTCGACGGGATAATGAAAGAAGTACCCAAAACTGTCTTTATTGTAAATTTTCTTAAGAAAATTGTAGTACACATATAAATTGAAATTTTTAAGACAAATATAGAATAGCTGCGATAATTCTTTCTTAAAATTTTTAATGTCCTCAATTATATCACACTTTCATGTCTCCAAGCAAGTGCCATATAATGAGGCTACTGTTATTATTTTCTAGTGTTCTTGAGGTGTTTAAAAAAATTGTCTATAGGAAAAACATGAATGTTGTTGCTTGGAAATTATGACTAGTAAGAATAGTGGTGGGTGTGCCAAAATTAAATTTTGCCCTGGAGAAAAATCTATCATGCGGCAAAACTGGTACAAGCAAACAAATGATAAATGCTTCATAAATGATCTTGTAGTGTCTTGCAATAGCACATTATCAATCAATCAATTTTGTTACGTTAGAAGTAGTTTAAATGT
The DNA here is from genome assembly GCA_963932465.1 of Maratus speciosus. NCBI lineage: Eukaryota > Metazoa > Arthropoda > Arachnida > Araneae > Salticidae > Maratus > Maratus speciosus. Next base: position 145,896,583 of record OZ010795.1, on the reverse strand, counting down.
AATTAAAATTGCAATTTACTCATTTACCCCCATAGACAATATTTATGAATTCTATTATGTGCTCTGTAAATGTGCAATAACAATTTCTTATAGAGAATATGTGGTCACCCCAATAATATAACATGATTTTTTTAAAGTTTAAAATAATATAAAGTCATTAAAATGCACTTTAAAATATTACCACCTCCATGTACAAGTACATATGATGGATCAACCTTTGGTACACCAATTAGACAAATGCAATCATCTAATATATTTGTAATGAATTAAAAGTATCCAGTCTCAATTTAGATAAAAAAAATAACAACAATAGTAAACTTAAAAACATAATTTTTATTTGATAGTGTATTTGAAAAGAAAAACAATTTACAGCAATTCTTTACAACAGTAACCATAAATCCAGGAATGGTGACATATGGCATGCATGCCTATGGTTGCACCATACTATACTATTTCTCTGACGCTTGGATAATTTAAATTTGATAATCATTTTGTTATAATGAATAAAATTTTGTTTAACATATAGGAAAGATCTTTGTACCTAATGTGACTTTATATGACTGAAATATTTTCTTCTTTTACAAAATAATTCAGCTACAAAATTTTACTCTTTTTCGTGGCTTGCAAAACAGTTTCCACCTTTAATTTCTCACAACTTCCTTCTTCTGAAATTCAAAATGGCTATAATAATAACAACTGGTGTTGCCATTGACCTAGTTGAATAATAAAACTTAGATCCAAATATTATTTAAATGAAAAGTGGTTGTCTTAGGTACACAGGTCTCCCCTATAGACTAGGAGGAAAACTTTTTTTTTCTGTGACATTATGTAAGTTTTTTACTATTGGATATAACTGTTTTGTATATGAATTTTAAAAGCTTAATTTCTTCAAATGTATTTCACAAACTTTCATTGCAATAAAATGATATGAGCCCAAATTTATTATATAAATTACTAAAAATACCACGATATGAGCCAGCTATAAAGTATTTTCTATCGCATGTACAACATCAAACATTTCCTCAATAAATTTCTAATTATGTATTAGAGATGCAACGATTATTCGGCCGAAGCCGAATATTTGGCCCATCTGGCCTATCTGCCGAATATTCGGCTTCGGTCGAATATGAAGTCCATTATTCGTCCTTGGCCAAATAATTTTGTAAGAAATGTTTTTATATTTACTCAGTAAAACTTTTTAATTTGACAGTTTATATTCATCATGTATAATGAAAAATTTACTTTAAATTAACCAACACTTTTGTTTCTCCTTAACTTTCATACCCTGAATGGGTTTTATCAACCCATTTTTATATAAGAGGGTAATTTAGGAATCATGTTAAAACTTTTATGCTGTATCAATAAGAACAAAAAGTATCTGGTAATGAGCTAGCATAATCTGTTAAATTTCAATTTAATCTATTCAAAATTGTCCTAAGAGAGACGCACTAAGCAAATTCTAACTTTTTTTAAGCATAAGGGGGAGTTTAATATTTATCCCTTTTCATATAAAAAAATATTTTTCAATATTTTTAATTAGACCTATAAAGAACATAAATATATACAATAGATTAGATATACATGTATGTATAAAATAAATATTTAAGTCATATATGCTGCAATACTTATTTTTTTTTTTTTTTTTTTGAGTAAAAGGCACTTAAAAATTAAACAAAATTTAAGTGATTTTTTAAGTGTGTTACTATTTCTTATTAAATAATGAAAGAAATGTAAATACTAAATTCTTTAGTATGTATGCATGTTTTACATCACTTTTTAATTTATATTTTCTTTCATCTGAAACTTGAAATTTATGTTATGTACTTTTAGAATTTTGTGATTATTTTTAAATAGCAGCAACAACATACATAATATCTATTAAATTGTAACAATACAATATACCTAAGACACTACATAGTGAATATTTGGAAATTTATATCTAATTTGCTTTTCCTGACAGATATTTCCTTTCTCTGAATCTGAAATTCCCTATACACTTCTTAATAGTGCTGTCTGCTGACATAGCAAAACAATATGTTTTTTTTTTTTTTTTTTTTTTTTTATTTTGAGCTTTATAAACTCTACACTGGTTTCTTTCCACCATTTTAGAGGATATTCCTTTCTATCAGTGGTTTTTCTTAAGATGCAAAGATTTATTTATTTATTTTTTTTTTCATCAAAGTTGAAATTTATGTCTTCTAGTACTTTTAAAATTTTGTCATTATTTTGAAATGTAACAAGAACATGCATAATATCTACTAAAGTGCAATTAGATAGTACCTACCTGATGAGGAACTTATGCTTTTTTTTTTTTTTTGGTTTGGGGTGGGGGGGGTGGGGGGCGAATTATATTAATGAGGCAATTTTTAGGCCGAACATAGCCGAATATTTTTTCAGAATTAAAATGTTTTGAAAAATAAAAAAAAATTGCATATCAATAATTTTTTAAAAAGGAAATACATTTTAATTGTGAAAGATTCAAGAATTGTGCATATAGTGCATACTATATTTTGTTTTGAGACAAAATGAGTTGATTATTCGGCCATACCTAGGCCGAATAATTGGTATTCGGCCAAACCACTATTCGTTGCATCACTATATATAGTATCTGTAATAAGTTAAAAATTAATAAACTGTAAATTCGTATAATTTGCTTTTTCTCACTGTTACAACCTCAGTAACAGACAATTTATAGTATGGCAGTGGTCGCTGCAGATTAGTATTTTAGATCTTACAGTTTAAAATAAAACAATGTAACAGCTTAAAAAAAGAAAATGAGAATTTAAAAAATTACTAAAATTTAATTTAAGATTACAGATTTATTGTACTATTTTCTATGTAAATGCAAATTCTGCTTATTTTATGGCTTAACATTAGAGATTAGATGAGCTCAAATTTTATATCAGTCTTTCTTCGGCCTCAGGATCATTCTTTCTGAAGATGAAAACTTTATCAGATAGAAAAAAATAAAAAGAATTTATTTTTTGTTCTTAAAAGTTATGCCATTTGCAAGTCATTTTAATATTACTCCAGATAAGCTTACATTTTATATTAAAATTTTTCAATAAAAAAAAAAAATAAAAAATGATCCTGTACTTAAAATTTTGCTTTTTAAATGTCTGATTTTTTATACTTGAAACTGAACCCTACTGTTAGTTGTTTTGTAGTGTATAAAGCAGATTTTTTCTGTTTTCAATTGCTTTTGTTTTATGTTAAAAAATAAAATAAAATAAAGAAAAATGCATTTTTAGAATAATGTTAAAGTTTTCATGTTAAGTTGAATGCAATATATTTCAGTTTCTAATTTATATTATGCTTGAAAATATTTATTATCAACAGTAAATTGGCTATCTTGAAAATATCGGATATATTATCAAAAATATAGGATATTTTCGAAAAAAATCATATTTACGAATCTTGGGGAGATATGTATTGACAACATTTCTTAACTGACATTATTTTACATTTCGAAAACACCAAAACAATTTACTGCTAATATTACTCACTACTGTGACATTTTTGTATAATATAAATATTGAAAAAGGTAAGAAATTGAATAAACAAAAAGGATGATAAATATAATAGTAAAACAACCTAAAAAGAATTTAATAAATTTAGTAATAATGCTGGCAATAACGAAAAACAAAAAAGAATTCAAAAGGAAAAAAATCTACACAGAAATCATCTCCCATAACATGAAATTGTTGAAAATTTGGGAAATAAATTCAAATCCAGATTTTATATTTTGGAAATTTCAATCTACAAACAGCGCTAAAACATTGTTGTAACATTTCTCAATATTAAAGGAAAAACCCTTATAAAATAGGTAAAAAATAGCCAGCTATTTATTCCATATGAAACTGTCTCCTAAAATTAATTTCTAGTGCTCGATTTTTTTGTTCTAATTTTTTACGCTCAGATTTTTTTAACTTTCTTTCTTTTTTCAAGTTCAGTGTAGGCTGAATTGACTTCTTCACAGAATCATAGTCATTTGCAGCAAAATGAGTCACTTTTGCCACTTCTTTCTTGCCACCTATGCATGTTCTATCAGTTTTTAGGATAGTTTTTATAGGAAATTTTCTACCTTTAGCTTCTGGACCTAAGCCTTTATTTTTATCCCAACCTTTCTTCAGCATAATTTGAAATCCTTTATTATTTTCCGGTATGTGATAATATGTAGACATACTACCATCGCAAGTAGAAAATAAGTGAGCAATGCTTCTCTGATGCACAGAAACAGATTCGACATAAGATACATTACATAATTCACAAAATTTAACTTCTTCTGCCTCACACTTGGGGACACATTCTTCTTGAACATAACCATTTCGTAACAGGTCAATTAATGCATCATTTTTCTGCTTAACAGCAATATCAAGAGCTGATAATCCTTGTTTATTTTTAATATCTACTTTTGCCCCCTTTTTTAATAGATATTTAACTAAATCACAATGTCCTTCAAAAGTTGCACACATTAAGATAGTCCAACCATACATATCTTGTACATCTATAGAGCAATTTTCTGATAAAAAGTACTTAATTCCTTCAATATTTCCATTTTGAGCATGAAAAAATATTGAATGTCTAGAATTTTCTGCAACCGTATTTCTTTTCCTTATCTTACGCACTTTTTTGACATGAACTTTAGGGGTAACTGTAACAGATGTTGATGGAATAGAAATGATTTCTTCATAAAACTGACTTGCCTCAAAGCCAGATAACTGACCACAAACATCAGACTTTTGAATAGCTTCGTCACTATATTCGGCTTCGGCAGAAGACCCGACAAATGGTATAAATTTAAAATGGTCAGTTACAACTGAAGTACTGGGAAAAGTGTTGCTGCTTCTTTCCATAGCAAATAAACTCTAAGCAACATAAATAATAAACAATAAAGCAAAGCTTTTTGAAAAGCTTGAGAACAAGATTACTATAAGATCAGTTTAAAAATATCAATATATAAAAAATATTTTCTTCATAATAATGATACATACACTATTTTAAAGTAATTTTTTGCTTCTTATAGAAGTACTAATTGCTTCTAAAACAAAACGACAGTTAACAAAGGATTTAGAAAATCCTAAATTTTTAATAAACAAATGATGAATTATATCTCAATAACATTCACACAGCCTTAATTTTTTCTATACTATAAGAAATTAATCACCAGCATCTCACAGAAACAAAAGTAAACAAGACTGTTAGAAACCAAGCAACCAACCAACCCTCAAAATTGAGTTGAGTTATTGGCATTTGATTTTAATTCTTTTTAATATCTGGCCTTATTTTAAACTATTATTTGATAGATAAATCCATAAATTTGACTCAAAAAAAGAAAAACCTTTAAATAAATAGAAAAACTAGCAGATTCCCGGCTGTGAAAAATCAAAAAACAGTTACTACCTTTACCAAATAATTGGCAACACCTTTGGAAACATGACAACAATTCTTTGTTTACGTTTGCGTTTTGTGAAAATTAATTTCCACTTTGGTTTCGCGCGGTAGATTTTATTATTTAAATGTATTTGAACAAAGTGAGCTATGTAATGTGTTAACTATTGTTTTCATAAAATGTATTTAAAAAGTATTCTTATTCAATTTTTATTTTTAAATCCAAATACCCCAAGTTTCACTTTCGGTTTAGTATATGTTTGTCGTTAAAGTATACTCTTATTGGTTCATTTTTTGTGAAGTAAGTTTTAAAGATGCTAAATTTAAAATTTTCATTTTTATATTGAGAGGGTCGACAATCGACTTATCGGGATTGTATCTTTATGACCAGACTTAGATAAAATGGAAAACTGTCTGCGAACTCAAATAATTTCTTAAAAATTTTCTGCAAAAAAACGCCGCGCCCCTCCCGAGTCCTATATCGTCGCTAACAGAAAAAATAAAAAAAATATCTGCGAGTGGAGTGCCACTAAGCAACGCCACTAAAAGAAAAATATTAATTTACAAGCATTATTAAAACTCATGTCAAGAAATGTAGTATTGAATGGTATGCTTAATACAGACAACAAATGAATGAAAGAAAAATATATTTATTAAAATGTGAAATATTTTAATCATTAACTTATATAAAGATATCAATTTATGATTGCTCAACAAAACTGTTATTTTATTAATCTATAAAATAACTGAAATATGAATAAATGAATGTTAAAATAAAAATGTTATTAATCCATGAATGGAAGAGATGAACCCTTACTCATCAGTTTATCTACTGTGTTTGAGACAAACCATTCCTTAATATTGTGACTCTTTCTTAAAAATTTTAAAAACTTTTTTTTTCTCCAGTTGAAAAATAGTCTGGAGACCTTTTCAAGAGTCAGCGACGTGCATCGCACCGATTCTCCTGCCGGGGTCTTGATATTTTATTATTATTATTATTTTTTAAATAAAGAAATTTGTAAAAAAAAAAAAAAAAAAAACTGCAAACTTTGAAAATTTTTCTGCAAACGGCATTCACGTGTTCGTCTATATTATCTGACTCTGTTTATTATGACCCATGTTTTTAAACAGATAGGCCTCTGTACTGAGAGTAGCGAAAATATAATATTATTTTTCAGGGTTGGCACGGTTTAAACCAAGTGGTTTTAACCATGGTTTAAACCACGGTTTAAACCAATTGGTTTTTTTGTCAAAAAAACCATTTGGTTTTTTTAGAAAAAAATCTAATATAATATTTTCTTTTTTTTTGTAATTTAATTGTTTTAAATTATAGATAGAAGTAATTTCTACTTTTAACACTTCATCTCAGCAGTCAACATGAGACATAATGAGCCTAGGTCATGTTTCTATGCATGTAGAATGAAAATTAGCATGTGTTGATGAACATATCTGGTACCCTAAAGATTTTTCTTAAAACATGTGAAATTAGAAAAGATAAAATAGATAAATAATATTCAATATTTAGCATAAAATATTTTCATTTAAAAAATGCAGATTATTTACAGTAGTTAATAACAAAATACAATGATCTTTAAGATTTTGGTTAAGTTGTAAAAGAAAATTTTCTGGATTGGGATTGGGGAAGATTATCCTTAAAGAATTTAAAAGAGTAACTTAAGATATTAAATTGAATAACACAGCTTGCAAAAATTGAGTGCTAGTTATAGCATTTCAATAATACCAATCAATCTTTTCTGTTAGTTGCTGAATCTAATGGCCAAAAATGTTGCCTTGGACACTTGGAGTTATCACTCAGAAAGCAAAATAACCAGAAGTATTTGGATATTAAAAAAATAATAATAACAACAACCACAGAATAATATATTATATTCATGAAACTGCATCAAATGTTTATTGATTGTTTATTATATTATTAATCAAAGGATTCTTTATACGATTTTCAAGGTATCAATGTTTCACTGTGTAGAGCAGTTTACTAGTGTACTTTGAACATAAGACATAGCTGTTACTAATAATGTTTAAATTAGAAATGATTTCAATTTTCTATATAATTGACTGTAATCATTTAATTTAAATATTTTCAAAAGTTATATTACTTATATAATATCCAAAAATGTTTATTTTATCACCAGATATGCATCTGTATGCAATAGGAAATTATATTTAAAAAAACCTGGTTTAAACCAAAAAAACCTGGTTTAAACCAAATAAACCGGTTTTTTTTGGTTTTTTACAAAAAAACCCGGTTTTTTTCCAACCCTGTTATTTTTAGCGTTTTAAATAAACTTTAATGTAGGCATAAATTCCTTGCCACAGGCTTGTTTATTTCCCTTCTTAGATTTAAATGTGACCAATTCCACCGTGCTTTTACATGTGAATGATCACAGCTTTTTCTAATTTAGTGCATTTAAAGACTCTTCCAGGACAAGGTTGCTGCATCTAGCGATGTTTTTTTTTTTCTTTTTTTTGTCTCTATGAGTGCTATGTGCTCATACGTTCGTTAGTGATTGCTGTGTTAACGAATTTCGTTCATTAGAGATCGCAGCTTTCACTAATTTTGCACGTTTTTGAGACTGCTGCGTGCTGCATGAAGAGGTTGCTGTATCCATTGATTTTTTTGTTGTTGTTTCCACGAGCGCTATGCCTTCATTTGTGATTGCTATGTTAATGGGTTATGTTCGTTAGAGATCATCACTTTTACTAATTTATACGTTTTCATGACCCTGCTTGATGCACAACGAGGTTGCTGCATCCAGTGATTTTTCTTTTCATGAATTCTACACGCTCATATGTTACTGATTGCTGCATTTTTTCTTCAATAAGTGCTATGCACTCATATGTTCGTTAGTGATTGCTACGTTAACATATTACGTTCGGTAGTGATTGTGACTTTTGCTGATTTAGAGCATTTTGAGATTGCTGCATCCAGCAATTTTTCTTTCTGTTTTCATGTGCATGAAACGCTTATACAGGATGTATAATGATCACAGCATTATAAAATTTCATGTATTTTAGTTTTTAAACTTCAAAATGATCGTTATTTTTTTTTAGAATATTGATGAAATGTGCATTAAAATACTGTTTTTTACTGCTTATATTAACTTGTTTATATTATCTTATTAAATTTGTGAAATAAAATATTTGTATAGTTTTTAAATATTTAAAAAATGTAGTATCTGTTTGTTTAAGGGTTTAATTTGATAATTCTGCTTTTAAATTCTTAAATTATTCTTAGCATTCTTTTGTCCAAAATCATCGTATGCCTCTACTCTCATATAAGGTTTCACTATTCTTTAGTGACATTTATCTCTAAATTCCATAATTTTGCTATGTGCTAACTATTTAAAAATGTAGAATGGAAACATTCTTTCATTTGTTTATTTGGTATTATAGTGGAACAAAGGAAGTACCTCTAATATTTAAAAGATTAAGATAACACATTCATCTTATCTAAAAACTATTGATAAATATTAATTTTAATCATCTAACTTTTTCTTGGAATAGCTGAATCATCTGTTTGTAACGTCAAAAAGTAGGAAGGTAAAGTTCCCCTTAGTTTGCCGCATTTTAGCTTAACATGCATGGCTTCTGAATTCTTTAATGGCACATGTGAGAAATTTGTCAAAACTAAATGTGACCTCTTTCTATGATTTAACCCTAAAAATCTTATGATCGATGTTATTAATGAGTTTCGAGGTATGGAAAAAACATTCTCAATGATTATACAAGCTAGAGAATTAACCTTAAAAAAATTTCAATGTGCTGTCTACTAAATTCAATTGCTAAAGTTCATGTAGCTAAAGAAAAACATGGAATGCATACAGAATATGCTACATGTGTGAAAATGTTGTATGTAATGCTTTTAAACATTTTATCTGCTGGCACCTTTAAATGTTTACAAGAGAATCTATATAATACCTGGACAAAGGGTACAATTTGTTACAGCCTAATCCTCTCGGTGGATGAAAGTTAACATTTGGGAAATGTTTTGAAATGAAACACGTAAACTAACAGTGTAAAGAAACAAAAAGTGTTCTTTCGGTAATGCTAATGTATAAAGGTCATGCTAGCCATTTAATTTTTGGTGCACTGCTAAAAGCAACTAACATTGAGTTTATAATACTGTGTTTACTGCTAAGCAGAATCCATGTCATTCAGGTTCTTGATGTTGGCGTATTTGGACCACTAAATTATGATTGAAAAACAAAAGAAATTGTCTGTAAATAAGTATTTCTTGAGAGGTGAAAAATTCATCTTATTTAAATAGTAATAGTGACGAACAATCAAAATTGGATAGTTGGTTAATGTTGAATTTCTCAAAATAACAAATTAGATATTTCTTAGCCTCATAATGATCAGGAATCCATAGTTAAGTTCACAAAATAGAGTGGAATTTCCTATTCATTTTTGCCTAAGAAAGATAACATGTATCAGAATTTGATGTAATACAAATCACCACAATCCTTTCTTATCCAAAAATAGATCATCAACACTATTTCTTAACTCTTAAATTTGTTGTTTAATATTTTCTGCACTCTAAAGTACATTTTTAGTAAGTTTCATGTATAATTATTTACTTAAATATAAACAGTTGATGAGTTTGAAATGAGTATACACTTATCTTGCACCACACATTTCTTATATTTTATCCATTGCATGGTGTATAGTTAAATGGTGATGTGTTTTGAAACAGCATCATCAGTAATAATTTTTAATTTTTTGGTGAAATTGTTCTTGAAATGGTGTGAACAAAACTCATTTGCACATTCCATATATATATATATATATATATATATTTTTTTTTTTTTCAAACTCAAATATGCCTTTTGCAAACTAAGTGTGAATAAAAAATGAGCTGTTTTTTATAACTGTTTTACCCCTCTTTATCCTAATTAGTCGTTGAGCCAGAAGCCAAAATTAGTGATTTTGGTTTCATCTCTGAGGACTTGATGATATATACCTTTTTGGATTCACAATGATCCAAGGAGTTCATTTTATGATGATACTATGAAATTTGTGGTAGCTTATAGACGCCATATTGAAAACATGAGCGCCATCTATCGCACACAGATACATATGATTTTTTTTGCCAGTATCACATAATTAAAGAGATTTCAATGAAAAAATGGAAAGAACAAATATTGTTAAACATAAAACGTTATACAAATTATATATTTATTAAGATTTTATTTTAATATGATGCTTATCTTTACATTTAACTTTATGTTTATTAACATTTTCAGTGGGATAAACATCTCGTTTCACATTTTAATGCATATTATTTTCATATGGTAAAACACAGCAATTCAAGAAAAATTTAATACTGGTGAAACTATTGTACTTAGTATGTTAAGAATTAACCCCTTCGGAACCACGGGTGCATATATGCACCTTCGGAAACGTGTTTACATCGCTTGTTTTTGATACCACTAAAAAACTATTTAAAAAAGAAAAGTAAAAATTTCCTTATTTAAGTTATTTTCTTGATTGCTAAGCTAAATTTAATTGTTTGACAAAAAGGGGTGTCAAACGAATAATATTCATGTGAAATATGCTGGTCCCAAACGGATTAATAAATAACAGAAATTTTAGTCTTCTTCACAGCTATCATCATCATCGGTTGACATTCCTGTGTCCAAATAACTTCCATCGTCATAGAGCAGTTCTATATTTTGCATATGCTTGTATATTTGAGGTTATTAAAATATATGCATATGATGGTGAGGCACATGTTCTTGAACAAGAACATGACATCAGTTCCAAAATAGATTCAGGAGCAAGAGAACTGCCATTCCACTGGATCTCTAGATAGCCTTTTCCTTCACTATCTGTTCCAAAAATCCAACTATATTTATCTGGGTATGTAAGATCAGGATCAGCCTGTATGCACTTCATCCAAACAACACCGTGGTAAATAGATTGCATTACCTATAGGTAGAGTGTTATTTCTGCATGGCAGAAGGTGATGCGATTCCACAGACTCCTTTTTTACAGCAAAAGTATATAGAATATAGCGCAATTCATTGATATCTGAGTATTTGTGCTTTCATAATAGAGATGGCAAACTTAATGCTCAAGCTGTTTCTTTGTTTGCTCTGACAGCGCCTTAAGCGCATTTCGAAATTCAGTGTTCTGAATCATCATTTTACCTTGCTTGCAAAGGCACTTACTGTATCGCATTCGACAGTTAATGCATTACATACCGCTTTACCTAAAAGTCATGCATCTCACTCAAGTTGTAGTACTTTACTTTACCCTGTCATTGGATCCACATTTTACAAATATTAACCCTTTCTAGTTCTTCAAATCGTTTTCTAAAGAAAACAGTGTGAACAGAGTATAATAATAATATTTCTAAATCCAGCCGCTAAAGCCATGGTGTGCGCAAAATAAAAGTTGGGTGTAACCTCTTCTTGGAAGCAAGTCAACATAGTGTATTCTTCAACTAGTTATTTCGTGAATATATAGCATTTTCTCCGTAGATAACGTACATAATTTGTGTAATCAACTATTTCAGATAATGTTCATTTTGTCATTCTTGAGAAATGAAATGTATAAGTTCTTTCTTGTTCTCCTCATCGGACAGAAACTGCTTCCATTTTTGTACTGGTTGTCCAGGAGTACATGATCTTTATAGCATTACCAACAGTTCATATTTTTCGTTCATTTCCTTTTATTGACACCTGCCTGTATGTATCAAATAAAACATCTATTCTTTGAGAGGATGTAAAATCTTGTATTATTTTAGAAAACAGATTCTTTGCTAGTTGTCCAAATGATTGTAGTTCCTGCGTTAGCTTTGAACAAAGCACATTCCGTCAATGATATTAACAATACCATCATTTGCATTCTTTCAGCAGTCACAATTTTGTCATAACATCCATCAGTTTGATTTTTCAGTTTTTCGCATTAAACCACCAAGTGTTGCTAAGGGCTATGGAAGAGGCCCTAGGTGGTAGGAAAAGACAGTTCTCATACCGAAATTTCTTCTCTCTGCAATGATTGTCATCTAAGCAAACAGATTTCTTTCTGCCTAGGCAACAAACTCTGATTTATTAAATTTTACATTCTGTTTCTTTTTAAAGTCAGAAAATGTCTTTAGCTTCTTTATCTTTGGAGGTTTGAAAAACCCGTCTGGCTTTTAGTCTTCAGACAGATATTCTCTTGAAAGTTTGGTAAGCTTCTTCACACATCTTATGAGCTTTGACCATGTCTTCGACAATTTCTAGATTTGTCATTGCTCCAGTTGATTCTATTACCATGTCTAGATTTATCCATTCATTGGTAATCATGTTCTGTAAATATGAGACATCACGTTCGTTTTTCTGGATCCTGCTATAAGACAGATCTGGATGTAGAACTAATTTTGGTTCTTTCACGAATCATGTGAAGAAATGCTGCCCTGATATCAAAAATATCTTCCGACTGTGGCAGGTCTTTGACTGAACTTCGTTGTACCTTTTGACACCTGCATGTCTTTACTTACTGTCTCTTCAATCGCCCAATTCATTTAATAGCATGCAAAACCAAGAAAATCTTTCAATCACCCTGTTTATCGGCGGCCATTTGCCAATATGGCGTCCATTAGCTACTCTGTTTTTGAATGTATCATGGATAAATGTCATTCTGATGTTGTGGTGAATCCAAAAATGTGTGATTTACCAAGTCCGCTGACATGAAACCACTCGAACCCCTGACTCAACGACGGCGGCCATTTTCCAATATGGCGTCCATAAGCTACCCTGGTTTCGAAAGTATCATGGATAAATGAGGTGCTGTTGTTGCGGTGAATCCAAAAATATATAGTTTACCAAGTCCGCTGACATGAAACCACACGAGCCCCTGGCTCAACGACTAAATGTATAATGTATGTATGTTAAAAGCAGTCATCACATTATGCATAGTATTTTTAGACACACATTAAAAATTCAAACATATCCTCTATAATATCCATAAATGTGGTTAAATTACTATGAAATTTGAATTTGTTGTCCAAGTAAAACAAAGTATTTTCCCATTTAAAAATGGTCATATCCTAATATCCTATCACACACCATTTTTCTGAAACATATTGTTTAATCAAAAATTGAAAAAAGTGCATTTTTCTGGTCTTACTTGGTAATAGTTATATAGCGAATATTTGGCTAATTTTCGGCCCTCTTGCTCTTGCTGAATATTCGGTTAGCCAAATATTGAACTGTAGTTTGACGAAAATCGTTGGATATTTAGCTGAGTTATAAATAATATATTTGTTTCTAATGTTTGTAAATTATTTTATTTCATTAATTGTCTATATTTAAGTGTTATTCATTTGTCATCATTCCTCTTTTAGATTGAAATATGGGTTACAGTTTAAGTCAGAGCTTTATTTCTGGTCAGCCACCTCTATTGGTCTTCACTATTTGCCTTACAGCTTTTGGACTAACTATGGTTATTTTGGCTTATGTAATTGGAGAACAAGATGTGCCAAATCCTGATGTTCAAATGGTAAATTTAACTAACCTACTGTGTTTCAACAGATATATTTAAATTATTAACTCTGTTTCAAAATTATGAATGTTTATATATTTTATTGTAATGTTATAGTTGTTGGATATGTATAAATGAAAATGTTATTTGTCATTCATTTTGTAATATAGTTAAACATTCAACTTTTCCATTATTTAATTTTCTAGTAATAAATCTCTATGTGTAATGTGATTCTAAATGTTAAACAGAATTCTATAAAATTGGAAACTATCTGTGACCATAAGTATTTGTTCAATAGTTTTCTGTAAAAATCTTCTGAATTACGTACCCTCCCCTCACTCTCTCTTTTTTCATACACACCTAAAAAAAAATGAATAAATTTACTTTATAAATTAATTGATGAGACATTTATAATGAATTAAAAATTACTTGTTTAAAAAGAAAATCAAGCAAATTCATTGATAGAAAAAATTAATTTTGTTTAATTAGCTTGTTAACTGATTGAAAATTAGCCAAATCCTTAATAATCTCACCTTTACAAGCAAAATGTCTATAGATTAGTGTAAAAAATATATTAATAATGACTACTTATTGCTTTCAGAGCTCTAGGCATTAATGAAAAAATAAAAACAAAACAAGGAACCTTTTCTAAAGTTTTGGAGAATTGTGTTTGTGTAAAATGTGCATCATTCTATATATCTAACTCTGTTATTGAGTAAGTAGTATCCTTGTTATGAAAAATAGAAAATTTTTCATTTATAAATTGCTGTAAGGACATAAAATTATTAGATAAAAAAAATATTTTTTACACTATAAACTCTTCTGTTTTAATTTGGAATAGAAATTAATTCATTGTAAGAAACTAAAATTATTCTTTAAAATCCTCTTTTTGAAGCTATTAAAATAATAAATTGTGTTCCCAGAGTGATGCTGCATCATATTGGTAGTGATACTTAAATAGTATCAATTTATAAACTATCTACAGCCAGGGTTGCTGGCTTTTAGCCAGACCAAAAGAAGCCGGACGGCTTTTTTTTTTCGGTTTTAACTACTTAGAAAAAGCCGGCTTTTATTTTTAAAAGTTGGTTTGCAGCTAATTCATTTTAAATTTGGATTAATTAATTTTTAATACACTTATAAATATTTTCTACTAAAAAAATTATAAATTTCTATTAAATTTTGTCAAATAAATAAGTCTTTATAACTTCTAGAAGGCAACTGTGAAGGCAATTATGTCTGAAAAAAAAAAAATATATATATATTATATTGTTTTTATTATATGACTCGACTATGTAAAATTTTCAATGTTTAATACAAATAAAATAAGACTTGTATATTAATAGATCTTAAAATTGAGTAATAAAACATGTAACTAAGTACCCATTGTCCTCTTTAATTTTATAAAACAGTATAAATTTAAAAAAATGGGGGGGGGGGGTTAAAGGTCGGTGTAAACCAGATAAAACACTTGGTATGGCCCTTTTAAAATTTAGTTGACATATTTGCAATTCGGACTACAAATCACCATTTAAGTTTTATTCCAGTATTAATGTCTTCATTATTGAGAAATTGGGTTACTTATTAAACTCTAAATCAACTAAATGTCATTAAAACTAATTAAAAACACTTTAAAATGTGTAGTTTATAATTACAATGCTTCATTGTATTAAAAGCCAATTATGGCCAAAAAAAGCCGGTTAAAACCAATAAAAGCCACCAGCATGGCTTTTTTAAATTTTAGCCAGCTTTTTTGCAACCCTGTCTACAGCCCATAAAAAAAAAAAAAAAGTTATATGCCTAACTTTTACTATTTGCATATCTTTTACAGTAGAGATTAAGCTAGGTATATTTAGTGGGGCACAACAGCATGCGATTTTTTAAGTGTACTGTGCTATTTTTTAAGGTATTCAGTTCTGAAAACTTAAAAAAATCGATCATCAGTCTGAAAATTCAGACATAAAAAAAATCCTCATTTTTTCTTAATCATCCTCATAATAGATATTAACCACAAGACAATAATTTTCTGTGAATATTTACATGATGATTTCCCATTCTCAGGTGTAGGGTCGTCATTTCAAAAAGTTTTTTTTTTTTTTGGGGGGGGGGGGGGGGAAGGGGCAAAGTTTTCATTAAGGGCTTTTTGGAATAGCGTGCTGAATTGTGTACAAAATACAGGGATGAGATTCTTCCGACTTTTTGTAAATTTTTGAGAAAATTTTTGATTTTTATCTTAAAAAAAAAAAAAAAAGACTTTTGCCCTTTTTTTTCTTTCTGGCAGCGAAAAAATGCGCCAAACGAGACATATCGCGCCAGAATTGCATCGCATTTTCTCTGCGATTCTTTGACGAATTTCACATTTTTTTCGCGATCTTTTGGCAGAATTTACGTATTTTTCTCGATCTTTTGACGGAATTTGCGTATTTTCCTCGAACTTTTGACGGAATTCGTGTAATTTCCTCGCTCTTTCAACGAAATTCGCGTTTTTACCCGCGATCTTTTGACGAAATTCGCGTTTTTACCCGCGATCCTTTGACGAAATTCGTGTTTTTTTCGCGATCATTTGACAAAATTTGCTTTTTTTGCAGCCTTTTGACGATTCACGTTTTTTTCCGCTATCCTTTAAACTAAATTCGTGTTTTTTCAGCGGCCCTTTCACGAAATTTGTGTTTTTCCACGATCCTTTGCCGAAATTCGTTTTTTTTTTCTTGACGATCCTCCAACGAATTTCGCATTTTTCTGCGATCTTTTGGTGAAATTCGCGTTTTTCTGCAATCTTTTGACGAAATTCGCGTTTTTCCGCGATCTTTTGACGAAATTCGTGCTTCTCCCACTTATTTTGGACGAAGTTCGCGTTTTTTCCGCGATCTTTTGACGGAATTCGAGTTTTTCCATTGACCATTTTGACGAAATCCACATTTTTTTTAGCCCTTTGACAAAATTTGTGTTTTTTGCCTGTTTTGTGCAAAATAGGATTTCACGCACTGTCTTTTAGTTTTTTACCAAATTTTAGCTTACGCGTATTGTCAGACTTTTTGTTCTTTACCCACTCTCATGCCTGAAAATAGGAAAATCTCGCATAATAAAAAATGTTGTGTGGCATTTTTTCTCTTTTAATTCTTTCACAGGCATGTGACTCTTCTCTATTTTTTTTAAATTTTTACAGGAAGCCCACAATTTCTTTTCTTTTGCAGAATCTTGAAAAATCAGTTAGTGAATTTCTTCAAACAATGGTGAAAAAATATCATGAATTTCGTTAAAAAATCGTAGAAAGAAATAGTGATTTTCTTCAATTGGTCGCTGAAAAAAAATCACAAATTTCAAAAATCGGTTGCTTGAAAAAAATCCCAAATTTTGTCAATCAGTTGCAGAAAAAAATTGGGAATTTAAATAAATAAATCAAGGGAAAATGTCACGAATTTCTTCAAAGGATCGTGAAAAGAAATAGCAATTTCCTCAGTTAAACGGACAAATATTTCTATATTTCTCAGTCGGTTGTGGAAAAAAATCAATTATGTCAATCGATCTTTAAAAAAAAAAATGCAAATTTCATCAAAAAAGCCTGAAAAAAGCACAAATTTTGTCAACATAAATTTGTAAATTTTATGAAACGAATCGTATCGCGTCAGATAAGCTGATTTTTTTCACGGGTCAGGTTTCTTTCTTTCTTTTTTTTCAAGTATGTTTATGATCATCTTAGTTTTATTTTTTAATTATCCTTGAATTGAATCAAAATATTTAAAAATAGAGACCTGCAACAAGTCGATTAACTAGATTTTACCGAGGGCCTTTTCTTTTTGTAGGGGGATGGAGGTAAGCGTGTTTTTGCACTATTGTTCAGATGAATTTTTTTTACCAAACTTATTTTTTAGCATTATTTATGTTGTTTTTTCTTCAATGGATTTGTTTTAATGTCTCATGATGATTTTTTTCTTTTCCTCCATGTTCTTTTTCTGCTCCTCTGTGCAATTTTTTCCTTACTGTGCCGCATTTTTGTTCTAGAATAAAACTACTTTACAGTAAAATCACAACAAAAGTGTCATTAAACTCAGACTAATATTTTCTTTCAGAATATGAATACAATTGTTAAAATAGGCACTGTCTTCATATTAAAAATTCTGCCAATTTTTATTAGAGTTATAAAAGAAAATGCCTTAAAGGTTTATCCATAAATTTTCAAAAAATAAAATTGAGATCTTACAAGAAAATATATCAGGAACATTCAATTAACCAGACAAATTATGTAGAAATTCTAAATATAAGTTAAATTTACTTTATATGAAAGAAAATTCTATAAAAAGTTTCTGATTACTTTCTAAGATTTCCTTTTCTGAGAATAACAACAATAACAGAAGATGGTTCCCTTAGGCCGTACCGTCAAGAAGTAACATTTCTTTTTGTCTTGAGAGCTAATGGTGGAAATGAGTTGTAAACACACATAGCCATGTTTTTCATATTACTCATTCGTTTACATAAAAATTAATGTACGTCACAATTCAGAAATTTTTTTAATATTAATTTTATTAATAATTTTTGTAATTCAAAATATGTTTTTGATTGGAAAGATTGCTGGAATATGTTCAGGTCTATTCATTGTATTTATTAAAAAAGAAACATTTTAATCAGCTAATTTTTTCAAAAGATATAATTAAAGATTGTCACATATATTTAATGTTAGCATCTTCAAACTGTGACCTAATTAAAAATTTCCTTGCAAATTAATTTCTTGCCAAAATAACAAGCTTAGAAAGAGTGAGGCAATTCGTTTCATTTGTATTAAATGATGTATATACCTTTAAAAAAATCAACCTGCTCTTATAATCGAGCCAGTAGAACTTTTTTTTTTTTTTCGATGGACTGGTTCTTTTTCAACTTTAATAATTGCATGAAAGGAATGCACATATCCAATTTTCCTGCATAACTGCTCACTAGTGAACCAGAAAAACTATTTATTTTAATATTTAGTTGCATTTACTGAAAAAAAAATGGAGGAAAAAAAAGTTTTATATGCAAGGAAATTTAGTTTTATTAAATACAACTAAAACTATCACATTTTCAAACAGTGCACAAAAAATTTTAAAGAAAATTAAGTTTGTTTAGTTAATGTTTTCCTGGGTTTGTGTTTCTTTTATTATCAGCTTCTTATTTTCAGACACATTCCCAAAATTAATTTTATCTCTCAATATTTTTTAATAGTACTAGCGAACAAAGCTTTTCCTTATAAGTAAAATTTCATTATCTCTCATTCCTCTTTTAATACATTAGCAATAAATAGTGTTGGAAATTATTTTTATTTTTTTATTTTTTTTTATTGCAGTCCCACACTTTATAGAATTTTGCTTTAAGAAAAAATGCAATTAACTGCCAGACAGCATGCATGCAAACTCTTATAAGAAATTTGCTAAGACATAGTGTGAAAAACACTTACTTAGTCAAAAATACTAGGTGTTTTGCTCTAAGCTGAATCCAGATTTTCGTTTATAATTTTAACAATAATGAAGATACCGTTAAGATATTTTCAAGAGACTCTGCTTTGTGTATAATATGATGACATAACAAGAAGTGCACAGTAAATTTCTCGGTTACAGTGACAGCATGTATTTTCAGCTGCTACCAGCACCAAGATTTTTGTTCGCAGTTTTAACA
Source organism: Maratus speciosus (assembly GCA_963932465.1). Taxonomy (NCBI): domain Eukaryota; kingdom Metazoa; phylum Arthropoda; class Arachnida; order Araneae; family Salticidae; genus Maratus; species Maratus speciosus. Next base: position 145,877,059 of record OZ010795.1, on the reverse strand, counting down.
ATAATAATGAAAATATTATAGTGAGCATTTCACCAGATTTACCCTATTTTGTGTGAAATGTGATATCATCGTAAGAGATGATGGAAGTATCATTTGCATTAAAATAAGACCAAATTGGATACTTCATATTTTGAAATGTAGTTGACAGTACATACAATGTTACCGACTGAAATAACTATAAGATTGAACCCACAGTTCAGCATAATAAAATAAAATGAAAGATTTTAATCGTAATATCTCTGGTTTATTGACATTTATCTCTATTTAAGTTGTGTTATTCATTTCTGCACTTAGAAACTTTATCATAATCAAATGAAATTAAATGTATGATTTATGCTGTATATTTTTGCTTTCACATAATTATTTATCTACTGATTTCAGGATTGGAACAAATTTTTTAAAAAGATGTCCTCCTTCAAGCTGTGTCCAGTGCAGAATGAAACAAGAAATTTTGCAGATGGACATTTCAAAGAAAATCAAAAAAGCTCATTTCATAGTGACACTGTTTTAAATACTTCATTACATGTTGTCGATGCTAGTAAAAGCATGAGCGCTGTGCTGTCAAATATTGGTAAATCCCCAGAAGATGAGCATATAAATTTTGTGGAAATACCTGTTAGAGTTCAGTTTAAATTGCTAGGAAAGATCCATCCTAGTTCATTTTTTCAAGTAAAGGGAAAAATTAAAGGCAGTCTTCTAGGTTTTACTGGTAAGGTTTTTTATTTAAGGTATCTGCCTATGTTCTGGGTTCTTTTTTATGTAGAATATTAAATAAATACACATATTTTTAGTTCAATTGTAATACAGAATGATGAAAAAACATAAAATCCTAACAATATCTTCATAACATTTTTTAAAAATTGAGTTTTTTACCATTTTTTTTTAGCAAAATTTCTTGCTTGCATCAGGCAGTGTTCACTCAATTCAAGTAAATATATTTAAATTTCCTTTGTGCTAAATACTACTATTACACTTGCCTATGAACTGAACTAGGAGTTTTACAATGTCTTCATAATTAATTTAAATACTTCAAAATCTCTCTATTCTAAAAAAAAGTAACTACCCTTTTCACCGCCGCCGGTTTTGAATTTTTTGTGACAGGAGGTCTTTCTTCGTTAATATTAAGAAAAATAATGCATACAAAAATATGAAAATCGGTAGTATGATACAGAAATGTTTGATAAACACGCTGAGGCAGACAGTTTTCAAATCGAAGAATTATTTTAAGAGATATTTACTGCTAAAGTTGGACAAAATCGTTCCACTAAAAAAGTTTTATAGGAGCAAAAACTATTCATAGGAATTTAATCATTTTTAGATCATTTTATACGTTTGAAGTTCCCGGTGTGCAGACTGTTTTTCTTTTTTTAATTTGACTAATTTTTTGAGGTTTTATTTCTATTTTAAATTTAGAGATATTTTTTACAGATTTTAGAAAGTGATATTAATTTAAACTGTTGCCAACTGTATAAACAGTGGAAATAATAATGTTTGCTTCAAAAAAAAAAAAAAAAAATATTTATACTTGTAAATAAATTAAAAATTTATTTATACGCGACTATTATAAACAGAAAAAAACATTTGGAATTAGAATTAAATAATTATGTACAAAAAGCAGGAACTTATTAAAAATTATGCCATAAAAACTATAATTACACGTGAATTTTAAGAGAGAAAGGAATTTGTAAAATAATAAATTTATTAACATGCGTTAGAAGTCTTAAATAGGAGAAATTACGTCATATTTACGTCACATTACAGTTATTACATAAAATGAATACAAAATAATATTGCAAAAAGGTTTAAATTCAGAAATTGCGCTAGACATTTATTTGATATTTTGAGCGGATACTTTTCAACTATTTTTGTTAGGAAAGCGCAAATAATATTTCATTTCTAAAACAAGCATTTTCACGTGAATATTAAAAAGGGAAAGAATAGTTTGGTCAAAATTACGTCAGATTAAAAACGATTAATTTAAAAAGTCTTATTTAAAAGAACTTTCTTTTCGCTTTGTTAAAAAATACCGGGAGACAAAGACTCTGTTTACTTAATTCCTTTTATATTAGCTTATTTTGAAATGTTGTTACACGTGTCTATGTCAAAGACGAAAACAGCGATTGACATATGTATTTTTGGTACTACTTAGTTATCCCGTCGAACAAAACTCTATCATTCGCCAAACTATAAGATTAAATGCGAATAATGGTTGATCGTAAATGTCACATTAACTTGACTTTAAGCAAGTTACACGTGTCTATGTCATAAAGTTATTTTTATTTCGTCGTTTTATTTGTATTTTTATTAATGTTGCACTAATTTATTTGTTCTTTCGTTATTTAAAAAAAAAAATTATATCAATTTTTATAATTGGCGAGTGCTTTGGCGATTTATATAATTTGGCGAAATTGGTCGACGGGTTCATCAAGTAGTACCGCAGCGGATTTGGCCTTAAAATTCCCCATTTCCAAGAGAAATGAATAGAAATCCGTTTATAGAGAGATCGCCACTGTTTTTTAAATTATAATTCAATCTTCTGAAATCTTTTTAAAGTCGATCAAATTAGCGTACCTTTAGAGTCTGCGGTGTCTGAACGGGGGTAGACGAGCGTAGCTCGTAGGTGGCAGAGCCCCCTAGTATGTCAAAAATATGTACTTTTTTTATAAAAAAAATTACCATTTTTTTAATATTTGAATACCTATAAAATAATTACATTGTCACATAGATCTTAGATTCTAGTTCAGAACATATGGAGTAATACAGAAAGCATTCTGAGAAAATTTCAATGAAATATGTTTAAAACATTTTATGTAATGGAGTTTATTGAATATGGCAATAACGGAAAAATCAATTTTCCAGAAATCACATTTAAAGATTTCTTTTATATCTTTCAGATATATGCAAAATTAATCTAGAAGTGTCAATTAAGATTTGTTAATGTTTTTATGTAAAAAACATGATAAGAAAAGGATGCATAGAAACATTGTTTGCATTTCTGTTGGCCTTCCTATGCCCACTACCGGTATTTGACTCATTACATCCTGTTTATTAAATTGGCCATATAACGTCTGCTATATGTAATTGTATGAATAAAATTAAAACAGATTTGGATTGTAGAAGATTGCTCTTTCAAATAAAACAATAAAAATTTTCACCAAAACGGCCATTTTAATGTAGGCAGATAGATAAAAGAAATTATTACAATAGATTGTGCTGTGAAAAAATATTTCACATTCAATCTCTTAACGGAAAATCGTTAAGATATTTAAATGTAAGTATGACAGAATTTTTTAATTTTAATTCGATTACTTTTATGACTTAGAAATATAGTTATTTTTGTTTACTGAGATTTCATAACGTTGTTCATTTAAGTCACTTTTAATGTTGTTACTCAAATATTTTATATCATAGGTTATCAACTTTAGCTTTAAAATAAAATGGACAATTTTGGTAATTAAAATTTTAAGTTTGTTTAATATGGGGAAAAAAGGAAATAAACTAGTTATTGCACAAATTTAGTAAGGTTCATTATACACAACAGGACCATTATTCAGAAACCCCCTTGAGGCTTTCAGATTTTAGAATTTTTCCATTTCAGTTACCTCCGAAATTCAGACCCTCCTTCCAAAATCTGAAATTCCTCTCGTAATTTTTCAAAAACATAAAAATAACAAAATTGAAATTTCACATGTCACCCCTGTTTTTCAATAAGGGCATAAGGCACATATTTTTTAAATTGTGTTGCACATATATAGAGTCATGAAGCAATATTTTATAATATCTAATAAGGGCATATGTGTATCTCTGTTAATGAGAGAGTTGAGTAGGGCGTAAGGCACAGGTACTATCCATATATGTAAGAAATTAAGAGTGTAAGGTATCACTTGAGCCCTAATTACAGGGTTGCAAAAAAGCCGGCTAAAATTTAAAAAAGCCACGCCGGTGGCTTTTATTGGTTTTAACCGGCTTTTTTTGGCCAAAATTGGCTTTTATACAATGAAGCATTTTAATTATAAATGACACATTTTTATGTGTTTTTTAATTTGTTTTAAAGACATTTAGTTGAGGTAGAAATAAATATAACCCAATATTTATCAATAATGAAGACATTAATATTGGAATAAAAGGTCATACCAATTGCTTTGTCTGGTTTACACTGAACTTAACAATCTTTTTTTTTTTAATTTTTATTGCTTTATATAATTAAAAGGGACAATAGTTGCTTAGTTATATATTTTATTAACTAATTTTAAGGGATATTAATAATACAAGTATTATTTTATTTCTCAAACATTTATTTAAAATTGCACATAAAGTCATTTAATAAAAACATCATTTCTCTCTATTAAAGCAGTATTATGAATAACATATGCATTAATTTATATGCACTATTTTAAATAGTAAGTAGCTTTTCAAAATTCTAATTCAACAGGTTTAATTTGGAGAATTTTTTTTTAATTGTTCTCTTTATTTTATGCACTTACATGTACTAAAATTTCCTCAAATGTTATATCCTTTCTAATTTCTCTTTCAACATTGTTCATTCTACGATTTTAATCTGTCCATATGGACATATCTGGAATAAGTTACGTAACAGCTTAGTAGCAGAAAGACATTTTACATATATCATTTTTATAAGTATTTTTTATATAATGATTGCTTATTTACTTATTATTGCTCAAGTATTATATAAGATAATTTCAGTTATTAAATAAATATAAACTATTTAGTTTTAATCAATTTTAAAAGTAAATATCAGATGTAAGAATGTTTCTATTTTAATGTGTGACATTTTCTTATTCTTTCACATAAACTTTAAAATGTGTGGTATGTGTAGAGCCATGATAAAGAATTCCAAACCAATACTTTAGAGTCTAATGTATTCTTCTGAATATTCATAATTTTTTTTTTCAGACATAATGCTTTCACAGTTGCATTCTAGCAGTTATAAGGTCTTATTTATTTGACAAAATTTAATAGAAGTTAACATCTTTTTCATAGAAAATATTTATAAGTGTATTAAAAATAAATTAATCCAAAGTTTATATGAATTATCTATAAACCACCTTTTTGAAAAATAAAAGCCGGCTTTTTTTAAGCGGCTAAAACCAAAAAAAGCCGGCCGGCTTTTTTTGGCCTGGCTAAAAGCCGGCAACCCTGCCTAATTACCAATCATAAATTTTTGCAGGAAAATAACTGGATGTGAAATATACCTAAATATTAAAACTTTACTACCAAGGGTGCTTACACTGTAAGTAATTACAATGTGAAGAATTCTTTGTTTTGGCTCTCCTGAACAATTATTCATTTGTACCTTATGCCCTTATTGCAAAACAGGGGCAATGAAGGATATGAATAAAAATTTTTGCATTTTTCTTTTAAATTTAAACAAAAATTCCTGCACTATTCAATGATAACAATGAATAAATAAAATCGGTAATGAATGTTATTTAATCTACAAGTTCAACCTTTCTTTTCCTTTAAAGCTGCATAATTTATATATAAAAAATGTTAATCAATATTTTTAATACATCTTATTTCTTAAATAAATCAGTCAGTTTTATTTGCTTAACTATTTTTGCTTGTCTAACAAAAAGCTTTCTAAATTAGTTAAGAAATAAAATATTTATTTTTTTAAATATACATTACAGAAATGTTTACTTTTCAGGAAAATATGCTTCACTCATATTCAATGTGTCGCTGAATTTTATATCACCTATAAACAATTCCTGTGATGGAGAAAGCTGTTCATCTGTGTGGGAGGTATGTCTCGTAATGAGCATACCAGCTGATCTATTATATGAAACAAAGTTAGTAACTGTAGTTTTTATATTAAAAATTTAGATCATAATGCAACATTTAAGTAAAAAATTGACGAATGGATGCATAAAAAAGTTATGATGGGTCTTTTGGAGATAAATAACTTCTCTCTTGAAGGATTGCAAAAGACGCATATTTTGTATAATATTGAATGTGTGTGATTTCTATAAGGAGGGCCAACTTTTGTAAAAAAGGATCAAGTTTTTTTTCTTTCTTCACGTATCTGTGTCTCAGGATGCATAAAAAAGTTATGATGGGTCTTTTGAGGATGGATAACTTCTCTCTTGAAGGATTGCAAAAGACGCGTATTTTGTATTAAATATTGAATGTATGTGATTTCTATATGGAGGACCAACTTTTGTAAAAAAAGATCCAAGTTTTTTTTTCTTCCCATATCTGTGCCCCAGGAACCCAAAATTTTAAAAGCCTAACAACATCACTGTGTATGTTTGCATTCATTTAATATATGTATGTATTCATGCTGTATGCATTCATTCATTATAGCTATGTATTCATGTATGTGTACATTCATTAGTTATTTGTATGAAAGGATAAAAATAAATAAATAAAAACAAACCTTTTTTAAAAGATAAACCCTTTTCAGAATTCAAAATTGAAATTAAATTGTTAAATCAGAAAACCCAACTTATTTTTCATAGACTCTTAAAGCAAATACAGTATGGAACCATTTATCCAGAAACCAGTTAACCGGAAAACCAGTTATCCGGAATGATATTTCTAATAGACTTATTTCAGAATCTTTGCTGAAAAAGTGTCATATACTGCCAGTTTGACATATGCATTGCTTTAAACAATTGTATAATTTGATGTTAACATCTAGTATTTATAATAGAAACATATTTAGTTGTATTTTAGATGTTTTAATTTTTATGCAGAGGAAACAGAAGAATTTTTGTTCCTAAGAGATTCCATAAATTACTTTCTTTCAAACTCTGATTAACTTTTGATCTTTCTTGCATCCGATTTTTAATCCAAGTTATCTAATAATTTAAAATCAGAAATAATGCCACAACCAGATATATTCCACAAAACTTATCAAATGGATGCTGCTTTAATTCCCAACCAGTTAACTGCAAAAAACAGTTATCTGGAATACATCTGACCCCAATCATTCCGGGTAAATGGTTCTGTACTGTAAATAAAAAGATTTTCCTCATCATGAAAATCTTTGACACTAATAGGTATTTATGAAACAGATTTGGAAAAGAAATTACCCTTTGTTGACATAATACACTTATCATAAAATCCTTATAAAAGTAATAAATCTCTCATGAGCAAGGAAGTAAAGGATCAGTATATTTATAGCATAAACAAACTGAGTTTTTCAGGCTATGCTAGATAATTTAAGAATCAAATTGTAAACAACAAAGGATTAATTTCAGAGCTATAAATCAAAGTAAATATATTCAGAATATAAAGTGAAATTAGTGTCAAAGTAGAAAATTGATAAGAGATAAATCAGAATTAGCTTTTGTCTGGTTGACAGCTTATACTATGATTACCTCATAAATAATATTTAACATTAAAATTAGCATTAGCTCTTGGTTGTGCAATCATGTAGGTCCAGACTGTTGTCTCTATAAAAAAGCAGTTATAAAAAAGATAATGCACCAATCATGAAAAAATAAACCTCCCATGTTGATACTTCTGCCCTTTGCTGGAAAAAGTGAAAACTAGCTCATTAAAAGCAGAGTGCAGGGGGAAAAGAGAAGTCATTATGATGTGATCCAGGGGCGCGCTAGCAGTATCCAGCGCCTGTGTGCAGAATTTCAGTTGGCGCCCTCTACACCCCCCCCCCCCACCACCACCCCACCCCTCCCCTCCGAAAATAAATCTTTATAAAAAAAAAATTAAAAAAATTCTTTGAGTATCTATAACAGCATAACTGCCATCCTGCTGGAGTTTTATCCCAGATCAAATAAAATTTCTTGAACCAGAAAATTTAATAAAATGTGTCTTGTTTCTATAGGGTTTGTATTTTATTTCATTTATTAAACAAAATTTCTGGTTCCAAACATTTAAATTTCTCGAAAAATAAAGGAGGTTGGCAGCTATGTAAATAAAATTCGAAACACAATAAAGCCTGTGAAAATAAAACTTGTCTGTATCAGAATCCTGCATTAAATGGTAAAATCCCACTATCCCAGACAAAATAATACAATACAATAACAATAGATTGCAACCATACTAATCAAATAAAGAGGTTTGCCATCTCTAATTTTCGTATCGATATTAATATAAAAAATAAGATGTTTGCCTTTACTCTGCATGTGTTAGCGATGGCTAAGAACATCTACGGAACATAGAGGCATGAAAATTTGGATAAGGATAGGCGATGGTAGGTCCAAATGCACCTGAGGATCAGATTTTTTATTTTTTGATAATTAGCCGAAAGATAATTAAAAGCCATAATGATAATCGCAAAATGACGAGCTTCCTTTCTTCAAAGTAATCATGCCTTTACATTTCTTCAGACTGACGAAGGCGTGACGTTCGATTTTTACTGCATTTTGAAATTGCGATGGCTGGGTCCCCCTAGAGTTAAAAAAAAAATGTCTTATCTTTCCAATTCAAATGGTACCTTTCGTTACTCTTTCAAAAAACCTTTTTATTTGGCCGCGATTCACGTCAGTTTTCAAGTTTTTCCGTTTTTCTGAAGTTTCAAAATTTCAAAATTAAAACAAAAACAAAATCCTATTAATGCATTCTTGGTATTTTCCCGAATCTAACGATATTTCTGGTGTGAACAAATATTAATATTTAGTACTATTTAAAAAAAAAAAAATACTCTAAGTACTACTTAGTGTAAGTGTTAAATAAAAAATACTTGCCCGAGATATTTTTATCTCAGTGCAAATTTTCTCAAGATATCGTTTCCCATCTCAGTGATATGTGCTTGTGCTTTGAATATCATTTCGCTTTTCAAAAATTGAGGGGATGGTACGCATTTTATATTATTTATGTTGTATCATGAATTTTTAGTCAGAATTGAAATTTTTATATATCTAAATGCCAGAAATTAAATACAAATTCGAGGTTCACTTGAAAAATCAGGCCGGAGCGTGGATCGGTTTGTAGTCGGTTTGTAGGGCATAAGCACAGGAATTTAAATTTATATTCGGGAATTTAAATTTATGTAAAAATTTTATATAAATTTATATAATTCTTATAATCATCACAATTATTTATTCAGTATGTGATTAGACATGAGCTTACGAAGAGGGTGCAGGGAAAGGTCGCTTCTCTCAATCTTTGAAAAAGTAAGAATTTATCGCCAAATTCAGCCTATTTTCACCATCTCCCCCCCCCCCCCCCCCCACTAACAAAAATTCTATTTACGCCATGATGATAGGTACAGAGTGCAAGATAAAAAAGTATTTGTTCTGCACGGAAGTCTATAGTCCAAAAACCTCACAATTTTTGCGCCCAATACATATTAGTTTCTACAGAAGTGATCATTTGTCGTAACGCTGTAAAAGTATATTGCTTCGGCCACCTAAAGTAGACTTTACTCTAGTAGCGTAAAACTCAGTGTTAAACCTACGACACGGAATGCCATAACTTTCACAAACGGTTGATGCTTCATTTTACCAATTAAAATTGGCTCCATAGCTGACGTCAGTCTCTCCAATCTAAAATCTCTACATAACAGCACACTCATACAAGTTCTGGTTTTATATTGTTTCTCTATTCAGGGTAGACAGAGGTTTACCCTGCCTGGAAAATGAAGGAAAACTTTTAAACGAATCGAGCTCAGAAGGCGGAATAAAGACATTTTTTTTTTTACTATTTTTAATAATAAAGAGAATTTTTTAAAAAAATTTTTAAAGACAACTTTGACAATTTTTTTTAATTAAAAAAAAAGTTTAATTTTTTCTTGTCGTAAAGACAATTTTTTAAAAATTAACGGACATTTAAAAAAATTTTTAACGGCTGGTAAAAAATTAAACGGGCCAGCCGCTGCCAAGCCGATAGAAAAATCAGACCATATCCAGCATAGAGATCGGCATCGAACAGCTATATCGCTATATCGTGCCTGACACCGGTCTTAATTTTTTCAGCAGGCTCGGACCGGGTTGAGGCTTGTATTTTTCTTCTACATAGTCGAGCCGGGCCGAAATTGGACTTAATTGTTCCCAGGACGTGTCAGGCAGGCAATATATTTTGTAAAAATAGTAATAGCTATATTAAACTTCTGTTAACGGAATCACTGTAAATATACCTTAATAAATTACAGAAAAATATTTTCAAAAATCTACTTTTTATAATGCAGCTTCAAAAATTATGATGCTTTTAACCCTCTTTTTTTTTTTCTTTTATTCTACACTAAATTAATTTTTTCAATGAATCTTTATTTGAATGTTGAAAAGTCTAAGTAATCATTAATGTTGCTATTGTGTAATTCCTGTCTTGGAAACACATAGCAATCTAACATTTCTTCGTAAATATATATGCAGTATTCTTTAAAAAAATTTTAATTGTTAAGAAAAATCGGACTTTTGGCCTGACTTAATTTATTTTTGAACAGGCTGAGTCGGGTCTGTTTTCACTAAATTTTGTACAGGACGGGTCGCGAAATGCAAAAATATAAACGGGCCGGGACCTGGTCTGGAAGTTCCGGTCTCTAATCCAGGTCTGTTCAACGCGTCTCTCGCGGTCTCTATGGTGGCGCCCATTCAAATCTTTCTATTAGTAGCTGTTTTTAAAATTAAAAATCCACTTTAAAGTAATGCTTTCTTTAAATTCAATAATATTTGAATGGGATTATTTTAATTGTTACCAGTGACTGTTATTTAGTGTTAATTGTATTATATTATTAATTTGTTATTTAGCGATTAAGAATTAGGGCAACTTCACTTACAAAACTTTAGAGATAGGTTGGCCTTCTGAAAAATGTAATTTTAAATCTACTATGATCTATATTATTTCAGCAAATTACTTTTAAATACAGTTTCTGAGTCGTAGGGGTCTTATGGCTATCACCGTGAGATGTACATGGATCATATAAGATGCTTGTGACACATAAGTCTACCACTATTCGTGGCCTGATTATCGCAGGGGACATTTTTACCAGTATTTCCGAATTGTAATTGTCATTTTATTTATGACAGAAACAGAGCTGCCAAGTCTCCGGCTTTTCGGAAATCAGTATTTTAATGAAGAAAATGTTGTTTTATTTAATTCGAACATTTGGTCAATTTAAAAGAACCAGAAACCAGATTTTCTCTAAAATAAAGAGCCGGAGACTTGGCAACTGTGCAGAAATTCTGAAATAAGAAGAAGATTGCTATTTAAAAATAAAAAAGAAACCAGTGAAATTTACCCCTTGTGGTAATAAAACTGTACTATGCTTTATCACTACTACAGTGAGATAATAGTGTTGCATGTTTTCAGCCATGTGAATTATGGAGCCTTTCATTATTTGCAACTACATGAGGTGCGCCTTTTTTCATTGAAAGGTTGGACAGGTCTACGTCTAAATCACAGGAGACTCAGAAGTAGAATAGAACTAACTAAATAAATAATAATAAAAATAGAATTAAATATCTATAAAAAGTTTGTCTCTGGCAAATCTACAAAACATAATTAAGATGTCGAGAAAATGTAATACATTTTAGCTTAATTAAACTAGGGATTTTTTTAAAGTATTTGCTCCTCAACTGAAACCTTTGGTGCCTTTATTACTTCGGCGCCTGTGTGCGCCGCACACTTTGCACACTGGGTCGGCGCACCCCTGATATGATCCTCTCTTCAATTAACAAAAATTAGAGAGCTGTTGCTCCTAAACGTACGCCAAGTCACTGGGCCTGACTTCAGATGAGATCATGTATTATTACAGAAAATAAAGTCAGGTTCAGGATAAAACTGCCTCATCTTCTTGTAAGGCCATGACTACACTCAAATACAATAATACAAGTGAAATCCTTTCATGTATGTATTATTTTTTTCACTGTATGTTTGATATCATCCCAAAGACAATTGCTAAACCAAACCAAAAATTGCCCTAAATTTTGTCAGTGGCATGCAGCTAATATGAAAGTACCTAACAATGTGCAGAGATTAGAAAATATATGCAGATTTATTGATAAGTGTATTTTATGTATTTGATACTTAATTGCTTCCTTCTTTATCAGTTAATATAAATAAAACCAAAAGTAATAAATCATCATATTTTTAATTCTGTTGTTAGATAGGAAAAAATGCACTGAGAGACTTAAGTATAAAGATTTTGTGAGTTGTTGAAATATGAACCAATTGCTTATCATTTAAGGATATTTAAATGCAACTTGAGTTAAATGACATTGAAAATATTCCTCTAGAATATTATTTTAAACTTAAATATGCATATGCAGTGAAACCTCCTTGAACGGTCACCTCTAAACAATGACAACCTCCTTAATACTGGCCACATATTGATGGAACCAAACACATTCCATAACGTTAATATTAGTACAAACCTCTAAATAAGGAATTCTGAACAATGACCACTCAAAAGTCATGAGAAAATAAAATTAATTAACAGCTTCTGGAACAGTTTGTGTTTATTTGCAAAATGAAATATGAAGCCGGTCAAACAAATTTTACTTAATATGCCAACAAAAAGTCACTTTATCTCTTAAACACTCAAACCTTTTCACAAAACTAGGCATAGAAAATTAAGACATTAATAATGATAGAGAAATTTTAGATAATATTCTTAGAACAGCAGGTATTACTAACACAAAGGCCAGTAAGTCTGTATGGCTGGACAAAGATTTGGCATTTACTGCCACATTTGATTCATATAGCAAATGGTGGAAGATAGGAGAGATGAAGAGAAAAGTGATGCGGAAAGGGAAATGGAAGATATTATAGAATCACCCAAAATTTCGAGTATTAATACGTATATCAAATTTTTGGCGAACCTTCATGAAATCCAAAATTTCACATTAAATCAGAATGATGATGAGTGGTACAGCAACACAACTCATACTATTATTTCTTTGGAGAAAGATATTTGCAGCAAAGAAAAAAAAAAGCAACTGCAAATTATTGATTTTTTAATGTATTAAAACAGTGAAGATTAATTAAAATGAAACGACTGTGTATTTCTATTTAAATTTATGTAATTATGATTTTTAAAAAATGAAATCTCTGAATAACACCCACCTCTGAAGAGCGGTCACTTTTCACCGGTCCCACTTGTAACCTTTTTATTCAGAGGTTACACTGTATATATATTACTGGCATAAGTTAATTCTGAATAATCAAGGAAGCAGTTACTTATAATATAAAAGTTAGTCCAAGTTAATTGCAAGCTTTCATAAACAGTTGTTTCTGATTAATTTTATTGCTATGCATTGTCATGCATCATTATTTGTTTATCAAATTTAACCACAGGTCTTTAATCAGTTCTCAGCTAGCTTACCAAAGTATTGTGCACTTTAAACCAAGATATTTTTAAGACAAAGTCTTTCAAAACAATTCTGTCAAGTTTATTCTGTTTATACATAGCACATACCTTTCTATGTGCTTCTGCAGCTTCTTTTCCATTCTTGAAAGGAAAAACCAAAATCATGTTAAATATGTTAATTTTTGTTTCCCTCCATAAAAAAAAAAAAAAAATGATAAATAAATAAAATAGTTAATAAACATTCCAGAATTTTGATAATTTTTACTTAAAATTCAAGTTGATACTTCATTGCGTTATCAAAAATTGTTTCAAGGGACATTTAAGTTATGTCTGGACTGCTACATCTATGACAGAGTTTTTAAACTTGTGTACTCTGGTGTACCTCTAAATTCGGCTTCTTACTTTTGCTGTACTGCCTGGTGGCAAAGCTAATCATCAATCCTAACATTTAAAATTACAGAAATACTAAATTCTTATTAAATGATACTTAGATTATTTATTTGCTTTTATATTAGGCACATATTAATGGATATATCTATATTATAAAGGACAAACTTATCTGTTTGTAATGCTGATGTCATTTTGCAAATGGCAACACTTTAACATTTGAAATGAAATTTCGGTTTTGCAATTTTCACTACTGCAAATTTTTAAACTTCTAACTATCACACACCTTCAATTTTTACACCGTCGTATAAGGAAGAAAATGTACTTTTAACCCGGAAGGAGTTGCGTGGTGTATGGCATATCCCGGGTGTGTACGGTTTTTACAATTGTCGCCACTATTTTTCGATGAGTAATCTTCAACTTATTTTATTGCATAATTTGTAACAATTGTCTCCCACTAAATAAGGTGACGATTATTATTTGCACTTATTGGTGACAAATCGAAAACCGTTCATACCCTGTTTACGCGCAACTTTGTAGTTTTTAATAAATTTTTGTAATTCTGGCATCTGAAGTACTCCATTTCTGTTGAAAGTAAAAGGAAAATAATCAAGGAGGAAAGAAAATAATATATTACTGTACCTTTCTGTTGCCATTTTCTCATAAAAACTGAAAAAAATTGAAATTAAAACACGTGCTATGTCAAGAATATTGTCCGTTATAAAACCCATGAATTTTGGTTTTATTCATTTTTATTTATCAATTAAATGATTTTTAGTTTATTGCAAACTTACTTTTCAAAAGATACAACACTTTCCCTTTACAAAAGTGTATTTTAAAGAATATTTGTATGATTTATTTTCCCTGTGTTGACTTAATTCGTATAAAAAATCTGAAAGGAACCAATTTTAATAATAATTTTTATAACTGAAAGCTGCTCATTTGTAGATGTGCCCACACTAGCTGTTTCTTTTTGTTTGTTTTTTATCGCCATTTGTATATTTTAATTTTAAGAGTTTTTTTTATGAAATTTCTTCAAAATGGTGGTAAATTTTCATTATTGCAGAGAAGAGAGAAATAATGAGAAACCATTTTCTAATAAAAAATTCAAAATTTTTGTATAACATTTAGTGGTACAAAATCCCATTAGGGACATAATATTTTAAATGTAAAATTACATTCTGCTTTTGAAAACATGCATTTTTAACTCTCCAGTACTGAGATTAGAATCTCGAGTTAAGAGTGCGCCTATTCACGTACAAAGATGTTGCTGACAATCATGACTTCAAGTTTTAGTTTAAAATATTTTAAAATGATCAAATTAAAATACTTTTTTTTTTCAAATGGTGAATACAGATATGAGAGTATGTAAATTTTCAGATGGTGAAAATGATGTTGGGTTTAGATTTCACAGGGCAAAAAATCTATGATCCTGTCAAAGTAGAAGAAAATTTGCTTTTCTTTCATTCTGAAATACTAAGCATAAGAGCCTTAATTGATAGCTTCATCATAATAATTTATCTTTATTATATTTTACTGATTACGTATCTATATTATAAAGGAAAAATGTATCTGTATGTAACGCTAACGTCATCTACCAAATGGTAACACTTCAAGATCAAATTTCGGTTTTGAAATTTTTGCTACTGCATTTTTATAATCTGCTGACCATCGTACATTTTCAATTTTTAGAAAGTCGTATAGGGAAAAAATATACTTTCAAATGCAATTTGTTTGAAAACTGTATCTTAATTGACTGATTTAATATGTTTTTAAAAATAATTTTCAAGCATGATTTTTTGTAATTTATCTTATCACGTGCCGGCTTCAGTATATAATAATAATAAACATTTTGCACATAAAGCAACAAAAATTGTTCAGCATTTATTTCTGACTAATTTTCAACAACGAAATTAATACTTACGTCATAAATAAATAAAAGAATAAAAAAAAACACAAATTTAACATACTTGTAATTGAACAATTTAACCCTTTATGTACTGAATTATGAATTCATGAAAATTTTATCTTCTAAAGTATTTTTCGTGAATTTTTGAATCTACATTAGAAGATTTACATAAACATTTAATAAATTTTAGAAGGATTAATTAAATTTTAATTTATTGGGATTTTGTGCAGTATTTATAACACCATTCAAATATTTTATTTTAAATATTTCTCTTAGTATTTTGTAGAATTAGGAAATGTACAATATATAATGTTCTTACAGTAGAAATATAAAAATATTTCCGAATTGAAAAATCCCCCGCCCAACGCCATGAAAGCTGAAAAGATGCAAAGGCAAAATAAATCATCCTTTTAAAAATATTTTTGTTTTGTGTAACCAATAATGCTTTTGGAACAAGATAAAGTAATGCATCTATAACTCATTCTAAACTGTATTACTACTAATCGATGTATTAAATGAATTTTGTAACAAGTTACTTTAATGGTACTTATAAGTACCGACAGTAGATAAAGGGTTAAATTTCTAGACAGCCAAATAGAAAAAAAACTTTCAAATGGAATTTGTTTGCAAAGTGCATCTCAGTTTACTGATTGTCTATGGTTTTAAAAATAATTTTCAACCATAAAATATTTTTAAATTTAATCTTTATCGCGTTGAGCTGGATTAAGAAAGGTTAATCTAACAACATAAAAGAGTTCATCATTTTCATTGGGCTAATATTCAAATAAAAAAAATAAAACTTCCTCTATGAATAAATAAATAAAATAACATAAAAAAAACACAAATTTAACAGACATGCAATTGACACGCTTCAAGCTCTGAAATTATCGTAATATAAAAGAATGCCGTAAGCAGAAAAACCTTGAGCTAATAACTCTTAGCATGCGTCTAATACGAAAATATCGCTTTTGATAAATTTCAAAACTTTATTTGATTGTACAATTCATATTTTTCATATGAAAAATGCTTTTTTATTGTTAGTGAGCAATCTAAAAAATATATTGCATGTAAAAAAAAAATTATTAGTTTTCAATTTAAAAAAGATGGTTTTAACCTATATTCTGTAACCCGAGAAGCCCGTGTACAATCCCCTAGTATTAATTAAAGCCCAGGTTAATCATATCAGTTAAAAGAGAAGTTAAATAAAGTATTTTTCTATATTTTCTGAAAAGTTTTGGAAAGTATATACACATATAGAAACTAGTATGGAAAGTCACAAATAATTTAGAATTCTTACACATTTCATTCAGAGATACATAAGAATATGTTCTTCATTAAAATGCGGCACTAATTTTCACAATCAAGTCCCAGATCAAGGGATGATGACAAACATTTAAGTAATGTCAGTAAAAATGTGGTTTATAGTGAATGCAGTTCTTTTATGATATTGAAAAAAGTAAGAAACAGAAAGCATAAAAATAAACATAATTAAAATTTTAATGCAGTAAAATAGTAATGTTTCTTGCAAAAGTTTCTTATTGGATACTAGAATGCAGTTGATTTCTCAAAAGTTTTAGTTTGATATTGCTGCATTTCCTTCATTTACCACTATCGAGAAGTTCATATATCAGAACTAGTATGTGTACCATAGTTTCGAAAACCCTGATTTATGCTATGAAAAAAAAAAAAAAAAAAAAAAAAAATAATAATAATAATAGTGTTTCTGGACAACCTGTTTGTTTGTGTATTTAAAATATATATATATAATGTGCATTTTTTTTCTTTCAGAAATCCAGATAGGTGTGATTCAAAAATTATTACAGTAACAGATAGTCTTCCTATTTTCTATATTGATGTGAAGAAATCAGAGAAGGAAGTATCTGGTTCTTCATGTTTAGCCTTATCGTACACTCCTGATTCAAAGTTAACAGAGATGCTTAGTGTTGTAAGTATTTTTTTTTATATAATACAGTAGATTCCCTCAAATCCGCACAGCTTGGGACTAAAGGTTGTGCGGATTTTAGAATTTTGTAGATTTCTGATCATTGCTTTGTTTACATTTTTTAAACAGTAATTTGATCGTAATAATGGAATCAAAATTATAGTGAATGCTTGCAAAATAGTAAAATATTAAAATAATTAAGTAAAGTAATAAATTACAATGATTAAAAGTAAGATAATTTTGAAAATGATTAAATTGTTAAAATTAAAGGTCAAGTAAATGATCAATAATTTATAATTAAATATGCATAATAAAGATAAGATAAATTTTCCTTGAATCATTCAGTAAAACTTTCCTCATACAGGTAACTTATTAACTCTCATCAAAATCATAAAGTAAAAAAGTTTTATTTTAGGTTTGGCCATTCTTAATAACCCCAAAAGCTTGATTAATACATAAATATATTTGGTAAAACAGCAATATCTTGATTTTATTTCACAAATAAATTTATACCTCCTTCATGAAAAACCACAAGTTCAGTTATATTATCGAGAATTATATATTAAAATACTTATGGAATCATATAAAACTAAAAAATTCTGTAATTTTGCCCCTACATCTGAGCTGAAAGTTTCATTCTTTACATCTGTGATAATGTGCGGATTTTAGGGTTGTGGATTTGAGGGAGTCTACTGTATTAAGTGTCAGTGTAATCCATTTAATCACAAATGATTGAGTAGTAAAAAAGTACCCAGAACTGGCAGCATGTATTGGTTAAATGAATACATTATATGTTTTATTAAACAATAATAAAATAATGTTAAGTATTTAACAGTTGTTCTACCATTGATTAAAATTATGTGTAGAATTAAAGCAATAAAATATTTGTTAAAAACTGCTTGTGAATCATTCTCTCTCATTATAACTTTTGTACTTTATTTAAATGTTTAGCAGTACAATATTTGAATACATTTAATTTGTCTGACACAATGTAATACAGTGGAACCCCGTTATAAGAACTCGAAAGGACCAAAGGTTTTGTTCGGTATATCCGAACTGTTAAGAAAAATGTTGGGGTTCGCAAAATATATAGCTCATTAGTTGCTATATGTATTCAATAACAATGTATTAAAAAATGATAAAATCTATTAAAAATTATCATTAATTAATTAAATTGACTAAAATCGATTACATTGAACTTACACAATACTAATTAAATAAACTAAAAATGAAAACAAATGGAAATAAATTAATTTTACCTTTAATTGTTGCTTTAATTGTTAATCACACCTGCTGAGGGGCTATCGTAAAAGGGAAAGAATGCAGTTGTTTCTACCCTTTAATAAACATACTTATCTCTGAATTGCACCGTGTTTCACTGGTCGACATACATTTTCTTGTGAATTTAGAGTCAAAGTGCTGTTTTCACAATTGCGGAAAAATTAATTTAGTGGTCAACTGAAAAAATTATAAAAAAATTATGAAAAAATTATAAAAAAATTCGTTATAGCCAATTCTTAAGATTTCGGAGGTTCACTATAAAATGATAAATTAGCATTAAATACAATAGGAAACCAGCAGGACCAAAATTTTCATTTGTTATATCCATGAGTTTGTTATATACCGGTTTCGCTATAACGGGGTTCGACTGTATTTCATTAACATGTTTGGAATAGAAAAATTGAGTAAATGTCTTGTCCTTGCTGAAAAATTTTAAATGGCATTGTTTCACATAAATTTTACATGATTATTTCTTTTTATGAATGCTATAAAGGTGAGAGAGAAATAAAAAAAAAACCTTCTCATGCCATTTTTTTCTTTGTATTATTGATTATATATCTATATGTGTGTGCATATAAAATACCTTTGAATCATACCTTTGATGTGTCTGAAAAGTTTGTATAACGATACTAACCAAATTACTAAATGAAGATGGCATGTAATAATATTATACAGTGATTGTTATAGTAAAATATATATTAATGTATATATATATTTATTATTATTATTATTATTATGAATATTCAAAATTATTTTTAAAATAAAATTATATGTACTTCCTTTTGTTGTGTTTCCTAAGCTTGTTTATTCTATTTTGTAAACTTTCTTTCAACAAATATATAGGAATGTGTCCTAATTAAATTAGCAAATTTTTTTTAAATAATCTGAATACAGTAGAGCACCGATTATCCAAACTCCAATTAACCGAACTTCCAATTATCCGAACAGCCAATTTCTCTTAAAAATACTTTTTAACCGAACTTCAAGTTATCCAAACAGCTTATTTTTATCGTTTTTTTTTTTTTTTTTAATGAACTACCAATTATCCAAATTATTAATCCTATTAGACCTGGATATCAGATTTTAAATGATGATGAGATTGTGGATGATATTAAAGACGAAAAAGAAATTGAAAACCAATGCTCTGAAAATGATCAAGGTCCATCACATAACGAAGCCTTTGAATGTTTGGAAACTGCTATGAAATGGCTCGAACGGCAGAAGAATGCTCTTCCTATTCAACTAACGTATTTAAGAAGAGTTCGAGATATTGCAGCATGGAAAAGAAAGTCTTCTTTGAAGAAAGCAACAATCGAAAGTTCTTTTGCTTAAATTATAATCTCTGGAGTTCAGAAAATGATAATAAAAAGTAAACAAAAAAATTAAAAAGACAAAAATCAATTTTTAAACATTCCAGCATTAACTAGTGCTGTCAGTCTAAAGCGTGAATAAAGTGTGAAGATTTTAATATAGTCAGGAACATCCGTCAAATTTTCTGTCCATTTATCTGAACTTTTGCTTATCTGAACTAGGGTCGGTCCCGACATGTTCGGATAATCGGCGCTCTACTGTAATGATCATCATGGGATAATAGAATTCACTTGCAATTCATAGGTAAAAGCAAGCAAATAGTTGGGTATTGGAAAGCATTATAGCATTGGTGTTGGGCATTGGAAAAGTGTTAGCTAAATAGACTTATCTGCTATTCAAGAGTATTTTACATCATTTACAAAATTTGTGTTAAAATAAAATTCAAAATGTGCAAATTGGTTTTTTTTTTTTTAATTTGGAGCTTTACTTTGTAAAAAAAGATTAATAGTGAGAACTTTAATCCATTTTATAATACTAAATATATATTTCGTATTTGACTGAAAATAGTGTAAATGGTTCCATTATCATTAACTGTCAAACAATACTCAAACAGTGAGTCTTTATTGTGATGAAATGTACTCTATGTGGTCAGTCATAATCAGAATTGTGTAAAATGTCTGAAAAAAATATTTGGAAAGCTGCATGCACTACACAGAAATGCAAGAAATGTCCCAATAGGCAAGCTCAAGATCACTGAAAGTATAGCAGATGTTTGCATTGAAGATGCTGGAAGGCCAGCCAGTGTTTGTCGAAAAGAAAAACAAAAATGGAAAGTAGAAAAGAACCTAATCAGAAGCATCAATATATTAATTATGGCTCTTCATGTGATTCAAATTTTCAAAACATATGATTAATGAAACATTCTGTGTAATTTGTCTATTTAAATCAAGGTTTCAAAATGCTAATCATGTTGAAAACTATTTGTAAACAGTAATTAAGGACTTTACATTGTACTATCTTAGGGGCTGTGCATATATAACGTTATCATTTTAGGGGGGAGGGGGAGTCTAGCAAATGATATCGTTAGATATCTCTAGGGGGAGGGGGGGGGGTCGTCTTTTGATATCGTTATCATTTTTGATCCAACCAAAATTTTCTCTTTTTATTTATAACTTAGCCTTTACATCAAAATAGAATGTTAGCTTTTTTTAGTCTGCTATCTATTTTTATTAAAGTACAAAGTTTAAAATCATTAAATGATTATAAAATTATTTAATTCCAAATTTCCTATTTCTTCTGTCATATGTGTACGCATAAATAATTCGCTGTTCGAGAAACCACATGCGAAGTATGTTTCAAATGATACCTGTGTTTACTAATAAATAAAAGAGAAAGAATGTTGTCCACCTGTTTTGGTGATAAGAAACTCTGTCTCCCCCCCCCCCCCGCGTGGGTCAAGTGCAAGAAAACATTATTACTGTTGAATGTATTATGTAACAAAAAGATATTATAAAATACTTTTAAATAGTAACTATTTCTTTTAAGTGTTATTTGATAAAAAGTTTTGTCATATATAAAGTGATATTTTATTAAGTTCTCTTCATATGAACCAATAAAGTATGCGAAAAATAAATGTAACCATATTTGTATATAACTCCAAGCAAGAGAAAAAAAAATTCAAAAATGAAAAGAATTTTTAGACATTGATAACGATATCATTACGCAGGGGGGGGGGGGTGTCGAGGGATGATAACGGATGATATCGTAAGGGGGGGAGGGGGTTCAAAATTGCCAAAAAAGTGATAACGTTATATATGCACAGCCCCTAATACTAAATAAAATAGGTGTTGCTATCCAATGTACTACACTTTATTCACAAATTAAAAGATATAAAAGAGATTTATTTTATTCATGTGTTTATTTTATATCTTCTTTTAATTTGTGAATAAAGTGTACGTTGCATAGCAACACCTATTTTGTTTAGTATTTGTAAATAATTGACACATCTTAAATTTCATCTTCATCTTTTCCTTTCATCTTAACCTTGATTTAAATAAGTTCAATAAAATATTAGTTCTAAAGTTATTTTAATTTTTTTTTTGCTAAGTTAGCTATTCTGCTCCTGTGTATAAAATTATTTCATTTAGTAGTTATGAATATGTAAAATGTAAAAAAAAAAAGTAAAAATTATCTCTCTTTTTTAGCATGAACGCTCTATTGTGAACTTGCATTTGATGCACACAAGCTACTTCATGTTTGTGATGGTCATGACCTTGGTGTGTTTTTCTCTCATTAGAGGACGATATCCAAGGAATTCTCATTTACATGAAAAGGTAATGGTAAAACTTTTATTGTCTTGTTAAAAATTAAGAATTTTACTTCATTTGCCTGTCTTATCAAATACATTTTTTGTACTACAGTAGACTCTTCATTAACCGGGATCACATTATCCAGGTTTGTAGATTAACCAGGATTCACCCCCTCCCCCCTACCTCCAAAAAAAGGAAAAGCAAGTGAGGAATCCAAGTGTGGGAATGTGCGGGAAGACTGCATTCTTTCTAAACCCTTTTTATTGTATTGGACTTGTCCAGCTGACCGGTTTTGCTCCCGTTCTGGAATGCTGATGGGTCGGGGCATAATTCAACCGTCGTCACAGTGTCAGTGCTATTTAGATTAATAATTTTGCACGTTCTTTACATTCTTTTCATAGTGTCAACATGTCGAAATGGAAAAGAGTCATTCTTAGTACCAATCAAAAGCTGAAATAATTATTAAATCAGAGAATGGACATAAAGTAAAATCTTTAATGCCTGAATATGAGATTGGTGATCAAACTGTGCAAGACATTAAAAAAAAAAAAAAGAAAAAAAAACTGATTGAATTTATTGGAACGTTAAATAATCCAAAAGAAATATGTGTAATAGAAAAACAATGAAAACCATAACATATGAAAATTTAAAGTGATGATGATATTGTGTTGCGTGTTGTTTGTGGCTCAGAAGAAACAAGGAATTTCGAAGAATGTCCTGAAAGTGATGAAGAAAATCTTGTAACTCATCAAAAATTAAGTCACGACAACACATTTGTACACAGTGAGGCATTACTTAATTACTTGGAGCATGAAGTTGAAAGCACACCTGCTGTAAAATTATGTTGAGAAATTTCCGTAGTAAAATTCGTTGAAGGGTAAAAAAAAAAAAAAAAAACTAAAACAGATTTCTTTCATTTCATTGTTCACAAAACAGTGACATAAACTATGTTACTATTTCTTTTTATATTACTAGGGGGCTCGGCCCCCTACGAGCTACGCTCGCCAACCCCCGTCCAGACACCGCAGACTCTAAATGCACGCTAATTTGATCGGCTTTAAAAAGATTTCGAAAGATTGAATTATAATTTAAAAAACAGTGGCGATCTCCCTATAAACGAATTTCTATTCATTTCTCTATGATTGGGGAATTTTAACGCCAAATCCGCTCCGGTACTATTTGATTATCCAGTCGACCAATTTCGCCAAATTACATAAATCGCCAAACCACTCGCCAAATTATACAAATTGATATAATTTTTATTTTAAATAACGAAATAACAAATAAATTCGTACAACATTAATAAAAACACAAATAAAACGTCGAAATAAAAATAACTTGATAACGTATACACGTGTAACAACATTTCAAAATAAGCTAATATAAAAGGAATTAAGTAAAGAGAGTCTTTGTCTCCAGGTATTTTTTAACAAAGCGAAAAGAAAGTTCTTTTAAATGAGACATTTTAAATTAATTCTCAAAATATCAAATAAATGTCTAGCGCAATAATTTTTTTGCAATATTATTTTGTGTTCATTTTATGTAATAACTATAATGTGACGTAAATATGACGTAATTTCTTCTAAGACTTCTAACGCATGTTAATGAATTTATTATTTTAAAATATCCTTTCTCGTTTAAAATTCACGTGTATACTTTTTATGACGTAATTTTTAATAAGTTCCTGCCCTTTATACGTAATTATTTAATTCTAATTTGAAAGTTTTTTTCCTGTTTATAACAGTCACGTGTAAATAAATTTTTAATTTGAAGCAAACATTATTGCTTTTTATACAGTTGGCAACAGTTTAAATTAGTACAATTTTCTGAAATCTGTAAAAAATATCTCTAGAAATGCTGAAAATTTGAATTTAAAATATAAATAAAACCTGAAAAAATGAGTCAAAATAAAAAAAATTAATGCAATCTGCACTCCGGCAAATTCTAACGCATAAAATGATCTAAAAATGATTACACTGCCAAGTATAGTTTTTGCTGCTATAAAACTTTTTTAGTGGAACGATTTTGTCCAACTTTAGCATTAAATAACTCTTAAAATAATTCTTCGATTTGAAAACTGTCTGCATCAGCGTGTTTACCAAACATTTCTGTATAAAACCACCGATTTTCATATTTTTGTATGCATTATTTTTGTTAATATTAACGAAGAAAGGCTTCTTGTCACAAAAAAATCAAAACCGGCGGCGGCGGCGGCGGCGGCGGTGACAGCGGTAGTTACTTTTTTTTAGAATAGAGAGATACTAATTGTAAATCTAAATAACATTAAAATTTATGTTCATTATCTTTCTTTTGTATTTATTAAATTATTAATGTTCTATTGTATAATAATTTGACATTTTCTATCCTTTTTTTCTAAAATTTTTCATCAAAATTTGCACGAATTCGATTATCTGGGATATTAGCTTATCCGGGGCGAGGCATTTCCTGACCATCTGGTTAATCGAGAGTCTAATGCACTGATATATAGTTTGAAGTATTTATTATAAAGTTCCTTGCAGAGAAATTAACAAATTTGTGCATAGTGACTTTTATGTATGTTTAGTGATTTTTATATGACTATGTGATTGTATTTCTTAGTGATATTTTCTATAACACTTATTATTTCTGGTGAATTTGCCATATCTTTTTTGCATACTTTATTTTTAAAAAATGCATAATGCAAAGAAATGTGTGTAATTTATAAAAAAAGATGGGTGATACTGTCCTAAAACAACCAACCACCTTACATCAATTTGGATTCAATTTTACAGAGTATATCGATTGATTATTTGATAACTTAAATTGTAAAATCTGAACTGTCACTATCTGTGCCAGTAATATTGTTACATTTTTTAACGTACTACAATAAATATGCACAATACAAAAAGAATAGCCCCAATAGTAATTAGGATAAAGATTAATAAATGGGTTACAATAAATATCCCTTTCTTCTATCTTGTATTTTTTTTTCTTTGATTCCCTTTGTTTTGTTATCTCTTTCTGTCCTGTCATGAATTGTCAGAGTTATGAAGATTAGTTTCGAATAAAGCTGTTCATAATGGCAACATAAATTGCATGGATAATGAAAATAGCATAAAATATATTTTTCTAGTAAGAAAATGTTCAATCTACTTACTTGTATGTTCATCGTTGAAGTATAAAATATTTGCTTAAACTGTTAGATAACACAAAACTTTATGAACTGAGCCAGGGTTAGATTTATTTTTATTTAAAAAAAGTGATAAAAGGGGTTTTTAGATGAAAATTTATATATTTGGAAGCATATTTAAAATTGAAGCATAACTAGTAAACAATATTTTATAGCTAGACAGATGCTATTTGATAACAATAACCAATTGACAACAATAAACAAAAAGTTTCAGGAAACACAAAATTTTAATTTTAATGCTAAGTAACATTTATTTTTGAAGATACAAATTTAAAAAGACACTGATTTATTCAAACAGAACAAATCGTTAAAATAGGTCAATTGAAAAAAGTCATTCAAAGTTATCTGGCTTGTTTTTTGTCTCAGCAAATTATTGATAAAACTTTAATACCTGTACTGTTCGCGAAATTCCTCAGCACTGCCTCTGTGTTGCACCTAAGTGCCAAGACATGGAGAGCTTCTCTCATTTCAGTAGCAGTGGGAGGATTCTCATCAAGGTTTTCAGCTTTGGCTTCATCTTCATTGTTTTCTTCAATAGAACAAGATACAGCTCGTCATATATATATTCATTGGTCATTGTTGTAGCCACTTGGGCATTCTTATCTATAGTCATCCATTCCGCAAAGTTATTTTCAGTCATGTCGGATGGTACGAGTACTGTTTTATCGAATTCCAGTACATCTCTATACCTTCATCCACTTTAGCAAATCTACCGTGTGATAAACAGTTCTTAATTGTTTTCTCAGATACTCGATCCCACGACATTGTCAAAAGATATAGGACTTGAAGGAGATTTGTCTTCTTTGCTAAGTTGTTTGCACTCAGTTGTTCCGTACCTTCCATATTTTTCAAAATCAAAATGTGCATTTCTCTATGATTTCAATGCACAATTTATTCCTCACATTGTTGGATAAGTGCTGTTGTATTGGCAGGTAAGAAAGTGATTTTGATATGTTTTAATGTGACATTTACATTGTGGGCTTGGCAGTTATTGATGAATATGCAGATATTGTGATCTAATTCTTTGTTCCACTTTAGAAGCCATTCGATGAATAGAGCACTTGTCCACACTGTTTTATTTGCAGCATAATCAACAGGCAATTTCTTAACATCCTTATAACATCTTGGTTTTTTACTTTTTCCCGATAACAAAAAGTTTCTTCTTCTTTCTAGTCATGCTCACACATCAGAGTACAGTTATATGTTCTTTCGAAACTTTCCATCCCTTATATTAGAGCTCTCATTTTTGAACAGATACACGTGTTCTGGCAGGCACGAAAATAAATTCCAGTCTCGTGAGTATCGTAGATGTTGTCTGGGGAATAATTAGCGATTATTTTTGGCCATTCCTCGGAAATCCATTTCTTTGCAGCTGGAAAATCAGTATCATTTCTTCCCCCATCGGTATGTTTGAACACATTGTTTTCTCTTTTCTTCCATCAAATAAACCACCCATCAGTTGCAACAAAATTTTCTTTGCCCATTTTAGAAGCAAGATATTCAGTTTTTTGCTGCATTAAAGAACCGTTTATGTGTGCATCTTTTCCCCTAATATTAGCAAACTACAGGTTCAAAGCAGTTTCAATTTCTTCTTTCCCAGTACGTCTTTGCTTACAGTTCAAATTTTCGTTCAACTTCGCTTTGTTTTCAATATTGTCACGATTCCTTATAATTTTACAGGGTAATGGCTGAGACATTTTTAGTTCAGCAGCAGCATTTCTTTGACTCATCTTGGGTAAATTATCAAAGCGTTTTAGGGTGTCAATTTTGTCTTTTATAGTTAATTTATTGCATTTTTTTTTCCATTGCTAAAATGTCTGCTATAAGGGTTTAAGTAAAACTGGAGAGAAAAAATCCAGCAATTTACAACAGCCAAGGCACCTTGCTTGCTGATAAGGAGAGAACTCAATGCTTTTCTTTCTGCCTACGCCCTCCCTCCCACCCCTCTCAAAGGGAAGTCAACGCCTGCGGTCAATAAAAGAGGCCTTCTTTTGGGGATTCTCCCTTTGCTTCTATATATATATATGCAGTAATCCCTTAAAATTTGTGAGTTTTGATTATTCGCAAAATGAAAAATGGGGAACATTTCAACATTCGCAAATACTTAACTTGGTTATTCGTAAATTTTATTTAATAAAGAATATTTTTTTACAAAGTGAACTCGCTTTGTTTCACCAATTGCATAAAACATTTGACACTGGACAGCTGCATTGTACTATATAGCCTAAAGTTACGAGAATTTCAACCCATGTATTCAGGCAAAATATAGATCAGTAATTCCGAGAAACAAGAAACGTGACTTGATGCTAAAAATGAAAAAATCCAAAATTTTCAAGATTTTTCTGTAAAAATTATATGGAAAATTTTAAAGCACCAACAATAACGTGTTGAAAAAGCAATAGAAAGCGATCCTTAACTTGTGAGGAGTCTTAAATTTAACAGAGGAATCGAGACCGCAACTTTCCTTATACGAAATTCTTAAACAAAAGTTCTGAATATTTAAACTTAAAATAAATTTTCAGATACATATTATTGCACTCACACTACTTTATTTAAGTAAATGAGCAGTCATTTTACAAGGTATATTCATAGAAGCAATTACAGTAAATCAGTACAGTTGTTCCAAACAATTGTCTATCAATAAAAAAATTTCAGGCATGAACTAGCAACCAAACTTTTGTACAATATGTTTATAATTGTTCAAATTTATATACAGCATGTACTTTTTAATGCTTAATAAATGTATTTTTACATTTAAATTGCTTTTTTCCATTTAAAAAAAATCATAAAACCTAACCCCCTGTTATGCATTAGAAGATAGACTCAACATTCGCAATTTTGACATTCGTGGCGGTTTCCGAGAACCTAACCCTCGCAAATGTTAAGGGATTACTGTATATATATATTTTTTGTTGACTGAATGAGAATAAGAAACAAAATTTGAAAATAGTATGTGAAATTATAACAATAAACAAATGTGCTGATTACAAAAACCGATTTTTTTTAACATGTGTTAATATACAAGCATTCAGGACTTTGCGATTCTGATAATATTATCTGCGATCACCTTAAGTGGCACCTACTGTAATTGCTTCTATGAATATACCTTGTAAAATGACTGCTCATTTACTTAAATAAAGTAGTGCGAGTGCAATAATATAGATCTGAAAATTTATTTTAAGTTTAAATATTCAGAAGATGTTATTTTTTGCATATAGTTGCAAAATAAAATTTAATTATAAATTAATACATTAATTTTAAGGCATTTTTCTGTTAACCTGCTACAGATGATAAATTGCCAAATGTTCTCCGTAACTCATACAATTGTATAGGAGTTGAAACAACAATGGATTTAATGATGTGCCAGTGAATGCTCATCTAAATATGCCAAATGGCTCTGAAACTGCAACAATAAAATATTTTAAACACTAAAAAGGTGGAACATAAAATATAAATAAAAAATTCAGTGTTATACTTAAAAAAAAAGGCATTTAATCTACAGTTTTTTTAAAGTCTTTTGTTTATATCGCACTTTTATATATATTAGTTTTTTGTTGCCTCCTTGTTTAATTAGAGACTACTCAATTTTGTAAAAATTGAAAAGGTAGAAAATAAAACATAAATGATAAAAAATTCAAAGCGTTATAACTTCAGAAAAAAAAAAAAAATGTTTTTATTCTATTTTTCTTAATGTTCCTTGTTTATATCATACTTTTAGATATTGCCATTTGTTATTTAGTTTTTGTTGCCTCCTGATTTAATCAGACTACTCAATTTTGAGAAAAATACTTTAGCTATCTGTTCATATGTTTTGGTTATGTTTTTTACATTGTACACAGTCTGCCATTTGTAAGAGAAAAACATACTCATCTCATTTTTGCAATCTATACACGAAAAAGTGCTTTATGAAATCTTTGGCTATATTTAAAATACATAATGTCAAAACAATTTATTAAAAACTTATTAAAGAGAAATGTTGGTTATTTCACCCAAATGAAGATAATTATTAATCATGAATCAATATGTGTTAATATGAGTAACAATGATTATAATTGATGGTATCTCTTAATTATATGATCTTTAACCCATTGTGGCCTACTAATTCTTAGATTATTCATAGTGTGAAGTAACTAAATTTCTATAATGAATATCTGATGAGAAAAAAATTGTTGTGCATTTAAATAACAGAAAAAAACGTACTTTTTGTTTTAGTTTTAAAATGCGGTAGTGTTTTTTTCTTTGCAGTCCTTTTAATTAGTTTCTAAATGAAATTTAATTATTTCTATAATGAAAACCAAATATAATCAACAGGATCTAAAAGTACACAATATATAGTTTATTTCAGACATGGATAAAATAAAGAAATGAGATTACGAATGTATGTAATTTATTTTAAATCTAAAATAGTAGTAAAGACACAGAAATATAACGTAATCCTTAATTATTCCATTAAGAGAGGATAATTAATACAGTCGAACCTCGTTATCCTGACACTCAAATGACCAGAAAAAAGCCTCGTCATAAGTGAAGTGTCGCGGTAACCGAAGTTGGTGAAAAATATGTTGATACAGTCGAACCTCATTATCCCGACGCTCTAATGACCAGAAAAAAGTGTCGTCATAAGCGGAGTCTCGGGGTAACCGGAGTTGAAGAAAAATATGTTTATAATAAGCTGTATTTTTAATTAATTAATGATAATTTTAAATTCATAACTATTCTCGAAGCTTTAAGCAATAAAACATTATTATTGAACAAAATAAACACAAAAACAAATAATAAAAATTGAATAGAATAAAAAAATAATAAAATTGAAAATAATAAAAATCAGATTTATGATGACATTTTTTTATTGTTACATGAAATATTGATGAATTAAGGTTTGCTTGTCCCTAGATGTAGTTCCTACAATTATTTTTTCAATATTGTACACTGAATTATAATCAATATTCGTTGTATCAGAAATAGATGTTTGAAAATTTCTGATCATTTCAATGCAATGCAATGCTTCGGTTTTAGTCGGATGAAAAAGTGCCGTGTAACCACAAGAAAGAGCTGCCTGACCAGAATGAAAAGACCGCGAGTAGACTGAATTGTCTATCTGGAGCTTAAGTGGGTCATTCATAGTGTGTGGCTTTATTTATTCAGATAAAGGATTGAAGTAAAATTTCTCATTTATCTCAATGGGTATTTTAGACACTTTTGTGAAAAGTTTGGCTAAGACATTTCTTACTGCTTATTTCCGTGCTTATAAAATGGATTATGAAAAATGGATCGTTTTCCTAAACCGTCGGGATATCCGGAGTTGAAAATTACTAAACGACATAAAATCCGGAGTTTATTTACATTATAATCATATACAGAAAATCGGGACTTTAAAAAACTGACGTGATAGGCTGAGTGACGTGAAAATTGGGTGTCAGGATAACGAGGTCCGATTGTAATTAAGAGACATTAAAAGAATAATAAAATTAAAGGTCTTTTTAAAGTGAAATAATGATAAAATGGTGTTTAATTAGAATGCTTTTACATTTTACTTTGAATGTAATTCTAATCTGCAGCGTTCAAGTATAATCATCTCTTCTTTGTAAACATATATCAGTGGTTACCAATCTTTCCATATTTACTGCCCATATTTGTACTCTTACAATTGTTGTTAACAAAACAAATTTACTATTCTTCACTGATGCTACAACAATTTAATTTAGTGCCTATGAAAATGATTAATAATAATAATAATAATAATAAAAGAATTTTAATAGCATATACATGTAACCAAGTCGGCAGCCTTGCATTGATCTTTGAAGATTGTTTGTTTCCCAAGTCTATGTTAGAATCCTGCGTTGGGTCTGGTAATCCAATTTTACTCAAACATGATGCTGCCCACAGTTTGGGTTTGTTTTATACTTAGCGGTCAGTTTCAGGTTTACCCAATTTTTCAAAAGTACTAAGTCTAGAATATTGCTTCAGATGAAAAACTATTTGAATATGAATGAATTTTGCATATTTTACTTTTCTGCATAAAAGATAAAATGGATATTAGAGATATGATTGTAGACGACTCTAAATTCATTTTTTTAAAATTATTTATTCATGTGTGTGTGGATTGGAGGGGGGGGGGGGGGGGAGTCGAAAAAAATTTGTTTTGTTGGGTTTGATTCAGGTTGATTTTTAAGCAGAATTTTCATGTTCAACTCAAACCATTCAGGACTCTAGTCTGTGTACTGATCAGAGAATTCTTGTTTTCTTAATACTAGGACTAATCTATTTCCATTAGAGGAGATATATCAATGAAGAAAGAAGATGAAATTCATTCTTTTTAAAATAATAATAAGAATTGAGTTATTTGATCAGTGTTATATGCTTATTTTCTTAAATTTGAGAATAAAAATATTACTTATTTCATATAACATTTTGGTTCAAAATTGAGTTATAAACCTACTCATACTTTGAGCTCGTTCTTTTAATATGAAATAACAATATAGTAAAATTTTCAAGAGGCTGTTCAGAGTCAGAAAAAATATTACTGTCAAAGCAATGTACTGTTTCGAATATTTAATAAATAATCTTACCAAAAGATTCCAGATTTTCTCATTTTTAGGTGCGTTCGTAATTATATAAATACGTAGCACCTATAGTCGTCGTTCAGTCCGTCTGTCCGTCCGTCCGCATGTAACAGAGCAAAAACTACCCAACCGAATGGGCTGAAATTTTAAATATATGATTGTTGCAAAATTTTGTCGAGCCATTTCAAATTTTATGAAAATCGGATGTATAGTTTAATTACAGGGACAGTCAAAAGTTTTTCTTTACATTACGACCAATGGGAAAAATTATTGCAAGTGCATTTTAATGATGTTAAAGCTTTCCAAATGGTCTGAAATTTTAAACATATAATTATTGCGATATTTTGTCGAGCCATTTCAAATTTTATGAAAATCGGATGTATAGTTTAATTACAGGGACAGTCAAAAGTTTTTCTTTACATTACGGCCAATGGGAAAAATTATTGCAAGTGCATTTTAATGATGTTACAGCCTTCCGAATGGGCTGAAATTTTAAATATATAATTGCTGCAAAATTTTGTCGAGCCATTTCAAATTTTATGAAAATCGGTTGTATAGTTTAATTACAGGGACAGTCAAAAGTTTCCCGTTACATTAAGGGGAATGGGAAAAAAATATTGCAAGTGCATTTTAATGATGTTACAGACTATGCACTTATGAAGTGCAAACAAATACACATTCAGTACAATATCGGGTGCAAAAAATAATTATAAAACTAGTTATAGTACGAACGCACCTCATTTGCCACGTTTGACGAGCAATTTCCAACTTGTTTGTATCTGCGAGCACCTGTGCACAGATCATATGTATTTGAAGAATTAACATGTTTATAGTAAAATTCTAATTTTTATATTAATATTTAGTAATTTTATGTATTTATGTTTCTTTTCAGGTCCCTTTAGATGCTTAGTTCTACTAGAAATACAGAGTTTAGTTGTGTATAAAGGTCTGATATTCTTTGTAAACCGAAGAAATGTTGATAAGAACCATACATTTATATATGTATTATTTATAAAGCACTCATTAAAAATTATATGCCTGATTTATTTATTTTGCATTTTCTTCTAAATACAGGGCTCCCACAGGGGACTATTTATTAATTCGATCTTGCACCACTTTTTCAAAACAAAATTCTTTCACATACACTTTGCCAACATGTGCAAGAGAAATAGAATACAAAATTTGTATTTTGAAAATAGTGGTGTGAATAGAATACAAAAATAGTCGCCTGTGGCAGCCCTGTAAATACATAATATTTAATCTCAAATTTTATGGAACAGAAGAAATAACCAATGACTAATTAAAATGTTTTCAGAATTTTATCCACTTATTTATTTTTATTTGATCATTGAATTGTTTTCTGAAAATTTTATAAATTAATGAAAAACAGAATTATTAATAACTGTAATTCACTGCACCAAAAAGTTTACAATAAAATTAATGATATTATAATAAGCACTTAGATAAAATTCAGTCTCTCTTCTTAAAAAATTTGTGATTATAATAACTAATGACAGTTATTTTGACCTTTTATTTGCTTTAAAATTTTAGTAAATATTAAATGAATATTAGTGATAAAATATTTAAAGTTTATTCATACTAATTTCTTAAACATGTAGTTGGTTAAATTAATGCATCTTACTAAATTAATGATTCACTTTGTCAGTAATGTTGTTTTACTTATCTATCTATACTAATAAAAGAAATTTTCGCTCTGTCTGTTTGTGATGGTTTGCAAACTCCATGGCACATACGAAACTCAAAAAGGCCTCTCCTGGTGCACATGAGCTTCAGAATTTTAAATTTCTAATAATTAGTTAAAAAAATTAATTAAAAACCCCAAATTAAAAGAATGGAAAGGTATTCATAATTCAACAAAAGCATAGATTTTTATCAAACCGCAGACAATTTCTTTGAAAACTCAAAGAGAGGGAGAGGGGTTCATAGAATTGCAGCTCTGCTAGGCAAGGCTGCGGTGTCGGAATCGGGCCCATTTTTGAGTGAAAGAGTTGGAGTCGTCCATTTTACAAGCAGGTCTGCGTTGTCAGAGTCGACCCATTTTTCAGCGAAAGAGTCGGAGTCGTCCATTTTTCCCATCAACTCCGCAGCCCAGCTGCTAGGGCAATAAATATTCTGAGCCTTTTTAAAAAGGCTTGTACATAAATTTTTAACCTGAAAAAATATTTTGGGCATACTTTTGAAATTTGGGTCAACCAGGTACAGTCAAAACCCAACCCGAAACAATGAAATTCAACCTGACTCACAGTAAAAAAGTGGAAGTCAACTTGACCTGAAGCTGACCCGCAACAAAAAAATCTAGAGCTAACACGACCCGATGCAGGACTCTAAACGGTAAAAAACTAAAAATCTAATCTTTAAATATGGTTTAAAATTAGTTGCGGCTTCAAAAGTTCCACTTATAACGATACACCTTGTTTTACACAATTAGCATTTTGCCTTTAGTTTATCAACATTATCAACAGTTATTATTTTGAAGATTTTCCTGTCTAGTATAGCACATTGTGTATCATCACAATTAAATTATTTACTTGATACATTTTCAACAGCAGCTCTAGAAGTATTAGTCATCCTTTCACGAGTCTTCGAAATAACAAATTGCATTATATTTCTATTGCACTTAAAAAATACAAAATGCTAAATGATCCTTCCTGTCGTATCACACAGTAATTTTTTGCCATAACAAAGTTAGAAGTATCAAGACTAGAACATTAGAATTGTAACTAGCAAAAAGCTTCAGCAGTGCAGAAGCATTCGTTATAGTCCTTATCGTACCAGTAGTTGAAAAGGTATGCTTATATTCCCTCCCAGAAACGAATTCTAAGACTAGACATAACAGACAGGCACACATTTTGCTTTTGTGAAACTTTGATCTGCGGTTTATAGCCTTTTAACGTGAAAAAATATTTTGCACATTCTTTTTAAAAATCAGGTCAATCCGAACCTGACCCACAAGAGTCAAAAAGCCAACCTAAAACAATGAAAGCCAACCCGACTCGCAAAGATGTGAAAAGATGTTAAAATACGCACTGAAAATCACTAAAAATTAAATTACAGAGATTCAAAAATACAAAATTTTACTACATTAAATTAGAAATTTGAAACCAAATGTTAAAAATCGCCTAAAAAAAAAAAAATTATTTCATTAAAAAAAATTTCAAAAATTGCAGTACAGATTCCAAATAAATGTTATTGAAAAAAGACAAAATTTAATAAGTTCTGTGAAAAGATGAAAGTTAAATACTTTTATGAATGTCAAAAAATTGCATTAAAAAAATCAAAAATTGCTGTTTGAATTCCAAATAAATTTTATTGAAAGGAGGACAAAATTTAATAAGTTCTAAAAAAGATGAATATGGAATCCTTTTATGAATGTAAAAAAAATCACATAAAAAATTTAAAAATTGCTGTTCGAATTCCAAATAAGCTTTATTGAAAAGAGGACAACATTTACTAAATTGGGCTAAAAAATGTAAACTTTATTCCACTTACTAGTGTGGAAAAGTCACTGCATAAAAATCCTTAAAAAATCAGAGAAGATAAAATGTACTGTGGTAGGCTGAAACCATTGTATCCAGAATTTTTTCACAAATGGGAAAAAAAAAATCATTGCGGTATGCGGAAAAAAAAAAAAAAACAATTCAAACTGAAAGATGCAATCGTAGAAAGACAAAATTTACTACATTAGGGTCAAAAGTTTGAATCCTTTTACAAAGATCACAGCAAAATGCTACAAAACTCTGAAATACTCACGAAAAATTTAAAAAATTGCTGTACAAATTCAAAATAAACTTTATTGTAAAGAGGACAAAATTTATTAAATTCGGCTAAAAATTTTAAATCAGATTTCTTTTACAATAAAAAAAGGCTAAAAATTACATTAAAAAAGGAAACTACTAAAAGAACTCAAAAACTGGCTTCGATGTACATAACTTTAGACATACAGGTACAATCATGGAAAAAAAAAAAAGTAAACACCCTCTACTAACTCTGCAATTAATTATAGTAGAAGAAAGTTACTGGTGCCAAATAATTGGACATAAAGTCTACTTTTAAATGATGTATATAAAATTTTCTTAGGGGATCATCTACAAATCAAAACCAGACCATACTTTTTTTTTTTTTTTTTTTTATCAATAACACCAAATTTTGACACTATATTTTAAATCTAACTATGCCTAGGAACGAAATTTCAAGTCATTTGGATAATAAGCTTTTGAATTATAAAAATTCAAAATTTCGAGCTTCTAATGTTAGATTACATTGTCATATTTTTATTAATGTCTCCTGAAATTATAGTCCTAATGTGATAATTTTTTGTGTGGTTATAATGCTAAAAAATCCAAACATAAATACATTAAATTTGTAATTTTAAGAATTTTATAATATGAATTATGAAATTAACATTCGAAAAAAATATGAATTGTGACCTACAATTTTTTTGATAGATTTATATTTATTCTGTCCTGCTTTATGTGAATTCTCAATTTCAGATGTTTCTTCCCAGTAGCTTTCGAATTATGATCAAATGATAGTTTAAGGGACTGTCCACGATGTGAAAAAAAGAACAATTTGAAAAATATATTTTATTCATTTTATTGAAACATTTGGGCTGGCAATTGTCAAAACATTTTAAGTGAGTTAAACTGTCATATTTGCAAGAAATAATGCATTAATAGAAATGACATAGTCATTCTGTAGCATTTCATCAATCGAGTACTAAACTTCAATTTGGATACAGCCCCTAAAATGTGCTCATTTTAACAATAATTAATTTATCTGAAACTTATCGTATGAATTTCATGAAAATTTGTTTACAGGCTAATTGAAGGGTGTAGAATTTATTTGTGGTATTTGGGCTCGTTTTATATGTAGATGGTCCCCTAAGCAAATTTTATATACATCATTTAAAAGTAGACTTTATTTATAATCGTTTGGTACCAGTAACTTTCTTCTACAAGAATTTGTTGCAGAGATCATAGAGGGTGATTTTGCAAGTTTTTGAAAATCTTTCTTTGCATGTGATACAACTTTTGTAGTTATTCTATTTTAAATACTAAAACATGGAATTTCATCATGCCATGCTAGACCTTAGCACATACAAGCACCCCAAGGAAGCTCTATCTGTAGTGATCTCTTCAGTTCAAAGACACATAGACAAAGTTTACTCTTTATTAATATTATAGATTTAGTTTTGGTTTCGATTTTAATGGAGAAGTAATATCCCAGCTATTAAAGGAAATCTTAATTACAATTTTTTCTTGTTTTTTAATATATTTTTTTCAAATATATAGCTATCAGAAGATAATCATCATGAAAATGATTTCTATTTTCTAATGGATTTACACGCTTTAGGTTTGTAGCATACCCAGCAAGGCCACTATTTGGAAGTTCAATCATAACTCAGTTTTTAAAGTTAAAACTGCTTTATTTGAACTAAGTGGTCAAGGTGCATGGTAGAGTCACTTCACAAATTTAGTGTATGCGGCGATTAACAAAGATCAATCACTAACTCAATCTTCACAGAAAATAGCTA
Source organism: Maratus speciosus (assembly GCA_963932465.1). Classification (NCBI taxonomy): domain Eukaryota; kingdom Metazoa; phylum Arthropoda; class Arachnida; order Araneae; family Salticidae; genus Maratus; species Maratus speciosus. The sequence goes on along the minus strand of OZ010795.1, from coordinate 145,839,400 downwards.
GCAAGTTACTAAAGTTCCACTTATTGACTTACATGTAGGTCATTGGCAATTCAAGTCACTATCGATTTCCAAGCTTACATACTGCTTCAGCTGCAATTCAAAAGTGCCCTCAAATTTTGTATACTAACTAAATTCTACTAAACTTAGCAACCCGTGGTTGCTGATGAATTTTATTTTTCCAGTTATAATTTAAAGTTTCTTACCTAATCTGTGAATTCTCGCTCAGCAAAATTTGATTCCACGTAACACATGTCGAAATCACAACTTTTATTCTTTGACGCAGGCCTTGATTACTGACAAGGTAGGACTCGACCAAAATCTGCTGATACAGACTTTTGCTTCTTCTTTTATCCTCTGCAGATTGACTGACGAGAAACTGTAGACTCTGAGAACACCAAACACACTTAGGAAAATTAAGAGTAAATTAACATATTGATTTTGCTGTTGCACACATAGGTTAAATGTTGACAGCACATTCATATAAAAAAAACTATAGGCTCTTTATGAGAGAATTTCTAATCCACTAGAGGCTGACCTGAGTATGATTTTGCTGGTTTTTGAAAATCTCTGTGCATGTGATACAAATTTTGTAGTTACTCTATCTCAAAAACATGAGATTTCATCAAATGCCATATTTAATTAGACCTAACACATACAGATGCTGATTAGGTTTTTGGCATGGTTCCAACAGGTGGTGCTGCTATGCTACATTTTTCTCAGTATACGTGATAATTTATATCTCAGCATCTCTGGGTAAAATTTCATCAAACTTCACATTCACTTAACCCTTGACATAAATTAATGCTGATTAAATTTTGGTGTACTTAACCCAACAGGTGGTGCTATTGGAATACATTTTTAGCAATTTCTGTGATAGCCAGATCTCGGCATGTTTGAAATCGATTTTCACCAAATTTAATATGTAAAATAATTATAAATAACTATTGATTCTATATTGGTTTAAATCACTCACCAGGGTGTGTTGCCATACTATGCTTTTTCCAATGAATATTATAGCTTATCTCACCTTCTATTGTATAGTAGAAAGGAATTAAATTTTATGTTTGAGCTGTCAAAATCGAAAAAATGCACTATACTTTATAATTGCTAGTTTGCAACTCTCTTAACAATTGATTGATTTAATATTTTCTTAAATGCATTAATTTTTAGTGTTTATATTTTATTGTGAATCATTTTTTGCTGTTCTAGATATTAATAAAGCATCAATTTGAATTAAAAGTTATCAATGTGAGTGCCGAATATTCAAATACTTTCTAACTTCTTGCATTAGGATATTTATCTGAGTATACTATTTAGTGACCTATCTTTATAAAGATAACTAATTAACATATTTTTAGGGATAATTTTTAAAAATTGCTTGCATATTTAGGAAAATTCAGTGCAGTATTTTTAGACATTTTCCCTTTTTAGCCCCCTTTTTTAATATAATGGTCCCCCAAAGTCCCCTTTTTAAATAAAAATGGTCTCCTTTCCCCCTTTTCTGTGACTAAAATGACTTGGGAGCTCTGCTTATGCGTGAAACTATTGAACAAATTTGCATTTGATACATTCACAGTTATTTTATAAAGGTATCACAATTTAATGAGGCTCTTAAATATTAATAAAAGTTGCTAGAAAGTGCTTTTGAAAACTTTACTTTTCTTGCAAATTCAGTCTCACTCTTTTCTCTATCATACTAAGATCCCTGACAAAAATAAAATTAGTAACAAGAAGTTAATTCTTGAAAGTTTTTCCTAGGGTAATAAATTTTTGATTTTATCTTTATTTCAGATGCCTTTATTAACACATCATTTGAAATTTTTCTTTATTGTTGAAGTTGAATAAATGTATGTTTGAGTTTGAGTTCTCGAGATCTTTGCTACAGCGAAGGTCTCGAGAACTCAAACTCAAACTCAAACTCAAACATACATTTATTCAACTTCAACAATAAAGATGACAACAACAATAAATGTATGTTTGTTTTTTTAACCCTTAAATGCCGGGTGTTGCCTTTCGGCAACATACACAATTTAGGCTTATAAATACTATTAGAATAATATTGAAGCTATAATGCCTAATGTTGCCAATAAAATACATTCTGAAAATATTATTAAATCGATTTTCAACATGTAGATGGCAACACTTGTGCTGCTTAAGAATAAAGATAGATTTATTTTTTCAATTGTTGATACATGTTCTTTTTGTTTTGTTTGGAAGCTTGCGAAATACCCTATTTTGTTCTGCAGTGAGCAAGTAAAATTTATTTCTTATCATAGTTCTCAAAATTCTTGTGTGTTTAATATTATAGAATTTTATCAAGGAAAATTATTTTTTCAAATAAACACCAGTATTGCCGATTAGTAACAAACAGTTTTTTAGCCATAAACCATACTTGAAACAAAATAGGATTTTTAAAAGTATTTTTCCCATGATTTATTTAAAAAACGAAAGCCGAAAAACATTTTTAAATGATTTTTGAAAACTCAGGCATTTAAGGGTTAAATTCTTCATGAAAAACCATATAGTTGTGATGTATGCTGTAGAGAATTTTCTAAGAAGGGATATCTAAACAGACATTTTAAAACACATTAGAAATAGAAGTTATTTATTTATGAAAAATGATCTGATTGTCAAAAAATCTTGTTTTAAAATTGTAACAACGTGCTCATGCATAATCTGATTAGTTGTCATTAACAGTTAAATTCCCAACAAAATCTTATAAGTACTGCAAATATAGGAGGTTTTTGATTCATAGAGATAGTATATGAAAAACACATGTTATTAGGTGCGTTCATAATTATATAAATACGTAGCACCTATAGTCGTCGTCTGGTGCACCCGTCTGTTGGCCCGCATATAACAGCACAAAAATTACCCAACCGAATGGTTTGAAATTTAATGTATACAGGGTGATTAAAAAAATCGTTGCTAAAATCACATGGCAAATCAGGCATACAACAAGGATAAAAAGTCACATAGGAACATAGGGTCGCAAACCACTTGTTGAGTCACAAATACAGGGTGTTTCATCCTAACTGAACTCGGGTCGACGGTCATAATTTCCAGAAAAATTAAAACATTGCAATGAAAATGCCAGTGTAAAATGTGATAACATCGCGAAAAGTTCTGGAAAAACACGCTGGTCAAGCAATTGATGATACCGTATGAATGGATCATCACAGTCCAAAATGTGGGGCGTCTAGTGCATACTGATGGCGCGTATATTGCAAACTTCTACCACTTTTGTTTGGTGTTATCACATTTACAACAAAGGTGAAAATGTCTGTTAAATGTTTTATTATAATATACACTGGTGGGAAAATGTTAAGGACCACTGTTATTTTCAACGATTACAGTTAGAAATAGACCCGCAAAAGCGCGTGTAAATTTGCATGAATGTGGGATGTACTTTGTTATGTGAAACTTATGCAAATTTTGTACTTCCGCTTTTGTCGATCACGTGACCGCAGAGATAAGATATTTTAGGCGATCGGCGGGTGCTGTGAGTTGTCATTAGATGTAAAAATTGAAGGAGATGGAGTGGAGCTTGACCATTGAAATTTTGAACATGTGTTCGAGGCATCATTTAGATGGTATTACACGTGGCAGAATAATCAGAAAGTTGGAAGGAGGACACAAAATGAGAGGTGTTACCCGTGAATTTAACACCGCACACAGTGTTGTTTCTAGGCTATGGGCGACATTCCAAGAGAGTGAAATATGTACTAGGCGCACTGGAGGAGGTCGTCCTAGCAGTACGATGTCCCAAAAAGATCGCTATATTGTTATTTTGGCAAAAAGGAACCGGCGAACACAGATGGTCAATTAGCAAATCAACTTTGTGATGCCACAAGAACTAAAATATCGCGGAAAACTATTGCAAGACGTTTGAAAAAGGGTGGTCTATACGCCCAAAGACCTGTTGTGTGTGTCCCACTCTCGAGACGCCACGTAGTGCCCGTTTACAGGGTGCCGTATGCATCAAAATTGGACTGATGACGACTGGCCTACCGCGCTCTTCTCAGATGAGAGTAGATTCAGTCTATTGTCTGATTGTAGGCGTAAACTGATATGGCGCGAGGTTGGTAGTGCTTATTGTCGCGAAAATATTCTAGAAAGAGATCGATATGCGGCTTCAAGTATCATGGTGTGGGCAGGCATCATGTTTAATGGCCGCAAGGATCTCTATGTGCTTGACCAAGGGTCCATGACCGGTAGACGGTACATTGAAGACGTTCTGCTGCCATATGTTCGACTTTTTCGAGGTGCTGTAGACGAAAAGTTTCGTTTTATGGATGATAACGCACCTTGTCATCACACACAGTCTGTACAAGATTGTCTTGAGGCCAAAGATATCTATCGCATAGACTGACCAGCACATTCCCCTGACCTGAATCTCATTGAAAATGTATGTGATGCCTTGGGAAGATGTATTGCTGCTCGATAATTTCCTCCCGCAAACAAGGAAACCCTCAACCGTGCAGTGAAGGAGGAATGGGGCAACTTGCCTCAACAGCTACAATGTTGTTCTGAGTATGCCACGCCGTGTTGAAAGTTGTCTCGGATTACACGGTGATCACATCCCTTATTGATAAGGTACTGGCGATTGTTAATTGTGACTATTTTGCTTTCTTTTCACAGTCATGTTTTCAGACAATATTCACATTTCAGAAAAATAACCTCTGAAGTACCCTGTATACATCCTTTCAATAAAATTTTTATATTAAATCCTGTGTAACATTTTGCTAATACTATTGTTTAATTCTTGACCCACAATCTCACGTAGATTCTCATTTACGTGCACATTTCTTCTTGGTCCTTAACATTTGTCCACCAGTGTATTTCAGTTTTCTGAAAGTTATGTTCGTCAACTCAAATTGAGTTAGTATGAAACACCCTGTATTTGTGACTCAATAAGTGATTTCCGACCCTATGTTCCTATGTGATTTTTATCCTTGTTGTATGCGTGATATGCCATGTCATTTTGTAAAAATTTTTTTAATCATCCTGTATAATCGTTGCAGAATTTTGTCGAGTCATTTCAAATTTTATGAAAATCGAATCAAAACTTAAAAAGATACAAATAAAAGTTTTCTTCCGTCTATTTCCTCCTATCATACGTAATTAATTCAATGATATTTCATGATTTTAGGTTACCATGCTGATTACGCCATATGACGGATGGAGTCATATTATTTCTGTATTACTGAAGAATTTAATATATATAATCGTAATAAATTTTGTATTCATGCATTTTTGCATAAGAGTGCAACAGCTATTGCACCAAGATTTGAATATTTATAAAATTAGTTATAGTATGAACGCACCACATTTGTCATTTTCGACTTGTTATAAACAAGAACTACAGAAAAATACGATTTCGGATTTTTCAATTAAATATTTAGGAGGTTATTTTTATTTAAAAATGACATTCCTAAAAAAAAGTTGATAAATTCTTTAAGTATATATATTTTTTTGTTTTATGAAGCTATATGAAACACATTTTATTACACAGCTATTATTTGGATAAATAAAATTTCCAGATTTTTTTTAAAGTAAATATTTTTTTCGCTAATTTCTTACAAAATGTGATAAGTACTGTTACTATACCTGATTTTTGTTTTCAAAGTTGCATGAAACACATTTTATTGTACAATAAAAAACATTTAGAAATACTTTTTCGAGTTTTTTAAGTTTTGGAGAAAATCGATTTTTATTCATTCTTTTTCCTCTTGCTGTAAAACTTTATTTCTGAAACTAGGAAAGTATAAAATAATGTATCTGAAATTTGTTTAACTTTTTAAAATTATTTTAATTGAATAAATTAAATTTTGTTCCTTATTTAATGTTTAATTACTAATAAATTAAAAAGCTTCAACTTTTATTTTATACAGAAAATAAAAATAACAGTTTAAATTATTTAGTTAAAAATGTTTTCTGTAATCTGTTTAAGGGGGTCCGGGACACATTTTAATAATTTTTTATTGAGTTAAAATTTTGAAATTTATTAAAAGATTGGGGTCATTTAAAATTGTTATAACTCGAAATATTATTCGTAGAATTTATTTTTTTTCATTTAAATAAACAGAAATATATAAGTTTTAATTTAAATTTAGCATTTTTAAAAATATTAATAAAAAAATTAAAAATATTTAAATTAAAAATTTAATAAAAATGATGTAACTTTAAAAAAACAAAAAATCATACTTTCAAAAGTAATATTTTTTTTTTCTGCTAAATCAAATTTAAAGTAAAACAATTGAAAAAGACGTCCCAACAAACACCCAACTTATGGGCCACTGAAGGCAACGTTAGCCTTGGCCAAAAGTGTCTAATATCGGCCCGCTATCATTGGTCGTAACGGCTCTTTAAAAAATGTGTCACGCCGGACATAATAAGGCCGGAAGGAAATTGGCCGCAAGTACAATAAGTTGCCCACAAACGCGCCATTAGCGGTCATCTAAAACTGATATTTAGCCGCAAACTGGCCACAATTATACATTTAATGGCATTCATGAATAAAAGCTTGCCACAGCTATGCCATTAAGGGTCATTTTAAATAAAAGCTAGTCACAAGCCAGACACACTTATGCCATCAATGGGCATAATTAATGAATGCAAGCCGGAAGCTAGCCACATTTGTGCCATCAATGGGCATCGGCATTATTAATGAATGCAATCCAGAAACTAGCCACATCTATGCCGCTATTGGTTATCATGGATGAAAACTAGCCCGAAGCTGGTCGGAATTATATTGTTTAACCCCTCCCCCCCCCACACACAAAAGTTCAGTAAATGATTTTTTTTTTTTTTGGGGGGGGGGGGGGACAGAAAATTTTTCTTATAAAAAATATTTTGATAAAAATTAGAATCTAAATTTACTGGTTTTGAAATGTTTATCTGAAAACAGTTCATACTATAAACTGTTTTCACATATTATATATTAAATTATACTATGTAAAATTTGGAACAGGTCTAGGAAATTTTATTTTTTTAAATATGTTCTCATAACACCATCCTGACTTTTATACATGTTTTACTTTAACATACACTTAAGTTAAAAACAATTTTTATTAAAAGTTAAATAATAATTAAAAAAATAATAAATTTTACAGAACAAAATAATGCATTTAGATACTAAATTTTATCAAAACATTTAAAAGATAATTCCAACGGAGGCATAACTGAGCCTTATCTGCTCATCACCTTTGAACAGAACAAATTTCAAATTTGCTGTTAGTAAATGAACGTTCAACAATATTTTTATAGAGACATATTCTCCTAAAAAAAATTTCCTTTTTAGGGTTGCTTTAGTTTTTACAAATGTTGATATTCCTAAACAGCTGCAAGAACCAAATTTACAGTTAACAAAGAAAATTTGATAACAAAGCCTTTAATGTATTTTTAAAAATATTGAACATATGCTAGCCAAAAGAGCAATTTTTTAACTAGTTTCTTCAAGCTCAATCATAAGGTTTGCTGCATTTCCATTCAAAATTATTATATAACAATTATATCCGACGCTTTTATAGTACCATGTTTTACACAGAATTTCTTACCTGGATGTTTCTTTTAATTATCCAACTGGAAAATAAAATACAAGACCACAAGAGTTTTATTTTTGTAAAGTGAGAAAATGTTAAACTTTATTGATCATTAGAATTTAAAACGATTTTTTAAGATAGATTATTTATGTAATTTGGTACTTTAAATCATAGTTGAAAATATGCCACTTCACTACAATAATTTCTTTGGTGTATAATTAATCGGGGGAAAAAATACAAGTGTGTCTATAATGTAATATGATGTTGTTGTAGTCTGTTAAGGCCTTATACCCCCCCTCCCCCCATACAAACACACAAAACCCATCCTTGGCATACCTCATTTCATGAAATATAAAAGAAATTAATTTTTAACATACATTCAAAGTTCTTTTTTTTTTCAAATTATTATGAATTGACAGAAGGCCAATTGGCACCACTTTTAAAGTTTTTATTTTCATTATTCAATCTTAGAATTTATTAAACTAAATAAGGCAAAGAATATTTTTCCAAAATATTGGTGGCAGTTTGTGGTTTTTTTTTTAACAATATATAACCGCCACTCATGCACTAATCGTTCATGTTTTTTTCTCCAAATGAACTAAAACATTCATAATAAAAATATATCTTTGTTTTTCTTACTCTATAAGGATCATTAAGTAATGAGCACTTTATATTTAATTTTTAACAATATTATCTAGACTATCAAAAATTCAAATTTCATTATACAACATTATCCATATTAAAATTGTAATTTCAAAACTCATTATAGACAAACTTTCATTTAAATCATAACAGTTTTTTGACCGTCACTGTGCGATGCTACGGCAATAGAGCGCGTAAGTCCATTGGTAGGCGGAGAGCCGCTCCGGCGATAGAGCACGTGAGTCTGGCGAAAGGAGGTTCATTGGCAACATGGATAAGCCGGAACATTAAATATTTTGATTGTCACTGCACGATGCTTGGGCAATATAGCGCGTAAGTCCATAGGCAGACGGAAAGGCCGCTCCGGCAATAGAGCACGTGAGTCCGGCGAAAGGAGGTTCTGTGGCAACATGGATAAATCGGAACATTAAATATTTTGACCGTCACTGCGCGATGCTTCGGTAATATAGCACGCAAGTCCATCGGGAGGCTAGAGCACGAGAGTCCGTCGAAAGAAGGTTCAGTGTCAACATGGATAAGCCGGAACATTAAATATTTTGATCGTCACTGCGCGAATCTTCGGCAAGTCCATCGGCAGGCGGAGAGGCCGCTCCGACAATAGAGTACGTGTGTCTGTCGAAAGGAGGTTCAGTGTGAACATGGATAAGCCGGATCATTAAATATTTTGACCGTCACTGCGCGATGCTTCGGCAATATAGCACGTAAGTCCATCGGCAAGCTAGACCACGAGAGTCTGTCGAAAGAAGGTTCAGTGTAACATGAATAAACCGGAATATTAAATATTTTAACCGTCACTGCGCAATGCTTCGGCAATAGAGCGCGTAAGTTCATCGACAGGCGGAGAAGCCGCTCCGGCAATAGAGCACGAGTGTCCGGCGAAAGGAGGATCAGTGGCAACATGGATAAGCCGGAACATTGAATATTTTAATTGTCACTGCGCGATGCTTCGGCAATAGAGCGCCTAAGGCCATTGGTAGGCAGAGAGGCCGCTCCTGCAGTACAGCACGAGAGTCCGGCGAAAGGAGGTTCAGTGACAACATAGATAAATCGGAACATTACATATTTTGACAGTCACTGCGCAATGCTTCGGCAATAGAGCGAGTAATTCCATCGGCAGCCATAGAGGCCGCTCCGGCAATAGAGCACGCGAGTCCGTCGAAAGGAGGTTCAGCGTCAACATGGATAAGCCGGAACATTACGTATTTTGACCGTCACAGCACGATGCTTCGGCATTATAGCACGTATGTCCATCGGCAAGCTAGAGCACGAGAGTCTGTCGAAAGAAGGTTCAGTGTCAACATGGATAAGCCGGATAATTAAATATTTTGACCGTCACTGCGCGATGATTCGGCAATATAGCACGTAAGTCCATCGGCAAGCTAGAGCACGAGAGTCTGTCGAAAGAAGGTTCAGTGTCAACATGGGTAAGCCGGAACATTAAATATTTTAACCGTCACTGCGCAATGCTTCGGCAATATAGAGCGCGTAAGGCCATCGGAAGGCGGTAAGGCCGTTCCGGCAATAGAAAACAAGAGTCCGGCGAATGGAGGTTCAGCAGCAACATGGATAAGCCGGAACATTATAGTCACTGTGCGATGCTTCGTCACTATAGCGCGTAAGTCCATCGGCAGGCGGAAAGTGCCCTCAAGCAATAGAGCACGAGAATCCGGCGAACGGAGCTTCAGTGGCAACATAGATAAAACGGAACATTATATATTTTGACCGTCACTGCGGGATGCTTCGGCAATAAGGCGCGCAAGGTCATCGGCAGGCGGAGAGGCCGCTCCGGCAATAGATCACTAGAGTCCAGCGAAATGAGGTCCAGTGGCAACATGGATAAACCGGAACATTAAATATTTTGACCCACACTGCGAAATGCTTCCGCAATAGAGCGCGTAAATCTATCGGCAAGCGGAGAGGCCGCTCCGGTAACAGAGCACGTTAGTCCGGCGAAAGGAGGTTCAGTGGCAACATGGATAAACCGGAACTTTAAACATTTTGACCGTCACAGAACGATGCTTCGGCATTATAGCCTGTATGTCCATCGGCAAGCTAGAGCACGAGAGTCTGTCGAAAGAAGGTTCAGTGTCAACATGGATAAGACGGATCATTAAATATTTTGACCGTCACTGCGCGAATCTTCGGCAAGTCCATCGTCAGGCGACGAGGCCGCTCCGGCAATAGAGCACGTTTGTCCGTCGAAAGGAGGTTCAGTGTCAACATGGATAAGCCTGAACATTAAATATTTAGACCGTCACTGCGCGATGCTTCGGCAATAGGGCACTTAAGTCCTTCGGCAGGCGGAGAGGCCGCTGCGGCAGTAGAGCACGAAAGTCCGGCGAAAGGAGGTTTAGTGGTAACGTAGATAAACTTGAACATTAAGTATCTTGACCGTGAGTGCGCAATGCTTCGCCAATACAGCGCGTATGTCCATCGGTAGGCGGTGGGAACGATCCAGCAATAAAGCACGAGAGTTCGGCGAAAGGAGGTTCAGTGGCAACAGGGATAAGCCGGAACATTAAATATCTTGACAGTCACTGTGCGATGCTTCGTCACTAGAGCGCGTAAGTCCATCGGCACTCGGAGAGGCCGCTCCGGCAATACAGCACGAGAGTCCGGTAGAAGGAGCTTGAGTGACAACATGGATAAACCGGAACATTAAATATTTTGACCGTCACTGCGGGATGCTTCGGCAATAAGGCGCGCAAGGCCATCGGCAGGCGGAGAGGCCACTCCGGCAATAGAGCACTAGTGTCCAGCGAAATGAGGTTCAGTGGCAACATGGATAAACAGGAACATTAAATATTTTGACCCACACTGCGAAAAGCTTCCGCAATAGAGCGCGTAAATATATCGGCAGGCGGAGAGGCCGCTCCGGTAACACAGCACGTTAGTCCGGCGAAAGGAGGTTCAGTGGCAACATGGATAAACCGGAACATTAAATATTTTGACCGTCACAGAACGATGCTTCGGCATTATAGCACGTATGTCCATCGGCAAGCTAGAGAACTAGAGTCTGACGAAAGAAGGTTCAGTGTCAACATGGATAAGCCGAAACATTAAATATTTTAACAGGCACTACGCAATGCTTCGGCAATAGAGCGCGCAATTCCATCGGCAGTCATAGAGGCCGCTCCGGCAATAGAGCACGCGAGTCCGGCGAAAGGAGGTTCAGTGTCAACATGGATAAGCCGGAACATTAAATATTTTGACCATCACTGCGCGATACTTCGGCAATAGAGCGCGTAAGGCCATCGGCAGGCGGTAAGGCCGCTCCAGCAATAGAGAAAGAGAGTCCGGCGAATGGAGGTTCAGCGGAACATGTATAAACCAGAACATTATATATTTTGAAATTAATTGCTAATCGTCTAACTGTCTTCCTGGAATCTAACAATCTTCTACATCATAGGCAATTTGGGTTCAGAGAGGGCAGATCATGTGTCAAAGCTTTGTCTGAAATTTTGTCTTCCTGCGCGCTTAAAATTTCTGAAGGTCTACACACTTCCCTGGTCTCACTCGACATTAAAGGAGCCTTTGATAATGTCGAATGGCGGGATATCCTTCTACAACTCATATCTATTAATTGCCCTGGAAACATTGCTGGAGTCATCCGCACCTATCTTTCGAATAGAACCATTTTAGTTAACTGGGGAGCTGGTCTCTCTAGCCACCACCAAAAGAAAGGATGCCCACAGGGATCCTGTCTGGGACCTATTTTATGGCTCCTTATTGCAAATTTTATACTGAAGGAACTAGAAAATTTAGGTTACTTACTTTATGCCTTTGCGGATGACTTCAACTTTATCTTCTCTGGTCGTCGGCGTCTAGATCTGGAACGGGAGGCAGCTTCAGCCCTTGCAATTTTTACACAGATCTTGGAATCTTTTCACCTACAGTTGTCGTCTTCAAAATCAAATGCTCTAACATTCGCTAAACCCCATAATTTAAAAAGGAAACCAACAATAAGAATAAACGGAACCAGTGTGCATCATGTGCCCAGTCTGCAGCTTCTTGGGATTGTTATAGATAAGCACCTCAATTGGTTTTCGCATATTAACTTTTTAAAATTGAAACTTATCAAATATTATCATAACTCTACTAGGCTAACTACTAAATCATGGGGCATTAACAATAAAATGTTAAAAATTTGGTACCTAACTATCACAGAAAAAATCATCACTTATGGCGCGGGCATTTGGGGGGGTAATTTAACAAAAGCCGCAAAAGAAAAATTAATCTCAATCCAAAGAATGTTTCTATTGCAATTGTCAAGGGGGTACAGGACCATTTCCAGTGACGCCCTGCAAATCATTACTGGTATTCCTCCCATTACTCTCACTTTAGAATATGAATACAACATTAGTCAAATTTTACACCTTAATAACAATGAAATAACTGCTTTACATTTCCCATGTGCAGTCATTCAACAAAAGACTCCAAGTTGGCAACTCCATCCTTCTGAAGATACTACCCATTTACAAGTAAATCCCTCCCTCAATTCTTTCAAACCTTCTAATTTACTTACGGTGTTCACTGATGGTTCACGTACTGAAACTGGTGTTGGTGCAGCTTTCTGCGCAACGGAAGTAGGAGTCGTGACCCATGAATGGTCCTGTAGACTGGATGACAACAACTCAGTTTTTCAAGCAGAACTATTTGCCATTCACAAAGCTTTGGAATGGACCTCTAATGTTTCTTCCAAAAATCTGATTAAAATTTATAGTGATAGCCTTTCCAGCTTACAGGCCATTAGCGCGTCTAAATCAACAAACCCGCAAGTTTTGGAAATTAAAATCCAGCTGAAACATCTTTTACATAAATCTTCACTTGGTCACGTCTCAGCTCACAAGGGGATCTTTGGTAACGAATATGCGGATACACTTGCTAAAAACGCAACCAGCTTCCCCGTAGTAGACTACTCTCTGCCAGCTCCGCAATCATATGTTAAGAGAATTTTGCACGCAAAACAGTTGGAGCAGTGGCAAGATCACTGGGACTATTCGGAGAAGGGTAGATTCACATATGACCTGGTTCCAAAGGTCTCCTTAGAGCTTCCTCCCCTCTCTCCTGCCGTTACCGCATTCCTTACAGGACATGGCCCATTTAGAGAGTACCTGTATAAATTCCATTGCTCAAGCTCCTCTTTATGCGAATGTGGCGATTTAGCAAGTGCCTCACACTATTACTATACATGCCCACTTACCTCACGCTGGCATATTCGGCGCCCCTTATCAATACCTAAAAATTGGCTAAGTAATATTTTATACCGTCCAGCACTACGTTTAAAATTAAAACAAATATTTAGCTTTTTAATGGATCTTTCAAACAATTAATTCTATTTTCTCTTACCTTAAACAGTTGTCGCGTTGGACATACTATCGCCCCTTGTCGCGTTTTTGGCGATCTGGTCCACCTCAATGTATCTTACTTTTTGTTATCCTTCTATAAGTCGCCCATTGCTCGCGTTTTATTTTCCGGCGACTTGAGTCTACAGACTCATTAATGTAACTTTTTTTTTCTTTTTTTTTCTTTTTCTTTTTTTTTCTTTTTCTTTTTTTTTTTTTTTTTTGAAGACCTTAATAAAGGTGTCCGGGGGGAACATCTATGCTCTACAGACGTGGTCCCCACGTCTGAGCAGTTCCCCTTAGGCAGTCAATATTTTGACCGTCACTGCGCGATGCTTCGGCAATAAGGTGCGTAAGGCTATCGGCAGGCGGAGAGGCCGCTCCGGCAATAGAGCACTAGAGTCCGGAGAAAAGAGGTTCAGTGGCAACATGGATAAACCGGAACATTAAATATTTTGACCGTCACTGCGCGATGCTTCGGTAATATAGCACGTAAGTTCATCGGCATGCGGAGAGGCCGCTCCGGCAGTAGAGCACGATTATCCGGCGAAAGGAAGTCCAGTGGAAACTTAGATAAACCGGAACTTTAAATATTTTGATAGTCACTGCGCGATGCTTCGGCAATATATCGCGTAAGTCCATCGGCAGGCTGGAGCACGAGATTCCGTCGAAAGTAGGTTCAGTGTCAATATGAATAAGCCGGAACATTAAATATTTTGACCGTCACTGCGCGAATCTTCGGCAAGTCCATCGGCAGGCGGCGAGGGCGCTACGGCAATAGAGCACGTTAGTCCGTCGAAAGGAGGTTCCGTGTCAACATGGAAAAGCCTGAACATTAAATATTTAGACCGTCACTGCGTGATGCTTCGGCAATAGGGCACTTAAGTCCTTCGGCAGGCGGAGAGGCCGCTCCGGCAGTAGAGCACGAAAGTCCGGCGAAAGGAGGTTTAGTGGTAACGTAGATAAACTTGAACATTAAGTATCTTGACCGTGACTGCGCAATGCTTCGCCAATACAGCGCGTAAGTCCATCGGTAGGTGGTGGGAACGATCCAGCAATAGAGCACGAGAGTTCGGCGAAAGGAGGTTCAGTGGCAACAGGGATAAGCCGGAACATTAAATATCTTGACCGTCACTGTGCGATGCTTCGTCACTAGAGCGCGTAAGTCCATCGGCACTCGGAGAGGCCGCTCCGGCAATACAGCACGAGAGTCCCGTAGAAGGAGGTTGAGTGACAACATGGATCAACCGGAACATTAAATATTTTGACCGTCACTGCGCGATGCTTCGGCAATATAGCACGTAAGTCCATCGGCAGGCTAGAGCACGAGAGTCCGTAGAAAGAAGGTACAGTGTCAACATGGATAAGCCGGAATATTAAATATTTTAACCGTCACTGCGCAATGCTTCGGCAATAGATCGTGTAAGTCCATCGTCAGGAGGAAATGCCTCTCCGGCAATAGAGCACGAGAGTCCGGCGAACGGAGGTTCAGTGGCCACATAGATAAACAGGAACATTAAATATTTTGACCGTCGCTGCACAATGATTCGGCAATAGAGCGCGTAAGGCCATTGGCAGGCGGTAAGAACGCTCCGGAAATAAAGAACGAGATTCCGACGAATGGAGGTTCAGTGTCAACATGGATAAGCCGGAACATTATATATTTTGACCATCACTGTGCGATACTTCGTCACTAGAGCGCGTAAGTCCATCGGCAGGCGGAGAGGCCGCACCGGCAATAGAGCACGAGAGTCCGGCAGAAGGAGGTTCAGTGGCAACATGGATAAGTTGGAACATTAAATATCTTGACCATCACTGTGCGATACTTCGTCACTAGAGCGCGTAAGTCTATCGGCAGGCGGAGAGGCCGCACCGGTAATAGAGCACGAGAGTCCAGCAGAAGGAGGTTCAGTGTCAACATGGATAAGCCGGACTTTAAATATTTTGATTGTCACTGTGCGATGCTGAAAGGAGTTTCAGTGTCAACATGGATAAATCGGAACATTAAATATCTTGACCGTCACTGCGCGATTCTTCGGCAATAGAACGTGTAAGTCCATCGGCAGGAGGAAATGCCGCTCCGGCAGTAGAGCACGAGAGCACGGCGAAAGGAGGTTTGGTGGCCACATAGATAAACCTGAACATTAAATATTTTGACCGTCGCTGCGCAATGCATCGGCAATAGAGCGCGTAAGGCCATCGGCAGGTGGTAAGGCCGCTCCGGAAATAGAGAACAAGAGTCCGGCGAATGGAGGTTCAGTGTCAACATGGATAAGCCGTAACATTATTTTGACCGTCACTATGCGATGCTTCGTCACTAGAGCGCGTAAGTCCATCGGCAGGCGGAAAGGGTGCTCCGGCAATAGAGCACGAGATTCCGGCGAAAGGAGGTTCAGTAGCAACATGGATAAACCAGAACATTAAATATTTTGACCGTCACTGCGCGATGCTTCGGTAATATAGCACGCAAGTCCATCGGGAGGCTAGAGCACGAGAGTCCGTCGAAAGAAGGTTCAGTGTCAACATGGATAAGCCGGAACATTAAATATTTTGATGGTCACTGCGCGAATCTTCGGCAAGTCCATCGGCAGGCGGAGAGGCCGCTCCGACAATAGAGTACGTGTGTCTGTCGAAAGGAGGTTCAGTGTGAACATGGATAAGCCGGATCATTAAATATTTTGACCGTCACTGCGCGATGCTTCGGCAATATATCACGTAAGTCCATCGGCAAGCTAGAGCACGAGAGTCTGTCGAAAGAAGGTTCAGTGTAACATGAATAAACCGGAATATTAAATATTTTAACCGTCACTGCGCAATGCTTCGGCAATAGAGCGCGTAAGTTCATCGACAGGCGGAGAGGCCGCTCCGGCAATAGAGCACGAGTGTCCGGCGAAAGGAGGATCAGTGGCAACATGGATAAGCCGGAACATTGAATATTTTAATTGTCACTGCGCGATGCTTCGACAATAGAGCGCCTAAGGCCATTGGTAGGCAGAGAGGCTGCTCCTGCAGTAGAGCACGAGAGTCCGGCGAAAGGAGGTTCAGTGACAACATAGATAAACCGGAACATTACATATTTTGACCGTCACTGCGCAATGCTCCGGCAATAGAGCGAGTAATTCCATCGGTAGCCATAGAGGCCGCTCCGGCAATAGAGCACGCGAGTCCGTCGAAAGGAGGTTCAGCGTCAACATGGATAAACCAGAACATTAAATATTTTGACCGTCACTGCGCGATGCTTCGGTAATATAGCACGCAAGTCCATCGGGAGGCTAGAGCACGAGAGTCCGTCGAAAGAAGGTTCAGTGTCAACATGGATAAGGCGGCACATTAAATATTTTGATCGTCACTGCGCGAATCTTCGGCAAGTCCATCGGCAGGCGGAGAGGCCGCTCCGACAATAGAGTACGTGTGTCTGTCGAAAGGAGGTTCAGTGTGAACATGGATAAGCTGGAACATTACGTATTTTGACCGTCACTGCGCGATGATTCGGCAATATAGCACGTAAGTCCATCGGCAAGCTAGAGCACGAGAGTCTGTCGAAAGAAGTTTCAGTGTCACCATGGATAAGCCGGAACATTAAATATTTTAACCGTCACTGCGCAATGCTTCGGCAATATAGAGCGCGTAAGGCCATCGGATGGCGGTAAGGCCGTTCCGGCAATAGAAAACAAGAGTCCGGCGAATTGAGGTTCAGCAGCAACATGGATAAGCCGGAACATTATAGTCACTGTGCGATGCTTCGTCACTATAGCGCGTAAGTCCATCGGCAGGCGGAAAGTGCCCTCAAGCAATAGAGCACGAGAGTCCGGCGAACGGAGCTTCAGTGGCAACATAGATAAAACGGAACATTATATATTTTGACCGTCACTGCGGGATGCTCCGGCAATAAGGCGCGCAAGGCCATCGGCAGGCGGAGAGGCCGCTCCGGCAATAAAGCACTAGAGTCCGGAGAAAAGAGGTTCAGTGGCAACATGGATAAACCGGAACATTAAATATTTTGACCGTCACTGCGCGATGCTTCGGTAATATAGCACGTAAGTTCATCGGCAGGCGGAGAGGCCGCTCCGGCAATAGAGCACGATTATCCGGCGAAAGGAGGTCCAGTGGAAACTTAGATAAACCGGAACTTTAAATATTTTGATAGTCACTGCACGATGCTTCGGCAATATAGCGCGTAAGTCCATCGGCAGGCTGGAGCACGAGATTCCGTCGAAAGTAGGTTCAGTGTCAATATGAATAAGCCGGAACATTAAATATTTTGACCGTCACTGCGCGAATCTTCGGCAAGTCCATCGGCAGGCGGCGAGGGCGCTGCGGCAATAGAGCACGTTAGTCCGTCGAAAGGAGGTTCAGTGTCAACATGGAAAAGCCTGAACATTAAATATTTAGACCGTCACTGCGTGATGCTTCGGCAATAGGGCACTTAAGTCCTTCGGCAGGCGGAGAGGCCGCTCCGGCAGTAGAGCACGAATGTCCGGCGAAAGGAGGTTTAGTGGTAACGTAGATAAACTTGAACATTAAGTATCTTGACCGTGACTGCGCAATGCTTCGCCAATACAGCGCGTAAGTCCATCGGTAGGCGGTGGGAACGATCCAGCAATAAAGCACGAGAGTTCGGCGAAAGGAGGTTCAGTGGCAACAGGGATAAGCCGGAACATTAAATATCTTGACCGTCACTGTGCGATGCTTCGTCAGTAGAGCGCGTAAGTCCATCGGCACTCGGAGAGGCCGCTCCGGCAATACAGCACGAGAGTGCCGTAGAAGGAGGTTGAGTGACAACATGGATAAACCGGAACATTAAATATTTTGACCGTCACTGCGCGATGCTTCGGCAATATAGCACGTAAGTCCACCGGCAGGCTAGAGCACGAGTGTCCGTAGAAAGAAGGTACAGTGTCAACATGGATAAGCCGGAATATTAAATATTTTAACCGTCACTGCGCAATGCTTCGGCAATAGATCGCGTAAGTCCATCGTCAGGAGGAAATGCCTCTCCGGCAATAGAGCACGAGAGTCTGGCGAACGTTAGGTTCAGTGGCCACATAGATAAACCGGAACATTAAATATTTTGACCGTCGCTGCACAATGATTCGGCAATAGAGCGCGTAAGGCCATCGACAGGCGGAGAGGCCGCTCCGGCAATAGATCACTAGAGTCCAGCGAAATGAGGTTCAGTGGCAACATGGATAAACCGGAACATTAAATATTTTGACCCACACTGCGAAATGCTTGTTGTGACGAAAATGGTCGCCACATACATACTCAAAGGTCGCGTGAAAGTAGATAGTGATTAGTACAAAAGAATATAAATATCACCTCGTCATGCGTTGTGAAATGACAAAATGAGGTAATATTAAAATAAATAAAATAGGAAGAGAATAATTTTGGCAATAACCGCGGGAACGCATTATTTAACGTACTCTCAATCTTACTGAATTATTTCGAGTACTCAATTAAATAAATGCGTAAAATGAACCATGAGAGGTTTAAAAAGGAGTAGACAAGAAAGAAAAGGAAAAGAAAACATTTTAAAATTAAAATTGGAAGTTATGATAGGTATAAAGTGAAATATAATTATATTTTAAGAAAATGATGATTTTAGCAACTCATTTTAAAATAAATAGACATCTGTCGATATCATTCTTCAACATTATCATACGAAACACTAAATATTCATTCCTGAAACCAAGCGCGCACCTGAAATAAAAATTTTAACTTAAATGCGCGTACCTGTAAAATAAAATAAAATTTTCAACTTAAGCTTATCTGTAAAATGAAATCTTTTAAGGATTGAAGAGCATGAGATTCCCCAAAATAAAACATGACAAACTCCATTTAAAAATTTGACAGAGTCTAGAAGTATACTTTTAACAATACTTTTAATAGTAAAATTTTAATCCCATACAACAGTATATTTTCCTTATAATTTTTTTTACAACAATTATTACCGAACAATTTCCATTTTAGATTTTCAATCATTAATTAAGATTATTTTTTTTTTTTATTACATAGGTATATTAAGTTAGAATATGTTATCCATTGGAAAATGGTGAGAATGTGCTATAAGCTAACATTTCTTATTTTAAATTTGCTTATCGCTAATAAATCCATTTTCTAAATTAGATTAATGAATGTAAGCATAAAATTAAAATATATATTTTAAGAGTAAACCAACATGTAGTGGATTGTCCACGAATAAATTTTAGTTTTCAAACTTTATAAAATATAGCAGAACAAGGATAAAAGGAACCAGCAAATGCATATATATTTATTTTAATTAATGTCATAAAATTTTGGCTCACCCAATCATACTGGCTTGATGAAATCCTCTCAGATACCTCCTTTGCTCTGCGACTCCGTACCGTCCAGCATTCTCATTGCCGGCGAGGGCTTCCATTTTTAATGATTCACTACGTGACCATAACTTTCTCTTCCAAGGACCCTGGTTATCAGTGACGGGAAATGCTCTCTCGTCCCACGTAGCCCCCTTTGTTACTAGGCTCCCGTACTCTATTTTTATTGGCTGTTATAGCCATCCGTGTACCAGACTTTTCGTGGGCCTTCCAGCATCTTCTCGAATTTTCTCCATGACAATGAGGAGCCAACGTGACAAATAGCTGTCACTTTTTTGTAAACAAGGTGACCAAATTAAGAAAAAAAAAACTGGTTCCATTTTAACTCTTGCCTTTAATAACTTACCTATTAATTTTATTACATTTTAACTTTTGGATTTTAATGTGAATAATAGAAAGCTTTAAAATGATACTAAATATTAAATTATTATTTTAATAATTTTGAAAAGAATAAAATAATGAGTAATTCTTTATAGTTAGTATATTCATATATAAAAATAATTAAATTATTGCTGCATAATTGTAAAATATAGAATAAAAAAGGATGTTGTAAAAATATCATTACAACATTCTCACCACTTTCCTTAAAAAAAAAAGGAAAAAAAAAGAATTTTTTTGTGCCGGGTTGACATCCATCACAGCTTTTCCTGGTGTAGTCAAATCTTCGCGTCCCTTCTTCTTCTTCCAATTTCTCTGTAAAAACTCTTGAAAAACAATAATATTAGAAAGTCCTTTTATAATATGGTGTCCATATTGTTTGTGTATGTGGGTGTGGTGTGTGGGTGAGCCATGTGTATGATAATATTTTTTTTTTTTTTTAAATGTATATATATGCATATGCTGGTTAACACAAAAATAAAGCAATTAAATTTTAAATAATATTATTATTATCATCACTTTACCAAATTTTAAATTCCTGAAACATGCCTAAAACGCGTGTCCGAGGTAGGAACCAACATTCTTACAAATAAAATATTATTATTTACATATTTTTATTTTATTACAAACACAAAATTACACCAACTATGTATACATAAATATATTACCTTTTCTTTAAATAATTATTTATTTATTTAATTTGTAGTATTTAATGCTTTATAATGATTTCTTTTTTCATAATATATATATATACTACATATGCATTGCCAAGAAAATCGAAAGTAAAAAAAAAATATACTCAGTTTCATTCACCATACTGAAAAAGATTTCTGAATCCCTGAAACAACCCTTTTAAATGCGATCAAGAAAAACATCCCTTACTACCTAACTTAATCCATCACTTTCCTGACATGTGTGCAACGCGCATCAACGTTCAAGGACATACAGGGATGAGATTTTTCTGCTCCGAGAAGTGACTAATGAGGAAAAAGGGTGCTGAATTCTCTCGTGCACCAATTGTTTCCTCCATCTTCTGTACATGATAAATGTAAATATGTCTTAATAATAGTAGTCACAAGTTACTAGGTTTTTTTTTTTTGTTTTTTTTACTTACTTAGTATTTCATTATTTACCTAATCTTATTAGTGCCACTTAAATTTTAAAAATTTTATAGAGGGAATGATTTTTAAAAGTTTTCCGAAAATGATAATAATAATAATTATTATTATTATCATTATTATTTTTTTAAGCTAAAATATTTTATACAACAAATATAATTTATCATTATTAACATCATTATTAACATCTAATTTATATATTTATTTTCATAATTTAATATATTTTGGTAAACTGAAATTCAATTGTTACATTTTATACAGAGCCTAATATATCCGAAATAAAATTCCGAATATGCACTTTGGTACACAATGTACCAATTAAATGTAAAATATTATAGCATGAATATTTTATACAATTATAGTAAGATAAATATAAAAGAAAAGTTATAACTGCTACCATATTCCAAGCTCAATTTACCATCATAAAATTTGGTTATGCACGTCAGAACGTCATAACAGTTATCACAAATAAAATTAGGATAAAAATATACATTTAGAGAAATGATACACTTAAAATATAAATTTAAGAAAGTGGGAAATAATTTTAAAATTCGTAAAAAAAATAGAACGTAACACATACATATAAATTCAATATTGAAGAAAATTTTTAAATGCGTGTGTTTACATCATGTTTCACATTAGCTGGTTGATAGCACTGTATTTTCCGTGTATGAAATAAGTGAAATCAAGTGCGAGTGAAAAAGCGCGACAAATCATGCATAGAGACAAACAATGACCTGATATCAAGGCGTAATTATATATATATTTTTGTTGTCGCAGCAGATTTAAAATCGCACACATCGTGAGTGTATAAAGTGTTGTGCTCCTGAACCAAAATGTGATTAACAAAAATGCAAATCATACAATTAATTTTTTCAATAATCAAATTAATTACTTAGTTTTGATAATTTAAATTTTAGCTTTTAATTTAGCAAAAAAAAAAAAATCCTTCTAAAATAAATTATTATAATATTTATACATTTGTTTATTTATTTTATTTTAAACTACATTCATTTTTGAAATGCAATGAATTATCTACAAACAAATTAATGGTAAATAACTTATGATAATTTCTAAATAAGGCATTAGTTATTTATTTTATAAGAATTTATTAAAACAAATTATAGACAATATACATTTTGAACAAAATATTTTTTTTTATTAAGCTCAAATTTAGTTTATTTGCCTATTTATTTTAATTATTAATTAATATTTATTATTTTTATAATTTAGTAAGTAATTATATGTATTTTGATAAATCTCAATGTCATTCCAATTCCACAGAATACTTTTGCATTTTATTGCCTGCAATCAAAATGTACCCGGAATAAAGAAATTCAACAGAAAAGGAATGTCATCGCTTATAAAGCAAAATACTATTGAAATTTTATGAAATTTTAACATACTGTTTATAATTTATTTACTTATTTTATAATTATTATTTTAATTAATTCTATTTTTATATCTTTATACTAATTTACTTAGTTATGCAATGTTTTATTACCATTATTTATTTCACTGCCTTAGGTTAATACAATAAAAAATGATTTCGATTTTTCAAAATTTTTATATCAAAGTCCATATTTTGTTTATAAATCATTTCATAACATTTTATAATTATACAATTAATTGAAATATTTATGTTATTTTAATTATAAAGCTTCCTTGATAGTTGCTTATTTATTCATTAATCCATCTACTTATTTATTTATTTATTTATTTTTATATCTTTTTTTTTTTGTGACTTGTACAGTGTAAATACCCAATGTCAAAATTCTGTGTTTACAAAACGTGTATCTTTCCCAAATGAAATAAGCAAGGAAAGACAAAATATAATTCATAATTTAGTTAATCATAAATTTTCGTGAAGTTCTATCCCAATGACAATCTATTTGAGATAAATATGTAAACAAGAACAGGCAAACATAAATGTGAGTTTTGCCAAGTGAAGTAGTGTAGTGTTTCTCCTTAGAATGAAGAAAAAAATTTTATTTCGTTGAATAATTGTGTATGTTTTGAAAAATTTTATTACCGAATTAATAAAATTTTATGAAGAATTTTTGTGAGTCTCTGCAGATGCGTGTACAAATCCACATAATTTTCTAGAATCAACCTGATTCATGCGATCTTTCGCCATCAATATTTTTAATTATTAAACCTATCGATACGATGCTGAGCAGTGGAAATTAAATATGCATAAAATATGCTTGAAGTGTGTGTATGACCTACAGATTCTCGTGTGTATTAAGTGTAATTTCACAAAATGAAGGTGTAATTATATGTTGCCATAAATATATGTTGCCATAAATATTCAGTCTTTACCAAGAAAAATTTTGCTTTAACTAGCAAATAAATACAATTCTGACACATAAATAAAAATGACAATATTTATAGGGATAATTATCATCAGAATTAACTCTAATAATTTTCAAGGTATCGAATATGAAATCCCATATAGCATTTTCATAATCATACATAAATGAGCTGTGTTTAACAAAAAAAACTATACATAAATACATAAATACATGTTTCACACAATGATAATTTTTATATCATTTTTCTTATTATCATTTTTCATTTTCATTTATTTCTTTCTTTCTTTTTATCATAACTTTTTGTTTTTATATCAATCATAATAAAATATATGTTAAACACTGATACTGATGTTTTCAATTCTCCAACCCATTGGCTCCTTCGTTTCCTCTCTTAAATCATTAAGCAAGTAATGTATAAGCGAAGTACGTTAACCACATTGTCCTATGCCACTAGCAAGCTTTAGGAGGGGAAAATTTTGCTTCAAAAAGCGGCGACCTTGGCCAAAAATGACCTTGTCATTATTACGGAGAAAATAAAATGAAAACAACTTGGAAATTGGTTAGGAGCTGTTAAATAAAAAATACACAAAAACAGCAATAGTTTATGACGTCTACCTGCATAATCAATATGCTTAAATTCCCATTAAGTAAACTAAATAGTTTAAATCAGTACTAACTCATTTATGATACAGAATAAAATGACAACAATTTGCCTTTCCCTTGGCAGTAAATAAATGCTTAAAAAGGAAAAATTCGCTGATTTTTATTTTCCCGAAGGAATATTTCAAGTATCCGAAAATGAAACAGAGCAAAAATTTTGATATAAAATTTCAAAATAAATATAATTTAATTCTTCTTATTCATTTATTTTCTTTTTTTTTTTATATTTTTTTATCTCAATTTCATACTTAAATCATGTTGCTCCATCTTAGCATTCATCAAATTTTTTTTTTTTATTTATTTTATTTTACTTGGCATATATTTAATTTTTTTTTTGCATTAATTTTACTGTAAAATTCGAACAAAATCCTACTTGCAAAATTCCAAAATCCATATAATGTACATTAGATCCAAAGTTGCAATAAAAAATTGCTATCAGTGAAATTTTTACACTTTTAAAGAAATTTCTGTTTTTTTTATTACATTTTAATATCAAATATTAATATAATATTCAATCAAACATTAATATACCTGATTTAATTACACATAAACACAAAATTTTTTATATCTTATGGTGTAATTACCAAAACTTTTATGCACAGTTGCATTGAATTATAAAATTTACTAAAATAAATTTATTTTGAAAAAAAAAAAACATACTCCTGTTTTAATGAATACAGTCATATTATTTTGACTTTCATTATCATTATAAATAAAAATTCATGCTCAAATAATTAGACACACATTACACATGATTTTTGTTTAAGATGAACACTAAATATTGTTACATATATATAATTTCCATTTAGTATTATTGTTAACAATAATGAATAATTCTTTTTTTAAATAAAACTCTTATATTTATTTTTTATAAATATAGTAACTTTTACTTCACAAACAACATAATAGACTAATTGTTCATCCATGTACATGCAATGTTTGGTTCCCATCTCGGTAAATGAAATTCAAAGTGAAATCTGACTATTTTGCCATCTTTATTCATTTTTTTTATACACCTTCACTTATTATATTTTATTTTAGTATTATTTCCTTATTTATTTACTTATTTATTTATTTATTTTTTTTTATTATTATTATTATTTTTTAGTTTCTTTAGAATTAATACATTACTTTAAATACTTTTAATTTGCAGATTTACTTTAAAGAGTAAAATAAAATTATGACCAAATAAAATAAGAAAAATTTTATAGAGACATAGATTAAATGAGAGATTTTTTTTTTACAAGAAATAAAACAGCAAGAAAAAGAAAACTCCTGAGTCATAGGTACCATTAAATTAAGGTATGTTGTGACGAAAATGGTCGCCACATACATACTCAAAGGTCGCGTGAAAGTAGATAGTGATTAGTACAAAAGAATATAAATATCACCTCGTCATGCGTTGTGAAATGACAAAATGAGGTAATATTAAAATAAATAAAATAGGAAGAGAATAATTTTGGCAATAACCGCGGGAACGCATTATTTAACGTACTCTCAATCTTACTGAATTATTTCGAGTACTCAATTAAATAAATGCGTAAAATGAACCATGAGAGGTTTAAAAAGGAGTAGACAAGAAAGAAAAGGAAAAGAAAACATTTTAAAATTAAAATTGGAAGTTATGAGAGGTATAAAGTGAAATATAATTATATTTTAAGAAAATGATGATTTTAGCAACTCATTTTAAAATAAATAGACATCTGTCGATATCATTCTTCAACATTATCATACGAAACACTAAATATTCATTCCTGAAACCAAGCGCGCACCTGAAATAAAAATTTTAACTTAAATGCGCGTACCTGTAAAATAAAATAAAATTTTCAACTTAAGCTTATCTGTAAAATGAAATCTTTTAAGGATTGAAGAGCATGAGATTCCCCAAAATAAAACATGACAAACTCCATTTAAAAATTTGACAGAGTCTAGAAGTATACTTTTAACAATACTTTTAATAGTAAAATTTTAATCCCATACAACAGTATATTTTCCTTATAATTTTTTTTACAACAATTATTACCGAACAATTTCCATTTTAGATTTTCAATCATTAATTAAGATTATTTTTTTTTTTATTACATAGGTATATTAAGTTAGAATATGTTATCCATTGGAAAATGGTGAGAATGTGCTATAAGCTAACATTTCTTATTTTAAATTTGCTTATCGCTAATAAATCCATTTTCTAAATTAGATTAATGAATGTAAGCATAAAATTAAAATATATATTTTAAGAGTAAACCAACATGTAGTGGATTGTCCACGAATAAATTTTAGTTTTCAAACTTTATAAAATATAGCAGAACAAGGATAAAAGGAACCAGCAAATGCATATATATTTATTTTAATTAATGTCATAAAATTTTGGCTCACCCAATCATACTGGCTTGATGAAATCCTCTCAGATACCTCCTTTGCTCTGCGACTCCGTACCGTCCAGCATTCTCATTGCCGGCGAGGGCTTCCATTTTTAATGATTCACTACGTGACCATAACTTTCTCTTCCAAGGACCCTGGTTATCAGTGACGGGAAATGCTCTCTCGTCCCACGTAGCCCCCTTTGTTACTAGGCTCCCGTACTCTATTTTTATTGGCTGTTATAGCCATCCGTGTACCAGACTTTTCGTGGGCCTTCCAGCATCTTCTCGAATTTTCTCCATGACAATGAGGAGCCAACGTGACAAATAGCTGTCACTTTTTTGTAAACAAGGTGACCAAATTAAGAAAAAAAAAAACTGGTTCCATTTTAACTCTTGCCTTTAATAACTTACCTATTAATTTTATTACATTTTAACTTTTGGATTTTAATGTGAATAATAGAAAGCTTTAAAATGATACTAAATATTAAATTATTATTTTAATAATTTTGAAAAGAATAAAATAATGAGTAATTCTTTATAGTTAGTATATTCATATATAAAAATAATTAAATTATTGCTGCATAATTGTAAAATATAGAATAAAAAAGGATGTTGTAAAAATATCATTACAACAATGCTTCCGCAATAGAGCGCGTAAATCTATCGGCAAGCGGAGAGGCCGCTCCGGTAACAGAGCACGTTAGTCCGGCGAAAGGAGGTTCAGTGGCAACATGGATAAACCGGAACATTAAACATTTTGACCGTCACAGAACGATGCTTCGGCATTATAGCACGTATGTCCATCGGCAAGCTAGAGCACGAGAGTCTGTCGAAAGAAGGTTCAGTGTCAACATGGATAAGACGGATCATTAAATATTTTGACCGTCACTGCGCGAATCTTCGGCAAGTCCATCGTCAGGCGACGAGGCCGCTCCGGCAATAGAGCACGTTAGTCCGTCGAAAGGAGGTTCAGTGTCAACATGGATAAGCCTGAACATTAAATATTTAGACAGTCACTGCGCGATGCTTCGGCAATAGGGCACTTAAGTCCTTCGGCAGGCGGAGAGGCCGCTGCGGCAGTAAGTAAGTAAGTAAGTAAGCACCCACCCTGGGAACCCGCTTTTGGCTTATGGTTGGGTGTAACCCCCAAGCCCAGGGTAGGGAAAAGTTTTACTACCTGCGGAACCCTTTGAAAACAAATAAGTTTTAAGATTAATTATAACTATTCTAAATATTGTTATGTACAAACGAGGGTTTATAGATTGCCCACAACTTTTTAAAGTTAAGTGTTCATATAAGTTCATGTATAAGTTCATACACCTTGTAGTTATAACTAGTCCCATCAAAACCAGCCACCACCACCAAGGCCACTAGTGCCTGGACTGGAAATGTCATTCCTGTATTTAATCTGATTCATAAAGGTGGGGCATTGTGTTGAGTTCGCTGTGTGCTTATAATAATTTGGTAAGTTTATACAATTTGCACAGTTTCTGAGATCCTGTTTGTTTATATTCGTACAACTAGTGGTCTGATGACCCATCGCACAGAATGCGCATATTGAATTTCTCCTGCAGTTACTTTCGGAGTGTCCGTACAATTGACAGTTCGCACACCTGATGATTGGCCTGTAAGGATGAATCCTGCAGTTTCGTAATCCCACATTTATAAGTTCCATGCTCAAAAGTGTGTCTGAAGTTGCCTTGTCTACCTCGAGGAGCAGTTGATAATATCTTGACGAAGTTTTTTGTATTACTTATTGAATCTGGATGTATGAACTTTTCTTTATGTTTGGATGTTGCTTTATTTGATTTATAAGATATTCTCCCTGTGTATCTTTTGGAATACCTATAATGATAATTCTTTTAGTGTTATGTTTTCTGTATTGTATTTCCGTGATACTTTTTATATCTTCTATTTTTTCTATATGTTGATATATTTCTAGTAACTGCGATTCTTGTTGGGTTTTTACAATTATAGCTTTTCTGTTTTTAGATGTTCTGCTATAGAATAATGGCAAATGTTCTAATTGCAATAATTTTGCAGTAATTATTCCTTGGATTTCTGATATTTTTGATCCTTCAAGACCCTTTATGAGAATTGCTGCTTCTGTATAATTGTCCTGTTCCCTTATGGAATTATCTGTTGTTATTTCTTCTCTATAGCTATTGGTTATTTTTAATGTTGTTTCTTCTAACAGTTTTTCCAATCTATAAAGCTTTTCTTCAATCCGTTTAAGTTCTGTTTCTTTTGTTAGGCTTATACTATGCTGCTCCTCCTGGGAGTAATATTCACTTTTTGTATCCTGTATTTCCCCGAGTTCCGAGGTTACATCATTCTTGTCTTCTCGCAGATGTGTCTCATTACTAACTTGCTCGTTTATTTTGTCTTCTTTTGAGTTTTTGGTTGTTTGAGTATATTTTTCTTTAATTTTTGGATGGTTTGTTATTGTTTCTTTATTATGAAGCTGCTTCTTATTAGTCTTATTTTTTTGTAGTTGTTGTAATTCTTTGTGTAGATTGTCAATTTTTGTAGATTTATTTGTTATTTAATTCTGTTAATTTTTCTTCTAATTTAATTAGTTTTTCTAGTATTATAGAGTTAGTTTCTTTTTCTTTTTCATATCTATTTTGCAGTACATTCATTTTTTCTTCCAATTCTTGTTGTTTAATCTTTTCTTCATTAAGTATTTCTTCTTTTTCAGTTAACATGTCCTCGTAAGCATTTATTTCATTTTGTTTTTCCCTTATTATTTTTTCTAGTAATATTTTCTCATTATTTGCATAGGTTATTTTATCTTCCAAGTTAATCGACTGATTATTTTTACCATTTATTATGCACATCCGCTCGTCAAAATCACTTTTCTCTTCTTCTTCTAGGAATTTGTTTTCTTTATCTACGGTCTCGCAGTCAGTATCCCCTTCACCCGAGGAAAGATATCCTTCATCTGTATTAGGTTCTTCATCTGACCCTTCAACTTTTTCTTCGTCAGACTCCGATGAGCTGTAATGCCCGTATTGCTGAAAGTCTCTCTCAAATTCATCCTCACTAAGACTGTCATCTTGTTTAAGACGGATAAAGTTGCCTGTTTCTATTCTTTCTTTTATTTTATGATATGCAACAATCAAATTTAAATGGTCGTATATTGCGAAATTTGAGTCATCGTTTATGTCTACGGAGTTAAATTTATCTTGTAGTCTAGATGCTCTATGATTTGTAATATTGTTGTGTAATTTGTACACTTTTTCGTTCTGGGCTGTATAATATGGACTTTCATTGTACTTTCTTGTTTCCATTGCAATTCCATGCTCTAATTGTAGTTGGAAGAATTTTACTGTTTTGTGCCATTTTTTGTTTTTCTTTTTATAGTGATATAATCTCTGCAAGACTCTATGAATTAGTATATTATGATCGTGCATCTGGAGTTCATGATATGGACTTTCTTCATAGTTTTCATTTTCCACCGCCTTGATGTGCGCCAACTGTCTGAGTAATTCATCCCTGTATAGATTATAACAAAGTGTTTGATTCTTTTTATGAAGTATTATAAGTTTCTTGATACTCTCGTATGTAAAGAAGGCATTTATATTTTCACTTATTCCACAGATACTTGATATGGTTGTTAATTTCATGTCACATCCTTCTGGCGATTGGGACGGTGTTGCCATCATTGTAGTTAATACAGAAGCAGGTTTTCAAATAATTTAGTTAGTTACTTATATTTGGAGAGATAAATTATCTTGGGTATGATATAGTTTTAACCGTGATTTATCAAATTCCAGGATATAAATTTTTAAATAATATAAGATAGATAATATATAAATTTATAAATTATTGGAGATAAAGATCAGGGGCCCACTAGGCCCCCGCCATACATCTTTGAAAGAAAGGGATATAGATAGTTAAAAGCAAAAACCAGTGGTCGTAACCACCGAAAATGACTAAGAGAAAATTAAGAGCCGAAAAGTAAAAGGGGGAGGATTTGAAGAATAAATAAAACAAAATAAAATAATAAAATAAAGGAAAGCAATTTTAATAACCAAATATAAAAAAATGGGGGGGGGGGGGTATGTGCCCCTGCCTCTCATGCCACCGTGACCATGCACTTGAATTAAAAGTAATAAACTTCCTTTTTACCAGACCAGCACTCTTGCTGGCATAATATGTATTCTTTCATAACCTGTTATTTAGTATAGATTATTTGTTGTAAGTTAATTGAAGTTTTACAAAAATAATAAGTATCATGATCCATCGAAAACATTAAATTACCAAGCTTTAAAATAATTTACACTTATACAAATGTAACTTTTGATATTAATAACAGTGCTAAGTGAAAAAGTATTAAGTGGGAACAAGAATGTAAGGCATGTGAAGTATGACCCAAATTTATTAAGCAATTACATTTTTAGGCAGTGAAATGTGTGCAAGTTCAGAAAATTTAAAATGGGAACACTACTGTTGGCAACCTCCAATACATTCAAGAAAAAGCCAGAGTAATAGCCCAATAATCAAAATGTTGCTAATATTAAGGAAATGAGTGCTAATAATAAAAGTGTTTAGTTGGATCAAGAGTATATGTCATATGAGAGATCCCAATGAAAAGCTCAAAAGAATAACTCAGATAATAAAAAAGTAGTCAATGTTAGGCAAAAAAATGTGTGCGAGGTCAAATATTTAAAATGGGAACAAAACTGTTGGCAACCTCTAGTACATTCCAGAAAAAAACAGAGAAATAACCCAATAAATAAAAAAGTTGCTATTGTTAAGGATAAAAAATATTAAATGTAAAAATGTTTATTGGGATCAAGAAAATATGTCATATGAGTTATCCTAGTGAAAAAATCAGAAGTATAACTCAAATAATAAAAAAGAAGTCAATGTTAAGCTTAGAAATGAGTGCAAGGTCAAAAAAAAAATTAGTGGGATCAATATTGCTGGCAACCCCTAGTACAATCAAGAAAAAACCAGAAAAATATCTTAATAATTGTAAAAGTTGCCAATGTTAAGGAAAAACCTTAACAACTTATAAAAAGTGTAAAATGTGACTTGGGACTGTTATAACAGTCGAAAATGAATGTAAATTAGAAAAAACCATGTCTCTAGCCCAATTAGGAAAAAAGTAGCAATTGTTATAGATAAGGGAGGGGGGGGGGGCAAAATTGGTGCAAAAGATGGTGACAGTAGAAATAATAGTAAAGTAATTAAAAAAGTGTCAAAAATATGACAGTAACAAAAATAAAAGCTATAATAATGAAGAGCCCCATTTGACCCCTCCCCGGCAGGCCCCGAACTGTGCTAGAGCGCAGCAGAATACCCCTACGATCAATACTTTACGAGTTATTTAGCATTTTATGCAATAATTCAGATGTATAATACACCCATCAGAAACAAAATGGCGTGTTTTAGTAATTAGATGGCAAACCCAGT
The DNA here is from genome assembly GCA_963932465.1 of Maratus speciosus. Lineage (NCBI taxonomy): Eukaryota > Metazoa > Arthropoda > Arachnida > Araneae > Salticidae > Maratus > Maratus speciosus. The sequence goes on along the minus strand of OZ010795.1, from coordinate 145,807,234 downwards.
AGTTAATTATTGTACTAAAAGTTGGAGACCTTCCTGTACATGTTGCCATCGAAAAATTAGTTAAATAATCATATTTAGTATTTTATTGTAATTAATTTATGTATTATTTTAAGGCTTTGAGAGAATTTTTTTTTTTTTTTTGAGAAACAAAATGGAGGATGTTCTTTAACATCCGATGATTTTGGGACTTTTATAAGTTATTCCAGGTGTGGACTCTACAGATTTTGTATTTCTTAGATGTCATTCATAGTTTTGTTTTAGAAAGAGCTGGTAGGCTTTTAAATAGATTTACTATTAACATTGCATTTCCCATAGGGAAAATACGTGGCCAATAATGGCGGTTTACTGACCTGAAAAGGGCTAAGTAGTTGTAACTAATCACTGAACTTTAAGTTGGTTTGGCGTCAATTGTATTAACTCAAGTGTAAAGGCAACCTACTTGAATTTTCAATTATTTTAAAGCATTAATATTGACTTGCCTTATAGGACACGAATTGTGTGAGAGCAACCAGTGTCCACCCAACCGCTCCAAATCAAAAAATACCAATTTTAAAATTAAAATTAAAGGTACTTCTAGGAATTCAAAGTTAAAACAATTAGTACCGCTAAAAAGAGTAAAGATTCAACTTTCAGAATATGTAAATGTATAAAAGATCGGTACATAAGTAGTAGTTAAAAAATTAAATTTAAAAAGTAAACAACCTAATACATTCCTATGGGAAATCGGAAAAATTTCTTCAAAAAATGACACTTTTTCAAAAGTCAATTAAAAAAATCAAATTGTCCTAGAGAGACATGGGTGGAGGCGGAGAAAAGCGAAAAGTTCAAAATATCGAGATCTGGCGTTAGTTTTTCAAAATAATAAAGAGATCATAAAAATTAAGCTATGTTAAAAGTATAGAATATTCCTCCAGAATCCCATGTTTCTCTATGGGAATGAGGGTTACTTCAGATTTCAAAAATCACAAAAAAGAACACTATTTAAAATAATCATTTGGCATAGTAAATATCAATATTTTTGGACATAATAGGTATCAAATTAAAGCTTGTAATCTTATCTAAGTGAAAAATACAATATATTATCATTTTGAACAGTTTTAGGTAGATTTTAAGACAATAGAATTCCATTGTTTATCCCATGTTAAGTCTATGGGAAAAATGTTCAAAAATTGCAGTTTTTCATGTAAAGTTTAAAGGGAAAAAACTAAACGTTAACTTAAAACCAATGGTACTAAAATGATCTACGTTCTTTAATTAAGGTGAATGAAACAATAGATTTTAGATTTCTGAAAGATTTAGTTGTTATAGAAGGTTCTGAAAATTGTCATTATTTGAAAATGGCTCCAAAATTTTGAAAGTAATTTAAAGAATTTATGTTAAAATTAATAGAAAAAATGACTAAGAGTTACAAGATAGGACTCAAAAGAGAGATAAGAAGATGGTCAAGGTCAAATGAGCCATTAAAAAACATTATAGGTAACTTAACATGGTCAAAATTGCAATGGAATTCTATTGTTTTTTCCCATGTTATCTCTATGGGAGAAAAACATGAAAACTTCACTTTTTAAGTTGGATATTTAAGGGTTAAAACTTGATGAAAACTTTATGAAAATGGTATCAAAATAATCTACAGAGTTTAATTGACACAAAATGAGCAATTTATTTGAGTTATCAATTAGTTATGTGTATCTTATAAGCATATTTAAAACACTTTAATTTGAAAATGGCTCAAATTAAACAAAAAGTGCATGGTAATTAATGGGTTAATTTTATATGAAAACCTGTGCCCGGAAGGACAAACTAGGTATTAAAATGATCACAAGAGTATGTAGAATCTAAATTTATCAAGTTTAAAAAGTTTTGACGTAGTTAAACGGGCACGAGAAGCATCTGAATAGGTGGCAAAACCTGGTTCAAGGAGAAATCGAAAGTAAAGAAGAAGAAAGTTCAACTACATATTTCTCCTGAACCCCTACACATAACTACACATACCACATATCATTTTAATCAGCATTTAAAGAAGAAGAGAAAGATATATGACACAAGGCTCTAGCTTACCCCATTCCTTAAATATTTACATTTCCATCGGAGCAAAATTTGAGCGATGCTTCATGGACCACAGTATAGAAAACCCTTTTGCTGCGGCAGTAGAGCACGAAAGTCCGGCGAAAGGAGGTTTAGTGGTAACGTAGATAAACTTGAACATTAAGTATCTTGACCGTGAGTGCGCAATGCTTCGCCAATACAGCGCGTAAGTCCATCGGTAGGCGGTGGGAACGATTCAGCAATAAAGCACGAGAGTTCGGCAAAAGGAGGTTCAGTGGCAACAGGGATAAGCCGGAACATTAAATATCTTGACCGTCACTGTGCGATGCTTCGTCACTAGAGCGCGTAAGTCCATCGGCACTCGGAGAGGCCGCTCCGGCAATACAGCACGAGAGTCCGGTAGAAGGAGGTTGAGTGACAACATGTATAAACCGGAACATTAAATATTTTGGCCGTCACTGCGGGATGCTTCGGCAATAAGGCGCGCAAGGCCATCGGCAGGCGGAGAGGCCACTCCGGCAATAGAGCACTAGAGACCAGCGAAATGAGGTTCAGTGGCAACATGGATAAACCGGAACATTAAATATTTTGACCCACACTGCGAAAAGCTTCCGCAATAGAGCGCGTAAATCTATCGGCAGGCGGAGAGGCCGCTCCGGTAACAGAGCACGTTAGTCCGGCGAAAGGAGGTTCAGTGGCAACATGGATAAATCGGAACATTAAATATTTTGACCGTCACAGAACGATGCTTCGGCATTATAGCACGTATGTCCATCGGCAAGCTAGAGCACTAGAGTCTGTCGAAAGAAGGTTCAGTGTCAACATGGATAAGACGGATCATTAAATATTTTGACCGTCATTGCGCGATGCTTCGGCAATATAGCACGTACGTCCATCGGTAAGCTGGAGCACGAGAGTCTGTCGAAAGAAGGTTCAGTGTCAACATGGATAAGGCGGAACATTAAATATTTTAACCGGCACTGCGCAATGCTTCGGCAATTCAGCACGTAAGTTCATCGGCAGGCGGAGAGGCCGCTCCGGCAATAGAGCACGATTATCCGGCGAAAGGAGGTCCAGTGGAAACTTAGATAAACCGGAACTTTAAATATTTTAATCGTCCTTGCACGATGCTTCGGCAATATAGCACGTAAGTCCATCGGCAGGCTGGAACACGAGATTCCGTCGAAAGTAGGTTCAGTGTCAATATGAATAAGCCGGAACATTAAATATTTTGACCGTCACTGCGCGAATCTTCGGCAAGTCCATCGTCAGGCGACGAGGCCGCTCCGGCAATAGAGCACGTTAGTCTGTCGAAAGGAGGTTCAGTGTCAACATGGATAAGCCTGAACATTAAATATTTAGACCGTCACTGCGCGATGCTTCGGCAATAGGGCACTTAAGTCCTTCGGCAGGCGGAGAGGCCGCTGCGGCAGTAGAGAACGAAAGTCCGGCGAAAGGAGGTTTAATGGTAACGTAGATAAACTTGAACATTAAGTATCTTGACCGTGAGTGCGCAATGCTTCGCCAATACAGCGCGTAAGTCCATCGGTAGGCGGTGGGAACGATTCAGCAATAAAGCACGAGAGTTCGGCGAAAGGAGGTTCAGTGGCAACAGGGATAAGCCTGAACATTAAATATCTTGACCGTCACTGTGCGATGCTTCGTCACTAGAGCGCGTAAGTCCATCGGCACTCGGAGAGGCCGCTCCGGCAATACAGCACGAGAGTCCGGTAGAAGGAGGTTGAGTGACAACATGGATAAACCGGAACATTAAATATTTTGACCGTCACTGCGGGATGCTTCGGCAATAAGGCGCGCAAGGCCATCGGCAGGCGGAGAGGCCACTCCGGCAATAGAGCACTAGAGACCAGCGAAATGAGGTTCAGTGGCAACATGGATAAACCGGAACATTAAATATTTTGACCCACACTGCGAAAAGCTTCCGCAATAGAGCGCGTAAATCTATCGGCAGGCGGAGAGGCCGCTCCGGTAACAGAGCACGTTAGTCCGGCGAAAGGAGGTTCAGTGGCAACATGGATAAACCGGAACATTATATATTTTGACCGTCACAGAACGATGCTTCGGCATTATAGCACGTATGTCCATCGGCAAGCTAGAGCACTAGAGTCTGTCGAAAGAAGGTTCAGTGTCAACATGGATAAGACGGGTCATTAAATATTTTGTCCGTCACTGCGCGATGCTTCGGCAATATAGCACGTAAGTCCATCGGTAAGCTAGAGCACGAGAGTCTGTCGAAAGAAGATTCAGTGTCAACATGGATAAGCCGGAACATTAAATATTTTAACCGGCACTGCGCAATGCTTCGGCAATAGAGCGCGCAATTGCATCGGCAGTCATAGAGGCCGCTCCGGCAATAGAGCACGCGAGTCCGGCGAAAGGAGGTTCAGTGTCAACATGGATAAGCCGGAACATTAAATATTTTGACCATCACTGCGCGATACTTCGGCAATAGAGCGCGTAAGGCCATCGGCAGGCGGTAAGGCCGCTCCGGCAATAGAGAAAGAGAGTCCGGCGAATGGAGGTTCAGCGGCAATATGTATAAACCGGAAAATTATATATTTTGACCGTCACTGTGCGATGATTCGTCACTATAGCGCGTAAGTCCATCGGCAGGCGGAAAGGGCGCTCCGGCAATAGAGCACGAGATTCCGGCGAAAGGAGGTTCAGTGGAAACATTGATAAACCGGAACATTATATATTTTGACCGTCACTGCGCGATGCTTTGGTAATATAGCACGTAAGTTCATCGGCAGGCGGAGAGGCCGCTCCGGCAATAGAGCACGATTATCCGGCGAAAGGAGGTCCAGTGGAAACTTAGATAAACCGGAACTTTAAATATTTTGATAGTCACTGCACGATGCTTCGGCAATATAGCGCGTAAGTCCATCGGCAGGCTGGAGCACGAGATTCCGTCGAAAGTAGGTTCAGTGTCAATATGAATAAGACGGAACATTAAATATTTTGACCGTCACTGCGCGAATCTTCGGCAAGTCCATCGGCAGGCGGCGAGGGCGCTACGGCAATAGAGCACGTTAGTCCGTCGAAAGGAGGTTCAGTGTCAACATGGAAAAGCCTGAACATTAAATATTTAGACCGTCACTGCGTGATGCTTCGGCAATAGGGCACTTAAGTCCTTCGGCAGGCGGAGAGGCCGCTCCGGCAGTAGAGCACGAATGTCCGGCGAAAGGAGGTTTAGTGGTAACGTAGATATACTTGAACATTAAGTATCTTGACCGTGACTGCGCAATGCTTCGCCAATACAGCGCGTAAGTCCATTGGTAGGCGGTGGGAACGATCCAGCAATAGAGCACGAGAGTTCGGCGAAAGGAGGTTCAGTGGCAACAGCGATAAACCGGAACATTAAATATCTTGACCGTCACTGTGCGATGCTTCGTCACTAGAGCGCGTAAGTCCATCGGCACTCGGAGAGGCCGCTCCGGCAATACAGCACGATAGTCCCGTAGAAGGAGGTTGAGTGACAACATGGATAAACCGGAACATTAAATATTTTGACCGTCACTGCGCGATGCTTCGGCAATATAGCACGTAAGTCCATCGGCAGGCTAGAGCACGAGTGTCCGTAGAAAGAAGGTACAGTGTCAACATGGATAAGCCGGAATATTAAATATTTTAACCGTCACTGCGCAATGCTTCGGCAAATAGATCGCGTAAGTCCATCGTCAGGAGGAAATGCCTCTCCGGCAATAGAGCACGAGAGTCCGGCGAACGGAGGTTCAGTGGCCACATAGATAAACCGGAACGTTAAATATTTTGACCGTCGCTGCACAATGATTCGGCAATAGAGCGCGTAAGGCCATCGACAGGCGGTAAGAACGCTCCGGAAATAGAGAACGAGAGTCCGACGAATGGAGGTTCAGTGTCAACATGGATAAGCAGGAACATTATATATTTTGACCATCACTGTGCGATACTTCGTCACTAGAGCGCGTAAGTCCATCGGCAGGCGGAGAGGCCGCACCGGCAATAGAGCACGAGAGTCCGGCAGAAGGAGGTTCAGTGGCAACATGGATAAGTTGGAACATTAAATATCTTGACCGTCACTGTGCGATGCTTCGTCACTAGAGCGCGTAAGTCTATCGGCAGGCGGAGAGGCCGCACCGGTAATAGAGCACGAGTGTCCAGCAGAAGGAGGTTCAGTGTCAACATGGATAAGCCGGACTTTAAATATTTTGATTGTCACTGTGCGATGCTGAAAGGAGTTTCAGTGTCAACATGGATAAATCGGAACATTAAATATCTTGACCGTCACTGCGCGATTCTTCGGCAACAGAACGTGTAAGTCCATCGGCAGGTGGTAAGGCCGCTCCGGAAATACAGAACAAGAGTCCGGCGAATGGAGGTTCAGTGGCAACATGGATAAACCGGAACATTAAATATTTTGACCGTCACTGCGCGATGCTTCGGCAATATAGCACGTAAGTTCATCGGCAGGCGGAGAGGCCGCTCCGGCAATAGAGCACGATTATCCGGTGAAAGGAGGTCCAGTGGAAACTTAGATAAACCGGAACTTTAAATATTTTGATCGTCACTGCACGATGCTTCGGCAATATGGCGCGTAAGTCCATCGGCAGGCAGGAGCACGAGATTCCGTCGAAAGTAGGTTCAGTGTCAATATGAATAAGCCGGAACATTAAATATTTTGACCGTCACTGCGCGAATCTTCGGCAAGTCCATCGTCAGGCGACGAGGCCGCTCCGGCAATAGAGCACGTTAGTCCGTCGAAAGGAGGTTCAGTGTCAACATGGATAAGCCTGAACATTAAATATTTAGACCGTCACTACGCGATGCTTCGGCAATAGGGCACTTAAGTCCTTCGGCAGGCGGAGAGGCCGCTGAGGCAGTAGAGAACGAAAGTCCGGCGAAAGGAGGTTTAGTGGTAACGTAGATAAACTTGAACACTAAGTATCTTGACCGTGACTGCGCAATGCTTCGCCAATACAGCGCGTAAGTCCATCGGTAGGCGGTGGGAACGATCCAGCAATAAAGCACGAGAGTTCGGCGAAAGGAGGTTCAGTGGCAACAGGGATAAGCCGGAACTTTAAATATCTTGACCGTCACTGTGCGATGCTTCGTCACTAGAGCGCGTAAGTCCATCGGCACTCGGAGAGGCCGCTCCGGCAATACAGCACGAGAGTCCGGTAGAAGGAGGTTGAGTGACAACATGGATAAACCGGAACATTAAATATTTTGACCGTCACTGCGGGATGCTTCGGCAATAAGGCGCGCAAGGCCATCGGCAGGCGGAGAGGCCACTCCGGCAATAGAGCACTAGAGTCCAGCGAAATGAGGTTCAGTGGCAACATGGATAAACCGGAACATTAAATATTTTGACCCACACTGCGAAAAGCTTCCGCAATACAGCGCGTAAATCTATCGGCAGGCGGAGAGGCCGCTCCGGTAACAGAGCACGTTAGTCCGGCGAAAGGAGGTTCAGTGGCAACATGGATAAATCGGAACATTAAATATTTTGACGGTCACAGAACGATGCTTCGGCATTACAGCACGTATGTCCATCGGCAAGCTAGAGCACTAGAGTCTGTCGAAAGAAGGTTCAGTGTCAACATGGATAAGACGGGTCATTAAATATTTTGTCCGTCACTGCGCGATGCTTCGGCAAGTCCATCGTCAGGCGACGAGGCCGCTCCGGCAATAGAGCACGAGCGTCCGGCGAACGGAGGTTCAGTGGCCACATAGATAAACCGGAACGTTAAATATTTTGACCGTCGCTGCACAATGATTCGGCAATAGAGCGCGTAAGGCCATCGACAGGCGGTAAGAACGCTCCGGAAATAGAGAACGAGAGTCCGACGAATGGACGTTCAGTGTCAACATGGATAAGCCGGAACATTATATATTTTGACCATCACTGTGCGATACTTCGTCACTAGAGCGCGTAAGTCCATCGGCAGGCGGAGAGGCCGCACCGGCAATAGAGCACGAGAGTCCGGCAGAAGGAGGTTCAGTGGCAACATGGATAAGTTGGAACATTAAATATCTTGACCGTCACTGTGCGATGCTTCGTCACTAGAGCGCGTAAGTCTATCGGCAGGCGGAGAGGCCGCACCGGTAATAGAGCACGAGTGTCCAGCAGAAGGAGGTTCAGTGTCAACATGGATAAGCCGGACTTTAAATATTTGGATTGTCACTGTGCGATGCTGAAAGGAGTTTCAGTGTCAACATGGATAAATCGGAACATTAAATATCTTGACCGTCACTGCGCGATTCTTCGGCAACAGAACGTGTAAGTCCATCGGCAGGTGGTAAGGCCGCTCCGGAAATACAGAACAAGAGTCCGGCGAATGGAGGTTCAGTGGCAACATGGATAAACCGGAACATTAAATATTTTGACCGTCACTGCGCGATGCTTCGGCAATATAGCACGTAAGTTCATCGGCAGGCGGAGAGGCCGCTCCGGCAATAGAGCACGATTATCCGGTGAAAGGAGGTCCAGTGGAAACTTAGATAAACCGGAACTTTAAATATTTTGATCGTCACTGCACGATGCTTCGGCAATATGGCGCGTAAGTCCATCGGCAGGCAGGAGCACGAGATTCCGTCGAAAGTAGGTTCAGTGTCAATATGAATAAGCCGGAACATTAAATATTTTGACCGTCACTGCGCGAATCTTCGGCAAGTCCATCGTCAGGCGACGAGGCCGCTCCGGCAATAGAGCACGTTAGTCCGTCGAAAGGAGGTTCAGTGTCAACATGGATAAGCCTGAACATTAAATATTTAGACCGTCACTACGCGATGCTTCGGCAATAGGGCACTTAAGTCCTTCGGCAGGCGGAGAGGCCGCTGAGGCAGTAGAGAACGAAAGTCCGGCGAAAGGAGGTTTAGTGGTAACGTAGATAAACTTGAACACTAAGTATCTTGACCGTGACTGCGCAATGCTTCGCCAATACAGCGCGTAAGTCCATCGGTAGGCGGTGGGAACGATCCAGCAATAAAGCACGAGAGTTCGGCGAAAGGAGGTTCAGTGGCAACAGGGATAAGCCGGAACTTTAAATATCTTGACCGTCACTGTGCGATGCTTCGTCACTAGAGCGCGTAAGTCCATCGGCACTCGGAGAGGCCGCTCCGGCAATACAGCACGAGAGTCCGGTAGAAGGAGGTTGAGTGACAACATGGATAAACCGGAACATTAAATATTTTGACCGTCACTGCGGGATGCTTCGGCAATAAGGCGCGCAAGGCCATCGGCAGGCGGAGAGGCCACTCCGGCAATAGAGCACTAGAGTCCAGCGAAATGAGGTTCAGTGGCAACATGGATAAACCGGAACATTAAATATTTTGACCCACACTGCGAAAAGCTTCCGCAATACAGCGCGTAAATCTATCGGCAGGCGGAGAGGCCGCTCCGGTAACAGAGCACGTTAGTCCGGCGAAAGGAGGTTCAGTGGCAACATGGATAAATCGGAACATTAAATATTTTGACGGTCACAGAACGATGCTTCGGCATTACAGCACGTATGTCCATCGGCAAGCTAGAGCACTAGAGTCTGTCGAAAGAAGGTTCAGTGTCAACATGGATAAGACGGGTCATTAAATATTTTGTCCGTCACTGCGCGATGCTTCGGCAAGTCCATCGTCAGGCGACGAGGCCGCTCCGGCAATAGAGCACGAGCGTCCGGCGAACGGAGGTTCAGTGGCCACATAGATAAACCGGAACGTTAAATATTTTGACCGTCGCTGCACAATGATTCGGCAATAGAGCGCGTAAGGCCATCGACAGGCGGTAAGAACGCTCCGGAAATAGAGAACGAGAGTCCGACGAATGGACGTTCAGTGTCAACATGGATAAGCCGGAACATTATATATTTTGACCATCACTGTGCGATACTTCGTCACTAGAGCGCGTAAGTCCATCGGCAGGCGGAGAGGCCGCACCGGCAATAGAGCACGAGAGTCCGGCAGAAGGAGGTTCAGTGGCAACATGGATAAGTTGGAACATTAAATATCTTGACCGTCACTGTGCGATGCTTCGTCACTAGAGCGCGTAAGTCTATCGGCAGGCGGAGAGGCCGCACCGGTAATAGAGCACGAGTGTCCAGCAGAAGGAGGTTCAGTGTCAACATGGATAAGCCGGACTTTAAATATTTGGATTGTCACTGTGCGATGCTGAAAGGAGTTTCAGTGTCAACATGGATAAATCGGAACATTAAATATCTTGACCGTCACTGCGCGATTCTTCGGCAATATAGCACGTAAGTTCATCGGCAGGCGGAGAGGCCGCTCCGGCAATAGAGCACGATTATCCGGTGTAAGGAGGTCCAGTGGATACTTAGATAAACCGGAACTTTAAATATTTTGATCGTCACTGCACGATGCTTCGGCAATATGGCGCGTAAGTCCATCGGCAGGCAGGAGCACGAGATTCCGTCGAAAGTAGGTTCAGTGTCAATATGAATAAGCCGGAACATTAAATATTTTGACCGTCACTGCGCGAATCTTCGGCAAGTCCATCGTCAGGCGACGAGGCCGCTCGGCAATAGAGCACGTTAGTCCGTCGAAAGGAGGTTCAGTGTCAACATGGATAAGTCTGAACATTAAATATTTAGACCGTCACTGCGCGATGCTTCGGCAATAGGGCACTTAAGTCCTTCGGCAGGCGGAGAGGCCGCTGCGGCAGTAGAGAACGAAAGTCCGGCGAAAGGAGGTTTAGAGGTAACGTAGATAAACTTGAACATTAAGTATCTTGACCGTGACTGCGCAATGCTTCGCCAATACAGCGCGTAAGTCCATCGGTAGGCGGTGGGAACGATCCAGCAATAAAGCACGAGATTTCGGCGAAAGGAGGTTCAGTGGCAACAGGGATAAGCCGGAACTTTAAATATCTTGACCGTCACTGTGCGATGCTTCGTCACTAGAGCGCGTAAGTCCATCGGCACTCGGAGAGGCCGCTCCGGCAATACAGCACGAGAGTCCGGTAGAAGGAGGTTGAGTGACAACATGGATAAACCGGAACATTAAATATTTTGACCGTCACTGCGGGATGCTTCGGCAATAAGGCGCGCAAGGCCATCGGCAGGCGGAGAGGCCACTCCGGCAATAGAGCACTAGAGTCCAGCGAAATGAGGTTCAGTGGCAACATGGATAAACCGGAACATTAAATATTTTGACCCACACTGCGAAAAGCTTCCGCAATACAGCGCGTAAATCTATCGGCAGGCGGAGAGGCCGCTCCGGTAACAGAGCACGTTAGTCCGGCGAAAGGAGGTTCAGTGGCAACATGGATAAATTTGAACATTAAATATTTTGACCGTCACAGAACGATGCTTCGGCATTATAGCACGTGTGTCCATCGGCAAGCTAGAGCACTAGAGTCTGTCGAAAGAAGGTTCAGTGTCAACATGGATAAGACGGATCATTGTATATTTTGACCGTCACAGAACGATGCTTCGGTATTATAGCACGTATGTCCATCGGCAAGCTAGAGCACTAGAGTCTGTCGAAAGAAGGTTCAGTGTCAACATGGATAAGACGGGTCATTAAATATTTTGTCCGTCACTGCGCGATGCTTCGGCAATATAGCACGTAAGCCCATCGGTAAGCTAGAGCACGAGAGTCTGTCGAAAGAAGATTCAGTGTCAACATGGATAAGCCGGAACATTAAATATTTTAACCGGCACTGCGCAATGCTTCGGCAATAGAGCGCGCAATTCCATCGGCAGTCATAGAGGCCGCTCCGGCAATAGAGCACGCGAGTCCGGCGAAAGGAGGTTCAGTGTCAACATGGATAAGCCGGAACATTAAATATTTTGACCATCACTGCGCGATACTTCGGCAATAGAGCGCGTAAGGCCATCGGCAGGCGGTAAGGCCGCTCCGGCAATAGAGAAAGAGAGTCCGGCGAATGGAGGTTCAGTGGAAACATTGATAAACCGGAACATTATATATTTTGACCGTCACTGCGCGATGCTTCGGCAATAAGGTGCGTAAGGCTATCGGCAGGCGGAGAGGCCGCTCCGGCAATAGAGCACTAGAGTCCGTAGAAAAGAGGTTCAGTGGCAACATGGATAAACCGGAACATTATATATTTTGACCGTCACTGCGCGATGCTTCGGTAATATAGCACGTAAGTTCATCGGCAGGCGGAGAGGCCGCTCCGGCAATAAAGCACGATTATCCGGCGAAAGGAGGTCCAGTGGAAACTTAGATAAACCGGAACTTTAAATATTTTGATAGTCACTGCACGATGCTTCGGCAATATAGCGCGTAAGTCCATCGGCAGGCTGGAGCGCGAGATTCCGTCGAAAGTAGGTTCAGTGTCAATATGAATAAGCCGGAACATTAAATATTTTGACCGTCACTGCGCGAATCTTCGGCAAGTCCATCGGCAGGCGGTGAGGGCGCTACGGCAATAGAGAACGTTAGTCCGTCGAAAGGAGTTTCAGTGTCAACATGGAAAAGCCTGAACATTAAATATTTAGACCGTCACTGCGTGATGCTTCGGCAATAGGGCACTTAAGTCCTTCGGCAGGCGGAGAGGCCGCTCCGGCAGTAGAGCACGAAAGTCCGGCGAAAGGAGGTTTAGTGGTAACGTAGATAAACTTGAACATTAAGTATCTTGACCGTGACTGCGCAATGCTTCGCCAATACAGCGCGTAAGTCCATCGGTAGGCGGTGGGACCGATCCAGCAATAGAGCACGAGAGTTCGGCGAAAGGAGGTTCAGTGGCAACAGGGATAAGCCGGAACATTAAATATCTTGACCGTCACTGTGCGATGCTTCGTCACTAGAGCTCGTAAGTCCATCGGCACTCAGAGAGGCCGCTCCGGCAATACAGCACGAGAGTCCGGTAGAAGGAGGTTCAGTGTCAACATGGATAAGCCGGAATATTAAATATTTTAACCGTCACTGCGCAATGCTTCGTCAATAGAGCGGGTAAGTCCATCGTCAGGAGGAAATGCCTCTCCGGCAATAGAGCACAAGAGTCCGGTAGAAGGAGGTTCAGTGGCAACAGGGATAAGCCTGAACATTAAATATCTTGACCGTCACTGTGCGATGCTTCGTCACTAGAGCGCGTAAGTCCATCGGCACTCGGAGAGGCCGCTCCGGCAATACAGCACGAGAGTCCGGTAGAAGGAGGTTGAGTGACAACATGGATAAACCGGAACATTAAATATTTTGACCGTCACTGCGGGATGCTTCGGCAATAAGGCGCGCAAGGCCATCGGCAGGCAGAGAGGCCACTCCGGCAATAGAGCACTAGAGACCAGCGAAATGAGGTTCAGTGGCAACATGGATAAACCGGAACATTAAATATTTTGACCCACACTGCGAAAAGCTTCCGCAATAGAGCGCGTAAATCTATCGGCAGGCGGAGAGGCCGCTCCGGTAACAGAGCACGTTAGTCCGGCGAAAGGAGGTTCAGTGGCAACATGGATAAACCGGAACATTATATATTTTGACCGTCACAGAACGATGCTTCGGCATTATAGCACGTATGTCCATCGGCAAGTTAGAGCACTAGAGTCTGTCGAAAGAAGGTTCAGTGTCAACATGGATAAGACGGGTCATTAAATATTTTGTCCGTCACTGCGCGATGCTTCGGCAATATAGCACGTAAGTCCATCGGTAAGCTAGAGCACGAGAGTCTGTCGAAAGAAGATTCAGTGTCAACATGGATAAGCCGGAACATTAAATATTTTAACCGGCACTGCGCAATGCTTCGGCAATAGAGCGCGCAATTGCATCGGCAGTCATAGAGGCCGCTCCGGCAATAGAGCACGCGAGTCCGGCGAAAGGAGGTTCAGTGTCAACATGGATAAGCCGGAACATTAAATATTTTGACCATCACTGCGCGATACTTCGGCAATAGAGCGCGTAAGGCCATCGGCAGGCGGTAAGGCCGCTCCGGCAATAGAGAAAGAGAGTCCGGCGAATGGAGGTTCAGCGGCAATATGTATAAACCGGAAAATTATATATTTTGACCGTCACTGTGCGATGATTCGTCACTATAGCGCGTAAGTCCATCGGCAGGCGGAAAGGGCGCTCCGGCAATAGAGCACGAGATTCCGGCGAAAGGAGGTTCAGTGGAAACATTGATAAACCGGAACATTATATATTTTGACCGTCACTGCGCGATGCTTCGGCAATAAGGTGCGTAAGGCTATCGGCAGGCGGAGAGGCCGCTCCGGCAATAGAGCACTAGAGTCCGGAGAAAAGAGGTTCAGTGGCAACATGGATAAACCGGAACATTAAATATTTTGACCGTCACTGCGCGATGCTTTGGTAATATAGCACGTAAGTTCATCGGCAGGCGGAGAGGCCGCTCCGGCAATAGAGCACGATTATCCGGCGAAAGGAGGTCCAGTGGAAACTTAGATAAACCGGAACTTTAAATATTTTGATAGTCACTGCACGATGCTTCGGCAATATGGCGCGTAAGTCCATCGGCAGGCTGGAGCAATAGATTCCGTCGAAAGTAGGTTCAGTGTCAATATGAATAAGACGGAACATTAAATATTTTGACCGTCACTGCGCGAATCTTCGGCAAGTCCATCGGCAGGCGGCGAGGGCGCTACGGCAATAGAGCACGTTAGTCCGTCGAAAGGAGGTTCAGTGTCAACATGGAAAAGCATGAACATTAAATATTTAGACCGTCACTGCGTGATGCTTCGGCAATAGGGCACTTAAGTCCTTCGGCAGGCGGAGAGGCCGCTCCGGCAGTAGAGCACGAATGTCCGGCGAAAGGAGGTTTAGTGGTAACGTAGATATACTTGAACATTAAGTATCTTGACCGTGACTGCGCAATGCTTCGCCAATACAGCGCGTAAGTCCATTGGTAGGCGGTGGGAACGATCCAGCAATAGAGCACGAGAGTTCGGCGAAAGGAGGTTCAGTGGCAACCGCGATAAGCCGGAACATTAAATATCTTGACCGTCACTGTGCGATGCTTCGTCACTAGAGCGCGTAAGTCCATCGGCACTCGGAGAGGCCGCTCCGGCAATACAACACGAGAGTCCCGTAGAAGGAGGTTGAGTGACAACATGGATAAACCGGAACATTAAATATTTTGACCGTCACTGCGCGATGCTTCGGCAATATAGCACGTAAGTCCATCGGCAGGCTAGAGCACGAGTGTCCGTAGAAAGAAGGTACAGTGTCAACATGGATAAGCCGGAATATTAAATATTTTAACCGTCACTGCGCAATGCTTCGGCAAATAGATCGCGTAAGTCCATCGTCAGGAGGAAATGCCTCTCCGGCAATAGAGCACGAGAGTCCGGCGAACGGAGGTTCAGTGGCCACATAGATAAACCGGAACGTTAAATATTTTGACCGTCGCTGCACAATGATTCGGCAATAGAGCGCGTAAGGCCATCGACAGGCGGTAAGAACGCTCCGGAAATAGAGAACGAGAGTCCCACGAATGGAGGTTCAGTGTCAACATGGATAAGCCGGAACATTATATATTTTGACCATCACTGTGCGATACTTCGTCACTAGAGCGCGTAAGTCCATCGGCAGGCGGAGAGGCCGCACCGGCAATAGAGCACGAGAGTCCGGCAGAAGGAGGTTCAGTGGCAACATGGATAAGTTGGAACATTAAATATCTTGACCGTCACTGTGCGATGCTTCGTCACTAGAGCGCGTAAGTCTATCGGCAGGCGGAGAGGCCGCACCGGTAATAGAGCACGAGTGTCCAGCAGAAGGAGGTTCAGTGTCAACATGGATAAGCCGGACTTTAAATATTTTGATTGTCACTGTGCGATGCTGAAAGGAGTTTCAGTGTCAACATGGATAAATCGGAACATTAAATATCTTGACCGTCACTGCGCGATGCTTCGGCAATATAGCACGTAAGTTCATCGGCAGGCGGAGAGGCCGCTCCGGCAATAGAGCACGATTATCCGGTGAAAGGAGGTCCAGTGGAAACTTAGATAAACCGGAACTTTAAATATTTTGATCGTCACTGCACGATGCTTCGGCAATATGGCGCGTAAGTCCATCGGCAGGCAGGAGCACGAGATTCCGTCGAAAGTAGGTTCAGTGTCAATATGAATAAGCCGGAACATTAAATATTTTGACCGTCACTGCGCGAATCTTCGGCAAGTCCATCGTCAGGCGACGAGGCCGCTCCGGCAATAGAGCACGTTAGTCCGTCGAAAGGAGGTTCAGTGTCAACATGGATAAGCCTGAACATTAAATATTTAGACCGTCACTACGCGATGCTTCGGCAATAGGGCACTTAAGTCCTTCGGCAGGCGGAGAGGCCGCTGAGGCAGTAGAGAACGAAAGTCCGGCGAAAGGAGGTTTAGTGGTAACGTAGATAAACTTGAACACTAAGTATCTTGACCGTGACTGCGCAATGCTTCGCCAATACAGCGCGTAAGTCCATCGGTAGGCGGTGGGAACGATCCAGCAATAAAGCACGAGAGTTCGGCGAAAGGAGGTTCAGTGGCAACAGGGATAAGCCGGAACTTTAAATATCTTGACCGTCACTGTGCGATGCTTCGTCACTAGAGCGCGTAAGTCCATCGGCACTCGGAGAGGCCGCTCCGGCAATACAGCACGAGAGTCCGGTAGAAGGAGGTTGAGTGACAACATGGATAAACCGGAACATTAAATATTTTGACCGTCACTGCGGGATGCTTCGGCAATAAGGCGCGCAAGGCCATCGGCAGGCGGAGAGGCCACTCCGGCAATAGAGCACTAGAGTCCAGCGAAATGAGGTTCAGTGGCAACATGGATAAACCGGAACATTAAATATTTTGACCCACACTGCGAAAAGCTTCCGCAATACAGCGCGTAAATCTATCGGCAGGCGGAGAGGCCGCTCCGGTAACAGAGCACGTTAGTCCGGCGAAAGGAGGTTCAGTGGCAACATGGATAAATCGGAACATTAAATATTTTGACCGTCACAGAACGATGCTTCGGCATTACAGCACGTATGTCCATCGGCAAGCTAGAGCACTAGAGTCTGTCGAAAGAAGGTTCAGTGTCAACATGGATAAGACGGATCATTAAATATTTTGACCGTCATTGCGCGATGCTTCGGCAATATAGCACGTACGTCCATCGGTAAGCTAGAGCACGAGAGTCTGTCGAAAGAAGGTTCAGTGTCAACATGGATAAGGCGGAACATTAAATATTTTAACCGGCAGTGCGCAATGCTTCGGCAATTCAGCACGTAAGTTCATCGGCAGGTGGAGAGGCCGCTCCGGCAATAGAGCACGATTATCCGGCGAAAGGAGGTCCAGTGGAAACTTAGATAAACCGGAACTTTAAATATTTTAATCGTCCTTGCACGATGCTTCGGCAATATAGCACGTAAGTCCATCGGCAGGCTGGAGCACGAGATTCCGTCGAAAGTAGGTTCAGTGTCAATATGAATAAGCCGGAACATTAAATATTTTGACCGTCACTGCGCGAATCTTCGACAAGTCCATCGTCAGGCGACGAGGCCGCTCCGGCAATAGAGCACGTTAGTCCGTCGAAAGGAGGTTCAGTGTCAACATGGATAAGCCTGAACATTAAATATTTAGACCGTCACTTCGCGATGCTTCGGCAATAGGGCACTTAAGTCCTTCGGCAGGCGGAGAGGCCGCTGCGGCAGTAGAGAACGAAAGTCCGGCGAAAGGAGGTTTAGTGGTAACGTAGATAAACTTGAACATTAAGTATCTTGACCGTGAGTGCGCAATGCTTCGCCAATACAGCGCGTAAGTCCATCGGTAGGCGGTGGGAACGATTCAGCAATAAAGCACGAGAGTTCGGCGAAAGGAGGTTCAGTGGCAACAGGGATAAGCCGGAACATTAAATATCTTGACCGTCACTGTGCGATGCTTCGTCACTAGAGCGCGTAAGTCCATCGGCACTCGGAGAGGCCGCTCCGGCAATACAGCACGAGAGTCCGGTAGAAGGAGGTTGAGTGACAACATGGATAAACCGGAACATTAAATATTTTGACCCACACTGCGAAAAGCTTCCGCAATAGAGCGCGTAAATCTATCGGCAGGCGGAGAGGCCGCTCCGGTAACAGAGCACGTTAGTCCGGCGAAAGGAGGTTCAGTGGCAACATGGATAAACCGGAACATTATATATTTTGACCGTCACAGAACGATGCTTCGGCATTATAGCACGTATGTCCATCGGCAAGCTAGAGCACTAGAGTCTGTCGAAAGAAGGTTCAGTGTCAACATGGATAAGACGGGTCATTAAATATTTTGTCCGTCACTGCGCGATGCTTCGGCAAGTCCATCGTCAGGCGACGAGGCCGCTCCGGCAATAGAGCACGAGAGTCCGGCGAACGGAGGTTCAGTGGCCACATAGATAAACCGGAACGTTAAATATTTTGACCGTCGCTGCACAATGATTCGGCAATAGAGCGCGTAAGGCCATCGACAGGCGGTAAGAACGCTCCGGAAATAGAGAACGAGAGTCCGACGAATGGACGTTCCGTGTCAACATGGATAAGCCGGAACATTATATATTTTGACCATCACTGTGCGATACTTCGTCACTAGAGCGCGTAAGTCCATCGGCAGGCGGAGAGGCCGCACCGGCAATAGAGCACGAGAGTCCGGCAGAAGGAGGTTCAGTGGCAACATGGATAAGTTGGAACATTAAATATCTTGACCGTCACTGTGCGATGCTTCGTCACTAGAGCGCGTAAGTCTATCGGCAGGCGGAGAGGCCGCACCGGTAATAGAGCACGAGTGTCCAGCAGAAGGAGGTTCAGTGTCAACATGGATAAGCCGGACTTTAAATATTTGGATTGTCACTGTGCGATGCTGAAAGGAGTTTCAGTGTCAACATGGATAAATCGGAACATTAAATATCTTGACCGTCACTGCGCGATTCTTCGGCAATATAGCACGTAAGTTCATCGGCAGGCGGAGAGGCCGCTCCGGCAATAGAGCACGATTATCCGGTGAAAGGAGGTCCAGTGGATACTTAGATAAACCGGAACTTTAAATATTTTGATCGTCACTGCACGATGCTTCGGCAATATGGCGCGTAAGTCCATCGGCAGGCAGGAGCACGAGATTCCGTCGAAAGTAGGTTCAGTGTCAATATGAATAAGCCGGAACATTAAATATTTTGACCGTCACTGCGCGAATCTTCGGCAAGTCCATCGTCAGGCGACGAGGCCGCTCGGCAATAGAGCACGTTAGTCCGTCGAAAGGAGGTTCAGTGTCAACATGGATAAGTCTGAACATTAAATATTTAGACCGTCACTGCGCGATGCTTCGGCAATAGGGCACTTAAGTCCTTCGGCAGGCGGAGAGGCCGCTGCGGCAGTAGAGAACGAAAGTCCGGCGAAAGGAGGTTTAGAGGTAACGTAGATAAACTTGAACATTAAGTATCTTGACCGTGACTGCGCAATGCTTCGCCAATACAGCGCGTAAGTCCATCGGTAGGCGGTGGGAACGATCCAGCAATAAAGCACGAGAGTTCGGCGAAAGGAGGTTCAGTGGCAACAGGGATAAGCCGGAACTTTAAATATCTTGACCGTCACTGTGCGATGCTTCGTCACTAGAGCGCGTAAGTCCATCGGCACTCGGAGAGGCCGCTCCGGCAATACAGCACGAGAGTCCGGTAGAAGGAGGTTGAGTGACAACATGGATAAACCGGAACATTAAATATTTTGACCGTCACTGCGGGATGCTTCGGCAATAAGGCGCGCAAGGCCATCGGCAGGCGGAGAGGCCACTCCGGCAATAGAGCACTAGAGTCCAGCGAAATGAGGTTCAGTGGCAACATGGATAAACCGGAACATTAAATATTTTGACCCACACTGCGAAAAGCTTCCGCAATACAGCGCGTAAATCTATCGGCAGGCGGAGAGGCCGCTCCGGTAACAGAGCACGTTAGTCCGGCGAAAGGAGGTTCAGTGGCAACATGGATAAATTTGAACATTAAATATTTTGACCGTCACAGAACGATGCTTCGGCATTATAGCACGTGTGTCCATCGGCAAGCTAGAGCACTAGAGTCTGTCGAAAGAAGGTTCAGTGTCAACATGGATAAGACGGATCATTATATATTTTGACCGTCACAGAACGATGCTTCGGTATTATAGCACGTATGTCCATCGGCAAGCTAGAGCACTAGAGTCTGTCGAAAGAAGGTTCAGTGTCAACATGGATAAGACGGGTCATTAAATATTTTGTCCGTCACTGCGCGATGCTTCGGCAATATAGCACGTAAGCCCATCGGTAAGCTAGAGCACGAGAGTCTGTCGAAAGAAGATTCAGTGTCAACATGGATAAGCCGGAACATTAAATATTTTAACCGGCACTGCGCAATGCTTCGGCAATAGAGCGCGCAATTCCATCGGCAGTCATAGAGGCCGCTCCGGCAATAGAGCACGCGAGTCCGGCGAAAGGAGGTTCAGTGTCAACATGGATAAGCCGGAACATTAAATATTTTGACCATCACTGCGCGATACTTCGGTAATATAGCACGTAAGTTCATCGGCAGGCGGAGAGGCCGCTCCGGCAATAGAGAAAGAGAGTCCGGCGAATGGAGGTTCAGTGGAAACATTGATAAACCGGAACATTATATATTTTGACCGTCACTGCGCGATGCTTCGGCAATAAGGTGCGTAAGGCTATCGGCAGGCGGAGAGGCCGCTCCGGCAATAGAGCACTAGAGTCCGTAGAAAAGAGGTTCAGTGGCAACATGGATAAACCGGAACATTATATATTTTGACCGTCACTGCGCGATGCTTCGGTAATATAGCACGTAAGTTCATCGGCAGGCGGAGAGGCCGCTCCGGCAATAAAGCACGATTATCCGGCGAAAGGAGGTCCAGTGGAAACTTAGATAAACCGGAACTTTAAATATTTTGATAGTCACTGCACGATGCTTCGGCAATATAGCGCGTAAGTCCATCGGCAGGCTGGAGCGCGAGATTCCGTCGAAAGTAGGTTCAGTGTCAATATGAATAAGCCGGAACATTAAATATTTTGACCGTCACTGCGCGAATCTTCGGCAAGTCCATCGGCAGGCGGTGAGGGCGCTACGGCAATAGAGAACGTTAGTCCGTCGAAAGGAGTTTCAGTGTCAACATGGAAAAGCCTGAACATTAAATATTTAGACCGTCACTGCGTGATGCTTCGGCAATAGGGCACTTAAGTCCTTCGGCAGGCGGAGAGGCCGCTCCGGCAGTAGAGCACGAAAGTCCGGCGAAAGGAGGTTTAGTGGTAACGTAGATAAACTTGAACATTAAGTATCTTGACCGTGACTGCGCAATGCTTCGCCAATACAGCGCGTAAGTCCATCGGTAGGCGGTGGGACCGATCCAGCAATAGAGCACGAGAGTTCGGCGAAAGGAGGTTCAGTGGCAACAGGGATAAGCCGGAACATTAAATATCTTGACCGTCACTGTGGGATGCTTCGTCACTAGAGCGCGTAAGTCCATCGGCAGGCGGAGAGGCCGCTCCGGCAGTAGAGCACACTGTTAAAAATTTGCAGCATTCTGGCAGGTCATTTGACCGTTTTTTCCGAAAACGGTTATACAACCGTAATTTAACACTATTCTGACCATATTATTGGCCATTTCATGGTCAGAATATAGTTAAATTATGGTTATGAAACCGTTTTTTCAAAAAACGGTCGAATGACCTGCCAGAATGCTGCATATTTTTAACAGTGCACGAAAGTCCGGCGAAAGGAGGTTTAGTGGTAACTTAGATAAACTTGAACATTAAGTATCTTGACCGTGACTGCGCAATGCTTCGCCAATACAGCGCGTAAGTCCATCGGCACTCAGAGAGGCCGCTCCGGCAATACAGCACGAGAGTCCGGTAGAAGGAGGTTCAGTGGCAACAGGGATAAGCCGGAACATTAAATATCTTGACCGTCACTGTGCGATGCTTCGTCACTAGAGCTCGTAAGTCCATCGGCACTCAGAGAGGCCGCTCCGGCAATACAGCACGAGAGTCCGGTAGAAGGAGGTTCAGTGTCAACATGGATAATCCGGAATATTAAATATTTTAACCGTCACTGCGCAATGCTTCGTCAATAGAGCGGGTAAGTCCATCGTCAGGAGGAAATGCCTCTCCGGCAATAGAGCACAAGAGTCCGGCGAACGGAGGTTCAGTGGCCACATAGATAAACCGGAACATTAAATATTTTGACTGTCGCTGTGCGATACTTCGTCACTAGACCGCGTAAGTCCATCGGCAGGCGGAGAGGCCGCACCGGCAATAGAACACGAGAGTCCGGCAGAAGGAGTTTCAGTGGCAACATGGATAAGTCGGAACATTAAATATCTTGACCGTCACTGTGCGATGCTTCGTCACTAGAGCGCGTAAGTCTATCGGCAGGCGGAGCGGCCGCACCGGTAATAGAGCACGAGAGTCCGGCAGAAGGAGGTTCAGTGTCAACATGGATAAGCCGGACATTAAATATTTTGATTGTCACTGTGCGATGCTGAAAGGAGTTTCAGTGTCAACATGGATAAATCGGAACATTAAATATCTTGACCGTCACTGCGCGATTCTTCGGCAATAGAACGTGTAAGTCCATCGGCAGGAGGAAATGCCGCTCCGGCAGTAGAGCACGAGAGCACGGCGAAAGGAGGTTTGGTGGCCACATAGATAAACCTGAACATTAAATATTTTGAACATCGCTGCGCAATGCATCGGCAATAGAGCGCGTAAGGACATCGGCAGGTGGTAAGGCCGCTCCGGAAATAGAGAACAAGAGTCCGGCGAATGGAGGTTCAGTGTCAACATGGATAAGCCGTAACATTATTTTGACCGTCACTATGCGATGCTTCGTCACTAGAGCGCGTAAGTCCATCGGCAGGCGGAAAGGGTGCTCCGGCAATAGAGCACGAGATTCCGGCGAAAGGAGGTTCAGTAGCAACATGGATAAACCGGAACATTAAATATTTTGACCGTCACTGCGCGATGCTTCGGTAATAGAGCGCGTAAGTCCATCGGCAGGCGGAGAGGCCGCTGCGGTAATAGAGCACGATTATCCGGCGAAAGGAGATCCAGTGGAAACTTAGATAAACCGGAATGTGAAATATTTTGACCGTCACTGCGCTATGCTTCGGTAATAAGATGCGTAAGGCTATCGGCAGGCGGAGAGGCCGCTCCGGCAATAGAGCACTAGAGTCCGGAGAAAAGAGGTTCAGTGGCAACATGGATAAACCGGAACATTAAATATTTTGACCGTCACTGCGCGATGCTTCGGCAATATAGCACGTAAGTTCATCGGCAGGCGGAGAGGCCGCTCCAGCAATAGAGCACGATTATCCGGCGAAAGGAGGTCCAGTGGAAACTTAGATAATCCGGAACTTTAAATATTTTGATCGTCACTGCACGATGCTTCGGCAATATAGCGCGTAAGTCCATCGGCAGGCTGGAGCACGAGATTCCGTCGAAAGTAGTTTCAGTGTCAATATGAATATGCCGGAACATTAAATATTTTCACCGTCACTGCGCGAATCTTCGGCAAGTCCATCGGCAGGCGGCGAGGCCGCTACGGCAATAGAGCACGTTAGTCCGTCGAAAGGAGGTTCAGTGTCAACATGGATAAGCCTGAACATTAAATATTTAGACCGTCACTGCGTGATGCTTCGGCAATAGGGCACTTAAGTCCTTCGGCAGGCGGAGAGGCCGCTCCGGCAGTAGAGCACGAAAGTCCGGCGAAAGGAGGTTTAGTGGTAACGTAGATAAACTTGAACATTAAGTATCTTGACCGTGACTGCGCAATGCTTCGCCAATACAGCGCGTAAGTCCATCGGTAGCCGGTGGGAACGATCCAGCAATAAAGTAGGATAGTTCGGCGAAAGGAGGTTCAGTGGCAACAGGGATAAGCCGGAACATTAAATATTTTGACGGTCACTGCGCGATGCTTCGGCAATAGAGCGCGTAAGTCCATCGGCAGGCGGAGAGGCCGCTCCGGTAATAGAGCACGATTATAAGGCGAAAGGAGATCCAGTGGAAGCTTAGATAAACCGGAATGTCAAATATTTTGACTGTCACTGCGCGATTCTTCGGCAATAGAGCGCGTAAGTCCATCGGCAGGCGGAGTGTCCGCTCCGGCAGTAGAGCACGAGAGCCCGGCGAAAGGAGGTTTAGTAGCCACATAGATAAACCGGAACATTAAACATTTTGACCGTCGCTGCGCAATGCTTCGGCAATAGAGCGCGTAAGGTCATCGGCAGGCGTTAATGCTGCTCCGGAAATAGAGAACGAGAATCCGGCGAAAGGAGGTTCAGTGTCAACATGGATAAGCCGGAACATTAAATATTTTGACCATCACTGCGCGATACTTCGGCAATAGAGCGCGTAATGCCATCGGCAGGCGGTAAGGCCGCTCCGGCAATAGAGAAAGAGAGTCAGGTGAATGGAGGTTCAGCGGCAACATGGATAAACCGGAACATTATATATTTTGACCGTCACTGTGCGATGATTCGTCACTAGAGCGCGTAAGTCCATCGGCAGGCGGAAAGGGCGCTCCGGCAATAGAGCACGAGATTCCGGCGAAAGGAGGTTCAGTGGAAACATTGATAAACCGGAAAATTATATATTTTGACCGTCACTGCGGGATGCTTCGGCAATAAGGCGCGTAAGTCCATCGGCAGGCGGAAAGGGCGCTCCGGCAATAGAGCACGAGATTCCGGCGAAAGGAGGTTCAGTGTCAACATGGATAAACCGGAACATTAAATATTTTGACCGTCACTGCGGGATGCTTCGGCAATAAGGCGCGCAAGGCCATCGGCAGGCGGAGAGGCCACTCCGGCAATAGAGCACGAGATTCCGGCGAAAGGAGGTTCAGTGGAAACATTGATAAACCGGAAAATTATATATTTTGACCGTCACTGCGCTATGCTTCGGTAATAAGATGCGTAAGGCTATCGGCAGGCGGAGAGGCCGCTCCGGCAATAGAGCACTAGAGTCCGGCGAAAAGAGGTTCAGTGGCAACATGGATAAACCGGAACATTAAATATTTTGACCGTCACTGCGCGATGCTTCGGCAATATAGCACGTAAGTTCATCGTCAGGCGACGATGCCGCTCCGGTAATAGAGCACGATTATCCGGCGAAAGGAGATCCAGTGGAAACTTAGATAAACCGGAATGTCAAATATTTTGACTGTCACTGCGCGATTCTTCGGCAATAGAGCGCGTAAGTCCATCGGCAGGCGGAGTGGCCGCTCCGGCAGTAGAGCACGAGAGCCCGGCGAAAGGAGGTTTAGTAGCCACATAGATAAACCGGAACATTAAACATTTTGACCGTCGCTGCGCAATGCTTCGGCAATAGAGCGCGTAAGGTCATCGGCAGGCGGTAATGCTGCTCCGGAAATTGAGAACGAGAGTCCGGCGAATGGAGGTTCAGTGTAACATGGATAATCCGGAACATTATATATTTTGACTGTCACTGTGCGATGCTTCGTCACTAGAGCTCGTAAGTCCATCGGCAGTCTATAAGCCATCTCTTGGGATATAAACATTGTGTTTTATTTGCATTTATATCAGTATATTAATATTCTCACTTATGACATTAACATTTTATCGTAATAGTTGTGATTTAGAGTGGTGGACTGACCATTAGTTTGTGTGTACTGTGTGTGACACAACATAGTTTGATTGCCCATTGTCACTTCATATATTCTACAAGTTATCATCTATGTTCTATTTTATGCAACTACCAAAATCACTTGATGAACTCAGTATTGATTGATTTTCTATTATCATCAATTGAGAAGCTGTTTGGTTTAGACCTTTTTGATTGGTTATGAAGAGCGAGGATTGGAGCTGATCTATATAGTGAAACAATTTAGAACTTGCTCTAAAGGATTACATTTAATCTTGCAGACTTTTAATTGCATCATTCTTCAATAAATTTGTTACAGGTAACCCATAAACCTGTGCTTTTTTTGTAGTATAATTGTTTAGTATTTTGATCTATTTATTGGTTGAGGGTTATCCATTAACCCCCATATTATGTTATTATTTTTAATTTTCTTATATTGGTTGTGGGTTACCCATAAACCCTTTTTCTTGTTCTGTGTATTTTCAGTTGTATGTTAACTTGAACATACGTTTGTGTTGACATAGCGAGTTGCTATGAGTATATAGGTTATGCGATTTGTTATTTTATTTAGTTATATAATCACCCACTGGTTTAGCCCGTTTCTGCGGTAAGGTGGAACCGGGTGGAGGAGGGATCTACCTGCCAGGACATTTGTCCATTAGCCTTGCGGTTGGCGTCCTGGCTGGGTGTCTAAATGTCTAAGTCCATCGGCAGGCGGAAAGGGCGTTCCGGCAATAGAACACGAGATTTCGGCGAAAGGAGGTTCAGTGGCAACATGGATAAACCGGAACATTAAATATTTTGACCGTCACTGTGCCATGCTTCGTCACTAGAGCGCGTAAGTCCATCGGCAGGCGGAGAGGTCGCTCCGGTAATAGAGTACAAGAGTCCGGCAGAAGAAGGTTGAGTGGCAACATGGATAAACCGGAACATTAAATATTTTGACCGTCACTGCGCGATGCTTCGGCAATATAGCACCTAAGTTCATCGGCACGCGGAGAGGCCGCTCCGGTATTTGAGCACAATTATCCGGCGAAAGGAGATCCAGTGGAAACTTAGATAAACCGGAATGTCAAATATTTTGACCGTCACTGCGCTATGCTTCGGCAATAGAGCGCGTAAATCCATCGGCAGGCGGAGAGGCCGCTCCGGCAACAGAGCACGTTAGTCCGTCGAAAGGAGGTTCAGTTTTTCGTATTTAGGTTCAGTGTCAATATGGATAAGCCAGAACATTAAATATTTTCACCGTCACTGCTCGATGCTTCGGCAATAGAACGCGTAAATCCTTCGGCAGGCGGAGAGGCCGCTCCGGCAACAGAGCACGTTAGTCTTTCGAAAAGAGGTTCAGTGCCAACATGGAAAAGCCAGAACTTTAAATATTTTGACCGTCACTGCGCGATGCTTCGGCAATAGAGCGCGTAAGTCCTTCGGCAGGCGGAGAGGCCGCTCCGGCAGTAGAGCATGAAAGTCCGGCGAAAGGAGGTTTAGTGGCAACGTAGGTAAACCGGAACATTAAGTATCTTGATCGTGACTGCGTAATGCTTCGGCAATAGATCGCGTAAGTGCATCGGTAGGCGGAGAGGCCGCTCTGGCAATAGAGCACGTGAGTCCGCCGAAAGGAGTTTCAGTGGCAACATGTATGAGCTGGAACATTAATTATTTTGATTGTCACTGCACGATGCTTTGTCAATATAGCACGTAAGTCCATCGGCAGGCTAGAGCACGAGAGTCTGTCGAAAGAATGTTCAGTGTCAACATGGATAAGCCGGAACATTAAATATTTTAACCGTCACTGCGTAATGCTTCGGCAATAGAGCGCATAAGTCCATCGTCAGGAGGAAAGGCCTCTCCGGCAATAGAGCACGAGAGCCCGGCGAAAGGAGGTTCAGTGGCAACATGGATAAGCCGGACATTAAATATTTTGATTGTAATTGCGCGATGCTTCGGCAATAGTGCACGTAAGGCCATTGGTAGGCAGAGAGGCTGATCCGGCAGTCGAGCACGATAGTCCGTCGAAAGGAGTTTCAGTGACAACATAGATAAACCGGAACATTAAATATTTTGACCGTCACTGCTCAATGCTTCGGCAATAGAGCGCGTAAGTCCATCGGCAGCCAGAGAGGCCGCTCCGGCAATAGAGCACGCGTGTCCGGCGAAATGAGGTTCAGTGGCAGCATGGATAAACCGGAACATTAAATAATTTGACCGTCACTGCACGATGTTTCGGCAATATAGCAATAGAGAGCGTAAATCCATCGGCAGGCCATGCAAAGCCGGTGTTTGCTGCTCTTTTTAAAAATGTTTGTTGCTTTTCAGTTTTTTGAAAAACCAGTTCTTTACATTTCCCCTTCTCGGAGTCCCTGAAGTGAAAAAAAAAGTATTTTTAAAAGACTCCTGTTTCATTTCAAATAAATAAATGGCTGGAAAGTGATAGGTTACATTTCTGAATAAATAAATATATTTTTTTTTACAAAGAGTTAATTTTTCTTAACCTTACATGCATCAATAAAAGCGTTTGATTTTTAGTTTAGATTGGTGTTATACAAACAGGTAGATTGTTGCACAATGAACATTTATGAACTATAATGTGATTATAAAGAAAAGTTATTTACATCACATGCATGCAATATAGAAACTTTTCAAAATCGAATCCATGATTTGGAATTGCTACCCAACTACATAATACCAAAACACATGTTTTCGTCTGTAAATTTTTATGCTTATTTGTTGCAACCCGCGTTAGCAACTAAAAATATAGATCGTTGATAAATATTTTGGTTTTCTACTCATTTCTGAAAGTCATTATTGTTTGTATTTATTTATTTATTTATAGAATAATAGTATGTTTCACACAAAGTTGGGCAAAATACATCGAAAAATCCTTTTGATACAAAAGACATTGATTTTAGAATCTAAAATACAAAATACAAATTATGTTTCAAAACAAACAAACAAAAAAAAAAAAACAAAAAATATAAAACATTTGTAATTTTAAAATGTATTTAAAATAAAGAATACATTTTGAAATAAATAATATATATTGTGCGTAAATTGTACTACACAAATATAAAGTGCTTTCTGAAAAATGATTAAACTTTTAAATTTCTGATATAAAGAAGCAAAACTGATTAAAAAAAATAAATCAATCTATTAGAGAAAGCATTTCATTAGTAAACAAAGATTTTACGGTTAAACTTTAAAAATATATTCGGAAATATGAAAGTTTCCTTGGATATCATTCAGATTCATTTAAAGTATATATTGGACATAAATATCCAATATGGCACAATTGTAATTTTCTTATTTACTTAAGATTTTATTTTTAATTATTTATGTAGTTTGGAAAATATTTCTTTAAAAATTTCATTTAAGCTATTATTATTTTTACTTTCTTCTATCTTTACAAGAAGAAAGTATTATATTCGTG
The DNA here is from genome assembly GCA_963932465.1 of Maratus speciosus. NCBI lineage: Eukaryota > Metazoa > Arthropoda > Arachnida > Araneae > Salticidae > Maratus > Maratus speciosus. The sequence goes on along the minus strand of OZ010795.1, from coordinate 145,778,212 downwards.
AAAAATTTCGACTTCCGGTTTTCGGTGTGTTTATACGTTTTAGAATGACCTGAACACGATTTGATGGTTTTTTAGAAAACGTCTGTTTATCACTCTGTCACTCTGCCAGTGTGTATGTGACAAAGCTTTTGTGGGCACTCTATCTCAAGAACTAATACACGGAATTTTACAAAACTTTAGATTAAGTTAGACCTTGATATAAACTGGTTCTGGTTACGTTTTGGTGTAAATCGCCCAACAGGTGACGCTGCTATGATGCATTTTTCACGATTTCCGCAATAGCTATATTTCACGAACTACTGCACAGATTTTCATAAAACTTTAGATTCAGTTAGTCCATGATATAATTTGATGCTGATTACTTTTTTGGGGAAAATCGTCCTACAGGTCGCGCTGATACGCCGCATTATTAATTATTATCGCAATAGCTCTATCTCAAGAACAAATGCAAGAATTTTCCTCAAACTTTAGATTCAGCTAGTCCCTGATATAAATTAGCGCTGTTTAACTGTTGTTGTAATATCGCCCGACAGGTAGCGCTTCTATGCGGCATTTTTCAAGATTTACGCAATAGCTGTATCTCAAGAACTAATGCATGAATTTTCATCAAGCTTTAGATTCAGATAATCCCTAGTATAAATTGGTCCTAATTAGTTTTTGATGTACATCGCCCAACAGGTAGCGTTGCTATGCAGAATTTTTTACAATTTCCACAATAGCTCTATCTCAAAAACTAATGCACGAATTTTCATCAAGTCTTAGATTCAGTTAGAAGTTGACATAAGTTGTTGATGATTAGATTTTGGTGTAAATCATCCAACCGGTGGCGCTGATATGGTGCATTTTTCAAGAAGTATTAACGTGTATGAGACAGAAGAAAGTTTTGGGATTGCCACATCCTACTAGTTTTAATTACGGAACTTTTTATATCTCGGGTAATTCTATTTTCTGATACATAAATATGGGTATCAGTTTAATGCTTTTCATAAGCCCTTTTTCAAAATTACTCTTTTACTGGCACTCGCGTTTAATATTCTATGTTGTCTGGTAAATAGAAAGTGCCAACAAAAGTGTCTGTCATTTTCAAAATATTTTTTTCTAAATATAAACATTATTATGTCTCAATCTCAGCGTGCCTCAAAATACCTTTTTTGGGTAGTCATAAAATGGCACTTGACACGTGTCTGGCACAGTTTTTGGGCCGACTAAAGTGTCTGGCTGTTATATTTTTTATTTCATTAAATACTAAATTTGAAGGTATTAAAATTTCAAAATGCCTCAAGGATATTTCTTTGCAACGAAAATTTTGGAAATTTAAAAATTCACGGGGTGGGCTAAGTGCCACGATCCTTCAGCCAGACATTGGATTTTGTATTCAGGCATTACTAAAGAAGTGTTGCACAAATTTTCAGGGTGCCTCATATACCTTCCCTAAAATGTTTAACAGCTCTTGGACTAGATGATTTAGCTCTCTAGGTTCATTTCGCTTAAAAAAATGTTTTGTGCTCATACACCATATATATAAAAGGCCTTTGGGACCCGATGATTCTGTCTAAGTTCTACAAATTCCCATCATTCCACTTCTGTTATTCAATTTCTGCTGTTTTTTACTATATTTTTGGAATCTATGTTAAGTGTGTTGGGGTGAACTGTATTTTTTAATGTCATTTTATTCATAATTTCACAGTTTTTTTTGGTGGTCGGTAATGTTTATTTAGTGGTTATATATGTATATATATTTACAGTAACAAACCAAATATTTCTGGGAACAGCGTTCCAATGTGTTCCCACCCAACTACAGCACTGAAATTATATTTAATTTTCTCCCAATTAAATGTTCTTAATTTTATTCAAAAATCATTCTTTTGGATCAGTCAGCACACCCAAGATATATTTATTGTAGATGATTATACACAAAAACAAATGTACGTGTATCTTTGCATCTCCCTTATTTCTAGATCAAGACAGCCAATCATTCACTAAGAAAGGGGGGCATAAAAATGCATCCCCAGACTCTCCGATCAGTCAGTCTTACGCGAAAATTTAGAAGTGCAAGATATAGCCATCAGAAAGAAAAAAAAAGATCTAGTCTCGAAAGGGAAGACCAACAGTCACTGCTAAATAAAGAATATTCAGAGATGGGGCGAAGACTCAGGTCACATGCATTGGGATGTCCGGCTCCCGAAACCAGGGCCTACAATTTGAATTTTTGGGACGAAATTTTGAAAATGAAACGTGTACTTAATAATTTAAATGTTTATTTCATGGCTCAAAGATAATTGTAAAATTTTACTTTTTTTCAAAATTAACTGAACTTTAATTAATTCACGTCTTTAATATTCAATAACTGAACTTTGCTGAAAATGTTCTTAAGTGATCATTATTAATACGCAGCTGCAAACTTTTAAAGTTAAATAATGATATAATGATACTTTAAATTAGAAAATACATTTAATATAATATTTTTTGTTCGTATGCGGTACCTATTTAATTTCATACATTAACACGTTAAGCGCCACGTCAGTCACCAGTGACCGACACTGAACTTTCCGTTTAAAACGCGTCATTCACCGACAACTGACGGTCTAAAATATGATATAAAACTAAAAAAATACATATTGTTTTAAGTAATTACTGAAAATGTATTTAAAATTTACTTAAATTTTATTTATTACAGGATTATACTTTCTTAAAAATTACTTAAAACATTGTAAATTTTTCAGCTTCAGTCTCAGTCACCGTGGCACTCAACGTGTTAAGTAAAATGTTTGGTTCGAAATATCTTTATCTTGGACTAAAAGCACACGAATGTTGACAGCTATATTAATGTAAACTGTCAAATTTGCAAGCAAAATATTTCTGTAAAGCGTATTACAAAATTAGTATCGGATGCACGTAATGAAATCATCAAAACACATACAAAACTGTGTTAAATTTACCTCTCAATTCGATCTTTAGTGAAATTCAAACACGCGAAGTGTTTGTATGCAACGTTGTCATCAGATGCAGCGTTGTCACGAGAATCTCTCAACACACTGTCCGTTTTGATGTCCAAATGAGTCAAATAGTCCAAGAGCTGTTAAACATTTTAGGGAAGGTATTTGCGGCACCCTGAAAATTTGCGCAACACTTCTTTTGTAATGCCTGAATACAAAATCGAATGTCTGGCTGAAGGATCGTGGCCCAAAACCTGTGCCAGACAAAAAATGGCACTTGACACGTGTCTGGCACAGTTTTTGTGCCGACTAAAGTGTCTGTCATTTTCAAAATATTTTTTTCTAAGCATAAATATTATTGTGCCTCAATCTCAGCGTGCCTCAAATACCTTTTTTGGGTAGTCAAAAAATGGCACTTGACACGTGTCTGGCACAGTTTTTGGGCCGACTAAAGTGTCTGTCATTTTCAAAATATTTTTTTCTAAGTATAAATATTATTCTGTTTCAATCTCAGCGTGCCTCAAATACTTTTTTGGGGTAGTGTCAAAAAATGGCACTTGACACGTGTCTGGCACAGGTTTTGGGCCACGATCCTTCAGCCAGACATTCGATTTTGTATTCAGACATTACAAAAGAAGTGCTGCACAAATTTTCAGGGTGCCTCAAATATCTACTCAAAAATGTTCAACAGCTCTCCTACTAAAACCGTTAGTGAGCAGATGTTTGAAGGCTGAAAGAATATCTGGAAGATCGCTTTATTCACTCTTCTGAAACTGTCTGGATCATTTTTAAACTGTTTGCTCTCAACTAACTGATCTAATGCTTTGGGAAGACTTGGTATTATATAGAGTTTCACATTCAATTTCTTTATTTTTATTACGTCGTACTCCTCTGTAGATCAGTGTCAACCATGTGACCACATGCCACCAATTTTCCACCAACCAATCAAAATCACCGATCTTTTAGCTCTCAACCAATGAAACTGGAGAAACCCGGAAAAATTGGTAGGCAAACAAAAAACATTAACGTGGTTGTCAAGTTAATTGCTAGGATGTGACGTCAGTTGAAACTGATCTATTATATGGCGATATTTCAATTGTGGCCGATACTTGTCTTGGTACATATGTCGTGTCTTTGTAAAATCTTTACTGCAACTTCTCTACCTGAAGAATTGATGACTTAGCAAAACCTCCTGTTCCTAGGATCTCCGTAAACTTAAAACCTCTGTGTTCTGAATACCGGATTACGGCGTTTGTCAGTCTTTGACGAGGCATGACTAGTTTTATATTCATTTTCCAAGAAGATACACTCTGATAAAAACCTGGATATAAAAAAGATCACGTAGAAATACTTGAAAATTATAAATTATTTTTTTAGCACATACAACACGCACCAACATAAGTAAGACTACTTTGATCGCGGTGACTATTGTATCATTTACATTATTCAGCATTATTTTAGAAACCATTGTTAGAAAATCAACAATGTAGAAATGAGCACATTTACTTTGTTCGCGACATTGTTAAAAATGAAAACAAGGATTGAAATTTTTTATGAAAACAAAATACTCTTAACAATATCTAATTGTTAGAATGGTCTCGCGGGGAAAGTGTTTTCGGCAAAATAAATGTTAGATCAAATGACAAGCCATTAAGTAAATTGATGAAAAATACATAATTATGTTTATATCTTTAAGAAAATACAGAATATACACACAGCCCTCACTCAAATAAATAAAGAAAGATGCAAAAGCTAGGAGAATCTCTCATTTTATTTTGCAGACAAACTTAGCATCAAATTGAGTATTTTTTCCACAACAACAGAACGCCGTTTTTACTTCGATACGAAATCTATATCGATTTTTCGTTTTTACTCTCGTGTACCTATGATGAAAGAAAGTATTGTACGCTAAGATGTTATATATTCCCGCGGCCACCATCTTGGATTTCTCGGCGATGTTTTGTTGGCGTTTATCGATAAGGCAACCCCAACGAGTGGTGTGTTCTGGCAACCCCGTTAAGCCTAACATGCGCAAAAATCTGTTTGACGACAATTACTTGGCGGAAAAGGTGTTTTCACGCCAAGAAAAAATCCAAGATGGCGGCTGCGGGAATATAGAACATCTGTTCCGTATTGCAATTGAAAATTTTTTCGATTTCTGGTTTTCGACGGATATACACATTTTTTACCTGTCCCGAAAAACAAATGTCTGTCTGTCCGTGCGTATATCTGTGTGTTCATGTGCGTGTCATCTTTGTATCATCAAAAAGTGTGCGAAGTTATGCATAAAATTGAACCAAATTTCATATATATGTTATTGGCTATGGCCAGCAGATCCCAGTTGAATTTGGGAATATTTTGCCGTAAGAGGACGCTGTAGCAGCGAGTTTTGTGCCATTTTCATTATTGCATCATCGGCAAGTGTCGGAAGTTAGGCAGATCACACACTGAACAGACAAGCAGACAAAAACGTCAGACAGGAGACAACTTGTAGCATTCAAACCGGTTTTTTCTTTGTTATCAGCGTGAAATGTCGCTTGACTTACGCTATTTCGTCGCTTGTTTGTTCAGTGTGTGATGGTTGCATAGAATTTGTGGCCGCACGCGCCAAGTGTTTGGCTGCCACATAAATTCCGGCTCCCCTGCAAGTGCCAACTGATTCCTCCACCTGGCAACCCTGCCGAGCTCAGAGCTAGTGCTTTGAAGCACATTCACTTCCACCTCGCTCGGAGCTCGTGCCTGTTCGTCGTGTGTACAAGTTAAATGATTTTTTTGATTTATTAATTCGTAAATAAATGTATTGTTCATTAATTTAGTACTCTCAACTGCTGAATAACACAATCATCTATAAACTGAACCAAACGTCATACATATGTTTTGTACATGAAACGCCAGATTCTAGTTGAAAATGGAGATATTCCTCCGGAAGGGTGCGCTACGACAGCAATTTTGTTGTGCGGTTTTGGCGACGGAATAGTGATAGACTAATCTGTTCTGCTGTTGTGTAGCATTGTTTTTAATTCGACAGCCTCGCGGGATGCTGGGAAACCGTGGATGCTTGAGGAGATGATATACGATTTGACTAACCAGATAAGATGGGGAAAAACGTACTAGATCACACAAGAGTCCAATCTAGGTTTAATTTTCGACTTACACTGGGTTTTATTTTGAGAATTCCCATGTATGAGATAGAAGAAACTTTTGATATTGGTAATTCTGACTGAAATTTAAATGTAATAAGCTGAAGTTTGGAGACAATCGGCTTGAAAATAGCACCGTTAAAGGGAATGTTGTTGAATTTTGGGACGAATGCGCTAGCTGTTCAAAATAAATCATACTGAATCACCTAATTATCCAATCTAGGTTTAATTTGCATATCGGAATTTTGCATCGGGAGAGGCAAAATGTTTCAATTTTTTTATATATTTCCCGTTGATTAGTTTCCTTTTTCAACGTTCCCCATGGTTTTGAATCGTTTATTGATGAAAAACTTGAAGTATAGTAAAAAATAAATAAATAACAGATGTGTAAATTATTCAATTTTTGTTTCTAAAATGCATAATTAAATAAGTAATATAAAAATTTTGTTTTTAAAGTCAATTCCTACTTAGTTCATCAAAGAAAAATTTAATATAATCCCTTAAGCTAATGTTAGGTTTTGTTGCATTAAAATAACTCAATTTGTTGATTTTCTATATGCAAGTAGGTTCACAATGGAAGTCTATGGGAATTTGGCGAAATATTAGAGATATCGCCAAGTTGGCGACAAACTTGTTGGTATTTAGCGACAGAACAGGGTTTCCCCTATGGTAACTCCTCTTATAGATATGATGATGCATTAAATGCTGTTCAATAACCAATGGCCGCCATTTTGTCTCCCATATAAAACTAAAATTAATTAATTAAAATTTAATTAATGAATTAATATTTGAAAAATCTGTATTATCATCAATTGTTATCCAGTACAAGCTTAAAAAAATTTATTTCAACTTGATAGGATGAATAAAGTATTTTATTAGCGATTGAAAATTTGAACAAAATATATAAATAAATATAGGGAGAGTGTAAACTAATAGTAGAATTGAAAAAATCACCCTTTCTAAAGTATTAATATGTCTGAGATAGAAGAATGGTTTGGGATTGGCAAATCTGACTATAATGCAGTGTTTCTCAACCTTTTTTACTTCACGGCGCACTTAAACCTAGAATTAAATTTGTGCGGCACACTAAAATTATGATGACTTAAAAAAAAGAAGGATCATTTATCATTACATAAGAAACGATTACATATAATTTTAAATTTATTTATTATCATAAACAAATAGGCCATCCGAACCGAATAAAGGAAAAGAAAATCAGTTTAAATAAAATTACTATAAGCTTTTTTTATAAGGTTAGTTGGGGCAACTGGGACATGATTTTACAATGTGACTCTGGAGCTTCTGACAATTCAGCTTCAAAAAACTAATGGTCATTTGAATTAAAGTCTGAACTTCTGTAAATGTGTTCAGTTAGGTTCCCTCTATCAGACAGAAATGCTCAAAATTACATTTTAATATTTAAAGATATAAAAATATGCATATTTCATCTTTCTTTCCTCATGGGTCCAGTTGACCCCAAAAATGGGGTAACTGGACCAGGGGGGTCTATGTTCCACACGCGTTCATATATTTTCATGTCGGATATCAGGTCCTGTTTGAAAAAGTGTAGTGTAAACAACTTAAAAAAATTTAAACCAGGCAGATCATGTAAATTATATGTCAATAAACAGCGTTGTAAGGGAAACCTTTGCTGTGCTCCAATATGTCTAAAAAAAGCAATAAAAGTGAAAATATTAGATTTATTTGTACCAAAAACATAAAACTTAAGGAAGTACTTATGTACTTTAGTATAGATAATAAGTATAAAAGACACATGGGTATTTTAAGGAAAAAAAATAGCAAGATAAATCTATGAACAAACGGCTACGTAAGTACTTAAGTACTTTATCCAGGGGTCGCATTATATAGGGAAAATTTTATTGTTCCTACCAGAACCCTTACAGAAAGGTGCGATGAAGATATTATTTTCAAAATAGTGGTAGGAACGATAAAAGTTTCCCTATAGAATGCGACCCCTGTGTATAGTACAATTTCAAGGTCTGGCTATCTCGCTTTCAGGGGCAAGGTACTTGCATTCGTAAAATGTTGAAATAATTTAATGACACCAATATTTACAAGAGAATCTATCTGAAAACAAGTAAAAGTATATTTTCGCGTACTTAATAAAGGTGAAATTTTCATTATAAGATTCAGTTGCCAATGTGGCAATTAGGAATTAAAATTAAGTGATGCCATAACGGCATCACCGCCTCTCAAGGGGCCAAGAAATTTGGTTTGATACCACTCAATATGCTTTTTTTTAAATTTCATTACATAATTTTAATAAGGTATTCTATCATTTTCTTTATTGTGAGCAAAAAACAATGGAGAAATTTACTTCCCGTAGTAAGAGAAACACACACAAAAAAAATATTTATAACTATTGGGGTAACTGGATCCAGCATGGTCCAGTTACCCCGGATACATGTCCCAGTTACCCCATTCTTGAAAAATTTATGGGGTAACTGGGACACCGGGCTTACATTTGAAACATGAAGTAAATATGTATAGATACCTAATAATATTAATGTAGTTATATGTCTAATCTTTAAAAAAAAGATTGTTTAATAAAAGTACTTACAGTATTTTAATAATCAGCCGAGGAAGTTCAACCATATAGACGTTCTTTAAAAAAAAAAAAGAAACGTAAATTTTTGACAACCTATCACAGCAAAGTGAGAGTTATGATTGAGTTGATACACATTGTTTTAGGAAGTAGAGATTAAGGGGCATTGTTCACAAAAGCTAAAACTTAAAAAACACCAACAGTTTTTTATAAAATAGCCTATGGCCCAGTTACCTCGTGGTTCCAGTTACCCCAACTAACCTTATACATTTTTAATATGCATTAACATTTATAAGCAAATGAAACACCGTTTTAAGCGCCTTTTTAACACTAGTTTCGGTATCATTCAGCATAGAGTCATCGGTGCAAATAAACATGAAAATTTCCCATATATATACAGGGTGATTCAGCTCGTCGGTGACAAACTTTAAGGATCGATAGAGCACACCTAGACGAACATTTTTGAATAGGGAATGTAGGGTCCCTGACGCGATGGTAAGGCGCTAGGCGCTTTCGAAAATTTGGGTGCCGAAATTCGAAACGTCATAAAAACTAGGGAAATGGTTAGATTTTCTTGCTTGTTGCGTCGAAATGATTCTGTTTGTTTAGACTTTCTTCAGTACCAATTTGATAAGCGTATCTCTTAAAACATGGATAGGGGGCGCTGCAGACTTTGGAGAGCTAGACAACAACTTTAAGCCCGTTATTTTGATAATTTAACACATGCTCGCCAAAGTTTATGCTCTAACTTAAAGTTTGAACCCAAAAGTAGAGCCCTGCAAAAAGCGTAAGAGCCGGAATAAAATGTCAAAGTACAGGGTGGTCGAAACTCGAAGGCTCCTAGGAGATAAACAAACAGATTTCTTGACTTATGGCATGCATTTTCATGATTCTGTTTGCTGGGGCTCTCTGAAACTCAGTTGAATGGTACAAAAAGAAACATCGATAGGGGGCGCTTTGGGCAAAAAACATAATTCGTTGACATTTCGGACGCTAACTGGAAACGGGGCGCTACGATCAGTTAGAAACAAAACAAGAGAGTAATTTACTTATCATAAGAAGCTATTAAAACTGCAGTTTGTTTGTTTTTTTTAACAAACATAGCTGGTTTCAATCATGCACAATGCGCGCAATAAAATTTACATAAGGTGCTTTTTGCTGATTTATGCAAAAGATATCGTACCATATCGATATGCAAAAGATACGTAATGCGTAGACGACAACGCGAGATGACGTAGTTGTATGCGCAGACACGTCTTTTGAACGTGCGGTACCTACTTAAGCTTCGGGTTACTTGTCTGCAGATCGGTAGTAGGATGGAACGGTACACAAACTCTGAATTGGCTGACATGCATTTGGCGTATGGCGCTGCTGGTTGTAATGGACGAGCCGCTCAGCGGTTGTACGCCGAGCGTTACCCCAACAGGCAAATCCCCTGCCATGCCTTCTTCGCTCGAGTACACCAGAGGTTGTCCACAACGGGATCTTTCGACGGAGGCAGGCCTGAACGGGAGCGATCAGTGAGCACCCCCGACAACGAAGAGGCTGTGCTTAACCTGGTTGAGGACAACCCAGGTCTTAGCACGAGAGATATCGCCAGACATGTTGGCATTTCGCAAGCAACTGCGTGGCGCATCTTACGTTCCCGGAATCTGCACCCCTACCACATCCAGCGGGTGCAGTTGCTCAGAGAGCAGGATTTTGGCCCTCGAGTGGAATTCTCAAGATGGTACTTGGCGATGAGATCCAGGGATCCCCGTTTTGTAAACAGCATTTTGTTTACGGACGAGTCCACCTTCAGCCGGGAGGGAATGTGGAACGCCCACAACAGTCATGTGTGGTGTGATGAAAATCCACATGAAACCAGAAGCCGAGCAGCCCAGGAGCGTTTCTCAGTAAATGTGTGGGCCGGTATTCTGGGGGATTGCCTCATTGGCCCTTATTTGTTACCTGAACGGCTGACAGGTGGAAATTACCTGATTTTCCTGGATCAAGTGCTGCCGCAGCTTCTGGATGAGGCGCACGTACCCGAAGGTTCGCGTCGCCAGATGTGGTTCCAGCACGATGGAGCTCCGGCCCATTACACGAACGACGTGCGTCTCCATCTAAACGCAAGGTATGGCCAGCGGTGGATCGGGCGTGGGGGTCCAGTTCACTGGCCTGCCCGATCACCAGACCTCACCTGCTTGGATTTCTTCCTTTGGGGTTACCTGAAGGCCGAGGTATACCATACACCTGTCAGCAGTGCTGAAGAACTTGTGGCCCTCATTGTGGCAGCTGCAGGGCAGATCAGAGATACTCCTGGCATTGTTGGAAACACACACTCCTCAATGCGACGGAGGTGCGAAGCCTGCATCATGGCCCAAGGTCGAAATTTCGAGCATCTTCTGTAGTGTTATTTTTTGTAAATAAATTTCCAGTATCATTGATGTTTTTGGTCTAAATTTATTCAGAAGTGTTGAGCTGAGGTAGAAAATGTGTTTTCATTATTACTAACTGATCGTAGCGCCCCGTTTCCAGTTAGCGTCCGAAATGTCAACGAATTATGTTTTTTGCCCAAAGCGCCCCCTATCGATGTTTCTTTTTGTACCGTCCAACTGAGTTTCAGAGAGCCCCAGCAAACAGAATCATGAAAATGCATGCCATAAGTCAAGAAATCTGTTTGTTTATCTCTTAGGAGCCTTCGAGTTTCGACCACCCTGTACTTTGACATTTTATTCCGGCTCTTACGCTTTTTGCAGGGCTCTACTTTTGGGTTCAAACTTTAAGTTAGAGTATAAACTTTGGCGAGCATGTGTTAAATTATCAAAATAACGGGCTTAAAGTTGTTGTCTAGCTCTCCAAAGTCTGCAGCGCCCCCTATCCATGTTTTAAGAGATACGCTTATCAAATTGGTACTGAAGAAAGTCTAAACAAACAGAATCATTTCGACGCAACAAGCAAGAAAATCTAACCATTTCCCTAGTTTTTATGACGTTTCGAATTTCGGCACCCAAATTTTCGAAAGCGCCTAGCGCCTTACCATCGCGTCAGGGACCCTACATTCCCTATTCAAAAATGTTCGTCTAGGTGTGCTCTATCGATCCTTAAAGTTTGTCACCGACGAGCTGAATCACCCTGTATATATATATATATATGGAGGAGAAGCGGATTCGAGGTATAAGTTTATTAATCAATAGTAGTGCAGGAAATTACAGGCAACAGCCAATATGAAATTGTATAGGAAAATGAACCTTTGTGACATTAGCATTTAAAGAGATATCCGAGTTTGACTTTCTTAAAAATTAGAATACTTTCTGCGTAAGACAAAATCTTCGAATAGGCGTACTCTTAAATTATTTTTCAACGATCTTTTCTACTGCATTTTAAATTGCAATCTTTTTCCTTCAGGAGACATGACTTTTTTTTCTGAAAGAATTTATCTCAAGAGACGTAAGACCATTTTTAGGGCTTTCTCGTATACTACTATAATGACTAACAGAAGAAAAATTATCCAAATGAAGAAAATTTGTGACACTAAACCTTATTTCAAAGTAAATCGTATAATATGAAATGTCGGACATTACAAATTGGAAATTTTCAAAAATTGGACGTAATTTGGCTTAAAAGCTTCGCGGCACAGCTGAGATCTTTCCGCGGCGCACTACTGTGCCGCGGCACACAGGTTGAGAACCACTGGACTAATGACTTGTTTAATTTAGTCAATTCGAGGCATAATCTATTGAATGAAGAAGATCCAAATGCCATGGATACCTTAATTTCTGAATTTTAAACTCCTATTGAAATATTATGATGCAATAATTCAAACTTTACATATCCGAACCCAAATGTTTGAAAAATTGCACAGTACTCAAACAAATATAAAAAAATATATTACTATATTATTGAATTGAAACTCAAAGTCAGTTTTCATGCACGGAAGTATGTGGGGCGTGGTTAGCGGGTTGTCAAAGAAGCAATGATTACACAAGGGTCCAAAATGATCAAAATTAAATATTAGATGAAGGATTTTTTTATTCACAAGTTGAAGAAAAAAACGGGCTCCAGATATCCTATATGGTAGTCCTCCGGTAAAGTGATCATTGTTTAAACTGCAGGGTGGTCATTCCATTTAAAAATAGCGGTGATTTTCCTGTCTTTTTATTTTCAAAAGAGAAGAAACGACCTTATTACCTACTGCCATAGCACATTTGGTTAAGCTTCTTCGTCAGAACCTTGTAATGAAGAACATTCGGGATTGGGGATGCTGTTCAGTACAACAAAATTTAGAAACTCAAAGATCATGTGTATAAATAGAACTTTTGTTAGGAGCTGATGCAACATAATTGATATTTTTCTGAACTTTATTTGATAATTTTCTAAAAATATTAAAATGAACAATATTTTGTTATGCAATGTAAAGACAGGCGTAGCACAAATAAACTTGAATAAAAAACAATATATTTGTCCTAGAAATCGGGCTACGCAGGTCAAAACTACCTATAAACATATAAACTAAACGAAACTTGTATCACATTATTTACATATAACATCCTTACGAAGTGCATTTAAAGTACGAGGGTATGAATGGAAGGGAACGAATACGATAGATGCGTCCAGTGTTTCTTGCAGACGATTTGGTTGGGGGAGGGGGGGGGTTACAAAAATTTAAAGAATATAGATCATTAGCAAGCGGTAACGAATAATTCGAAAATTTCTTTTGTGTCGGTAGTGTACTTGCTGCTAAAATGCAGAAGGGCCGTATCCAGATAAGGCAGGATGGGCTGAGGTCCCCCTAGGAACCTCTTGACCCCTCCCCTAGACTTCACAATCTTTTAAAAAATAATAACATCTATATTACAATTCTAAAATTTGGAAAAAAATATGAAAAGGGCACGACTTCTAATTCTGGAGCTGAGTTTATTGTTAAATTGGACAGAAAAATAATAAGATGTTAATTAGCCCTATTAAACAAAGTAAATCTCCCTATAACTTTTCCGACTAGTTTTACCGAAAAATATGTGCAGATAACGTTTCTCGTTAAGTAGGATGTTTACTCTGCAATGAGAAAGAAACGATCAAAATTGTGATTTTTTTTCTTCTCAAAACAAGCAATAAAACATATTTTCTCATGCTAATCTGAAAATGCGTTATCTCACTGTAACGATGCTATCTTGCAGGGTCGGTAAAACGAGTTTCTCGTAGGAAGCGATCGAGCTAGCGTTTTGCTCGGCACTATAGATCTCGCCTACTGACCTTGGGTTCTCTGGTTTCATCCTTGTCGGTTCACACACCTCCTGCATTGGTGAGCTTGCACAAACGACCACGCACTTCGCCATCTCCGCTCGAGACCAACAGATGACAGCACTGAAAACACCCCCAGCAAGCAAAGTCTGTGAAACTCTCACAGTACGCAAGCAAAGTCTATGATAACTCTCATAGCATAAAGCCTGTCACGCCGCGCATCTTCGGGGCACACGTACGCTCGGTAACACCGCAGCATCACTCTGGCAATCGCCACCGCAACACGAGTGCACTTTGCTCGTCCAACGTCAACGAAACGTTTTTCTCACTGGGGGCGGAGTACTGTGGCGACGGCATCGTGCACGGTCAGTAAAACGAGTTTCTCGCAGGAAGCGATCGATCTAGCCTCTTGCTCGGCACTATAGATCTCGCCTTCTGAACCGTGGGTTCTCCGGTTCGATCCCTGTCGGTGCACACACTTCCTGCACTACTATTAAGGAAACTAATGAAAATAACATAACGCGATGATTTTTTTCTTAACATGCATTTTCTTTTACAGAATATATATCATATCATGATAATATACATTCCAAACAGAAAAGTCAAAAACATAGAATATATTATTATGATATGATTATTAGTAGACGCAGTTAGGACTTATAACTCTTATTTATACTCAGAATATATATCTTTAAAATGCTTCGTCTATTTGTTCAAAATTCTCTATATTTCTAACCCCTTAGCGACGAGAGCCGTTTGCTTAGTTTTTAATCTTTTACCACCGGTTTTTCAAAACAGAAAATTTTCTGTAATAGAATCGCGAAAATGCTCTGATTAAATAAGTTAAACTTTACAATAAAAAATAACTGGTGGGAATAATGATGGATTCTGAGCACCTTAAGTGACACGTATACCTGTCGCTCGTCCCCAAGAGGCTAAAGGACTATGTTAAATATGCACTACGACAAATGTGTACGGCCGTTTATTCAGATTCCAAAATTAGTCTTGAAGTATATTAACATGGAAATTGAATTAAAATATAGTTTTGTTTTCCTGGAGGGGAAAAAAACATTTTTTCCCTTGTCGGATTACATAATAAAGAACAATATTTTAAAATGCTTGTAAATAATAGTAATTAAAAAACTAGACGGATGTGGCAATCCCAAAACTTTTTTCTACCTCATACATGTTAATACTTCGTGAAAAATGCAGCATAGGAGCGCATTTAGATAGCCACCTGTCAGTAAAAGTACCGACAGATTTACACCAAAATCTAATCAGCAACAACTTATGTCAACTTCTAACTGAATCTGAAGTTTCGTGAAAATTCGGGCATTGTTTTAGAGTAGAGCTATGGCGGAAATCGTAAAATATTCTGAATAGCAGCACCACCTGTTGGGCAATATATACCAAAACCCAATAAGCAACAAGTTAAGTCAACTTGGTAATTGAATCTGAAGTTTGATTAAAATCCGTGCATTACTTCTTGAGATGAAACTATTTCGGGAATCAGGAAAAATGTAGCATAGCAATGCCACCTGCTGGGCAATATATACCAAAACCTAATAAGCAACAACTTAAGTCAACTTGGTAGCTGAATCTGAAGTTTGATTAAAATCCGTGCATTACTTCTTGAGATAAAACTATTTACGGAAACAGGAAAAATGTACCATAGCAGCGCCACCTGTTGTGCGATTTGCACCAAAACATAGTCAGATCCAACCCATGTCAAGCCACACCAGTGGCCGAGAGGTTCTGCTCTCGAAGCTGGTAGACGGGAGGTGCTGGGTTCGATCCCAATCGCGCCCGTCGGCCTAATCGTTCGGAGTTTTCGTGGTTTTCTTCGAGCCGTGGATCTTCCATGCGTTAATACGGATTAGGTTCCCTTAGAAAGACCCCCACGGAGGGCACTCCCCCCGGGCCTATATCCCTCATGTAGATAATTGGCCGTCAAAAATCAACCCAACCCAACCCATGTCAAGGACTAACTGAATCTGCAGTTTGATGAAAATTCACGCATTAGATCTTGAGATAGAGCCCTTGCGGAAATAGCAAAAAATGTTATATAGCAGCGCCACCTGTTGGGCGATTTACACCAAAATGTATAAAACGTCAATTCATGTCAAGGACTAACGGAATCTGAAGTTTGATGAAAATTCGTGCATAAGTTCCTGAGATAGAGCCATTGCGGAAATCGTAAAAAATGCAGCATAGCTGCGCCACCTGTTGAGCTATTTGCACCAAAAACGAATCAGCACCAATTTGTATCACGGACTAACTGAATATAAATTTTTATTAAATTCCGAGCATTAGTTCTTGAGATAGAGCGCCCACATAATTTATGTAACACACAGACACACAGACAGACAGATTGACAGACATTTTGTGAAAACATGTTTTTCGGTATCTCTGACCCCTAAAACGCGTAAATTCGTCGAAAACCGGAATTCGAAAATTTTCATGAATTCAATATTTCCTTCTTGAAGATAGAAGAAAGTAAAAATGGTGAAAATACTTTGAAAACTGGAACCCATGACACATATTAAATTAAGCTAATTAATAGCTTTATTCATTTATTTTCAGAATTCATGATATAAAATCTTTAAAAAATTTCTTGTTGAAATAAATCAGAACTAATGTAAAAATTAAAATAATGAATCATGAATTTTTTAATGTTTTGTTTGCATATGCACATTTACCTTTTTTTTTTTTCCCAGTACTATTTAAATTTATTTTTTTGCTACGGATGCTGCATAAAGTTTATTATTATTATAATTATTGATTGTTAGAATTAAATCTATGTTTTTGAAAATTTCTCTAAATCTAGAACAGCTTAACCAAAATTTTAGAATAGAAACAATACTTAATCACGTGTCATTTTATTATGAAAGAACAGTCAGATTCCAATTTGCTTTACGGCGGGGGATGAGTACCTGTTAGGAAATCTAGTATTTCATTGAACATTTCCTTTCTAATTAAAATTAATATAAAAAAGCACAAATAAATGTGCTAAAATTACTTGCAGCTTCATAGATATGATATAAAATTATTTAAAATACATTAAAAATATCTTTAAAATATATTTAAAACCATTAAAAATTCAAAACCTTTTCAGTCATCACACGGCCGTCTTCAGTGGTTATTTAAATGTTGTTATTTTTCTGTGCGCTTATTCGTGAATCGTCTAGAAGAGATCATTGTAATTTAAGTGTGGCACAGGAGATAAGATGCCAGATAAAGGTGTTCAAATTTGTAACATGATAAGCATTCATCTATTAAGCAACAATTCATCCTAAACTCCATGGATATCGTATGACATTGCATCGTTACAAGATATATCTTTATTGGCAATTATTTCAATAGCTTCTCTTATAATGGCTTCCTGGTAATTATTTGTACGAAAGATAATCTGGGATTTATTAAAATCTACTTTTATAGGTTGAGTTTGAACTAATCTTGATAACGCAGTATCATTTCTATTTAAGAATTGGAAACTCAAAATATAATTCCGTCCTTGGAAAGAATTGCTCCATAATAGATGAAAGCTTGTTTTCTTACAAATTTGAATACCTTTAGATAAGATGCCTGAAACCTGGCATCTTATCTACCGTACCACTCTTAAATTGCAATGATATCTTGTAGACGATCCTCGAATAAGTGCAAAGAAAAATAACAACATTTAAATAACCACTGAAGATGGCCGTGTGATGGCTGAAAACGTTTGGGATTTTTAATGGTTTTTAATGTATTTTAAATAATTGTATATTATATGTATGCATCTGCAAGTAATTTTAGTACATTTATTTGCTCTTTTTTACATGAAT
Organism: Maratus speciosus; assembly: GCA_963932465.1. Classification (NCBI taxonomy): domain Eukaryota; kingdom Metazoa; phylum Arthropoda; class Arachnida; order Araneae; family Salticidae; genus Maratus; species Maratus speciosus. Next base: position 145,760,523 of record OZ010795.1, on the reverse strand, counting down.
TTTAATTATTTAATCAAGGTGAATTTAGCATTAGAATTTTAACTTTCATTTATTGTATTTCTAGCTAATTAAGTCGTTTTTAACCCTCATTTAGAGCTGAACTATATTTTTAGACATAAATAGCCTGCACAAGATGCAACCTGGCAAAATTATGATGAAAATAATTTTCGAAATACTTCATTTTGAAAATGAAACTTGTACTTAATAATTTAAATGTTTATTTCATAGCTCAAAGATAATTATAAAATTTTCATTGTTTCGGAAATTAACTAAATTTTGCTGAAAATGTTTTTAAATAATCATTATTATTACGTAGCTGCCAAATTTTAAAGTTAAATAATCATATTTTAAATTAGGAAATCTATATAACAAAATTTCTTTTATCCGTATGTGGTACCTATTTAACTTCATATATTAAGTAAAATGTTTGGTTCGAAATATCTTACTGATGCATGAAAAACAACCTCAATGTTGACAACTATGTAAACTGTCAAATTTGCAAGCAAAATAATTCTGTAAAAAATGTATGACAACATTAGTATCGGATGAATATAATGAAATTAACAAAACACATGCAAAATTATATTATGTTTACCTCTCAAATGGATCCTTAGTGAAATGCAGGCCCGTGAAGTCGGCTAATAAAGCGTTGTCATCAAAATCTATCAACACATTGTCGGTTTTGATGTCCAGAAGTCCCAAACCGTTAGTGTGCAGATGTTCAACTGTTGAAAGATTATGGAAGATCCATTATTGCGAATTTCCATCCTTTACTTTATTCATTCTTTCGAAACTAAAAAATGCACAAGTAGACTACTTTGATCGCAGTGACTATTGTATGATTGATATGATTCTGCAGTATTTTAGAAACCATTGTTGGAAAATCAACAATGTAGAAATGAGCACATATCCTTTGTTCACGACATTGTTAAAAAGTAAAACAACGTTTGCAACTTTCTATCGAAACAAAATACTCTTAACAGTATCTGATTGTTTCAATGATCTCATGGGGAAAGTTATCCGGATAAAATAAAGGGTAGACCAAACGACAAGCCATTAAGTAAATTGATGGGAAATGCATAGCTATGTTTATATTGTAAAGAAAATACAGAACACTCAAACACAGCCCTACATCTAAATAAATAAATAAATAACATACATATATAATAGCGCCAAGTGTATAACACTTCAAGTTCAAGGAGGGAACTCATTCGGATCCCGATAATCTTTCTTTAAAATCAACCATTTTACTTTAATTTTCAGAGATTTAATTTTTTTCAATAAAGCTGCATAAAATTAAGCCTTTTAGAAAGATTGTGAAAAACAAAAACAACTTGAGTGATTGAGCTACATCGAAATATGCGTGTTTTTCGATGTATCTTGCATTGAAAATTCTATCACCCAGCAATTAGCGATGGTAAACAATATGCGATTCATTTTTTTGAGATTCATTGAAATATAGACCATGGATGCAATAATTATGCTCAATGGCAATATAAAACATACAAAACTAAAAACATTTTACTACCTTTTGCAATCATTTCACGATTTCAAAAACAATATTTAATTATGAATGTTTCCGATTAAAATATAGACCATGAAGCTCATTGGCAACCTAGCGATCTGAACGGTCTCCATGCATATACCATTACTAATTGCTAAAAGCTGTAGGATTAAAACTTTAAAAGCAGTAAAATAGTTTTATTTGACTATTGACAAGTTTCGACTCTACCCGAGTTATTTTCAAAAAAAAAAAAAAAAAAAAAAAAAAAAAGAGAAAAAAAATTGTAATTTAATAGATTACAACGACCATTTGGAATTTATTTCGTCCACCAAATTCCGTCGCATCCTCTTCAACAACAGATCGCAAAGATCAAACTTCAGACGACCAAAATCTTCATCGATAAACTCTCCAAGTCTCGTTTCGAGAAGAAAAACAGTTTACAAATCGAAAGCAGTTCCACCGCATCATCCACAGATTGCGACAAATTACCTACGTTGAGCTCAATTTTTCCCGGTTAGAATCGACCGATTGTAAAAAGCCGTGGCTAGTGGGTTGGAGCCCCTCGAGACATGGCCTTCTACTATCAATTGATTAAACATTAGATTGTTTCCTTTTTCGCGTTCGTCTTTTATTCTGTAATCGATTATCATGGGCTACATAATCAGTTGAAGACCTCGATTTTCATGGGCTACATAATGAGTTGAAGACCTCGATTTTTGCTTTGCAAGACGATTTTCATTTCGGCGTCGCTCTTTGGCTTTGGATTTTTCCAAATCTGATAATTTGCGCCTACCCATTTTGTAACTTTTTCAATTCTTAACGATTTTATGCCTTTCGATTACCTATTCAAACAATTTTTAACGATTTTATGCCTGTCTATTACCTATTCAAATAAAAATTCATCTAAAAATAAAGAACATCGTTGAATTTCGTTAAAAAAATAAAATGCGAGCATCATTTGGCCCCATCCTCGACCGAAAACAACAACCATTTCAAAATGGTTAATAATATTCTGAAATTGCACGATCTATGATGCAATGATCTGAAACGCTATTATACAGTTTTTCGTGTAACGCACGTTATTTTTTTTTATTTACTTAAGTTTATTTCTATTTTCGTAACCATTGAGTAACTCGAACCACAATTTTGGTAAGTTAAATGATGCTACATCGTTACATGATGCAATTGAACTCCATGCATTAAAACAAACTTTCTTAAAAAATGCCAATTTAAGGCAAGCGAATGTGCGTATTAAATGCAATATTGTTAGAATTTTTACATTCGGGCTGTTTTAATTTTTTCTTCACAGCCGTGAATGACTCTTGAGAATGATTCCATTGCTATTCCTAAAAAATATATTCTTTCATGTGGTATCATGATTGAATGTTTACTATTTAGATTTGATTTTGCAATCTTATATATTTACAACGATATTTATACAATATATATCTACGATATTTGTATCTTCTACGATATTTCACACAGAACATTGTTTTCAAGGAAATATTCTGATAATTGTTTTTTTATACACTGGTCATCAAAATTAAAGGATAATGAGAAAAAATATGCCCACCAAGTTAATGTTGAAACTAATGCGCAATGCTGCAATTATTTATGTTAATTAAATGCTATTGAACTCAAAATTGCACTTCCGCGCATACGTTAGCGTAGGAAATATGCAAATTAGATGATTGACAATGAGTTGCCCAATCGACGTATGTTGGAATTCTGGTCCGTAGTGTTGTTTAAAGTGAATGTGGTGTCTGAGTGTGATCGGTATTCATTAGTTATGGCTCAAAGGCATCATTTAAGTTAAGTTCAAAAGTGGCTAATAATTAGTAGAATCGAGGCAGGTCAAACACAAATGGAGGTCACCCAAGATTTGAATATCCCTCAAAGTGCCATATCAAGAGCTTCGAGCCGCTTTTTAAGCACTGGATTCGTTGATAGACAACCTGGTCATGGGAGAACAAGAGCAACAACTGCATTCGAAGACCATTTTCTGTGAATGTCACTCGAAGAAACCGTGAAGCGACTACAAGAGATTTGTTTTGAGACATTCAGGCTGATACAGGAACTCGAATCAGCCGTTCTACTGCTGCACGAAGGCTTAACAAGGGTGGGCTGTATGCGAGAAAACTAGTAGTTTGTGTCCCACTCACTCCAACTTCCAAAGGGGCCCGTTTAAACTGTTGCCCTCGTCATGTTCAATGGAGCCAAGAAGACTGGGTTCAAGTATTGTTTACTGGCGAGTTCAGATATAGTCTGAACACTATTTCTAGACGTGTATTGATAATGGAGAGAGGAAGGAACACGCAACTTGCCTTTCCATGCCCGTGAAATATCCCATTCGAGCGCAGTCTTCTTGGCTCCATTGAAAACGACGATGGAAACAGTTTAACACTAGAAGCGCTGTAGCGGTCATTTTGACCGCAACCAAATAAAAATATTTCAATTATCACCAGAAATTTCTTTCTAAAATAAGTTTAAAATGTACCACGGAGAAATAAGTAAAATAAATAAGTTAAGTAGTTTCAATTAAAATTTCCGGTGTAAAATATTTTTATAACACTTCAGTAAAATTTCCGGCGGTTCTAGTGTTAAACGGGACCCTTTGGAAACTGTAGTGAATGGGACACAGACTATTGGTTTTCTCGCACACAGTTCCCCTCGTTAAGTCTTCGTGCAGCAGTAGAACGGCTGATTCGAGTACCTGTGGAAGCCCGAAGGTCTGAAACCAAATCTCTTGTAGTCGCTTCGTAGTCTCTTCGACCCACATTGACAAAAAACAGTGTTCGGATGCAGTTGTTGCTCTTGGTCTCCCTTGACCAGGCTGTCGACCAACGGATCCAGTGCTTAAAAAGCGACTCGAAGCTCTTGATATGACACTTTGAGAGATATTCAAATTTTGGACGACCTCCATTTGTGTTTGATCTTCCTCTATTCTACCAATTATTCGCCACTTTTGACCTTAACTTAAATGATACCTTTGAGCCATAACTAATAAATACCGATCGCACTCAGACACCGCATTCACTTTAAACAACACTACGGACCAGAATTCCAACATACGTTCATTGGGCACCACATTGTCAATCATCTAATTTGCATATTTCCGACGCTAACGTATGCGCGGAAGTGCAATCTTTCGCTCAGTAGTATTTATTAACATAAATAATTGCACCATTGGGCATTGGTTGCAACATTAACTTGGTGAGCATATTTTTTCTCATTATCCTTTAATTTTGATAACCAGTGTAAATAAGATTTAAATGGTCCTATTATTTAAAGTTTTTTGATTGCAAAAAATGATATGCTACCTCCTGGGAAGTGTTTGTATAAAAAATTCGATCACATGAATAAATTAATACTTTGAGGGGCAAGCGATTGTGTTTCTATAATGTTGAATTCACACAGGAATCTTCAAAAAATTTCGTTTCACAATACGGAAAAGCAATTTTAGAATTTTTTTCCATCAAAGTTACAAAAATAAAATTTATTTAAAAGTTTCCGGTACGAATCTTGATTAAACTTAGGTGGGATTAAATATATCCCACCGCCCCTCAAGGGGTTAATAAAGACTTTGGAAACAAGCCTAATCGAGGTTTGCCTGTGTAAATCATGAATACATATTTCTTGAACTCGGTGAATGGAGGTAACAACCCGCAAAACTCAACCTGTTTATGTTCAGTTTAAATAGTCTTACGCTCTCTATATATACAGTAGAACCCTTATTTTACTTTTTTCATCGGACGGGTTAAAAAACCGTGCAACTCAAGGAAACTCATAATCCGGGTAAAGGCTAAACTATAATAATGTAATACGCCCTCGCTTTCTCTGATCCAAAGTACACTTTGTTTAAAGAAAACTGGTACTTCGGCTCCAACTTCTTACATCCTTTGAATTTTACGCTTTCTGCCGGACCAACGGAAAAAAAAAAAAAAATTTAAAAAGTCTTAAAAATTCACTAAATTTAGATACAGTTTTCAAATAAATTTCATGCGAAAATGCATTTTTTTTCTCTGTTTGATGATGTAGAAATTAAAGTTATGATAAACTTAAAGGCGGTGTATGAAGAATAATAACAGCAACCGGATTTTTGGTGGACATGCAAAAGTGGCCTATATATTTTTGACGACAAACAAAACTGTCTGCAGTGAAAGAAATAAGAATTTGGCGCAAAAAAAAGAGAAAACACTAGAAAACGGGAATTCTACTTTTTTCAGAATTAGTGTCGCCCCCAATGAAAAAAAAATGTATATGTTACCGTTAAAGTGTATAATTCAGTTATTTCATAGAATACCTAGTTATTTCATGAAATAACTAACCAAGTCCGTTGAAGTGTATAATATTATTGGATTCTACACTTTAACTAGTTATTTTATAGAATAACGACTGCCTAACCGTTAAAGTTTAAAATAAATAATTTGACAATAAAACAAATCCGTTGTTTTATAAATTAACTGATGATAAATAGTTAAAGTCACTCAAAAAATACATTTCATATTACTGATAGATTAATTGATAAATAATAAATAGAAACAGCATATATTTTATAATTTTATTTTTAATGTTTTTTAATAGTAATAAAAAATAACAGAATGTAGTGAGGAAATAATTATATTTAAATTTTTACAACTTATAATTACATAAATTATTAGGCAGCTTAGTCTTATTGGCAAAAAATGTTAAGCTGTTTAAAAAATATTACAAAATTTGTTTATCCAAAACTCAAAATGTAAATAATACTTACAAAAGAAATTATAATAATAATGTTAAATATTGTTAAAAAATGACATGCTCGAGGGAACAATTACGTTATTTAATAAAAACATAAATATTTAATAATTCATAATTTTTTTCCCAGAACGTGGCAAGTGTGTGTAAATACTACAATGTGTTAATACTATTAGCAATCAGACAAATATTAACAATCACATTAGGACTTTGTGATTGGTATTTGGGCAAGTCCACGGAGAAGTCCTTAGTGCTAGCTTTCAGCAGAACTGACCACAGAAAAAGGAGAGCTCTGTTTACCTCAGCAGTTTTTGTCTTTAAGTTAGTTAAATTTTTTAGCCTGGAAGTAATAAAATGTGGGCTGAGAAACAAAATTAACAATATATAATAAATTTTAATATATAATAACAATATATAACTCTAATAAATAATGGAAAATAAAATGAAGGTATTTCATAAATTTTTAAATTAATATTATCTTGCATTATTGTTTTGAAAAAAATTATGAATTATTAAATATTTATGTTTTTATTAAATAACATAATTGTTCCCTCGAGCATGTCATTTTTTTAACAATATTTAACATTATTATTACTATTTCTTTTGTAAGTATTATTTATATTTTGAGTTTTGGATAAACAATTTTTTTAATATTTTTTAAACAGCTTAACCTTTGTATATAGGACTAAGCAGTTTATAAGCTGTTTAAAAAATATTAAAAAATTTGTTTATCTTTAAAAAATTTGAGTTTCATATGAAATATCGAACAGCATATCACTTGATCAATAAAATATGACATCTGGTTTTACAACTGTTACTGGCACAATTAAACTTTTCTACGCCCTGATCTTCTAGGACATCATAACGCTGGATTAACCAATAGTCACGTGGTATTTTTTTCTGTGCTGTTTTATCCTTGTTTACTTCTGCTATCAAACCGCTCTCGCATTAAGTCTTTCTTATTTACCAATTGATCTCTCATTTCTGTAGAACTCATCTTTAAAAAAAAAAAAAAAGATTGGAAAAATATTCGTTAATAATCCCAAATGAAAAACTCTAACTTAAATACACCGCTTACAAATTTATGCAAGTTCAATACAAATTTGACAAAACATGAACTGTGAATGGCAAATGAAGAAATGCGGAATGCACACTGATTGCAAACCAGACATAATCGATTCAAAACTGACTAAAACCAGCTTTAACCGGTTCAAACAGATTTCGCATGCCGTCTTTAATACTTTAACGGTTAGGCAATCGTTATTCTATAAAATAACTAGTTAAAGCGTAGAATCCAATACTATTATACACTTTAACGGACTTGGTTAGTTATTACATGAAATAACTAGGTATTCTATGAAATAACGGATTATACACTTTAACGGTAACATATATAACAATTGTATGTATGATATTATTACATATCATAATTATATTTATGATATCGTAATTACATTTAGGATATTATATTGTGGAATCACAGTGAAATTTTAGCGTGTTTCAGGTATAAATCGTAATAATTTATCTTGTAAAAATTTTCATATTGTCACATGCGTTGTTTTACTGGGACATATAAAAATTTTTAATGGATAATTTAAAATACTTGGATGTTATACGAAAAATTAAAAAATATATCGTTTAAGGTGCTATATTATTTTAATATTTAAAATAATATTTCATATAGAGTAATTCGTGTTGATACAATATATATATACAGGATGTCCCAAATTTATCTTTACAGCTTGACCCTCCATAAAACTTAAACGAAATTAGATAACAATTTTTTTTAAATTGTATAATGAACAGCAAGTTCTAAACTTTTATCCTCTATGTTTTATCCCTCCTATACGTTTCATAGCCTCTTGATTTGTACTTGAACGGCTAACGCCTTTTTTATGAAGTACACAACCGGTCTCCATAAGCGTCTTGTGCCACGCGGGTATTGAGGGTCTGGATGGGTGACATCCATATTTTGTTCGGAAATTCCTTTGGAATTTTGTGTCTGACGTCATCCCTGTGAACCAGGTCACGTACTGGGCCTTTTCCTGTGGAGTAGCCAATACCAATTATGGATTTTACTGGGTCGTACCTAGAAGCAAAAACATTCTTTTTAGTACAAATAAAACTTTATGAGTTGCTGTTATCAGTGTTGAATTCAGGGGTGCCCCGGCGGGATATTCCCTCCGGAGAAATGAGATGCCCAACCTGGAAGATTGTTTTGCATTTTCAATTATCAAAAAGTGCAATCCCCCCCCCGGAACTCTATAATATCCCCCTCCCCGGAACCACAGAAATCCCTCCCGGAGAAAAGGGTCTGAATTCAACACTCACTGTTATATGAACACAAAAAAAAAACGAACTTCGTTATCTTATTTCGTTTAGGTTTTATGGAGGATCAAAGTTGTAAAGATAAATTTGGAAAGCCCTGTACTTGGAATTGTAGCCCAATAATTCTCATAATTCACAAAAAAGCATTATGGTATGCAAAACAAAGGCTTTTAAGGTTTGTCGCTTTTTTCGTATACTGTAAGAAAAGGGAAGATTTCCTGCATCTAGCAACAATTCACAAAAATATAATATAAAATCATCTGAGTTATCCACGATTCCGAAAACATGTTTCTTTATGTTCAGAAACTTCATTAACCAATAGCTTTCTGAGATTTAAAGTAGTATTTTTGTAAAAAAAAAAAAAAAAAAAAAAAAAAAAAAAAAAAAAAAAAAAAATTGCAGCCCGTTTCATTAAAAGAAAAAAAATGGAACATTACCAAGTAGATTTTACAGTGCATTATTCAATTTTTTCAACACTAAATATCTGTTTTCCAAACAATGTCAATTCTCAAGTTATTAATTATCATGTTCAATAAACATGTTCGACAGACAAACATACTAAATTAACATTATTAACATTTACATTTGAATTAACATTATTTTTTTACTCTTGCATGTGTAAATTTTGTTACTCGGCTAAAAATGGTTATTTGAAAGTTGATAGAATCCGAAAAAAAACGCTATTTTGTTACGAGAAAACCGATTAATACACTGTAAAAACTACTCGGATGTTATATTTATTTTATGTTTATTTTATGTTATATTTTCACAAATTTTTGTTAGATCCCGACACATTTTTCTTTTTTTACAGTGTATGTAGTTATAGCTAAATATGCTATGTATAGAGAATAATGATATGTAATAATGATATACACTGTGCCCGCTAAAGTCCGTTGTCACCCCAATAATTTCTGAACGGCAAGAGCTATAGCCATAAAAGTGGTGGGATCTAGGTATAGTAAAGTAGCCATGCGCTACTGAATGAAACCGCCTAGGGCGCAACCTGGTAGAAAACTGCGGAGTTAACATTCCTATCTCGAAAACGGAAAGATGTATGGAAAAAAAGTGATTTACAAAGTTGTAGAACATTACCTATTTAGTACGAAAAGACACATTGTGGACATTAATACGAAGAACATAACGGTTAAAACGCGCATTTGTTTTGTCGTGATTTCCTACACTGTGCTGCAATGCACATTTGAATGCATATTTCTCCGAAAGATAACCATATCTCCTTCCGTTCAAGTTTCGTGACGTCACGTCACAATGTAGGAAATCACGAAAAAACAAATGCACGTTTTAACCGTTCTATTCTTCGCATACTACAAGATGTCTTTTCGTACTAAATTGATGATGCTCTACAACTTTGTAAATCACCTTTTCCCCTATCTCTTTCCGTTTTCGAGATAGGAATGCTAATTCCACAGTTTTACTCCAGGTGGCGCCGTAGGCGGTGCCATTCAGTAGCACATGGCTACTTTACTATACCTACACCCCACTTTTATGACTATAGCGCTTGCCGTTCAGAAATTATTGTGGTGACAACGGATTTTAGCGGGCACACTGTATAAGGACATGGGAAACAAAGCTCGAATTTCCGAATTCAGATATGAAATATAAAGTGAATTTAAGAAAATAGATATTGGGAGACTTCCGTATTTTAAAAAACAACTACCCGTTTAATTTATTTCTTTTTCTTAAAATGTATATACTATTTAAAACTTTGAGTAGGTTGAACCAATTTTTGGTGCTGCAGTAGCTGCAACTATATGATTGTGAAATGCCGTTCCAATATTTGGAATTCAGGTTAAACCATAGCTGCGAAGGTTTCCTCATCTTTTGGATGTCGCATTACCGAAACTTGGTTCAACCCACCACACATTTCTTGACAATGTAGATTTACTTGTAAAATCTATTTCTCTATTAAAAATACTTGTTTGGGTGTTTTATGTTATTTACTAATTTATCTGGAATATTAGTAAATAACAATAATAATTTATATAATAAAATAAAAAGAAAATGCCTGAAAAAATTATTCCTGAACATTAGAATTACGCTTATCTTTCAAAATGTGCATGTTTTATCAGGATTTTTTAAAGCTTTTTGTATAACACTAGAATAGTTTTAAAGCTATAGTCCCTAATATAAAGTTTGTCTAATTTATGATTTAGAATGTTAAAAAAACTGTTAAATGAAGAATGATGAAAAAATGAAGAACTTATCACAATGATCGCTTATTATTTAAATTTTATTAGCATTTCCTGTAATACATAAAAATGGTGATATGCAAATATACGACTGCTTCTACATAGTGTTAAAATTAATCTTTAGAGATAAATATCTGAGATATGTGTTGGTGATCAAGTCAGTAGGAAGCGCATTGCTCACCATCAACAATATATATTTCGGTTGAACGTCTAACCTGTAACCTAGGTTTCAACAGTATTCAATTCGCATTCCATTGTACTGACGTAGGACTGTTTAAAGATATCGATCATTGCATATTACCTTCCAATTTGATTAATATAACTGCATTTGTATTCTTTTAAATCAATCTTACCAAACCATAAAGCAGCTATTCTTTGCAGTATTTCATTGATTAGGTTAGGAAAATAGGGTGCACTAAATATTCTTATATATAGGGTGTTCTTAAAAGATCGGAACAATATAATAATACTAGCAAACCCCGCGGCTTTGCTCGCGTAATAGTTGAAATATGCCAAGTGATACTTACATGACTATTTTTTATTAGAAGAACACTTTTTGAAATAATTCAAAAATTACAAATTAAGCCACAGTTTGATTAAACATCATTATAAAAGTGCAATAGACAGAAATGAGATTTTAATTAATAAGAAGAACTAAAACTAATTCCGATTAAACGATAATTTAGAAAGTATTATGAGACTTTTATGCTCATTTCAGTATTGATTTGAAGTTTTGAATTTTTTAGAAACCATCTTAACACATTTACATCTTAAAATTAACCATCATGTCAAATTCCAAACTTTTTGTCTAACAGTCTACCACCTCTTTGCTGTTAGTGGCACCAACATAAAATGCCGAAACAGAGTTGAAATAGAACATCTCGAAAAATGTTGAAACAGAGACTGACACCATTAATTTGCCAACATTAACCTTGAAATCGTCTGGTATTTCCTAATATTCTATAGAAAACGGAATTTAGATGTTTTTAAAGGCTTTCTTGTTGTTCCTGCCAACCAGGTGGTAGTGACACATAAAATACGGCCCGTATAAGATCAGGGACTATCACTCTTGATTCGCAACCAATAACTTCTGTAATCGGTTTATTATTTCCTGAGATTCCACAGAAATCGTAATTTAGGACTCTTTTAGAATGCTCTTCGTTCCCTCCCTTTGCTTCACCCCTTTTTAATTTCGAATTTATTTTCGATTGTTCTTAGAGGACATTTATATTTTATAAGTAACTACTGTGCTATATTTAAAGTTTCTAGCCTCTTCAGTACCTCAGAAATCGCAATCTAGATAGTTTTTTGCTCCTGCAACCCTCGACATAAAATATAGCTTATGTTTGAGTACGTTCTATCATCATCGATTTGCAACCATTATGTTTGAAATCGGTTTCGTATTTCACACGATTGCATAAAAATCGTAATTTAGAACACTTATAGAACGCTTTTCGCTCACTTCTTTCGACATTTATCGGCGGAATTTTCTTTCGACAATTCTTAAAAAGCATTTGTATCTTTGAAGCAATTATCATTCCAAATTTAAAATGTTAGACCCCCCCCCCCCCCCCTCAGTAACACAGAAAACGCAATTTAGAACATTTTTTGCTCCTGTAAACCCTAGGTGGTAGTGACAACAACGTAAAATATAGGCTATGTTGGAGCGGGGACTGTCACCATCAATTAGAAACCATTACTTCTGAAATCGGTTTTGTATTTCCTGAGATTGCATAGAAATCGCTATTTAGAACCCTTTTCGTTCATTTTCACCCCTTTTTAATTTCAAATTTTTAAGAAACTCTTCTCAGAGAGTATTTACATCTTATTAGTAATTACCATACCAAATTTCAAGTTGCTAGCCCCTCCTGTATCACAAAAATCCCAATTTAGAAAGTTTTTAAAAATGCAACCGCAAAGTGGCAGTCACGCCGACATGAAATAGATCCTTTATTGGAGCAAGGGCTGTCATCATCAATTTCCAACCATTAATTTTGAAATCGGTTGGGTACTTTCTGAGATTGCGTAGAAATCGCAATTTAGAACGTTTTTTAGAACGTTTTTCGTCCATTTTTGCCCCTTTTAAAGATAGGTAAGACCCTTTTAAATTTAGGAAATGTTCTTAGAGATCATTTATATCTTATAAGTAGCTACCATACCATGCCTAGTTTCAAGTTGCTAGCCCCTGCAGTATTTCAAAAAACGCAATTTAGTTCGTTTTTTGCTCCTTCACCCTTTTGGGGTAGTGGCACCAACATGAAATACAGCCTATGTTGAGGGCTGTCACGATCGTTTTCACACCATTATTTTTTACATCTGTTCGGTACTTCCTGAGATTGCGTAGAAATCGCAATTTAAAAGCTTTTTAGAACGCTTTTCGCTCATTTTCACATGTTCTTAGAGATAATTTGTATCTTATAAATAACTGCCCTGCCTAATTTCAGGATTCTAGGGCCTTCAGTAACACAAAAATCGCAATTTAGAACGTTTTTTGCTTCTGCAACCCCTAGGTGGTAGTGACACCGACATGAAATACAGCCTATGTTGGAGAAAGGGCTGTTACCATCAATTTCCAACCATTTGGTACTTTCTGAGATTGCTCAGAAATCGCCGTTTAGAACGTTTTTTAGAATGCTTTTTGCGCATTTTCACCCCTTTTAAATTTCGAATTTTTTAAGAAGTTTTCTTAGAGATCATTTATATCTAATAAGTAACTACCATACCATATCTGGACCATTCAGTAACACAAAAATCGCAATTTCGAACGTTTTTTTGCTCCTGCACCCACTTTAGGGGTAGTGGCACCGACATAAAATGAAGCCTATCTTGGAGCAAGGGTTCTCACCATCATTTTGACACCATTATTTTTGAAATCGGTTTGGTACTTCCTGAAATTGCTTAAAGATCGCCATTTAGAGCGTTTTTTTAACACTTTTCGCGCATTTTCACCCCTTTTTAATTTCGAATTTTTAAAGAAATGTTCTTAGAGATCATTTATATCATATAAGTAACTACCATGCCTAATTTCAAGTTGCTAGCATCCTGCAGTATCACAAAAAACGCAATTTAGAACGTTTTTTGCTCCAGCTGCACCCCCTTTGGTGTAGTGGCACCGACATAAAATATTGCCCATGGTGGAGCGAGGGCTGTCGCCATCGTTCTCACACCATTTAAAAAAAAATCGAATCGTTACTTTCTAAGATTGCGTAGAAATCGCAATTTAGAACGTTTTTTAGAACGCTTTTCGCGCATTTTCACACCTTTTTAATTTCGATTTTTTAAAGAAATATCCTTAGAGATCATTAGCATCTTATAAGTAACTACCATCCCAAATTCCATGTTTCTAGGCCCTTCAGTAACACAAAAATCGCATTTTTAGAACGTTTTTTGCTCCTGCACCCCCTTTTGGCCAGTGGCACGGACATGAGATATAGCCTATGTTCTAAGTTGGACTAACACCATCATTTTGATACCATTACTTTTGGAATCGGTTCGGTAGTTCCAGAGCTTACCTCCTACAAATAAACAATTTTTGCCTCTTTGTAATTTTAGTATAGATAACACTGTAAACATTAAAAAATATTCCAAAAAGGTAGGAAATAAGATTATATTAATGAAATAGTCTTGCCATTTGTTTTCAAAAAGTTACTTTTATACCTTTTTAAATTTTTATAATATTCTGTATAGTGTATTGACTAGAATTCAAAAGTATTACAAACACAACCTGTCCACAAACTTCTACACAGAGTTAATAAACAGCAAAGCTTTAGGCAAAGAGTATTCAACGAATCTCCAGTCAAAACTGGTTAGTTAGAGGTTTTTTTTTCTTCTGCTTCAACAAGATCCTTACAATCCTTTAAAGCAGAATGATTTAAACGTATTAAAAATTGGCTATTGCGAATAAGGACTTTATATCAAATCAGAAGTGCAAAGCAGTGTGATATATTGTAAGAAAAAAGGTACTGGCGATTATATATGTACAATTTACCTTGAACAAAAAATAATCGACTCGTGAAACAATACTGATGGTCAAGAACTCCAGAATATTTACAGAAGAGTTAATTTTTGTTCTGGAGGTGAAAGGAAACGCTTTGAGGGTGCTCTGTGAATTGCTTCTTAAATATACAAAAAATTATATGTATGTATATATAATATATATATATATATCTATATTCTTTTAAAAAAAAGTTTGGTGTATGTGTATGTTTTTCCATACATTATGTACTAAAAACATAAAAAATAAAAAATAAAAATACCATTACGGAGGGTTGAGGTTGGGAATGCTAAAAAAAGTTTAAAACCTTATATGTTTTATGTGTGTGAGCGTGTATAAGTGTATGTATATATGCTTATATATTGTATGGACATATAATAAAAAAAATACGGGGTATCATGCATTTAACATAATAAATTTTCACATATTGCATCATCATATATATTTTACTATCTCAATATTCCTCATTGCTTTTTAAATTTTCACATTTATTTACATAATACAAAGCTAAATTTTACTATCTCAAATATTCCTCATCTTTTTAAATGTTAGTTATATTCTCATTTTTTATATTACAATTTTTTGTCTTTAAAACGTTAATTTAATCAATTGCCCTTTTATTTATTTTTATATAATTTTTTATTCCTTTATTTATTTATTTATTTGTATTAATTTATTCCTCTTCTTTATTTTATTTGTATTCACTCAGTACTTAATAAGTTTATTCCTTTTTTTTATTCTATTTTAACTAAAGGTTAATCTAAGTCTTTTCTTGATTTCTTCAATCATTTTCATTCCTTTTATTTATTTTTTTTTTTTTTGGGGGGGGGGGGAGGCCTTAAGATGGCAACACTAAACATTATTGTTATTAATCCTGTTCCAATTTACATTTTTCCTTTCTCATACCAGGTGGCAGAACAGTTATGGGTTTCACTCAGATGCCCAACTGTAGATCACATGTTAAAATAGTCTTAACTTTGCTTTCCATGCTGGCATGCAGTAGTTTTGACTCTTAGTATGTCATTCAGGTATTGTGCTCTAATAATTTTTAATATCCTGTATGAGGTGTATCTTTCTTTGAATGTCTTAGCTTTTTATTATCTATTTTCTGTAATGTTTGCGTTATAAGGAGCTAAATTTTGTCATTTTAGGCTTAATGCCGACAAAATTGGATGAAATAACGCATCTTCTATGAATGAACGGACAAGCTCCTCTGAAGATTATGTGAGTCATTCATAGTTTCTTATTTTACATGCTGGTTTCCTATGTTCATTTCTAAATCATCTTTAGAACTTTATCAATTTCTTCATATATTTGTGATTTCAAATTTATTATATATATATATATATATATATATATATAATACATGTATATATCATCAAAAGGTTATCCGTGCTTTTATTATATAAGGCCATATGTAAAAAAAACATTACTGTTGCATAGTGTTGACTTTATTGTAGCATCCTGCCGGGCTTTTATAATATAAAGCAAGTAAGTAGAGTAAAAGGTGGCTTTTATTATTTCAAAGGGAAAGGCATATTTTGTCGCCACAGAATTAACCCTTTCAGTGCGGAATTTTTCGGAGGTTAATGCCCTGTGCGGACCAAAAAAGCGATTTATTCAAAAACAGCACGCACAATACACGCCGTGAACGCCTAGGCGACTTTTGTCGACGTTTACTATAGTAGTCTACAGCACCCAACTCCTAGATGTCGACATTAGTCGACTCCCGCACTCGAACCCTTATGTCGACTTTTGTCGACTCCCGCACTAAAAGGGTTAATGTAGCAATACCATTAGCCTGGTGGCTTTTATTGTAGCATAGTATATAATGGTGCAAGTCGTGGAATGGCTTGAGAAAAGACAAGAAATGAAAGCATTGGGCGTTTCTCCATGATGAAAGAACGAGGCAAATTGTTTCTCCCTTTTTTTATTAGTCAAACATCATCAAAGCAGTTCATCACATTTTGATAAGGTATCCCGGTCTAGGAAATAAATGACTTCACTGCATGATTTTAATATAAAATTAGAATAAGCTATTAAAATGAATTACGTCTTAGAATGACCAGCTAGGAAGCTGTTGACAATTGAAAGCTGCAACAAATCTCTCGAAAACTCTGAGGAAAGTCACGTGCATCTGCTTTTTGCTACAACAAGTAGAAATACAAAATCATGACGCCGCAAGCGCTCTGGCCAATGTGAGAATAAAAGATACGCGTAAAGCGTACGTCACGTCCAATAGGAGTGATAAAGCAAAGAGTCCTGCAAACTTGGAGCGGATGCATTTAGAAGTAAAAATACCCCAGCGCGCAAAAATAACCTCGGAATAAAATAAGTAAAAAAAAAAAAATGGCTGTTTTAAAAACATTCGAATTCACATTAAATAGTAGAAATGAACAGAAATCATGATACAATTTAGGAATAAACTAGAAGTTTAATATTTAAGTAGATCGAGTAAGATAATAATTAATGTAAGGCGAATTTAATAGGATTAATGATAGATATTACTAAAGAATAAGAAATTAGTGAATATGCCGTTAATTTAGCATTTAAAAAGGAAATATCGCAAAGGAAGAATGAATAATATAATATATATATATATATATATATAAGAAATATAGATCTTTACTTTGATTATAGTTCAGTTAATTTTAAAAATACAGGTTTGCAATTTTTTTTCAATGATTTTGTTTGAGGAAAAGGAAAATAATTGACGAATTTCGTTTAGGTCATATAAAATGTAAAAAAATCAAACTTTTAAATTAATGAGAGAACAATATTATTAATAAAAAGTCGTTTCCTACCTTATTTTGCAGAGTTTTGGAATTTGCATTGCCTGCTTATCCAACAGGTAAAAATTTAAAGGTCTTTTCTACCATTTTGGGAACATTCTCTATGTTTGTACTTGAATTGTATTATTTTGATACCTTAAATAGTTATTCCTTTTTACTTTTTTACATTAAGTGAATCATGCATGAAAAAAAGGGTATTTAATTATAAAATCTTACATCGTTCTAGTTAAAACATATATTCATACATACTAATAATAACATATATTCATTAATTATTTCATTTATATTAAAACATATAATCCATATGTTTTAATACAAATGAATCAATAAAATGTTGCTATGGAGTTACTTTTTTATAAAAAAGTAAATTTAGTTATGTCACTGCTGTCATATTCTTTAAATGAAATATTCAATTACTTTTGATACATTTATCGAAAACTCTTTAGATTAATAATTCAATAATATCAGGTTGTACTTGTCACAATACATCACATTAATTTCTTCCAGTGAAATATTTTACATTTATAAATGACATTTGTTTAAAAGTAATTAAAAAGACATTTGTTTTCAGTTCATTTCACAAAAATGTAATAATTGCATTTGGTGCCATTAATAATATTTTTTAAAAGTCAGGAGATTTATAAAAAAAATATATATACGAAAGTGAAATTATCTATTGCAGCTTTCAAAATTTTAATACCGAACTTAGAATTAATTAAGGTATTATTTTCCCGAATGAATTGTACAAGTTCACATTCTTAAATTATATAATTTACTTAAAAAAAGACTTCGTCTTAAGATTTCAAATACATTTACAATTAATTAAATTAATACCTGTTGTAATTAAATGTAGATAGAAAATACAATTACATTCTTTTAGCATTCTTAATAACAACAAAAAATTCTAAAATACTTTCAAAATGAACAGAATGTTCATTTAAATAAATTTATTTTGAGAATTGTATAAAAAATCTCTAAGAAAAGTTTTTTGTATATCAGTTTCTTATTTACGATGTTGTATATGTATAAAGCGTGTTGCCAAATTCGACCGACAAATTCAGAGGGATGATAGTAGGAATCAAGAGGATGAAAAATTACCATAGAACATGGGGTCACAAAACACCCATTTAATTAAAAATACAGGGTGTTCTACCCTAACCCAACTTTAAGTGGGTCCGGACACAAAAATCTTCAATTTTTCAATTTTTTTTTTTTTTTTTTTTTTTTTTTATTATTGGATTAAAAATTTCTTTGTCGTTTTCTGCTTAAAATGATGTTTAAATCATGTTTCTATCTTAATTAGAACAGGAAAAATTTTTTTTTCGTTTTGGTTTGTTTTCAAAATCTGCCTTTCAAGCTATGGTTGTCAAGGAAACGAGTTCTTGTGAAATTGCGTTTTTCTTCATGATAGGTTTTTTTTTTTTTTACCATTTCTCATATTTAAATTCTTATAACTCGAGAACCGTTAAAGATACAGGGTTGAAACTCGGAACATATCTGTTTCAATTATTTTACTTTACTTTAGAGCCAGCATATTTGAAAAAAAAATATTTACTTTTGAAAGTATGATTTTTTTTTTTTTTTAAAGTTGCACAACTTTTTGTGTAATTTTTTCGTTAAATATTTTTTATTTTTTTTTAATTTATATTTTTTAAAATGCTGGCTCTAAATTAAAATTTATATATTTCTGTTTATTGAAAAAAAAAATGAAATTCTATAAATAATATTTCGAGTTATAACGATTTTAAACTACCCCACTTTTTTAACAAAATTTAAAATTTAAATGTTTTTTAAAAAAATTATGAGAAGTTTTATCATGCGATTTTTGTTTACAAATGATATTGTTAATCATCACAAAAAATTTCAAAATTTTAACTCAATAAATAAAATTTTTTTGAAAATGTGTCCCGGACCCCCTTAACTGACTGTAATAACGTTCTGAAAACTCAAGTATATTATAATGGAACTTTTAATGGACATGCTCACCTTTATTGAAAATACGATAACAACAAACAAAAGGGGTAGAATTTTCCGTTATACGCGCCAGAAGTATGCACTTGACGCTTAATTTTTTGGACTGCAGATTAATTTTAACACAGTTATTCTAATTGGTAAATAAATCATATTAGATGCAAATTTCCAACTGGACGAAAAATGTTTCGCCCAGTTTTTCTCCCAGTTGGAAATTTACATCTAATATGATTTATTTACCAATTAGAATAATTGTGTTACAATTTATCTAGTGTAATTACGTATCCAGCGATTTCTGGAGTTCCATTACCTGCGATTTATTCTGTTGAGCTGAACCAGATTTCAGACCAGATGCTATAATCAATAAGGTTAATTGGGTGAAAAAGTTCCACCAGATTCGTTCGGGATAGCTCAGATGTTAGAGCATTGGCGGCTTCAGCCAAGAGATCCCTGGTTCGAATCCTGGCCCGGTCATTTTTCGCCCAGTTGGAAATTTACATCTAATTTTGAACTGTGATTATAAGCTCATACGGTAACATAGATTGCGTGAGCACCTAGTTTTTCCATAAATTTTTCTGATGTTACCTCATTTCATACAAATCAAAGTACATACCGTTACATTTTTATTGCAATATTTTAATTTTTCGCAAAGTTCAATATTATAAATTATAGTAAATTATAAATTATTACCGTTAAGCCGACTTCAGTTAGGATGAAACACCCTTATTTGTGACTGAGTAAGTAGTTTGCAACCCCATCTTCTGTGGCAATTTTTCATTATCTTGATGCCTACTAACACCCCTCTGAATTTCTCAGTAGAATTCAGAAACGCCCTGTATATAAAAGTTTTTATTTCAATTTATATTCTTTGTCCTTTCCGATTCAAAGTCGGATAGAAAACGGGTTTTTTAAAAAGATCCATGAATACGCTATTTCATTATCTCTCTATTCTAAAAAAAAGTAACTTACGCTGTCCCCGCCGCCGCCGATTTTGAATTTTTTGTGACCGGAGGTCTTTCTCCGTTAATATTAAGAAAAATAAATATGAAAATCGGCGGTATTATAGAGAAATGTTTAATAAACACGCTGATGCAGACAGTTTTCAAATCGAAGAATTATTTTAAGAGATATTTAATGTTAAAGTTGGACAAAATCGTTCCATTAAAAAAGTTTTATAGGAGCAAAAACTATACACCGTAATTTAATAATTTTAGATAATTTTATACGTTATAATTTCCCGGTGTGCAGAATTTATTATTTTTTTAATTTGACTCATTTTTTGAGGTTTTTATTTCTATTTTAAATTCAAATTTTCAGCATTTCGAGAGATATTATTTACTTATTTTAGAAAATTGTACTAATTTAACCTGTTGCCAACTGTATAAAAAACGCAAATAATAATATTTGCTTCAAATTAAAAATTTATTTACTCGTGACTATTATAAGCAGAAAAGATACTTTCAAATTAGAATTAAATAATTGCGTATAAAAAGCAGGAACTTGTAGAAAATTACTTCATAAGAACTATATTTACACGTGAATTTTAACAAAGAAAAGATATTGTAAAACAATAAATTCATTAACATGCTTTAGAAGTCTTAAATAGGAGAAATTACGTCACATTTACGTCACATTACACTTATTATGTAAAATGAACAAAAAATAATATTGCAAAACAGTTTAAATTTAAAAATTGCACGAGACATTTATTTGATATTTTCCACTATTTTTGCTGGTACAGCGTAGATAATATTTCATTTCTAATAAAAGTATTTTCACGTGAATATTAAAAAGAGAAAAGAAAGTTTGGTGAAAATTACGCCAGAAAGAACTTTCTTTTCGCTTTGTTAAAAAATACTGGGAGACAAAGACTCTGTTTACTTAATTCATTTTATATTAGCTTATTTTGAAATGTTTAATGATTTTATTTAATCAAAGACGAAAACAGCCATTGTATCTTTTAACAGCACCTGATTTTTCCTTAAAATTCCGCAATCAAAGAGAAATGAATAGAAACCCGTTTATAGGGCGATCGCCACTGTTTTTTAAATTATAATTCAACCTTTCAAAATCTTTTTAAAGCCAATCAAATTAGCGTGCTTTTAGAAAATGCGGTGTCTGAACGGGGTTGGCGAACGTAGATCGTAGGGGGCCGAACCCCCTCGTTTTTAAAAAAGAAACTAAATTATCTACATACGGTTTAACATGTTTGTGTTTTTAAGCAAGTGAGAAAAATAAGCAGAAGTTGAAAATATGAAAAAAAGTACATTAAAATTTATCCTCTGGTGAATCCAAAGAACTTGTATTCTGTAAACATATATTATTTATTAAATAAAAAAACTGATATAAGTGAAAAGGAGTATAATGAAAGAACCTTTCCTCGGGTAAAAAAAAGTGTTAAAATTAAAAGTGGAGTTTTCTTGAATGGACTATCAGAAATACTATTAATGCGATGAATAATTAAAACAAGTAAAAATTAAATTTAAAAAAATCAAAAAACCCGACGCGTAAAAGCGAACTAATTAACTATTTCTCATCAATGTGAAACTATTTTTTATATTATTTACCTATTTTTTTTATTTACTCGTATTGATGACTTTTAAGTTTTGTTTAATTGTTAGTTCCTATCTATAAACACTGTTTTGATGAGGCCTATAGATTTCTATGATGGTTAGAGTTCCAGTAAAGCTAGAGATCCTACTTACACAACTTCCAGGTTGTGTAATATTTAAACGGAGCTTCTGACTGTAAAATAGTCAATGAAACATCATCTTCATTTTGAAAGACTTATCCAATGATATGTCACTCAATAGGGTGCGTAACAAATTTTTTCCGTGTCTACCACCATTTTGTATTTTACGGCCGCCATTTTGAATTTATAAAAACAAATCTTAGCCTATAACCATCGGACGGTTAAGACGAATCGATAGAGACTTCATTCACAAAAATCCATCAAGCCGTTGGGATGTTTTGAGGGTATAAAGAAATCAACATACCTATCCAGATACACGTGAAACACATAACCCTTCTTGGCAGCCGGGTAAAAAGAGTGTGAAAGAAGTATTTTGTACAGTTTGTTGCTCTGCACGGGGAGAGAAATAGAAGAATGTGAAGTACTTCCATCCATAATTTAAAAAAATTCAAATCGCACCCCAGGCGCATCACTCTATACCGAGGCCAATAAAGATATTCACATCCGTGCACCAGTGCTAACCAGAGCCCATGCGCTCACAAGACACTCTTATTTATGTTAGCCTTCACCCTGAACGACAGGACTATTAAGGGACAACTTGTTTGATCCTTAGCCAGTGACATGGCAGCTGATCAATGCATAAGGGAGTAGTGTGTATTTCCTATATACCTTAAGGGCGTTAGTCAGCCAATTTCCGAATTCCGCTCGCTAATATTAAGTCTGTGGACTTAGAATGCATTTGTATACTTAAAATATCTCATCGGAAAATTAATATTTGTAACTACTTTTTCCATTGTAATCTTAAAAGATGTTTGTTGTTTTCTTAATTCTAAAAATATTTCTAAAATATATGCTTAATTTAATAGCTTAGATATTAAAAACTGACGAACGTGAGATTTTAACACTTCACATAAAATTAAGTATATATTTTAGAATTATTTTGACAACTAAGGGGCAAAAAGCATACTTTAAGAAGAGTGCACAGAATAAACAAGTTTAAAATATTGATTTCCCGAGGAGATATTTTTAATTTAAGAATGCATCACATGCGCGTAGACTAAAGCTCCAGATAGACGTATAATTCTACTTGCGCTCTGTTTGTTCTGGTCAGGCGGCACTTTATTGTGGTCACCCGGCGTTTTTTACCTGTAATAGCTTTACAAAGAAAGTGCTGAGCATCCTACAGGAGGGAGAAGTTTCCTTCAAGTTCGATCTAATCTCCTTATCTCTGTTTCATTGTTAAATCCATTGTTGAATTCCCCGTCCTTTTGTTAAAAACGACGTTTTACTGCTTTAGAATGACAGTGATACAATGAGCAGCTCTTTCCCTTCTAAAGGCAGTCTTTAAGCTGCGAACGAACCATCCTTCTAACTATTATCAGTATCGGCGTCTTTTCTTGGGCCACGCGGTGTTTTTCATCTTTAATGACTTTAAAAGGAAAGGGACTGATGTCCTGCAAAAAAGGAACCTTTCCTTCACGTACAGTTGAGCTCCTTATCTCCTGACCCATTGTAGATTCCCCTCATTCTTTTGTGAATAAACCGCAAAAGCGCCCACAATAAAAGATTTTCCACGAAAACTGTAGAAGGATGGCAAAATAAGCGTGTGTATGCAGCCTAACATTAGCGAGGGGAAATTCGAAAGCAAACTAAGTCTGCATATAGATAGACGCTTGTTTTGCCCTCCTTCTACAGTTTTCATGGAAGTCTTTTGTTCTGGACCCGTCTGCGGTTTATTCGCAAAAGAATGAGGAAAATCAACAATGGGTCAGGAGATTAGGAGCTCAACTCTACTTGATGGAAAGGTCCCTCTTTCGCAGGACATTAGTCCCTTTCCTTTTAAAGTCATTGAAGATCAAAAACACCGCGTGGCCACAAGAAAACAGGCCAATACTGATAACAGTTAGAAGCTTATTCGCAACTTAACAGCTTTAAGAAGGGGCCAAATCAGTTTGTTAGTTTCCCTCAACTGATAGAATCCCCCCTCTAAATGACACGAGTTGACATGTACTGCATTGACGTGGGTGATTTTCAATATTTCAGATTTCAATATAGACAGGTTAATATTGGCTTATGAAGAACGCTCTCTCCTACGAAGAAAGAACCATAACGAGAACGAAACAAAGAGAAAAGAATAGACGAGAGAAAGGAATGGAAATAGGAATAAACAATTAAATTAAAAAAATCAAAAACCCATCTGCGTAAAAAGCGAACTAATTAATCATTCCCCATCAATGTGAAACTATTTTTTTTCCCAATTCCTACTATTAGCTCACACTCTCGCTATATATATCTTGTTGAAATTTTCAATCGTTAATAAAATACTTATTATTCATCCAATCAAGCTCAAATAAATTTTTTAAACTTGTAGTGGATGACACTTGATGTTAATTCAGTTTTTTTTCAAATATTAATTTCTTAATTAAATAAAATTAATTAATTTTCAATAATCGAGAGAGCCCTCATCTTGATCAATGTATTTTAAGACCGAGAGAGCCATCTTCTTGATCAAGGCATTTTAAGCGCCACTCAAGAGCAAAGAAGAATGGGAGAAAAAAAATTCTCTTATTGACCTAAGTAGGAATTGACTTAAAATATTTTTTTTATATTACTTGTTTATATTACTTACCTATTTTTTTTTATTTACTTGTATTTATAACTTTTAAGTTGTGTTTAATTGTTAGTTCCTATCTATAAACACTGATTTGATGAGGTCTATAGATGTCTATGATGGTTAGAGTTGCAGTAAAGTTAGAGATCTTACATACACAACTTCTAGGTTGTATAATATTTTAACGGAGCTTCTGACTGTAAAATAGTCAATGAAACACCGTCTTCATTTTGAAAGACCAATCCAATGATATGAAACTCAACAGGGTGCGTAAATTTTTTTCTTGTCTCTACCGCCATTTTGTATTTTACGGCCGCCAATTTTGAATTTCTAAAAAACAAAACCAAGCCCATGACCATCGGGCCGTTAAGACGAATTGATAGAGACCTCATTCATTAAAATCCATCCAGCCGTTGAGATGTTTCGAGGGTATAAAGAAATCCACATACACAGATACGCGTGAAACACATAACCCTTCTTTTCAGTCGGGTAAAAAGATCGTTTTGGAAACCAAGGATGAGAAACTCGTGAATACCTGAAGAATGTATCGCCTGGAGTTCTGTATATTTTACAATACACAATTTAACATGTGTTTTTCTTTGATAAAGTTTGCGTGCTTTCTCTATACTCCGATTATTTTATGCGTATTTTTTAACATGATTCAAATAACAGTATCAATTAGCGACTTCTTGTGTTAGATCTTTCTTGTTAGATCTTCTCTGGTTATATCAGCTGCACATTAGAATATATGTTTTTTAATCAAAATATTTATCAAATACTTGAATGAAATCGTACTTTTTCCTTGCACAATACATACAGACATTAGTAGTACCTAGTATAATTAAAATAAGCCAATTTTCAGTAATGTAAAGTATTTATCTATATAGATACCGCTAGTAAATAAAACTTTTACAAAGAATTCCTTTACTAATGAAGTGTAAACTACTTTCAAAAATTTATCTTTCCAATTTACATTTCTCTAAAATTTTATATTTACTAATCATATTAATTCTAAAGGAATATATCTAATGAGTTTGTAATAAAATTACTGTTTATGACTCAAATATAAAAAACGAAATATTACAAACTTTGCAGTTTATTACTATTGTTAATTTTTTTACTTAGACCCTTGTTAAAAACTTATATAAATAACTAAAAAACATATGCATTTATTTCGAAACTAAAGACTTGTTAAAATTCGCATCTTTAAAAAATTCCAGTTATCTATTTCCATATCCAATTCTAATGCTATATATAGTTTATCTAAAAAGTTTATAAAATAAAATTTATAATAACATTTATAAACTCCCTTTTTAGTATGAGAAATATTAAATCTAGTTGTAACATTTTCATCATTAAATAATATCTTGTGTACCTCGGGGAAATAATTTGAGCTTAAAGTGGGTATGATTGATGTCCTGTTGGGAAATGTATGAGATATACATGCTCTTCTAGAAAACAAATGCTCGATATATCAAGAAATGTTTTTATGAAGTCTTTGGTAAAATAAAAATCAGGCATTTATGCTTCTTTGCTTTTTACCTTCTGTTTATGTCAATCAAAGAAAAATATGTCGTGCCAAAAAATATATTTAATTCTTTATAAAGGAATTTTTCTATTTTTTTTTAACGCTGATAGTAAAATAAACATATTAATTGCCTTTATAAAGAAAAAAATACAAATATTTTATAATTTAACGGTTTATTACTGGAATATAATTTAAGTTCAACTGATCCTTTTCTTTTAAAATTAAAAAAACTAACAATTTTATGCATTTTATATCGTGATTTCTTTCATTAACTAACCCATAAAAAAGCATCCTTATTAAAGGCATTTGTGCGGTGGGAACTGGTATGTATATGTTCTTCTCATATGAGAACGGACTCAGTTTTTTATCTGATTGTAGATGGCAACATATCTACAGTTCTTTTCATCTAAAAATAGCCACGAAAAGGCCAATGCGATTTCGTGTAAATTTACTGTACCTGCCAAGCCGCCACCATGATCAACTAATGCCTTGCAAATCACGAATCTGAAGGCATCATTGTCAATTGCCGCGCATGGTATCTGCCGACATCATGGTCAACAGACGCACAACACCTCATATGCTTATATCTGGAACTACGATCACTGGTCGATACCTTAAGGTAATTTTTCTGCTCCATGTTCGTATTTTTCGTGAACCTTTGGGCGATACATCTTGTTTCATCGACAATAACGCACCATGTCATCCTACAGCCACTATGCAGGATTATCTTGACAGCAAGGATATTCACTGTCTTGTCTGGCTATCACGTTTTTTGAATCGAAATCCCATTGAAAAGGCATGATATCCCTTGAGGCAACGTGTTGCTACTTGACACAAATTATAACAACTAATAAGAAGCTCGAAGCAGCAGCGGTCGTGCGATAGCTTCAGAGCCCCGAGATTGCCCTTCCCCCATTTCAATGTCTTTAATTTAATCAATTTTCCTTTTAAATTTGTCCGGTTTTAATTTTCCTTTTTTTCAACCTGGCTTCCGCAAGAGTCACGGATAAAAGGGCTCCGGCAGGGACGTTAGTCGGACACGTGGAACGCCATGCTCCGTGAATTCTGCGGCGATCCCTTCCAATAAACAAGGACACTTCAGCGCACTTAAAAAGGAATAAGACAACTTGGAGCAATATCTTCAGAAGCATGTGGTTCACAGCACGTCATGATGTGTGGTAGCTTGCAATTCATTTTGCAATTATCATGTCACATACTCTTAGAAGTGCATATCTCTGAAGAGGCTCTTGAAGTCAGCAATTTACATTATTTTTTCAGTTATGTCTTCAGAGTAATGTGTGCATTTTACATTAACAGCCAATTTCAACACTTGTTGTCTTAAATACACAATAAATCTTCTTTCTCATAATATTAAAAATTCTGCCAACACCTTTGTTTTTACTAATAAATCCTTTATAATAGTTAAAAACCATAAGTAACAGCTTTTATATAAATGTATGACATGCCATAATTTATTGAAAAATATTTGACCTAGATAAGACTTGGATTGCTTTTTATGTATTAAAAAATATGTATATATCATTGTAGATAGTAATGAATATATAATGCGCCCATCTACACTGGCCTCCAAACGTTTAGGGACAATGACCGGATACTTTCGATTGTACATGGTTTGTCGAATATCTACTGAGATGCTTGAAGAATTCTCCTTGAACTTCGAGGACTTAAAGAACATGTTTCTATTTATCTTTTTCAGTGAAGATTTAGTCGCAGGGGCAATTAAATTTCAGCAATAAATTTAATATTAAAATAATTTTTGAGATCACCCATGTAAACAAAAGGTGCTCAAAATGGTCTGTCATTGTAGCAAATGACTATGGGGTCCTGTTTAACATTTGTCTGCATTTGTATAAGTATAGCACGCATATTCGTGAAAGTGTGAACGTTTTCGGGGAAAATTCAAATTTTCTTATATATAGAATACAGAGTTTTCAACCAAATTTAAAACCATTTAGAGAAAACTTGAAAAAGAATAGCAGAAACACTACTGGAATTAAAACATGAATATATTGAACATTTGATTAGGACATGGGCATTTATATGAAGTAATTTTTAACTGCGCATACGTAAAATATTCTAAAACTTCTATTTCATAATTTGGTAATCAGCTATTTAGGGCAACTTATATAAAATGTCCAGCCAATATTCGCAAAAATTCAGAAAGATAAAGGCAAAATTGTGAGAAAAAAATTCTAAAAGTAGCTTTATTGTAAGGGATTTTCCATAATTTGTCAATCAGCTCACTGTATTTTTCTGAGTTTTCACAATATTTGGCAGGACATTTTGTTCAGAGCGATTCCAAAGTCACTATACATTTCAGTTATATACGTACTGAATATTTATTTTTTCTTGCAGGTAATACAACAGAATGCTGACCAAAAAGGAACTACGTGGAATGACGTACAGACAGGTAAAGGCAGACTTCGTCCATAGACTTAGGGAATCAAGCCCTATCAGGCTGACTATAAAGACCCTATTCAGTACATTCAAGCGTACTGATAGTGTTTCAGATCAGGAATGTCCAGGGAGACAGGGAATAACTCCAGACAACATGCAAAGTCTGAATCAAGCTTTTCCCGGCAGATGGATTGGCCGTGCTTAACCAAGGATGTCGGCCCCACGCTCTCCACACCTGACGTCCTTAGACATTTTTTCCTGATGTTTATCAAGTCTAAAGTTTACCAGGTGAAGATAAGCAGCACTGAACACTTAACACAACGGATTCTAACCTCAGCTCCTCGGATTACACCAGCTCTGCTGGAAAAAGTTTTTTGGGCTACAGTGGAGATCTGGGGGTTGTTACTAGACATGAAAGGTAGTCATATTGAAATGTATTGAAACTGTATCCTATTGTGAAACAAGTTTCAGTACCACTGCATATTGTGTAATAAAACCTGCTTATTCACAAAATGTATAGTGACTTTAGAATCACCCTGTATAAGTTGCCCTAAATAGCTGAATACCAAATTATGAAATAAAACTTTTGGAATCTTTCACGCATACGCACTTAAAAATTATTTCATACAAATGCCTATGTCTCATCAACTATTCAATATATTTCTATTTTAATTGACGCATACTGTTTCTACTGTTCTTTTTCATGTTTAGGGAAAGTAGTATTAAATTTGGCTGAAAACTCTCTATGCTATAAAATAAAAAAATTGAATTTTTCACAGAAATGTTAACACCTTCACGAATATGCGTGCTATGCTTGCACAAATATACACAAACATTAAACAGGACTCAAATAGTCATTTGCTACAGTTACAGATCATTTTGAGAATTTTTGTTACATGGGTGATAGAGCAAACATTATTTTATCATTAAATTTTTTGTTGCCTTCCTAATTGTTTACGCGATTGAATCTTCACTGAAAAATATGAAGTGAAACGTGTTCTTCACATCATTGAAGTTCGAAGACAATTCGTCCAGAATTTCAATAGCTATTTAAGAAATCGGATACAGTCGAAACCATGGCTTACTTTTTGAGGCTAGAGTATTGTTAAACACATTTTAATATCATAGAAT
The DNA here is from genome assembly GCA_963932465.1 of Maratus speciosus. Lineage (NCBI taxonomy): Eukaryota > Metazoa > Arthropoda > Arachnida > Araneae > Salticidae > Maratus > Maratus speciosus. Next base: position 145,730,610 of record OZ010795.1, on the reverse strand, counting down.
GAAAGCCTTTAAACATTGCATAAAAACACGTTGAATAACAATTCAAACCTTTCTATTCATTAATAATGTTGGATGAAACTTACTTTTATAACCTGGTATCATACAGGCATCACTCAATTTCTGGAAAAGTGCTTTCGGATGAGCAGCAGTAACGATATGAGTTTGTGAAGGTTGCAGTATGCAGTATGTTCATTTGAATCTAACATAACCCTTCAGAAAAAATTCTATCGGAGTTAAATGTGGATTCATGACATGATATCTCATTCAAACGAGTAGTTCAGGTAATGACATAAGTGTATAAAAAAACACTTCTGGTTTACCTTTTTTATACTATTACTCTGTCAGATACTGCTAAAATATTATCGTATAACAGAAAATTCTTTCATCTCTAATGAGTATATAAATACTGTTAGTGTAATACAAAACATCACACCAAGTATAATTTGTTTAATTGATACAAGTATAAGTACATTATATGTACGCTTTTTATTCACATGAAATTGAAATTGGTTCCAATGGTTATGAGCATCTTATACATGTGTAGCTGCGACAAACGTATACTGTTATATGTATATAGAAAGGTGCTGTGCCTTGGGATGTATATCTCTTAAGACATTGTGGATTTTTAAGATCCTATTATAAGAGGCATATTTTATTTTTACTTGTAACACTCAGCAACAGATTCAGAAAAGTAACAAACACCATCAAAAAACTTAAAGAAATGGCGAGATAGAATATTTTTTGTAAATAATGAACTAAAACTTAGAAGTATATACAATATATATGCTATAACAGTGTACCATGGGAATAGTTTTATATAAACTTTTAATATAAAACTTTATATAAGTTTTATATAAAGTTACAATAAAATAAATATAATGTAAAGTATGTCATGTATATTTTATTTCCCATGGTACACTGTTTTAGAATATATATTGTACTTATTTCTGAGTTTTAGTTCATTGTTTACATATTATTCACAGTGTAAAGTCCTCTTTCGTAGTTTTTAGATAAAATATTTTTTTCTCTGAATAATAGATATTTTGCGTTTTCGTTTTTTCTTTTTCGGTCTCCATGAATGTAAATCTGTAAAAATTGTTGTATCTGAAGCAGAAAGATTGCAAACGTTTAAATCATATTTTAAAAATACTGATAGCGTATGTAGATTAAACTTAATTTTGTTTTGATTCAATCAATGTATTATAATGTTCCTTGGAACAATATAATATGTTGTGCATTGGGAAAAATTCAAAGGTTTATGCATAGTTTTAGATAATTTTAATAGATTTTAAAAGAATTAATTGTGTGTTTTAATCTGATGCACATATTTAATTGTATGATAAAATTTTCAATTAATTAGTCAATAGTTTTTAATTTGTGAATACATTCTAATATGAATAAATGGTATCACATCCCGGGTAACTAATAACATTACGCAATGCAGCAAAAATTCTTGAACATGTATTTTACAAATCTTTCACTCCATTTAACACTGTTAAAAGTACTGAAGCAATAGACATTTTTCCAATTAATAAAAATATATTTTGAGACGATAAATGTTTCTTGTGTAACAGGCAGGCCAATCCATCCAACTAAAATAAATAAAATAGATCTGTATATAGCGCTAAGCAAACAAAGTGAATTCTTAGGATATTTCTTATCAAAGGCTGAATGCCATCTTCCACATTCACTTTTCGTAAGTCAAGCAAAACGACAGATAAAAGAACTGACTTTCCAAGTCGATTTTGCATCATATAACATTACATAATGAATATTTTTGTTATCTTTAATAGTGATTTACATTGTGTATTTTAAATTGTTGCTTTAAATAAATATTTCTTGCGTTTTTATGTTATATGTAACACAATGCTTGTTTTCCTTATAAAACGTCCCAAGGTACAGCATCATACTGCAACATGCAGTTTAAATGGGTATCAGTCTTTTGTCTTCAAATTGCTTGAATTTCAAAAAAATATATAATAGAAAGTTATATAGATGCATTTAAATTTGAGCTTATTTAGCTAAGTTAAAAATTTAGACGCGAAATTTGTCCTTAGTAGACCTTGTAGCGTAACTACAGTAGTCATTAATTTAGTTTATGGTGTAGTGCACTACATTTTGAACAATGCAGTATAGCGATAGCGCAATACAAAAAATCAGTAGCTTGGAGCGAGAACCGAAGCTACTTTTAACGCTACTTCAGGTGAAAAAAAAAGTGTCATCCTTCTTCCTTGCAAAATTTGTTCTGTTAAATAATTTGCGAATCTAAGTGGCAAATCTCAGCTGCAGTGTATAGCAACGCATCGCCTGAAGTCAAAAGATTTTTCCACTGGCACTTACCGCTAAAATCAAGTACTAACGTACCAAAGTAATTCATTTTCTTCTTAAAACAATTGTCTGTTTACTACTTATTAGGTCTTCATGTTTTAATGCCGGGCTTCTTATTACAGTTGGCTCTATTTAACGAGTTTCAAAGAACGCCGAAAAATCTTCCTTAAGTAGAGGACGCCCTTAAGAAGAATTTCTGGAAAAATAACATTTGAAAAACATTTCCCTTCACACTTTACAGATTTAGGACTACCAATACATTTCTTAATACAGTGGCATGTTTAAAAATGTTTTATTTATTTATTTTAATTTTTTATGTTTTATTTATTTATTTATTTTTTATCGATACAGCTATAGTACTACATATTTTTATCACACAAATGCAAATCGCATTCATTATACAGTATACAAGAACAACATTATTACTTAGAGTACATAAAAATATTTATAATAGATTGAATTAAAAAAATCGAATTTTTAAAAAATAAAAAAGTAGATTGTTTCAATGGCGGTCTTGTTTTAATACCCTTGGTTCAAGCTTATCAGCAATGTTGAGTGAGTCATCTTCCATATCTAATGAAACAACGTACCAGCGAAGAATATCCAGAGCAGAATTCGCATCTGAGGAAGACGTTGGTGGTCTCGCTTTCTGTGTCATCATCTTCTACAGCTAAAGCTGCTTTTTCATTTATGGTGTCTTCATAAATTGGATCTAAATTTCCGAAGTCTGTTATTAAAACATCTTCGTCACAATCAAAAAAATCTTGTGCTTAAACACCTTCATCACGAACAACACTTTTCCATTCTCCTATGGTGATATATTCTGTGTCGAGTTGTACATATGTTATATCCATTTGTTCTTGAATACCAATTAAAGATGCTCATAAGCAGTTTTCAATTGCGTAAAGAGAAACTTCTTTCCAGGCTGATGTAATCATGTGCATGGCTTCCAAAATTGTATTTTTTTTAAATTTCCTTTTTATGAGCAAAATTACTTAATAATTTTCTAATTAAAGATTTTTGGGAATATGCTTTTACACTTCGAATGATTCCCATGTGTAATGGCTGCAGCCTATTTGTGCACATAGCTGGTAAAAAAGAACAGACACATCCGCAAGTCCTGGAATATTTGGAGGATGTGCAGGGCAAAGACGAATTAAAAGTAGTTTTTTTCTTTTTTCCTTGCGTATTTTCGCATCAAATTTTTTAACTCAATCAATAAAAATAGATGATGACATCCACGAGAATAAGTACAAATGTGCTGCATGAGCTAATGCTAGTTTGACAACATCGATACAGAAACGTAACATGTCCAACTTTTAGATCGGCATTGGACAGTTAGATTGTGTCTTAGACCGAGTTGAATTTTTTCAGCAGGCTCGGGGCGTGCCGATATCAAGCTTACATTTTCCCCACATACGCGGGTCGGGCCGAGCCGAGCTATAACAGGACTTAATTATACCCAGGACATGTCGGATGCAATTTGTTTTGTAAAAAATAGTAATACCTATAATGGATTTCAGTTAACGAAGTCTTTACAAATGCACTAAATGTAATAAATAACAGAGAAATATTTTTTTAAATCTCTTTTTTTCATTCGCTTCAAAATTTATGATGTTTTAACAATCTTTTCTCCTTTATTCTAAACTAAATTAATTTTTTTATGAGTCTGCATTTTCACGTAATGGTCTAAGAATATAAGTAATGTTTCTATTCTGTACTCAATGGCTTGTTAATTTATCTTAATCGGATACATTCGAAAGAATCTTAATTGTATATTATAAAAATTGGATTTTTTTTTTATAGAAATTCAATCGGGCAGTGCGAGATTTCTTTGATTTTTCCTTGGGCCAGAATTGTTTTCCTTGATTTTTTGCACCGGCACCTGCGTGAACTGCAAAAAAAGATACGGGCAAGGTCGAACTTTTAAGGGTTCGGACCTTGGAAATTTCGGCTGATTCAGATCTCTAAGCGGATATAAGCAAAAATTGTAAATTTTTGTTATTTTTGGAAGCCAAAGTACCCGAAATAGCGTTGTAATAGTAACCATTTTCCCTTTTAGGTGCATTCATAATTATATAAATACGTAACACCTGATAGTCGTTCGTCTGATGCGTCCGTCTGTCCGCATATAACAGCGCAAAAACTACCCCACTTAATTGTATGAAATTTAATATATATAATCGTTGCAGAATTTTGTCGAGTCCTTTCAAATTTTCTAAAAATCGAATCAAAACTGAAAAAGATATTAATGAAATTTTTCTTCATTCTATTAAATCATATCATACGTATTAATTCAATGATGTCCTATGATAGGTAATGATTTTATGTTGCCATGGTGATTATATCCTATTTAAGATGGAATCCTATTATTTACGTATTTCTGAATTTAATATATCTAATTGTAATAAATTTTGTATTCATGCATTTTTGCATAAGAGTGCAACAGCTATTGCACCAAGATCTGAATATTTGTAAAACTAGTTATAGTACGAACGCACCTCATTTGCCATGTTTGATGTACAATTTCCGACTTGTTTTCCCTTAGATTCTTCGGGTCTATAGGACCAGACGTAACGTCAAAATAGTAGCCCCTCCTGTTTATTTCCATGTGAGCAATTCTCAAAGTAATGTGAAATAGTAATTCTTTTTTTCCGAACCGGCGGTAAGCAAAATGACAATAAAATAGGGATTTTCGCATTTTCCAGGTCTGCAGAACCCGGAATAAAGCCAAAATTGTAAAATAAAAGCGGGAAATATAAAACTTTTCCTTTTTCTTTCGAATCAGCAGAGCCCAAATTATTTCCGAAATAGTAAAATTTTCACTTTTATTTTTCTTCCTTTCCATCGAAATTTTTCGGGTCTGAAGGACATGAAATCACAACAAAATTGGAGCAATTTCGCCTTTTATTTTCAGAATCTTCAGATCCGAAGTACTAAAATTTCCTTTTGTTTTCTTCTTGAGATTTTGATAGTTGGATTTTTCGGGTTTCGAAAAGAGAAATTGTAAAATTAATAAAGCGGAAAATATAGTGTTTTTTTCCTTTTTCTTTCGAAGTCCTAAGAACTGAATTAATGCAGAAATAGTGAAATTTTTGTTTTATTTTTCTTACGTTTCCTCATAATTTTAACCAACAGGCAACACTAGTATATTAGTCAGCCCGGAGTCGGAGTTGGAGACGTTAAAATTTGCGGAGTCTGTGTCGGAGTTGGAGTCGGCCATTTTTCCCTCCGACCTCCGACTCCACAGCTCTGATTAGAACTCAATACAGTTAATATATTAAGAGTGTATTGGAGAGTTAAGTAAATAAATCTATTGGTATATACTATACATCTCAACGGTAATTTTATAACACAATGGAATAATTACTGTAAGATTAGTAAATAAAACTTAAACAGTGATATGATCAGTCACAAATGTGCTATTTACATAGCCCCTCGCTATATCACTCGTTCAAATGTATAGCTCCGGTTCCATGCCTCCGAAAAAAATAAGCTGCTCTTTATGTTTAATCGCATTTTCACTTTTCGAACACATTCAGCGTAAGAAAAAGATTGTAATCCTGGTTTAAAAAAAAAAAAAAAAAAAAAAAAAAAAAAAAACGATTATGGAAATATTGGTATAATTTTATGCCTTGGATCTGTTTCAGCTATTTTTACAATATTTCCATTCGGATGCGTGTATATAAAAATTTCCTCTTTTTAACCATTTAGAAAAATGGTTATTGTTCTCGTCAGGGTATTTATTCTCTGTGCGACTGTGTAAAAAGTAATATTGTGGGACGTTTAGAAGTTTAAGAATGAAATTTCATTTAAAATTGGTCCAGGAATATTAATGTTTAATCCATGGCGTATGTAATGTATGACCAACTCCGTAGAAGTTTAAAAATTTACAGTACCGAAAAATGTAATCCATGGCGTACGTAATGTATGATCAACTCCGTACGATTTTTTATGTCTTGAATTTCAGTCTTTGAAAAAAACATTTTCCAAATGGTCGTTGTAATTTGTTAAATTGCATTTTTTTTTCGAGTCCCCAAGCTCACTTTTGTAAAATTAGTATCTAAGTTTTTATTTTCTGTTATATTAATGTTTTTTAACTTACACTATTCTGTAAAATGTTCAGAAAGTCGAATGGAGTCCCTCCATAGTTTTTTTTTTTTAATATTCATTGCATTATATATCGCTCGTAATTTCAATAAGAAATTTGTAATATATATATAAAATAACATTTTGAATACAAATTCATAACATTTTCCAGTATGTTTTTTTGAATGCCCTTGGTACAGACGTGATATATCGAAGGGCCATTGTATTATTTAATCTGTGTCTTCAGTTTCGAGTATAAATTGAATCATTTGAAAATAGTAACGAATAGTGACTACTTTTGAAAAGTACTTTGTAGTCGCTTCTTTTTAAAGGAAGTAGTTGTAGTTGTACTTAGCTACATTTTTTATAAAGTGGTTGCAGCTGCATTTCGCTACAAAAAAAAAGTAGTTTTTCCGATCCCTGGTTGTGCACAATATTAGTCTTCCAATAAAGTATCAGATTGTTGATGGGCGCTTAAAAAATATCTTTCGAGTAAATATATCATTACTTATTTTATTGCTTAATACTTAATGCATAATTAAGAAGGTAGAAAAAAAAACATAAGATTTTTTCCAGAAAAATTATTTGCTAAAACAAGGTATTTATTTAGGATTTTCTTTTTCTACTAATGAGCTTTTAAAAAAATGTTTTTATCACGTTACAATCATATTTCTAAGACAAAAAAGTCTGATGCACAAAATTTTTTCCCAGACAAATAATACTTTTCTTTTTTCTTCCAAATTTATCTTAAAGAACTCTAATTTCATTAAAGTAGAGACAAACACTATGTTTTTTATGTGTGATCATTCAGAAAGATAAAAAAAAAATGCTTTTTTGTGCAATAATAAGATATTTTTGTAATTTTTGTTGTTTGATAATTGCATTTTTGCTTAGTAAACTTTTTTTAGGTAAAAAAAAAATATTGTAATGCTTTTTAAAATATTTTGCTATCTGAGAGATTTTATTTTTACAGGAGAAAAAAAAATAAATTTTGGGAGAAATAATGCTTTAATTTTTTTTGTTACTTTTATTGATATTTCCTTATTGCCCGTGTCCTCACACATAATTATTTAAATTCTTCGAAGTTACGAATGTAATTACATATTCCAGAATCCAATTGTCTTTAAACAAGATTTTTTTTCCTTCTTATTTAAAAAAAATAGTGTAATAAAAAAATTAAATTTAAAGTTTAAAAAAACAATCAAAATATTTCTCTAAAACGGTGTAGAATAAAGTATTCCTTATACATTATATAAATTTCAGTAATTAATTAAGTAAAATAAAATGTTTTAAATTATTCAATTTTAAAATAAAATCTGTATTACTATATCTTTGTAAAAGTAAACCATTTCAAAATTACTATAAAAATAAGTTATACAGATTTTTAAAATTGAGTTATTTTTTATGTAAGTTACAAAGCTTTAACCTATTTTTATTTACTCTATTTTACAAATAGAATGAATAAAAGAACAGTTTAATTATGGAATAATAAAAGATTTTTCTGTTAATGTTCGTTATTTAAACAACATTCATTAATTACATATTCTCCAACACTGATATTCACCAAGAAATTCCTGAAGTTCCTGGAATTTTTTCTCATGGTGAATTTTGTCATGAGAAATATCAGGTTTTATTATGAGCTATTCCTATACTTTTTAGTATACCCAGTAATTTTCAGTGATATAATGTGATTGAAAAAGTTTTTTTGTCCATAGACTAGATACCTCCAGCGGATTAGATACCTTTTTAAGGTATTCACGGGTTTCGAGACTGCGGGATCCCAAGCAGTCTTTTTCCTATTTTCTTCATTAGGTGAGTTCGTAATTACATAAATACGTAGCACCTATAGTCATCGTTCAGTCCGCCCGCATATAACAGAGCAAAAACTACCCAACAGAAAGGTCTGAAATTTTAAGTACATAATTTTTGCAAAATTTTGTTCGAGTTATTTCAAAATTTTATAAAAATCGGATGTATAGTTTAATGACAGGGACAGTAAAAAGTTTTTTGTTACATTATGGTCAATGGGAAAAAAAAATTACTGCAAGTGAATTTTAATGATGTTACAGCATTCCGAATGGTCTGAAATTTTAAATATATAATTGTTGCAAAATTTTGTCGAGTCATTTCAAAATTTTATGAAAATCGGATGTATAGTTTAATTACAGGGACAGTAAAAAATTTCTGTTACATTAAGGCCAATGGGAAAAAATTATTTCAAGTGCATTTTAATGATGTTACAGCCTTTCAAACAGAATGAAATTGGTATGCACTTATGAAGGGCACTAAAATATAGATTCAGTACAATATGCGGTGCAAAAAATATTTATAAAACTAGTTATAGTACGAACGCACCTCATTTTCCACGTTTAACAAGCAATTTCCAATTTGTATTCTTTCGTCTTAATATTTGCTTCATTCTCTTTTACGTTTCCTACCAGGACGATTCTCCATAATCCGATATCAACATGCCTTTATAAACTTATGGAAAATTAAAAAATACCCATGTGGCGATCCGTGTCCCTAGAAAAGGCGAACCTAGAAAATAAGGGAAAACAACATGCTGCTTAGGCTCTTGCTTCAGGCAGACAAGAGATGCATATTGGTCCCATATGCGTCAATCGACTGGTTAGCTGACAGACGGGAGCCGGCAGCGCAGACAATCCCTCATCGAGTTCACGAATGAAATTCTAGGATTAGTTAAATCTCGATTCGCATATTTTAACGCAATCGGTCTGCCAAGTCATATCTTGATGGAAAATACCTGAAAAACCCGCTTTTAGTGGTTGACTCGTAGTTTTAACATTGTGTTTTCCTGCACCCAAAGGCATGAAAACATGGAGGAATGGGAGCAGGAAAACACAATAGTAAACTTACGAGTCAACCGATAAAATCGGGTTGTCAGGTATTTTCCATCAAGATATGACTTGGCAGACCGATTGCGTTTTAATATGCGAATCGAGATTGAACTTATCCTAGAATTTCATCCGTGAACTCGATGAGTTGATTGTCTGTGCTGCCGGCTCCGGTCTATGAGTTGTCACCGACTAGGGATCAAGCAAGCGGATACTTAATATTCATTTCCTTAAGAGTGGTGGCTAAGGTAAGAGTGTCTTGCAAATATATGGATTCTGGTTAGCTCTAGTGCACCATTTTCCCTATGTTGGACACTGTATCGTGTAGTATGGCCAGAATCTGAATTGTTTTTTCTTTGTTATTTTTGTTTTACTATAAGTGGAATACTTCACGTTCTTCTATATCACTCCCTTATGGATAGCAACAAGTTGCATAGAACAATCCATTCATTCGTGAAGAGAAACTTTTTCTCTGCTCCCATGATAACGAAGGACGCGCGATGCGCGCGCATCCTACTTTAGAATGCGACTTTGTTTTGTTGTGGCTGGAACGATACGAAACAATGTTGTGATTTTAAAAAGCATGATCGCTGTAATATTTTTACAGTTGTTGATGAGGCTAAGCCTCCCTTATTTCGAAGAACCACATCAAGTGTTTGATAATCTTTTATTGTATATATGTATAGAACCATGCATCTGTAAATATTCATCAAAATAATTAAAGAAAAGAATCCAGAAAGCACCTCCTTTTTTGAGTTGATGTTCGACTGTCTTTGAAATTTTCTTCATGGTGCATCCCGCCGGATAAGAAAGAAAAAAAAAAGTATTTGTTACTTTTTTAATGTCTTCAAAACACAAATAGAGCATAGTAAGTGATAAGAAGACAGCAAAGGTAAGATAAGTTTTTCATATTTTATTTCGAAATGTCTGATTTAGAAAAGTTGAAAAAGAACCGTACAGTTTTGAGAAGAACAGCAGTAACAAAGCTGATTAATAATATAGAAAATGTTATGAAGGATAGTCCAATAAATTTTGATAATTTAGAAGAATTATTTATTCAGTTAGATACTAAAGCAGAATTATTGAAGTCAGTTGACGAGAAAATTGAGCCCCTTTTAGGGTTAGACGACTATGAAACTGAAATCAATTCTGTTTATGATTACGTGGATAAAATATCAGTTGCAAAATTCCGGGTGAAGAAAAAATTAACCGAAAACAAAAAAATTGTTAATGTTGATATAAATAACAGTCAAGATTTAAAATCGAATGTGATTAATTACGAAAACTCAGTTGTTAAATTGCCAAAACTCAATATACAAAAATTCTATGGCGACTGTACGCAATTTATTTCATTTTTTAATACCTTTAAAAATACAATTCACGAAAATAAATCGCTTTCGAAAATTGAAAAATTTCATTATTTGAAGAGTTATTTATCTGGAGCTGCGGCTAATGCTGTAGAAGGTTTTGAAATATCAGAAGCTAATTATGACGCAGCATTGAAAGTTTTAGAATCGCGTTATGGTCAAAAAGACGTGATAATTAATCATCACCTGAACAAGCTTCTTAATTTATCCCCTGTTTATAAGGCTAACGAAATTCAAAAATTGAAAAAATTGCACAGTGATATAGAAATAAATGTTCGATGTTTGTCCACATTAGGACTCGAACCAGCAAATTATGGCTCCATGCTTATCGCCGTAATTTTAAAATTAATACCGGCAGAATTAGCTTTGGAATATAATAGACAAAATGTAGATAATTTAACACATTCAGATATACATAAATTATTAGATTTTCTGCACGCTGAAATAAAAAGCAGAGAATACACATTTTTTTCGAGAATGAAAGCATTTGAAAATAATAAAACAAAAATCAAGAGTCAAACAAAATCTGAATTTAAATCTACTTGTGAATTTATGAACATTTCGAATGATAAATCGACTTCAGATAGGCAGCTCGCTCATTGTATTTTTTGCAACGATAGTAAACATTCATCTGATTTGTGTGAGGCTGTTGATGTAAACACTAAAAGAAATTTGTTGAAATCTCAAGGAAGATGTTACCTTTGCTTAGGCAGGAAACACGTTATCAAAAATTGTAACTCTAAAACTAGTTGCAAGAACTGTTCAGGCAGACATAATCAAACGATATGCCTAAAATCTAAATTAATAAAAGAAGTAACTACACCCGAATTAAAAGGTAATGAAAATGAAGCTAGGGAAAAGTGATTTCGGCTATTTCCTCTACAGAAAATAGTAAAATTCTTCTACAAACTTGTTGTGTAAAAATAAAATCAAACGGAAAACAATCTCTAATTAGGTTACTTTTAGATTGTGGGAGCATGCGCACCTTTATATCTGAAGAAATAGCAAATAAATTGAATTTACAGGCAATAAGAAAAGAAAAATTGTCGGTTTTTACATTTGGAAATGAGAACCCCATTGAAAAAACCTTTGAAGTAGTTAAACTAACTATTGAAAATAAAAATGTACCTAATTCAAAATTAGATATAGAAGCGCTAGTCACCAATCAAATATCAGCTACTGAAATCCCCCCACCTGAAATCAATGATTTGATGAAAAGTAAACAAAACATTTGAATAAAAAATTAGTAGCTGTCGACACCATTTTTGGTTGGTGTCTACAGGGAAAAACAACTGACAGTTATACGCCCTTAGCATTTAATGTAATAGTAGAAAAAATTTTTATTTCTGAACAGATTGAAAAATTCTGGAATATCGAATCATCTGGCCTTTTTAATACTAAACAGGATTCAGATTTTTCGGAAAACAATGTTATGAAGCAGTTTGAGTCAGAAATTAAATACAATGATAAGCGATATACAGTTCGATTTCCGTGGAAGCTTGAAAGGGAACGTTTAAATGACAATCGGAAAATTGCAGAATATAGATTTTTTAAACTCAAACAAAGATTGATTAAAAACCCTGAATTATTTTTTGAGTATAAGGAGGTGTTAGCAGATTATTTGAAACAAGGTATTATTGAGTTAGTTACAGAGCCTGAAGAAAAACAAAATGTAACTTTTTATTTACCTCATCGAGAAATAATTAGAAATGATAGGACAACGAGCAGATTACGCATAGTTTTCGATGCCTCTGCTCATGACACAGGCTCACTGTCTTTGAATAATTGCCTGCATGTAGGTCCAAATTTGTATCCTGAAATATTTGATGCTTTGTTACGGTTTAGATTTAATCCCATAGCTTTTACAACTGATATAAAACAAGCTTTTCTACAAATAATTATAGATGAAAAAGATCGTGATGTAACAAGATTTTTATTTTCACAAGATTTGTTTGATAATTCTAAACCCTTTGAAATTTATAGATTCACCAGAGTGCTATTTGGAATTAGTAGCAGTCCCTTTTTATTGGCTGCAACAATTAAACACCACTTGAAAAAATACACCGAAAAATATCCAGACACAGTAAAATTTTTAAATGAAAATATATATGTCGATGACGTTATAGGAAGTCATGAAAATATTGATCAAGCCCTATCCACTAGTTTACAATGTATTGATATATTTGAAAATGCAAGTATGCATTTACACAAATGGCATACGAACTCTTTACCACTTAGTGAACTATGGAAAGAAAATGGCATAACTTCAGAAGTTAATTCTGGAGCTTTTGGAGAACAAAATCTCCCTTATAAAGTTTTGGGAATCGCTTGGAATAATTCCAAAGATTTACTTTATTTTGATGTTCGAGGTTTAGGTGATTTCGTTTCAAGAAGAATAGACACCAAAAGATTTATTTTACAAGTTTTAGGTAGGATTTTTGATCCACTTGGATTCCTAGGACCATTTACATTAAGACTAAAATGTATAATTCAACAAATTTGGAATTTGGGTCTAGATTGGGATGACACCTTACCCGAAGATTTACGTATAGTTTGGAGTAGCTGGTGTAACGAACTCCCTCATTTGAAAAACTTTTCAGTACCCAAATACTATTTTTCTGACATCACCAATTGGCATGATTATGACCTACAATTACATATTTTTGCCGATTCGAGCATGAAGGCTTATGGTACGGTTGCTTATTTACGTGTAGCAACAGCCACCGAAAATGTTCGAACAGTTTTTGTTGCTTCGAAAAACAGGGTTGCTCCACTGAAAGCGTTTACCTTGCCAAGGCTTGAATTGATGGCCGCATTGTTGTCGGCCAAGCTAAGTAGTAACATTTTGAAAGCTTTAAAATTGAATGTACCGACTTATTACTGGACAGATTCAACAATATCCTATTTTTGGATAAAAGGATCCCCTAAAAAGTTTAAACCCTTTGTCAGAAACAGAACTGAAGAGATCCATAAATTGACCTCACCTGATAACTGGTATCATTGTCCTGGTACTGCTAATCCAGCTGATATAGTTTCTCGAGGATCAAAAATCTCTAGGATAATCAATGATACAACTTGTTTACAAGGACCAGAATGGCTATGTTTACCTCCTGAGTGTTGGCCAATATCAGAAAACAAAGAAATCGCTTACTCAGATGAATTAGAATACAAAAAAAAAATCCTAACGATGTTTTTCAGAGCGAGTGCTTAGTCAAAAAACTCGAAAATCCCATAAACATTTCAAAATATAGTAATTTAGAGAAACTTTTGAGAATTACCGTTTGGGTAAAGAAATTCATTATGAAGCTGAAAAAATCAATTGAAGTGCAAGACGTAGTAACAACCGAAGAATTACTCGAAGCTGAAAATTTTTTGATACAATCTGAACAAAAACAATTTTATAAGGAAGAAATAGAATCTCTAAAAAATAGTAAATCAGTGGATAAGACGTCATCCTTATCAAATTTCATGCCCTTTATTGACAAAAACGGGTTGATGAGGTTGGGCGGAAGGCTCGAATTTTCTAACCTGTCCGCAGAAGAGAAAAACCCAATAATTCTCCCCAAACATTCTTGGTTAACTACTCTAATAGTTCGTCAAGAGCACGAGAAAATTATGCATGGAGGAACAGCCAGTACTTTGGCAAAAATTAGATCTCGTTTTTGGATACCTAAAGGTCGTCAGTTGGTCAAGAGTGTTATCAAGAATTGTATAATATGTAAAAAATATTTCTCCAAACCAGCAGACCAGATCACCGCACCTTTACCAAAAGAAAGAGCTAGTGAAGCACCGCCATTCGCAATCTGCGGTTTAGACTTCGCCGGTCCGATCTATATCAGAAATTTTAAAGAAACGCAAAAGTCTTACATTGTTCTGTTTACTTGCGGTGTGACTAGAGCCATTCACCTGGAACTCGCGTCTGATATGACAACAAATTCCTTTTTGATGGCATTCAGAAGATTCACAGCTAGACGAGGAAATCCCAAAATTATTTATTCTGACAACGCAAAAACCTTCAAAAAGGCCAAAGGTGAACTTGAAAATTTATACAACATACTGACAGACAAAGTATTTTTAAATTTTATTACAAAAGAGAGAATTGTATGGAAGAATATTATAGAAAGAGCTGCATGGTGTGGAGGTTTTTATGAGCGACTAGTAAAGTCAGTCAAAGACTGTTTGAGAAAAGTAATTGGTAGAGCACTCTTAAGTTATGATGAATTAGCGACTCTGTTGACAGAAGTGGAAGCAGTTTTGAATACGCGACCATTGACGTATGTATATAGCGACAGCAATGAACCAGAACCTCTTACTCCAATGCACTTTTTAAATTTTGGAAAAGAACTTTCATTTCCTATTAATTTTTTTGAAATAATTGAAGATTGTTCGAAGAGATCAACACTCCTGAAAAGAAAAAAATATCAATCTTTACTATTGAAACAATTGTGGACCAGATGGAAAAAGCAATATGTGATGGATTTGAAAACAGCCCATTCCTTGAAAAATCCTAATGCCCATACGCCACTGAAAGTGGGCGATATTGTTTTAATTCAAGATGACGCAAAAAATAAGTTTCTTTGGAAACTTGGTAAGATTCAGACTATCATTCCTGGAAGAGATGGCAATATTCGTTCATACGAAATAAAAACAGCGAGTGGAATCTTAAAAAGATCCATTCAGCACTTGTATCCTTTTGAAATACAAAACGACTAACAAGTGACTTTTTGCAGACTTTTTTATGAACATTCATAAACTTTTATAGACATTTATTTAGTTTGTTTTTTCTGCATTTAGGACTCTAAATATTTTCTTTCTCTTTTTTAATTTTTAGTGTTATTTATATATAGAATCTTTTTGAATTTTGGTATAAGTAAGTATATGATTTAACTGAAAAAAAAAAAAAAAAAAAAAAAAAAAAATGTGTGTGTTGTTTAACAGTCATTATTTTTACTGTGTAATTTAAAGTGTTTTATTTAGAATTTATTGATATTTTGAATTTGACTAATTAAGTGATTAATTAGATATTGTTTGAATTCTTATATTTAGTATTTTGTATTCGAATTTTGAAAATTGTATTAGATTACTGAACCACTGATACGAAAAATTGAATTTTTATGATTTTATGATGGAATTTTGATTTGTGAACTCTTTAAGAGTTCAGGTGGGGAGTGTGAAGAGAAACTTTTTCTCTGCTCCCATGATAACGAAGGACGCGCGATGCGCGCGCATCCTACTTTAGAATGCGACTTTGTTTTGTTGTGGCTGGAACGATACGAAACAATGTTGTGATTTTAAAAAGCATGATCGCTGTAATATTTTTACAGTTGTTGATGAGGCTAAGCCTCCCTTATTTCGAAGAACCACATCAAGTGTTTGATAATCTTTTATTGTATATATGTATAGAACCATGCATCTGTAAATATTCATCAAAATAATTAAAGAAAAGAATCCAGAAAGCACCTCCTTCTTTGAGTTGATGTTCGACTGTCTTTGAAATTTTCTTCATTCGTACCTTAGTTAAGCGCATTCATAAGCTTTCTAGTTATTTTTTCAAGAGAACTACGTCTTATTGAGAAAAGTTTTCAGTATATTTTTGAAGACATGCATTCACTTAAAAAACACAATCTGGGAAGTTTGCTGATGGAACTTTCTTCACCCAACCACTCACAGTTGCTCTCAAACTGTACAAAAATAAATTCTTCTGTTTCTGTGCGGGTAAATCAAACTCTGGATACAAGCCGTTGTGAAAATGTCAGAACCTGAACTTTTATTCGCTACAAAAGAAGAATTCTTACAAAATTTAAAAGATCAAAATATTGTATATATATAGGCTAATTGAGAAATCCGGCTCTTTGCAAACAGCCTAGGCTTTTTGCAAAGATCCGGGTTAATTGGAGAATCCATCTCCCTTTTTCCAATTAGCCTGATATTTATCAGGCTTATTGCAAAGAGCCTAGAAAGCGATAGGCTAATTGAAAAATGACCACTTATTATCCGATCAGGGTGATATTTTTAGCTCACAGGCTATCAAAGCCTGAGAGCTTATGTGCCCGCCGATTCTGTATGTACGTGTGTACGTACGTATGTACGTATGTACGTAACACGATAACTCTTGATAGAAATATCCGATTTGCTTCAATTTTTTTTTCTAGGTTCATTCTGATAAGGTGCTTCCCTGATTAGTTTTTGGGGTTCATTGGTTAAGGATAAAGGGGGAAAAGGGGGGCTAGTCCCCCCCCCCCCCTTAATTTATATAAATGGGTTTTTCATGCAGAAATATTCGATTTGCTCCAAATTTGGTATACCGGTTTATTGTGTTAAGGAGCTTCCCTGATTAATTTGGAAGCTCATTATTTAAGTACAAAGGGGGGAAAGGGGGCTACCCCCCTAATTTAGATAAATCAGTTTTTCATGATGAATTATTCGATTTGCTCCAAATTTGGTATACCGGTTTATTAAGTTAAAGAGCTGCCTTGATTAGATTTGGAGGTTCATTAGTTACATATAAAGGGAGGAAAGGGGGGGCTATCCCCCCCCCGTAGTTTAGATAAATGGGTTTTTCATGCAGAAATATGCGATTTGCAATAAATTTGGTATACCGGTTAATTATGTTAAGCAGCTTCCCTGATTACATTTGGAAGATCATTATTACATATAAAGGGGGGGAAGGGGGGGGGGGCAATTGCCTCTCCCCTTAATTTAGATAAATGCGTTTTTCATGTAGAATTATTCGATTAGCTCAAATTTGGTATACTGGTTTATTATGCTAAGGAGATGGCTTGATTAGATTTGGAGGTTCATTAGTTAAACATAAAGGGAGGAAAGGGGGGGCTAGCCCCCCCCTTAATTTAGGTAAATGGGTTTTTAATGCAAAATTATTCGATTTGCTCCAAATTTGGTATACCGGTTTATTATGTTAAAGAGCTTCCCTGATTAGATTTGGAAGTTCATTAGTTAAGTATAAAGGGAGGAAAGGGGGGGCTACCCCCCTTAATTTAGATAAATGGGTTTTTCATGCAGAGTTGTTCGATTTGCTCCAAATTTCGTATACCGGTTTATTATGTTAAGGAGCTGCCCTGATTAGATTTGGAGGTTCATTAGTTAAGTATAAAGGGAGGAAAGGGGGGCTAGACCCCCCTTAATTTAGATAAATGGGTTTTTCATGCAGAGCTATTCGATCTGCTCCAAATTTCGTATACTGGTTTATTATGTTAAGGAGCTTCCCTGATTAGATTTGGAAGTTCATTAGTTAAGTATAAAGGGAGGAAAGGGGGGCTAGACGCCCCTTAATTTAGATAAATGGGTTTTTCATGCAGAGTTATTCGATTTGCTCCAAATTTCGTATACCGGTTTTATTATGTTAAGGAGCTGCCTTGATTAGATTTGGAGATTTATTGGCTAAGTATAAAGGAGGGACAGGGGCTAGTGTGCCCTTAATTTAGATAAATGAGGTTTTCATACAGAATTATTCGATTTGCTTCAAAGTTGATATACCATTTTATTACGATATGGCTTCCTTCCTTTGATTTGGAGGTTCATTGGTTAAGTGTAAAAGGGGGGAAAGGGGGTAATTGCCCCTCCCCTTAATTTAGATAAATGGGTTTTCATGTAGAATTATCTGATTTAGTTTAATTTTTTTTCAACCGGATCCGAACTTGAAGGTTCCATTTGAAGCCAACCCGAAAACCGACCACAACCAGATTTCGGATTGAGTTCAATTAGAGCTTTCATGTTCGGATCGGGTTGCCGGTGAACGGAGATTATGCCTGGCTCTCATCGGGTTATAGTTCTTTGGAATATTTTTGTCTGTTAAGATGTGGTTCGGGACGGGTTTCATGTTGACTTCGAATGGAATTTTTAGGTTCTGGTAGCGTCGCGTGTCCACGGAAACTAATTTGTCTTGTTCGGATCCGGTTATGGATCTTTGGAATATTTTTGTCGGTTATCAGATTTGGTCGGGATTTCGGGTTTTTTCAAATTGAACTCTCAGGTTCTTGTCGGGTTGCATGTAGACTGAAATTATTTTGTCTTGCTCGGATCGGGGTACGGTCTGTTGTAATTTATTTTTCGGGTTTGGGTAGGGTTATGCGCTAATAACCTAATAAAAAGAAAATTGCCCAGATAAACTGATGGCATTGAGCTCACAGGCTATTCACACTAATTGTATATTATACTCTTATTTCAAAGAATAATGCCTCTTGAAAAATAAATGAAGATATTAGCCCCCGTTGCCCCCCTTTCTACTTAACCTAAGAACCTCCAAATATAATCAGGGAAGCTACTTAACATAATAAACTGGTATACAAAATTTGAAGCAAATCAGATAATTCTGCATGAAAAAACCATTTCACTAAATTAAGGGGGGGGGGGTATTAGCTCCCCCATTTCTCCCTTTATGCTGAACCAATGAACTTTTAAATCTAATCAGAAAAGCTACTTATTAGAGTGAACCTAGAAAAAAAATTAAACTAAATTAGATAATTCTGCATGAAAACACATTTATCTAAATTAAGGGGAGGGGCAATTGCTCCCCTTTCCCCCCTTTTATACTTAACCAATGAACCTCCAAACCAAATGAAGGAAGCCATATCGTAATAAACTGGTATATCAAATTTGAAGCAAATCGAATAATTCTGTATGAAAAACCCATTTATCTAAATTATGGGGACACTAGCCACTGTCCGTCCTTTATACTTAACCAATAAATCTCCAAAACTAATCAAGGCAGCTCCTTAACATAATAAACCGGTATACGAAATTTGGAGCAAATCGAATAACTCTGCATGAAAAACCCATTTATCTAAATTAAGGGGGGGTCTAGCCCCCCTTTACTCCCTTTATACTTAACTAATGAACCTCCAAATCTAATCAGGGAAGCTCCTTAACATAATAAATCGGTATACGAAATTTGTAGCAAATCGAATAACTCTGCAAGAAAAACCCATTTATCTAAATTAAGGGGGGGGGGTGTAGCCCCTCTTTCCTCCCTTTATACTTAACTAATGAACCTCCAAATCTAATCAGGGAAGCTCCTTAACATAATGAACCGGTATACCAAATTTGGAGCAAATCGAATAATTTTGCATTAAAAACCCATTTACTTAAATTAAGAGGGAAGGGCTACCCCCCCTTTCCTCCCTTTATACTTAACTAATGAACCTCCAAACCTAATCAAGCCATCTCCTTAACATAATAAAGCAGTATACCAAATTTGAGCTAATCGAATAATTCTACATGAAAAACGCATTTATTTAAATTAAAGGGAGAGGCAATTGTCCCCCTTTCCCCCCTTTATACATAATAATGATCTTCCAAATGTAATCAGGGAAGTTGCTTAATATAATTAACCGGTATACCAAATTTATAGCAAATCGCATATTTCTGCATGAAAAACCCATTTATCTAAATTACGGGGGGATAGCCTCCTTTCCTCCCTTTATATGTAACTAATGAACCGCCAAATCTAATCAAGGCAGCTCCTTAACTTAATAAACAGGTATACCAAATTTGGAGCAAATCGAATAATTCATCATGAAAAACCGATTTATCTAAATTAAGGGGGGTAGTCCCCTTTTCCCCCTTTATACTTAAATAATGAGCTTCCAAATCTAATCAGGGAAGCTCCTTAACACAATAAACCTGTATACCAAATTTGGAGCAAATCGAATATAGCTGCATGAAAAACCTATTTATATAAATTAAGGGGAGGGACTAGCCCCCTTTTCCCCCTTTATCCTTAACCAATGAACCCCAAAAACTAATCAGGGAAGCACCTTATCAGAATGAACCTAGAAAAAAAAATGAAGCAAATCGGATATTTCTATCAAGAGTTATCGTGTTACGTACATACGTACCTACGTACGCACGTACACACGAACATACAGAATTGGCGGGCACATAAGCTTTCAGGCTTTGGTAGCCTGTGAGCTAAAAATATCGCCCTGATCGGATAATAAGTGGTCATTTTTCAATTAGCCTAACGCTCTCTAGGCTCTTTGCAATAAGCCTGAAAAATATCAGACTAATTGGAAAAAGGGATATGGATTCTCCAATTAGCCCGGCTCTTTGCAAAGAGCCTAGTCTGTTTGCAAAGAGCCGGATTTCTCAATTAGCCTATAAACATAAACACCAAATCACTATCCGTCAAACTTAATAGATGTTTCCTACGAAGCACATCATTTTTACTGTCAATTACTTTACGTTACCTGACAGAATTAAGGCAATCCACCTGAGCTGTCCTATATTATGACCATTGTAATGTTTTTTATCGTGGATCCGTTAGACGTGCACACCTGCAGAAGTCAACCATGACGATATAAACTGTGAAAATTCTGAATGGTGTGCTAACTATAAAGGTAATCACTCTACATTTTTAAGACCTTGCACAAGATAGTTATTTGAAAAAAATACTTCAGATTATAAAAAATACTCGAAATTTTTCTTACCTCGAGTCTCTGAAACATATTGAATCCAAGACCTCACCTTTTTGGGGATTTCATAAGCTTCATTTAAGCGTTGTTTTGTAAAACAACCTTCAAATCCTGTACTTTACTTAAGTTCCTAAACTCTGACTCCTTTATCAATTGATACATCTAACACGTTACGATCTGCTAGGAAATAATGCTTTTCATTTTCCTACAATCTCAGGCATGTAAACATACTCCCCCCCCCCCCCCACACACACACAGAGAGAGAGAGAGAGAGAGAGTGCTGCTACTATTCACAGCCTACTACAATAAAAAAAAAAATACTTTGATTCGTCTAAACATCAGAAATTTTGGATTTTACCACCATCATCACAACCAAAACAAACTTCTGTTCAGACCTCAAGTCATTTGAAAAATCCTTATGTTGTCTCTCCATCTCATCAATCAAGTGTAAAATTGCAGTCAACAAAAATTAAATATTTGTTTAATTTCTTATCACAGATTAAATCTGAACAAAATATAAGGAAGAAGCTTCGTCTTGTCCCAACAATACACAATGTTAAGGATTGCAAGCAGCTTCTCCGCTATCCAGAAGAAGCTATGGAATCAGAATCTCACAGTCAGATTCTGAAAGTAATAAAGAAAACATTGACTTCGAAGATTTTGAACTTATGTGATTTTTAACCTTTTTTTAATCTGTTTTTTTTTGTGATTCAATTAGAATATCTGACTTTAAATTTTAACATGTGTGTTTATCGGTTTATGATGTTTAATTCCTTTGGTTTTTAGCGTATGATCATTACTATTAATTTTATATTAATGTGTATGTAGTAACATGTCCAAAGACGAATCTTGAACTATTTAGCCCAATTCAAACAAGGAGCCAACCATTGTTGTATTTAAAACATTTTGTAGTAAATGTAAAAGGCATTTAAAATCAGGTATTTAACAAAACTAAAAAAAGCACATTCAAATCACATAATAATAAAAAATAACAATAAACGTTTCAAGCTTTATACGAGCTCCTCACCAGCAGTGCTGTAGCCGTAAAGCAGGGTGTATACGTTACGGGCAAGAAGCATACATTAGAAAGTATAAGCTATAGCTACGGAGAACATATGATATTTATAACTCCAGAAGGTATACTTCGCATTCCACTACAGCCTTGCTCATCAGTACAAATATGAATCGAAAACCAAAGCTAAAGTTTGAACAGTCTATCTACTATTATTGTTTTTACTGTGTGATTTTAATGTGTTGTTTTTAGTTTCATACTCCAGCTACATTTGAAGCCATTGACAGGGGTAATGGTACAAACAGTAAAACAAGAAGTTACAAACAATAAACTCTCTGAACTCTCAAATAAACTTCTTAATTTTGTAAATATAACATTTTGCACCCCTTATTTTAGCTTAGCAAAAGACATAGATAAAAATACCATGGAAGTCATAGCTAAATTGCATAAACTGTATGCCCAACTCCAGGGTTAGAATGGGTATTCTCTATACTCAAATTTCTCCAAACCAAAACTAACCATAGGTTAAGTATTGATAAAGCTGCCGCACTTTGTAACTATTTTTAGAGCGCTTCATAAGTAATTTATTTTTTTACATAATAATAAATCATTAATTAATTAGTGTATGACATTTCTTGTTTTAAATTTTCATAATTTTTTACTTGTTTTTTTTCCTGTCCCAGATTAATCAATTGTACAAGTAGAAAAAAGTTTAAACAAACAAACAAAAAAAAAACATGTTTCGGAGGAGAAGTTAATAAAAAACTTTTTTTTTTTAACTTTGATTAAAATACTATAAAAGCCTCTTTATGAATGACAGAATTCATGAAGCACTACATTAATTTTATGATTTCTAAAATTTCTTGAAATGTATTTTTGTAACGCTCGAACAATACGCACTCCATCATATTTTCTATCCTTTTCTTTTTTTTTTTCAAAAGAACTGACAAGCTGAGTAAATTAGACTTTATGAGATGAGAAGAATGTTTACAGAGTTATTGCCGACAAGGCATCTGAGCTAAGCCGTAATTTTAAATTAACTGAGTTATTTTGTAAATAGTAACATGTAAATACGTTGTAAATATTAAACTTATTAGTCGATGAAAAGTTATCGAGTTTTAATTTGTAACTAAGATAGTTTCCACCCCGGATTCTAAATAATATGTTACAGAAGTGGCTCCCCAACGTCGGGCTCGAACAGAAGCAAGATATGAACACAAGTATTATTTTTAAATTGTGTTAAATTGTTTTAATAAGAAAATTTAGATACTAAAGTACAAAAATTTATAGAAAAGTACTTTTGATTCATCCGGAATCTGAGGATTTTTGAAAATTGTATTTGATTCGTCCAGAATCGAAATATTTTGGGATTATTCTATTCAACCTGAATGATATTTTCCTTGGAACTGAAATACGAAAGAATCGTCTGCAGCTTCAAGTATTTTAGTATCTGAATTAAATGAAGATATTCATAAGAGAAATATATCTAATAATTATTATTGAAAAATAAAAATCGTTTGCTTTATTTTATACATTTATATAGTTGCACTGAGCTATATTATTATTGAAGGTATTATATTATTATAAATGAGCGCTTGGCATTATTTTAATTATTACATGAAGAATTGATTTAAATTATTCGCAAATAATGTTTGATATTATTGTGTAAAGAAAAAAAAGGCAAATCGTTGGTGTCATTATATTGAGTTTTGAAAGATATTGTATGTTCGACATATGTTATAAATTACATAAAAGTAAATTATTTTGCTAAGAGTTATTCGTAACACGAATTAAGTTTGAAGTTAGCTAAAACATAGTTAGTTCAAATGATGGCGTTTCTTTCTAAGGGTAAGAAAATTGATTTAATCACATTAGCTTCAGAATTAAAAGTAGAAATAAGTAGCAATGATAAAGTACTCGAATTACGTGATAAAATTATAAATATTGAGGCATTTAAAATTAACATAGATTTTGTGCAGGGAATTTTTGAAAATATCGTAGAAGAAAGACTCTTGAGGAAGAGAAACGTTTAGCCGAAGAAAGAGAATTTGAGCTACAGAAGCTCAGGTTAGAAGCAGGAACAAGAGATGTTGTTGTAAATACAAGCAACCCTCTAGAAACTTCTTCAATCCACGTTGACTTGAAAAAGGTTTTACCCGATTTCAATCCTGAAAAGGATGATACGAATTTATTTTTAATAACTTTTGAGAGGCAAATGAAACTTTTAAAGGTTTCTAAAGAACTGTGGATTACGTATTTAATTGGAGTCCTTCCAAAATGAAATCGGTAAATTAATAGCGCGTGAACCGGAAGAAAAATTTGAGGATTATTCTTATATTAAAGATATATTGTTGCAGAGGTTCAAATTAACTGCTGAAAGGTTTAGAGTTTTGTTTAGTCGACATCCAAAGCGAACTGATATTAGCTGGAAAGAATATTATTTCGAAATTAGAAGCTATTTTGAGGGATGGCTATCCGAATTAAATATAAATTCCTTTGAAAAATTATCGGAATTAATTACTGCTGACCAATTAAAGAAAAAGGTTTCCCCTGATTGCAAAGAACATTATTTAGACCAATGGGAGAATTTAACAGATCCTGTTGAATTAGCTGAAAAGTTAGATTTATATGATAATTTGAGGTCACACAAAGTAGAAATAAAGAGATCAAATAAAATCAGTGAGGTCGGGAATTCTAATCACTTTGATAAAACGCCTTTAGATTTTAAAAGAAATGAGTTTTGTAAAATTGGCAATCAAAAGGAGTCCAAGAGAAATAAAATTAATTATCCTTCGAATCTAAATCGACCAATGTTAAGTTTCTATGGTTGTGGAAACCAGGGAGTTATTAAATCCAAGTGTCCAACCTGTTCTCCGAAAAATGTATCGGTGCACTTTCAATCACTAGAATTTCGTACGTGTAATATGCAAACATCACCAACATTATTGGTAAAAATAAGCATAAATGGTCTCTCTGGCACAGCTTGTGCTGACACTGGCGCAACACATTGCGTTGCGGGTGAAGTTTTGTATTCTTTATTAAAAGACCAAGGTGTGAGGTTTGAAGAAACTCAAATGATCGTAGTTTTAGCGGATGGGCTAGAAAACACTACCGAAGTTTATAAAACAGAAGTTCATGTTAAAATTGAAAGTCGCGACGTTAAAACAACACTTTATGCTCTGCCGAATGCCAGAAATAATCGTACAATTTTGGGTATCGATTTTTTACAGCAAAGCAAAAATTGTTTTTGATGTAGCGGATCAAGAATGGTTCTTTGCTGATAGGTGTAGGTGGAAGTATAGATTCGCTGAAGATACATATAGACCTCCCAGTGAATTAGCGATAAAATCCGTTGAATTAGACACCCTTTTTCTTAGAGAAGATGAAGTTAGACATCTCACTTCAGAGAAACAAGTTAGGTTGAATGAACTGCTTGAAAAATTTACTAGTAGCTTCCAACTAGGGGAAGAGGCTACACCTAAAGTTAAACATTATATTGATACTGGATCACATCCTCCTGTAGCAGTATCCCCTTACCGCATGTCACCTGCGAGAAAGGAAATTTGCGTAAAGAATTAGATGAATTACTCTCTAAAGGTATAATAGAAGAGTGCGAGTCTTCTTATGCCTCTCCTGTAGTATTGGTCTCAAGACCAAATGGAAAAATTCGCCTTTGCCTCGATTATCGAAAATTAAATGCCATCACAAAGACAGATAATTATCCATTACCGCGAATAGATGATTTGCTCCATGAAGCCAAACATACACCTTATATGACCACTATTGATCTGAAGTCTTTATACCAGCAATTTGAAGTAAATGCTGTTGATAGAGACAAAACTGCATTTATTTGTCCATTCGGGACTTTTCGGTACATTAGAATGCCTTTCGGATTGAAAAATGCCCCAGCAACCTTTCAGAGATTAATAGATAACTTTAGAAAGTCCCTCAAGGACATCTTTATATTGTCTTATTTAGATGATATTATAATTTTGTCGGAAAGTTTTGAGAAACATTTGTCTGACTTAGAAGCAGTTTTTAATAAACTATCGGAATTCAAATTGTATGCTAATCGTGAAAAATGCAATTTTGCCTGCCCCCGTGTTAAATATTTAGGACATTGGATAACAAGCTATGGAATCGAAGTTGATCCTGGAAAAACCGCTGCAATTCAACAAGTGCATGCTCCTAAGTCTGTAAAACAAGTTCAATCTTTTTTGCAGTCCTGCTCCTGGTACAGACGTTTTATTCTCAAATTTTCAGATATAGCTAAACCTCTAAGTAATCTTACGAAGAAAGATGCAACTTGGAAGTGGGAAGAAGCAGAACAAAGCGCTTTCGAAACATTTAAAAGTTCATTAATCAATCCTCCAGTACTAAAACAAAATGATCCGACTAAGCCCTATCTTCTTCGTACAGATGCCAGTGGATATGCTCTAGGTGCTGTCCTCCTCCAGGGTCAGGGAGAAGAAGAGCATCCAATAGCATATGCAAGTCGTTTGTTAACAGCACCAGAAAGAAACTATTCTACCACCGAGCGCGAAGCACTTGCTGCCATTTGGGCTTTAAATAAATTCCGTGGCTATATTGAAGGACATGAAATAACAGTTGCCTCCGATCATCAGCCCCTAAAATGGCTGATGAGTTTAAAGTCACCGTCAGGCAGACTAGCCCGATGGGCTTTGCAGTTACAATCTTTCAACCTCAAGATTGAATATATTCCTGGAAAAGCAAACGTAGTTGCTGATATGTTGTCTCGCCCTATTTGCAGTTATGAAGAACCTTCTTGTGAAATTTGCACAATTTCGATTGATATGCCTATTAGATCTCCTAAAGATATCCGAGAAGAGCAATTAAAGGATGAAGATTTAAAGAAAATTATCGAAGCGTTTGAATCTAAAGAAAATAATACAGATTTTGCTAATTGGACTGAACGTGGTTACCTCTTAAACCAAGGAGTCTTATATCGTTACTCTCCAGAATCAGATTCAGGTGAAGCACAATTGGTTGTTCCTGTTCAAGAACGGAAAGAAGTCTTGAAGAATTACCATGATTCACCGACCGCAGGCCATTATGGAGCCGAGGGAACCTATTACAGAGTATCCCAGAGATATTACTGGACCGGAATGAGAAAAGATATCGAGGTTATGTTAAAAATTGTGTAGACTGTATTCGCTATAAAGCGAGTAACCAAAAACCTGCTGGACTTTTACAAACACCTGTTCAAAGTCAAAGATTTGAGACCCTCTCAATAGACTTATTTGGACCCTTGCCAGAAACAGCAGATGGGAAAAAGTGGATTTTTATAATCGAAGACTGTAGCACAAAATGGGTAGAACTTTTCGCATTAAAAATCAACAGCCGCGGAATGTGCTGTTACCTTAATTGAGGAAGTGTATTTAAGATACGGTTTTCCAAGAAAAATCATTAGCGACAATGGTCCGCAATTCATCAGTGCTGTGATGCAACAAGTTTGTTTTCTCTTAAAGATAGATCAAATTTTAACTCCGGTGTACCACCTTCAGGCAAATCCGGTTGAAAGAAAAAACCGAGATCTAAAACCCCGCTTAGCGATGCTAGTTGGAGATGATCATACAGCTTGGAGTAAAAAATTACCAGTAATCCGTTTTGCCTTTAATACTGCAAGATGTAGTTCCACAGGTCACACAGCTGCATATTTAATGTTCGGTCGTGAATTACGTACCTCCGATGATGTTGCTCATGACTTACGCCCTGTAATTGCGAATGATAATTTCATACCGAAATAACTCCTTACTTAAAAAACTTTGCTAAAATTACTATGCAGATAAGAGATCGCATAGAACAAAGCCAAGATAAGCATAAATATTATGCCGACAAACATTTAAAAGCTTCTGAACAATATAAACCAGGCGACCACGTCTGGGTTACTTTGCATCCCATTAGTCAAAAGAAAAGTAACAAAACAACTAAATTCATGTCCCGTCGCGATGGCCCCTATGTTATTTTAAAACAAAGATCTCCTACTTCTTATACCATTGCCACTAAATAAAACCCCTTTTCTCCCTTAGAGAATTATCATATATCAGCTTTGTGTCCTTACACGCAAGATGATGGTGGATGTTTTAAAGGCTTTATTCGTCCTAGAGGCAAACCCGGGAAACGTCAGACGCCCAGCCAGCAAATATTTACGAAAGGATAAAAAAACACGAGTCCAATAGAGGATTTTAGGCACCAGAAAGCATCCCGAAGGAATCCACCCAGGAAATGCACACTGCATCTGAGGGACCAGTAATGCAGTGTGAGGGGAAGAGTGTAACGCTCGAATAATACGCACTCCATCATATTTTCTCTCCTTTTCTTTTTTTTCTTTCAAAAGAACAGACAAGCTGAGTAAATTAGACTTTATGAGATGAGAAGAATGTTTACAGAGTTGTTGCCGACAAGGCATCTGAGCTAAGCCGTAATTTTAAATTAACTGAGTTATTTTGTAAATAGTAACATGTAAATACGTTGTAAATATTAAACTTATTAGTCGATGAAAAGTTATCGAGTTTTAATTTGTAACTAAGATACTTTCCACCCCGGATTCTAAATAATATGTTACATTTTTACTATCGTATTTAAAAAAAAAAGTAGATGAATTTTTAGAATTTGAAAAAAAAATGTTCAACTGGAACAATTTGTATTATTTTTCAAAAAGGAATTCAATAATTATAAATTAATAAATGTGAATAAATAATAGCTGGATCTTTAAAATGGCGTATACATAGTAAAAACAGAAAATATCAAAAGCGGAAAGTTAAAAACATAGTTTGCATGGTATTTATTGAAAAATTTAAGTATTTTAAGTATTTTTAATAAATTTAGTATTCATGGTACATATTCTAGATCTCTTAACACATTAAAAATGACTAGCAAAGCATTTACCTAAAAAACATATCAAATTCAATAATTTATAGATAACTTCTAAATTTTAAAATACACAAGAGATAAATTTTATAAAAATGAAAAAAAATATATCAAAATACTACTGTAAATTTATTTAAATCGGATGTTTCTAAAACATTATTTTGTAAAAATCAGAAAAAATCATCAATAAAAAAATATAACACACAAAAGTTCAAGAGAAAGTGAAGACAATATCTAAAAATAATATTGCTATTATGCATTATTAGGTAGCTTTCATTACAAAAAGTTACCTATTGCAGCCGTTCGGAGGAAAGCGGCTTCAAAAATTTTTGGTATATTTTCATCGATCATGACCCCCAGACTCCGAAACCACCCTCCGTTCAAATGTTGATATATATATGTTACGAAACAATTTAATGGGTGTAGTTGAAATATCACATCGTGCTTATTACGTATTACTGGAGTCATACCACATTTTAATCAGCCGTTGGTGATGTTGTAAGCAATCCTACCACTTAGCACAAGCATTGCTAGCGGAGGTATCAACTCTGTGAAAATATAGCAGCTGTAGAGCGATGATAATATTGGTATAGTCCAATCAAACACTTATTATTTCATTATGAAAACAAGGCAGCGTGAGTGGTGAAAAAAGGCGTATGAAGAAACATGGGGTTTTCCCAATTAAACACATGGAAACGTAGTCATAGAACAAGTGTTTATTCCATCAGAACACACCAACACTAAACAATTCCCGCAGATGAGAAATCAGAGCATTCCACTTGAGCATAAACTAGTTACTCATGCTAAATAGATGTTAATTTACGAAATGAATATTCTACATGGCTAAGGACACCGGGTAACAGGTTATGTAAACAATCACAGCACAAAAATCTCTCGTTCTGAGCTCATGCTCTCGCTATTTATGAGAATGCGCGGAGGAATTCCGATTGAAATGAAAACTTCAAGCTAAACCAACGAAAATCACGAACGAGCCTCGAAGTGAAACTGGGATCCGACACTCAGCCAATGGAAAGCGATCAAGAAACGTCACAGGAAAGAATCCCAGCGCCGCTAATGGAATGATTTCGATGTGAAAAGGTTGTCTCCCAGCTGGCGGGAAAAAGATATGAAATAGAATAAAAAAGTAAAAATGGCTTTGATAAACATTCGAAAAATAAGTAACTGCGTTCAGAACTTTAGAGTTTGGTAGACGATAAAGATTAATGAAGGGATTAAAAGTTTAGATTACGTTTTGGAATAAATCTATTATTAAGATACGCGTTTTAAAAATAGAGGAATTTAGCTAGAAATAAATAATAGAGCGTATTTTTTAATACGCTAAAGGAAAATAAAAGGAATTAAAAGGAAATAATGAATAGGCCGGCAATTTAGAATAATTTAAATGAATAGTAAAAGGTAAAATTTTTATATAACATATATATATATATGCCAATGTCTCGACTGAGTTCGTTGGCCAGCTTCATCCACCATCTTGTTTCAAAATTGCAGCCATTTAAAAAATTTAAAATTTTTAAATTTGAAATGTAGTACCAAAAAATTGAAAATTGAAAAATATTTTTTTATGTGTTTGACCTTGATAGAAAGATTCCGGAGCAGTATTTGTTTTGTCTATCTTAAAAAATGGCTGAGTTATAGCACTTTGAATTTATAGCGTGGCTGACATTTTGAAACGTCCTGATTTTTGTCACGCGATAACAGGCGTATTTATGAACCGATATGGATGTAGCTTGGTGCTTACAAAGTACATACCAATGTCTCGACCGAGTTCGTTGCCCAGCTTCATCCACCATCTTGTTTCAAAATGGCGGCCATTTAAAAAATTAAAAAAAAAATTAATTTGTAATGTGGTACCAAAAAATTGAAAATTGAAAAATATTTTTTCTTATGTATTTAACGTAGATACAAAGATTCCGGAGCAGTTTTTCTTTTGTCTATATCTTAAAAAATTGCTGAGTTATAGCACTTTGAATTTCTAGCGTGGCTGACATTTTGAAACGTCCTGATTTTTGACACGCGATAACAAGCGTATTTATGAACCGATATGGATGCACCTTGGTGTGTACAAAGTACAGACCAATGTCTCGACTGAGTTCGTTGACCAGCTTCATAAGCAATTTTGTTTCAAAATGGCGGCCATTTAAAAAATTTAAAATTTAAAATGAAGTACCAAAAAATAGAAAAATGAAAAAGATTTTTTTGTATGTGTTTGACCTTAATACAAAGATTCCGGAACAGTTTTTGTTTCGTCTATATCTAAAAAAAAATGGCTCAGTTATAGCACTTTGAATTTCTAGCGTGGATAACATTTTGAAACGACCTGATTTTGTCACGCGATAACAGGCGTATTTATGAACCGATTTGGATGTAACTTGGTGTCTACATAGTACATAACAATGTCTCGACCGAGTTCGTTGGCCAACTTCACTCGACATCTTGTTTCAAAAGGGAACATTTAAAAAAAATTTTAATTTTAAAATTTAAAATGAGGTATCAAAAACTTGGAAAATGAAAAAGATATTTTTATGTGTTTTGATCTTGATACAAAAATTCCGGAGCAGTTTTTGTTTCGTCTATATCTTAAAAAATGGTTGAGTTATAGCACTTTGAATTTCTAGCATAGCTGACATTTTGAAACGATCTCATATTTGTCACGCAATAACACACGTATTTATATTAACATATTTGGATGCAAGAAGGCATGTGGATAGTATACAGCAATGTCTTGTCCAAGTTCGCTGGCCATCTTCATCCGCCATCTTGTTTCAAAATGGCGGCCATTAAATTAAAAAAAATTATATTTAAAGTGAGGTGCAAAAAAATTAGAAATTGAAAAAGGTTTCTAGTATTTGACCTTGACATAAGGATTCCGGAGCATTTTATGTTTTGTCTTTATCATAAAAAATGTCTCAGATATAGCAGTTTGAATTTCTTTATGTAGGTGACATTTTGAAAAATCTGATTTTTTGCCTGCGACAGTACTCGTATATATCAACCGATTCCGATGTGAGTGAGCATGTGCACAGGAATTACTAAGGTCTCGACCAAGTTCACTGGTTACCCTCATCCAGCATGTTGTCTTGAAATGGTAGGCACTTCAAGATATCGCCGAATTGGGCAACCAAATATAAGTTAATTTAAATAAAAGCAGCTTGGATAAATCTGACTAATTTCGCGAAATTCTCATTCATAATGATTTAGTATTGATAAAAATTAGTACTGAATCTTCTATAATCGTTTTCCAATAAATTGAGCTTCGTGTGTTTGAATAATATAAGCTAGCTTTTTAAAAATAAGGAATATGGAAGCTACCTCTTCCTCCCGGCACTGGCCGGAAGGACTTTTTTTTATATCTGTGATGATAAAAATGTTATGAAACAGATGTATTACGTACTAAAGTTAGAAATTTAAAAATTTACATATTCTTTTCTTATGAGATTTATTGATATTTATAATATTTTTTCACGGTAAATTGCTTGCAATTTCACCCAAATTTACAGTTCTGCTATTTATTTCTGAAATAACCAAAAGGAAAACCCTTTCCTCATTTCTTCTTTTTTATTTTAAAATGTTTTATTTATTTTCATGTTTTATTTATCATAGCTTTCTGAAAAGCGTTACGTTTTTCGCATCTCTGTCTTCAAGTTTTTTCTAGAAAAATGAAATATGAGGGAAAAAATAGCAATTTATGGCCGACTAAAATTTTTGAAACAATTTCCATTACACAAGTTCTAAGAAAAAAATATGCTAGAGCAATTTTACATCAATTTACTTTCTCTTAAAACACCAGTAACTTCATGGAAAAACAAAGCAATGTACAGAATTTGCGAAATTTTGATGAAAATAAGAAGAAAAAATTTAAAAGAGTATTGAAGCAAAAAATTTTGTATTTGCTTAATGATTCGTAAGTTCGCTTTAATAGTCGGTATAACTTTATATTTTCATGAAGTTAAGTTAACGGTTTCTTCCACCATTAACCTTAAGGAAAGCATAAAGTAGAATTATGTGTAAAACAGTTTTACTTTATGATGATTTTTTTAGAGAAAAAAATGAAATTAATTTACCGATTATTATTAAATATATTTTTTATTAAAAAATCTATGTTTTCGTTTTAGTTTTATTAATGTTTATCCATATTAGCGTGGATGACCGAGTTAAGCTCGGTCAAAATTAGCCTTGTGTTCAATTCGATATTTTATTCTCACTGTATCATTTTTTCTGTTTAGATACAATTGACATTATCCTGAGCCATAGGGACCCAAAATAACCCATTAACCGAATTTTTTCGAACATGAGACCTAACCAATGCTCATCTCGACCACCCCGAAAACGATAGAATACAAAATTTAGTCAAAATCGTTAAAGTCGTTTTATAGATAAAATTATCTTGACCCACGGTAATCCAAAAAGGATTCACTAATCTAAATTGATCGAACATGTAACCTATCCCAATGGTCTTCTCGTGCTGGAAAACGGTTCAATAAGAAATTTCGTCAAAATCGTTTGAGCCATTTTTTTAGATACAGTTAGCTTGACCTTGATCCACAGTGACCCAAAATAACCCATTAATAGAATTTTCTTGAGCATCTGGCCTAGACCAATGATCTTCTCGAACCCAAAAATGATAGAAAACAAAATTTTATCAAAATCATTAAAGCTGCTTTCTAGATAAAATTAGCTTGACCCACAGTGACCCCAAAATAACCCATTAATCGAATTTTCTCGAACATGCAACCTAACCCAATGATCTTCTCGTGCCCGGAAACAATATAATACAAAATTTTGTTAAAATCGTTTGAGTCTTCTTTAGATATGGCCCCACCAGTGTCCGAGAGGTTCTGCTCTCGAAGCTGGTAGACGGGAAGTGCTGGGTTCGAACCCAATCGCGCCCGTCGGCCTAATCGTTCGGAGTTTTCGTGGTTTTCTTCGAACCTTGGATTTCCAAGCGTTAATACGGGTTAGGTTCCCTTAGAAAGACCCCCACGAAGGGCACTCCTCCCCTTAGGGCCTATATCCCTCGTGTTGATAATTGGCCGTCATAAACACAACCAACCTTCTTTAGATACAATTAGCTTGACCAACAGTGGTCCAAAAATCACCTGCTAAACAATTTTTCTCGAACATGTGACATAGCTCAATGGTCTTCTTATGCTCAGAAACGATATAATACAAAATTTTGAGCCGTTTTTTAGATACAATTAGCTTGACCCACAGTGACCCAAAAATGACCCACTAATCGATTTTTCTCGAACATGTGACTTAACCCAATGGTTATCTCATGCCCGGAAACGGTATATTACAAAATTTTGTCAAAATGTTTTGAGTTTTTTTTTAGATTCAGTTAGCTTGACCCTGACCCATTGTGACCCAAACTGACCCACTAATCGAATATTTTTAACATGCGACCTAACCCAATGGTATTCTCGTGCCCGAAAACGATAGAATACAAAATTTCGTCAAAATTGTTAGAGCCGTTTTCTAGAAAAACTTTGCTTGACCCACAGTGACCCAAAAATGACCCACTAATCGAATTTTCTCTAACATGTGACTTAGCCCATTGTTCTTCTCGTAATCCAAAATAGTAGATTACAAAATTTAGCCAAAATCGTTAGAGCCGTTTTTTAGATAAAATTAGCTTGACCCGAAGTGACTCAAAAATGACCCACTAATCGAAATTTCTTGAACATGTGACCTAGCCCAATAGTTTTCTCGTACCCCAAAACGGTTGGATATAAAATTTAGTCAAATCGATTGAGCTGTTTTTTAGATATAATTAGCTTGATCTTGACCCATTATGACCCAAAATCACTCACTAATCGAATTTTCTCGAACACATGACCTTGCCCAATGGTCTTCTCGTGCCCGAAATTGATAAAACACAAAATTTAGTCAAAATCGTTAGGGCCGTTTTTAAGATAAAATTTATATACACACACAATTTTTGCTCGCATTATAGTATAAGATTTAACAATGGAAAATACAATTCGAAAGGCAATTATGAGACAGAAATGTTTTTTATGTTATTATGTAATTTAAATTTTACTTAAAGTATCAAATTTTAAAAAATCTTCATTTTTTTTCTTTTATCGATGAGAAATACACGTTTTTAAGCTAACCATCTAAAGTTTGGAAGAAAATAACTTCGTGTTATATATAGTCAATGAATTATGGTAATTGACTAAATTGAAATCTACACATTCAGTAAAAAGTCTGGTTATTATCTTCTGTTACTATTTTAATAGAGCATTAATTTGACTTTAGAAATAGGATTTTTATGCTTATGTTTTTATATTATGCAAGCAATACTTTCATAGAAATAATGTAAAAGTGCTATATAGTATAACGAAGGTTCACAAGAATCTTAAGAATGAGAAAAACAAATTAACAATTATACATTTTATCCAACTAGTTTGAGACTGAATTTCAATTTACATATACCATAATATATATGTATGTTATTTTTTTTAAGAAAAAATGAAATTAATTTACCGATTATTATTAAATATATTTTTTCATTAAAAAAATCTATGTTTTCGTTTTAGTTTTAGTAATGTTTATTCATATTTGACTATTGAAAATACAATTCGAAGGGCAATTATGATGCAGAAATGTTTTTAATATTATTATACAATTTAAATTTTGCTTAAAGTATCAAATTAAAAAATAACATCGTCTTTTCTTTTTACTTTTATCGATGCAAAATACAGGTTTTTAAGCTAAACGTTCAATGTTTGAAAGGAAAAAAGCTTCGTAAAATTTCTTTTTTTTAACTGACAGTGAATTATGGTAATTGACACAATTGAAATTTGCACTTTTAGTTAAAAGTCTGATTATTTCCTTCTGTTGCTGTTTTAATAAAGCATTAATTTGACTTTAAAGATAAGATTTTAATGCTTATGTTTTTATATTATGCAATTAATACTTACATCGATATAATATGAAAGTTTTACATGATACAACAAGGATTCACAAGAATTTTAAGAATGAAAAAAAAAATTAACAATTATACATTTTATCCAACTGGTTTCAGACCGAATTTCAATTTACATATATAATAATATATTTGTATGGTAATTTTAGATTCATGTGCCAGTTTATATAATAACTATCAATTTCAAACACAATAATTTTATTTTATGATGATATTTCTTAAAGAAAAATATGAAATTTATTTACCGATTATTATTAAATATATTTTTTCATTAAAAAAATCTATGTTTTCGTTTTAGTTTAATTAATGTTTATTTATATTTGACTATTGAAAATTAAATTCGAAGGACAATTATGAAGCAGAAATGCTTTTAATATTATTATATAATTTAAATTTTACTTAAAATATCAAATTAAAAAAACATCGTCATTTATGTTCACTTTTATCATTGCGAAATGCAAGTTTTTTTAGCTAAACGTAAAAAGTTTGAAAGACAAAAACTTCGTGTTTTTAATTGTGACTGAATTATGGTAATTGACTAAATTTAAATTTACGCTTTCAGTTAAAAGTCTGATGATTTCCCTCTGCTACTATTTTAACGGAGCATTAATTGACTTTAGAAATAAGATTTTTATGCTTGTGTTTTTATATTATGTAATCAATATTTTCATAGATATAATGTATAAGTTTTATATAGAACATCGGGGAATCTCAAGAATTTTAAGAACGAGAAAAACAAATTAACAATTACACATTTTGTCCAACTGGTTTGAGACCGAATTTGAATTTACATATGTAACATACTTGTATGTTAATTTTAGATTCATTTGGTAGTACATTCGAAAACAGAACATAAAAACTACTACAATTACTCAATTAGAAAACATAATTTCATGAATGTATCATTTCCCGAAATTACTACTTCCTGCTTCTGCACTGCTGCCATCTATTTAATGTTTTGAATACCACAATATAAATATTTGATTATAATACATATAAACTTTCTGTACACTTAAACCATTTAAACATATGTAATTGACCAAAAATTATGTAATCACCATTTATAAACAAAATAGACAAAATTCCAGTTAAATTATGTAGTACTATTAAATGACTTATGAAAAAACAAATGAAAGAGCAAGTAGATGGAATTAATAAAATTTGTGTTATTGCAGCTATCGTTTAGATATTCATCTCATAGTAGCCCGATTTTGGCATAATTTATAGTTTTATAATTATAATACATATATTTTTAACCAGAATTTAAAAAAAAAATCGCTTTTTTTTATGTTTCACTATGTCCGCTTTTAGTGTATTTATTCCGTTCGCTTTGCCAATGAGTTTCTAACAGTTTTCTTAATTCTAATAGTTTCAATAGTCAATAGATATTGTAATATGCTACAGCAAAATTTACTCACTAAACACTCTTTACTGACAACTGCTGTATATCCCCGTGGGGACGAGCGACCGGTTACGTGCCACTTAAGGTGCCCAGAATCCTTCATTATTCCCACCAGTTATTTTTAATTGCAAAGTTTACCTTATTTAATCAGAGTATTTCCGAGATTCAATTAAAGAAAATTTTCCCTTTTGAAAAACCGGTCGTAAAATATTAAAAATTAAGCAAAGTTCTCTTGACGTGAAGGGGTTAAATACGAGGGCAAGTCAGTAAGTAGGTCACAAAAGCCAATAAAAAAGGAGGGAAACAAGATACATACTTAAAAGGCATGTTTATTTCTCTATATAATCGTCATTTGCATTGATACATTTGTCCCATCTCTTTATGAGTTTTCTAATACTTGCTGCATAAAAGTCTTTGGACTGCACTATCAGCCATCTGTGTACCTCACATTCAACGTCTGCATCAGTCGGCTGTAGACTAAACCATGTAAACATCCTGTTGCAGGTTGCAGTTGCAAATGCTGTCTATTGTTGTTCACCTGTCAGCTCTAACCATTTCATCAACCTTCCGCATTGTTTCTTCTGTCACAATCTCAACAGGACGTCCGTTATGTTCTTCGTCAACAACTTTTGAACGCCCCTGCTCATATTGTATACAACTGTTGTCCCATAAATTCGAAAATGACATCTTACAGTTGGACAGTGCTGCCACTTATTGGCATATTTGGAAACAATTTACTACTAATTTCCACTATCTCATATCGGTGACCTACTTACTAACTTTCCCTCGTATATTACTTTCAACTATAGCTTTTACCTTAACATAGTTTTATTATGCGTAATAATTGCACGGTCAAACTTTTGACTGTGCATGTTATTTTATTTCAACGATTATAGACAGGATATTTCTACAGGCATACATTATAAAATAAATCCTAAAATTATTTTCAGTGTTGCTGTCATTATTCATATGTATTTTTAAAATAACTATAACCCTTTGTGGGCGGTGGGATAAAATATACCCCACCTAATTTAAACAAGATTCTCACCAGAAAATTTTAAATAAATTTTATGTTTTTAACTTTGGGGGAAAATCGTCGAAAAAGTGCTTTTCCTTATTTAAAAATAAGATTTTACGATTTTTCCAGTGATAATTCAATATTTAGAGACATTTTTGCTTGCTCCTCAAGGGGTTAAGAGTTTCCTTTCAGCATTTACTTTTTAACATATGTTTGTTAAATTAAGCAAACGAATATACTTAATGATACGTCTCAGTAAAATGGATTAAGCACATTCTTTAAATAAATTTTCCCCAACTTTAATAAATAAACTAAGTACTGCGGGAAATAAATGCACTTAATGTGAAAGGTTAACCAAGATGTGTGCGACTTAATAATTGTATGTAACTTAAAATGTTTCTTCTGAGAATGCAATTATTCGAACTGCTTTAATGAGAGTCTTTTTCATTACAAGTTTCAAACATTTCTGAAGAAATTGAAGTACATTCAGCAAAATATTTGTTGAATTTCTACAGGTACTTTCTCACTTTTTAACCGTTGAAGGTTGGTGGCTATTTATCCAAACCATATCATTTTAATCAAAATTTATATAAGATTTTTTGAATAAAATTTTGCTTTTTACTTTCTTCAATCTTTACAAGAAGAAAGTATTGGATTCGTGAAAATTTTCTACTTTCGGTTTTCGACGGATTTACACGTTTTAGGGGTCAGAGATTCCGAAAAACATGTTTTTACAAAGTATCTGTCTGTGAGTCTGTGACTCAGTCTGTACGTATGTGACAAAAATTTTGCGTGCGCTCTATCTCAAGAACTAATACACGGAATTTAATAAAAATTTATATTCAGTTAGTCCCTGATATAAATTGGTGCTGATTAGTTTTTAGTGTAAATCGCTCAACAGGTGGCGCTGCTATGCAGCATTTTTCATGATTTCCGCAATAGCTCTATCTCAATAACTAATGCACGAATTTTCATCAAACTTCAGATTCAGGTATACATTGATATCAATTAGTACTGTTTATGTTTGGGTGTAAGTCGCTCAACAGGTGGCGCTGCTATGCTACATTTTTCAGAATTTCCCCTATAGCTCCATCTCAAGAATTAATGCACGAATTTTCATCAAACTTTAAATTCAGATATACTTTGATATGATATGGTGCTATATTGATGTAATTTCTTGTACTATTTAAATGATTTAATTGACGTGATTTATATAGAAGAAAGTTTTGTGATGGCCACAACATACTAGTTTAATTTATTCGAAAAAAAAAAGATATTGCACTTATTTATTTTCGAATAAATTGTTCATAAATTCTGGTAAATTTTAAACATTAAAACTACAGTTCTTCTAACAATTCTTATTTTTTTCTGTTATGAATCCGAAAGTTCAAAGATTTCTCTTCTTCATAAATTACCAATTAATTCTTTTCAAGTTTATCATCTTGATTCCCGAAGGTAAAATAACACCGCGAATACACATTCATTGATTTTGTACAAACAAGAAACACCATAGATGACAGAAGGATCCCATTTTCTGAAATTGATGTTTTAGAAGGCGGGTAATTTAGGTTCACAAATGCGGATCTAAAATTACTAACACCCTTAAAATATTAATTTAATTATCAATAACCTAAATTCACGCAGTAACAAATTGAAGGCCTTTAAATAATTGAATGTCCTACAAATACTCAAAACTTTTTATTGTAAATCATGTTAAATAATTAACAAAAATTCTTACTTTCTTAAACACACTGTCTGGAATGCATTTTGCAAACTCAGATAAAAATAACACATATTTTATGAGACTAAATATCAGTGCTGCCATTTACTGGTTTTGATCCAAAGATAAAAACATTCAGCTCTGTAGAAGTAAAGAAAAAAATGTAAAAATATCAAATACTTTAGTTTATATCCCCTCCGATTCTGAAGTATCACATTTGATACTTCAGAACCGAGGACGTTATATAGCTTTAGAAAATATTAAAAAAGTTATGGGACAACTGGGATCAGAATTAAGTTAATATTGGGTACACATTTCGACATTATAATTTTAAAAATTACACTACACGAATTGTATTATACAACCTGTGGCCAGAAAGTTCGGTGAATGAATTTTTATTTCAAATACAGAATTGTAAAGCATCAAATACAATGTACTGTCCTTCAAAATAAACTCCATGGATGGTAATGCACTGTTGGGAACGAGTTTATAAGTCCTGGAAACTCCTGTCAAACAGTTCTTACGGAATGGCTTAGAGCTCGGCAGTCACGGCGGAGTCCGTCGTCGCCTACAAAAACCAAGACAATACTTCTCGCATTCTTCGACTCTAAGGATCTCATTCTCAAAGAATTCCTCCCTGAGAGTACCACATTGAATGCTGTCGCCTACGCCGATGTTCTGAAGCGTTTACTGCAATGGATCCATCGCGTTCGCCCTGAATACGCCACGCAAGGCACCTGGACTCTTCTCCACAATAATGCCCGGCCACACACCGATTTGGTTGTACGGCAGTTTCTGGCCGCGAATGGAGTTGTGACACTTGATCACCCCCCTTATTCACCTGATTTGGCATCTGTAGACTTCTTTCTCTTCCCCAGATTGAAGTCAGCCCTGAAGGGAAAGAGATTTACAGACATCACCGACATTCAACGCAACGTGACGGCCGAGCTGATAGCCATTCCGAAAGAACTGTTTTACAGGAGTTACCAGGACTTATATACTCGTTCCCAAGAGTGCATTACCATCCATTGAGATTGCTTTGAAGAACAGTAAATTGTATTTGATGCTGTACAATACTGTATTTGAAATAAAAATTCATTCACCGAACTTTCTGGCGACAGGTTGTATAATAGACAAATTTTACAACTCCGAAACGCTAAGAAGACTATTTTAAACAAAATTAAGTTACTATAAGTATAAGAGACATGATAATTTAATTATTAAACAAAAACCTAATTTGCAGAACAAATTAAAAAAACAAAATTTATTTCCTAAATTGTTTAAGCCCGAGAAGGGGCAGATATTAAGATATTTCATTCAATTCGTTCTACATTTAACGTTAAATTTTTGTAACAAATAAGTTAAACCAATTGAACATTAAAAAATAAAAATGAAATTCATACAATATAATACTTTAAACACCTATATACTTATATTCCGGTCAAATGAAATCGAAATAAATCTTAGACTTTTTTTTAAAGTTTTGTATTTTGCATATATCTTATCATATTATGTACCATCGTCATAAACATAATGCAAAATCTTCAGTACAAATATTTACAACTTAAAAAGGGAAAAAGTCTAAGATTTATTTCGATAAGGTGGCCTAATTTATTTTACTGTCATTATATTGTATAAACTAAACTTTTTTACTACATTTTTATTGAGTTTTAAGAAAAGTTTTAATGAATACGAATGTTTTAATTCACATCTTGCTATGGTTAACGAAGATATTAATAGGTGATATTTCATTTAAGTTACAAATTTTTCTACTATTATCAAGGAAAAAATTTGTTAGTTTACATTCAAAAATATTCCTTAGAATTACTTGAAAATCTTTCCCGTTAGTGCATGCATAGGAAATATTTTTTCAAATGTTTTGTAAAGTTGATGTTTTAAAATTTTTTAAATGGGGAAATAATATTGCACAATCATGTAATATCTTGTTGATCATGTTATTTCTGAAAATAATAAACCAATTGTGTAATTTAAGTTTATGCATTTCAAATTGCATATTCTTTCTGATAAAAACAAATTTATACTGCTTAATTTGCCAATGATGTAAATTCTTTTAACATCGCTTCTGATTAAAATACGTTTTAAAATAGTGATTAAAAGCTTTTATTGTACTCGTAATACTAGCAGACACGCCTGAACCGAGCCTGTCAAGAAAAATTAACCCTTTGTCCATCCCGAGTCTAATGAGAGGAAATCGACCAATAACAAGCTCCGTACTCAGCGATCGTTAAAATAAACAATTAAAATGTCTTCGCAAAAAGAAAAAGAAATCTAACCTGAAAATGCCGATCACCCCCCCCCCCCCCCCCCACACACACCCAATCCTTAAATCGTCAAAGTAACAATCATAAATATAAATTATTTCGTTAAAAATAAATTATTTCATTTCATACTTCCTTAAAACAATCTTTTCTAAACTAAAAGAAGTGTCGATCTAAAAATAGAATTGCGCAAAAACTTTCTAAGTTTATACAGCGAAACTGTAAAGTACTTTATCTTACAGTTCAACTGGAGATCTCAGTATTGTCGTAGCAGCAGGCTTTGACGATAAAGAGGTTAATGTAACAATCCAACGCAGCAAAATTCCCTCGTGGGTTTTTTTTACCGCATTGTCGATCTTTATAATTTTGGTAATTATTTTTTTAATATTACTAATATTACTAAGATATTACTAATATTTGTTTAATTTTTTAATCTATTTCCGAAGAATTGGTATAATATCCACAGGTATACATAAAATATAATGTTGGATGGCTAAGGTATCGACAAAAAATCTGCTCATAAAAAACAATGTCCTCATTTTCGTCGGAAGAGGGACTTTTTTTAAAAAATCAAGGAAAATTCAAAAACTACTCTATGAATTCCGAATAAACTTTATTGAAAATAGGAGATTTCCCTAGCCATCACTAATTAAAAAACAAATAAACAGACACACACACACAGAGAGAGAGAGATTAAGAAAATTACTTTTTATTAATATAGATTTCATTTCAAAATTTTACTTTAACAGCCTTTTTTAGTAAAGAGTTTTTACAGACTACATTATAATTAAGTTCAGTTTTTTAACCTATCATTTCTACTAAAAACAATATACTAACGATCCTGTTGTCTCTGACAGTATGAAAAATATTCCACAATAAATATCTAATTTTATATATTTTTAAGAAATCTTATATCTTTTTTAAGAAACTAATTTTACTTTTTAACTTCGAAACGTTCCCTTAAAGTAACACAAGATTTCGTAATTGAGTTATTCTTTAAAAAGTGTATATCATTGAAAATATATTTTTTCATTTTGTAGCTAAATATATTTATTTAAATGCTGTGTAAATATATTTATTTATTCTAATTTTGTTAAGCTTCCGCTTAGCTGCTTTATGTAATGGATAAGATCCCTTTTTGTATCTAAATTTTTGTATGTATTTTGTCATTAGAGTAATACATTGTGAACAAAAAATCTTTCTTTGTTTCGATGGTTTTACTCGATTATATCATTAATTCATAGACCTACGTCAATCTTTCTTTAAATACACAACCATTTTTCCGCATTTTTAGAGTGCATTGTTTCGTATTTTGTAATTAAAGATATTTGTTAATCTTTTAGCTTAGACATACTTCTTTATTTATTCTATTTCTTTAAAATATATTCGACGTTTCATGATAAAATTGTTTTAAGAAACTAATATAATAATTCAAATGTAGAAAACATAATTTTTTTCTTAGTTTGTTTGTTTCTTAATATTTATAAATTAACATTAAATGATGAATTATTTTGAAAAATATTACATTTTTCCTTTAGAATTTAGATTTAAAAAATTATTCATTTGTATTTTACTTGGTTTAAAAGAAACGATCAAAAAACTGTTATTTGCACAAGTTCATGAAAGCAGTTCTTGAAACAAACGATTCCATAATTTATTTTCATATTTTTCTAATACTAGTTATAGTATTTTTTTCTTTGATTGAAATTTATTTATATTGAAATTGCCGGTTTAAAAAAAAGTATTTGTTAATCTAAAAAAAATTGTCAAAATAAATTTTGCATCAATATTCTTTTGTTCACTTGTTTCACGTATAAAAATAATTTCTTAAAAAAACTTTACTAATACGAACAATAAAGACATGATATTTTGATTATTGTTTTATTTAAAAAAATCCTTCGAATGCATTCAAACAAATGAATTTTATTCAGAGACATAGAGTTTTATCTTGTTCATTTCATTTTCAAGTATATTTCAAGAGATATAAATGTAATAAATGTTTCACATAAAGCAATATAAATAATTAAAAATCATTAAACATTATTTAAATATAAAAATAATATTTTAGTCTTTCTTAATAAAAGCGTTTTAGGCGATAACCAGTCAGTTTTGCTACAGCCAATAACGATAATGGAAATAATCCATCTGTTTTATGAACGGCATATTGTATAATTCCTTATAAGTCTTATTGTATAATACTTCATAAGACATATTGTATTATATTGTTGAAAACATTAAATAACGTTGTCGAATATAT
This sequence comes from Maratus speciosus, assembly GCA_963932465.1. Classification (NCBI taxonomy): domain Eukaryota; kingdom Metazoa; phylum Arthropoda; class Arachnida; order Araneae; family Salticidae; genus Maratus; species Maratus speciosus. Next base: position 145,686,013 of record OZ010795.1, on the reverse strand, counting down.
CATAATAATAAACATCAAATTTTGATTACTTTGCGTACAGATCCTTGTTCTCATCTGTATCATTTATTCTATACATCTGATTGATGTCGAAAATAATAGTGAAGTCATTTTTTTCACAAGAAGATGTTTAAGAAATGATTCGTTGCTCATTATACAGTTTATTTATACTACTAAAGAGCTAAAATGTTTTATTCAATTTATGACACAAATAAATAATATAACTATTAGTATATAATTTTAAAAAGAAAATAACTTAATTAACAATTCATATTCTAAGTATATATATGTTAAAGATATTTGTCAGATATGAGTCAAATCCTGTCATGTTAATTGTAGCGTTATGACTGTAGACTAATTATGACACTCTACAACTGTAGATTATTACATGTTGAAATAGGCAGTAGAAAAATCACTCGTGTATATCACCAAACAGAATGATTAAAGTGAAGTCGTACCTTCATGGTCGGCGGTAAGGCAAGAATATGATGATTCATTATGTGTTTCCCTTGATAATGGAAGAAGCCGTAAGATTAAATCAAAAGATTTATTAATGATAGGTAAATGATTCCAACTCCACTAGTATTGCAGTTTCTCATTTTCGAGTAGGGTCGCATTTTAAAAATAGCTTTAAGTTGTTAAACAGGTCAGAAGTGACATTACGAATAAATTTCAAAACACTCTCCCAGTGACGCAGGTTTTTTAAGCAACACAAAATCATACAACATCTGGTCTCGCAAGTCAATGTAACCGTATAAATACTAGAACGGCTCCATAGCAATAAGCCAATCTAACGGAAAGAGAAGGGAGCAGAATGGAAAGGCCCGCCAGCGATAGGATTAAAATCCGGTGAGGGGACGTGGAAGCATGGCGTGGACACAGGATTCTTTATTTTACGGCGGAGGTTTTAAAACGACAATAGGCTAGCGCGGCAAAGCTCTCGCAAAGACTCATGGGAAATCGAATGAATTTAATAACAAATAAAATGGTATTTCTAAACCATCGAAAAAGAAAAAAAGAATTTAATGTCTCAAAATATGGAAGAATAAAGTAATTGAGTGGGTTTTTACAAAGAAGTATAGCTATTAAAAGATAAACATTTTTAGAATAAGAAATAAAAGAATGAGTAGTATTAAAGGCATGAGATTAAAATATAAAGGATATTTAAGATATTATTAAAAGACAGGTAAAAAAGATAGATATATAATAATTTGGAATAAATTAACTAAGGTAAAACGGCGAAAATTTTTATTATTACATATATATATATATATATATTTAAATGTTAATTCAAACAGTCCATTTCAAGGAGGGAATTTGAAAGTGATTCCAGTTTAACTGTGAGTCTATACATTTACCAAAGCTGAAATATTATATATATAAATAATCTTAAAATCAATATAATTCGCAAAAAAAGGGTAAAAAACTGTACCCTTTCGAATATGCTTTTCCATGGAAATGCGTATGATAATTTGTAAAAGAAAATTTATTTATTATCATTACATAACATTTGGACCCAAGTTCAACATACTCATATTTAAATTGCCATAAATAGTGATGAAGCAAAAATGTAATCAGGAATTAATAAAATGCTTTGTTAACGTATAGACTAATTTCTGTATGATTTCATCCTAAAATATCGTTAACACGGTATATACTAGAAAAATTAATTATATTATTATTTAATTCAAAATAAAAGTAGAAGGATTTAATAATTTTTATAATGTTTATTAAGCTACAGTAGCATAAGAAACGAAGTATTTTATAAATAACATACTAAAGTTTTTATTTTAGGTGAAATGAAATAATATAAAATCCTTTGCAGTTATAAATGCTGGAAGATTTATCATATCAATAGCTTAATAAATAAACACTCCATGATTAAAAGAAGTTTCAAGAATTATATTTCAGACATATAATACAATTTCTTTTAACTACTGAAACACATAGTTATATATATAGATATAATTTTATAGCTTTAAAGAAGCTTAATAAATGTTTCATTGTTAACACCGGTCTTATTAAGAAAGAGTATATAAAGCGTATACATGTATTAGTTATTATGCCGCATTACGAAATTTTAATATACAGTTATGTTGAGATCGTAAATGTTCAATCTCATGCAATAACAAAGAATCAAATATGATTGGAAAAGATTAATTTTATTCATGCTACTAACATCTCGGCTGGCAAGTGACTGTCCTGAACAGATGGTAAATATCAAGAAATCGGCGATTTCAGGTAGCGCTATCTCTCGGACAGATACAAACTCATTTACAGCATTCTCTGTCCACGTAAAATTAAATAAAATAAAAAATAATAAAATTTTACTTACTTTTCAGACTTTTGCGTTCTCATTAAACTTCATCACAAAACAGTTCCAGCTGAGAAAAAAAATTAAAAAATCGTCTTTTAAATACATATTTAGTTCCTGTTGACCGTCGAAGTGATAAATTGCATTTTGCTGTTGGAGACTGGCACTCACTTGGAATTGCTGCATCTACTTGAGGGGTACAGCTCTGGAGAGTTGGAATCTGGTAACGCCACTAAATCATTTTTTTTTTTAATTTTCGGTTTTAATTTAAAAACTTTTGAGATATGAACGATTTATCCGCACGAATGACAAGTAGAGTTTTTAATGCTACATTCTCTTGATGGAGCATTTCTATCGCAGCAGTGGTTGCAATTTTAGGGCAATTTAAATGTCATTTATTGTCATTTCTCTTGTTTCGTACGGGTTCCTGCATTCCTTTGTGGCTGTATTTTGTTTATTTCCAATGTTACTAGATTTCTTAAGTTACTGTCATCTCTTGTTACTGCTTCCATCGCTAGTGCGATCTTCGTGGCTCTCATCAATGTCAGTTTGTTTTCTGCCAGTAACTTCCTCCGTATAGCTTCATTCAAGATTCCGCAAACAATACGATCGCGGAGGAGCATTTCATCTTGGAAAATTGTAAAATTGTAGTATTTCGCCGCACAGCGCAACTCCGCGACAAAATTATTTAATGATTGACATGCGAATCATACCCGTGGGTCAAATTTGTAGCCTTCCACGATCTCCAATGTTATCTAGTCGAAATGAGAATTTAAAAAGTTCTCTTAAGGTATTCGATGTCGGAGCAGCGGGAGACAGAAAATTCCGGTGTAGCGCGTAACTGTAACCAATAACTGTAAGAAAAAAGGGACAATGATATGAATGAATAAAATGCATGGAATACATTACAACGCTCACCCGCAAGAAAAGTGACACATCTCGACAAAAGTAAATTTCACAGGAGAGGCAAAAGAATATTGGCATTTTTTTAAGCTGTAACGTGAAATTAAAGCATCTACATGCCGCAGAAAAAACGTGCGTAAAAGCGTTAAACCCTTAAGGGGCTCAGGGCTTGAAAACTTTTCAAAAAATTGATATTTTTTTTTCAGGGTCTATTTTGATTATTCAATTACATCTGAACACAGTGCAAAAAACCGCATAAAAATATTTGCATTTTTAACGGAGTTATAAGCATTTATGTAACAATCACTTTCATAGTCGCACCCATTTAATTGCAACTTTAAGTCGCGTTTTCTCAAAACTTGATTTTTGACGACTATCCGTAAGATTTAAAGAAAACTATTTAATGGAATGGCTTAAATTTTTTTTTTGCATGCATATAACATCATTATCTATAGAATGAATTAATATATTTTAGATAGCTTAATATTTTGCGTATTTATAAGGGGAAAAAACTTGTATTTTTTTGGGTTTTTTAAATTTTCAAATTTGAGAGTTTTTTTAATGAGGTTTCCTTTGAGTGATAGTTATATCCTTAATTCATTCCATAGAGTAAAGTTTCCTGATCATTTTAAAGCAAAAATTAGGTTCTTATGTCAATTCAACGTTAAGATATCTTACGGATAGTGATATGACACCTAAATTACTTTTCGAAAATTGTGTTATATAGATTTTGCTGTATTTTTTCTTTTATTACATTGAAGTACTTCATTTTATAATTTTATAAGACTACAAACATACCTAAAAAATATCAGGAAGTTTAAATTAATTTCATTGAATACTTCTGTTTTTCTATGGATTCGAAGCGAGAGCTCTGTTTACATGTTTTTCGGTATCGATCAAGCCCTGAGCCCCCTTAAGAATGAAGACATAGATGAGGTTTGTGGGGTTGAGTAATTTTACCACCCCACATAATTGCCCCCCTCCCTTCTGCGGTCACGAATGGATATATAGTGTAATAAACCTTTTTCTGATATTTTTCTTAACTAACCTTCTTCTAAACGATTTTCTGAATAACTACACTTATAAAACTTCTGCTGTATCAAGACGTACAGTTATGGAAAAAAAAAAAGTAAACACCCCTTTCTAACTCTGCAAAAAATTATCGTAGAAGAAAGTTACTGGTACCACACGATTGGTAACAAAGTCTACTTTTAAATGATGTATATAAAATTAGCTTAGGGGGCCATCTACATATTAAAACGAGCCATAACTTTGTTCTTTTTAACAAATAAATATATTTTGAACCAGAATTTTTATTTAATAAATGAAATCAAATTGATACCACATGGACAAAAAAACTATTTTATTGGAATTTTTTTTTTAATTAAAACGTGTTGCTTTGACTTGGGTCAAGAGAAAAACTTTTACTTGAGTATGGCAAGTATGAATATGTATATATGTGTGTGTGCGTAAGTGTTTGTTAAAAAAAAAAAAATTGTTTGCTTGTTTGAGTTAGGCAACTTTTACAATTTAAATTGGGTTTTTCAGAGTGTAAGTTCAAAAAATATACTACTGAGAGTGCAAAAGTTTGCTAAACTTTATAAAGTCCTATAAAATAATTAAATGAGTATAATACTCATGAGGGAGATTACAGATAAATCAGATTGTTGTATGTATGAACATTTTTAACTATTGAAAGTCCTCTACTAGAGATGTTGAGTTAACAGTTCATAACAAAACAACTGTATTTTGGTCATGGTATTCTTGCAGTAAAATTGCAACAAGATTTCTCAAATTCATATTGCAACTTTATTTTTATAGCTAGCGGAGCTTCGCCCACTTCCCTGGCTGGTTTTTTCAAACGAACTTGTTGTTGGGAATCCCACTGCCTTGAGCAGTGTATCGTTATGATTATAGATAAAATGATATATATATGGTTGCCCTGATATCTCAAATTGCGATAATTTTTGTCACGAATGTAAAAGTAATAAAAATAATAATAATATATATGGTAACTGTGTTTTTTATAAATTAATATTTATCATTGTCTTTAATAGAAAAATATTAAATATTGGTAGTCTAATGCAAAAATATTTTAATCTTAACTTTATCATTTTATCGTCACTAATGTTGCGATTTCCTGTAATTTATAACATTAATTTTTTAATAAATTATTGATTAAATGTCATAAAAAATATATTTAATAATACTTAAAATTTGAATTTATAAACTAAAATATTAGATGATCTTAACATTTTTCTTCTATGAAATGTTACTTTTTAACCTGTTTTAAAAACTTAAATAAAAACAAATTAAAAAAAAAATTGAATCGGTATTTCGTATCAGATTTAATTATATATAGAAGTCCTAAACTACAGTAGCATATTTATGAATCTCGAGACACTTATTTTCCAATGGGAGAATTACATTATATCTAGTTCATTAATTATGAAGATTTAGAAAAGTCTTTCGTTGATCTTCATATTCGTACGCTCCAACAAATACAAAGATCTTTTGATCTCAGATATCCTTTCTACTTTTATGGATTAGGCTTTTCCCCGTAATGAGACGTAAAAATAATCTCATTATATCTTTTTTATGTTTATTTCATGGCTCTTTTTTCTTGGATCCAAAGCTGTTCTTATATATTTTTAATGTTGAATTTCATATAAATAAATCATATATATTTATACTGCATAATTCTAAGGTAAACTAAATTTTTATTTCTAATAAAAAATTGTCGTTTAATTTTTAATAGATAACTTGCATATTTGTTTCAAAATATAAATATATTAAGAAACAAACAGGTTCAAAAATGTAGCCACTTTCTGAAGTTATTGATTTCAGTTTGTCAGATTTTTATCAGTTTTGATTTAAAATTAAGGGAAGATGCTGGTGTAAAATTAATTGATTGTTTATCAAAATAGCAGTTTTTGCAATAGTTGCTATTATGGGAAAGTTAGTAATTACGCTATCGGCTTCAAATATGGTATGTAACCGCATGAGAAGGACTTGCCTAAAGAACCGTTATATATATATATATATATATATATATATATATATATATATATATATACCGGGTGCTTCAAAAGTTTGGTGCGAAAGTAAAACGCGATAAAAGAAAAATTCTATGGATCGGAGAAATGTGCGGTTTAGAGATAAATATTCAGCGTTGTACGGGATTTTGTATGACAACTATAAAAAAATAGTTCAGAATCTCGACAATAGATGACGTTACTGAAGATAATTCCATATTGCTCACACAACTCAAGATTTGGATACAAAAAAGTCCGCATGTCCTCTTATGTTTTTGTATCCAAATCTTACGTTGTGTGAGCAATATTGAATTATTACATGGAATTATCAGAAGTAGCGCACTCTATTGTCGAAATTTTGAACTAACTTTTTGGTTGGAGTCATACAAAATACCGTACTACGCTGAATATTTATCTGCAAACTGCATGTCTCCCACACATAGATCTTTTTTTATCGCGTTTTCTTTTCGCACCGAACTTATGAAACACCCGGTATATGTAACGAAGCCTAGCCTGCAAGGACTGTGGAACTCAACAATATAGTTTAATAATATTTTAACCTTTACACGAGGTCTCGAATAGCGTCTGTCCGGCTTAGCATGTATTATCGGACAGATGCTGTTCGAGTCCCCGTGTAAAGGCTAAGTGTAATATATTTTTTTTCTCGGTTTCAGTCTCTCAAGCCAGCTGGGCCTATTTTTACGTCTCAAAATAACGTTTACATAATACAATAAATATTATAATATTGTAAATATATATATATCCTGTACAGCTGCAGCAAAACGTCTCGAAAAAAAATACAAAATTTAAAATATCATATAAAGTACACTAAAAAAGTATATAAAATTCAAGTAAAATATAACATAAAACATACATTATTTGCCGACCTCCGGAGGTGAAGAAAATGTCTACTGTACATAATTCTTTATTACTGTCTCATTTGATGTGTTTATTTGAATCTCTTCTTATCTGTGCTGCGATAGATTTTTCAAGCACAGATTGCCTGATACAGTTTCTGCCATTATCGCTTTAATTGCGCTAATTTTCCATCTATTTGCTATTCACATTACAATAATTGCAAACAACATATCATTTAGTATACAAATTCTAAACATTAAAATATATGATATACAAATTACAACAAAATATTCAAAACTAAAAATATTCCAAAATATAAAATATTCAAAAGTATGGAATATTCAAAAATACTATTAAGAAATATGAAATTATAATAAATGCAATACTTTTCAAATGATTATAACTGAGACAAAACAAATCTAAAATACAATATTAGCAAATGCACTAAATAAATTACTTCTCCATATTTCAATATTTGCAGACAATTAACTGTCATATGATGCAGCATTGGGGGTTATTTTCATGATTAAAACAATTTGCAAAAGTATATAAAATTAGAAAACTATAGCTAAAATTAAGAACGCTACTTTATTCACCATGCTCAGGGTAAGTGAGACATGGGTTTCAAAACTCCTAGGAGAATATCATTTAAAAAAATGTGCCATCTGCACGAAGGAAAAAGAAAAGTGGATACCCAATATTCAACTGCAGGGGGGAAGCGAAGCAGTTTTGCCAAATTATCCGTTCAACATGGAAACAGAACCCAGAAGAACAACCCAACTACAGATGGGTTGGCAAGGAGCGAAGGACCCCAGCAGACATAACCAAATCATCATCTAATCATAATAATAATAAAAACTGAGCAGTGCTTTTAAACTGCGTCATCATCCTACACTGCTGGGGGTTGAGTTTAAGAATCCAGCTGGGTCCTCTTCCAAATGCTAAAAGATAGAGGAATGACGGGACGGCAAAAATAACAGCTGAGCTCAAAGGTGAAAGAGATAGTTGGGGTTATTCATGACTGAGTTTTAAATTTTGAGGAGGGTTATAGTATCTGAACTTCGACGAATGGACAATTTCTAAACTCTTCTTAAAATCTGGGCTGGGTTTATCAATTTCAAACGTTACCTCAGATGGTTGATTTAGGATAGTATGGACTAGAACATGGTGGACTTAATTTACGGATATTAGGATAATGAAATTTTTCATATAATTCATCATTAAATTCTTCATTCTTCATTCACCGTCACCAACTTTAAAGAAAGGAAGCAAGCATCATAACGGATTTTATTCTTCTTACGGTACGTAATTGTTCTTTCTGTAGCCAATTTTCTAGCTTTATCAACAGGGGGATAATCACTATTGTTTGGCAAAAGAGGATCCTATAGTAATTTTCCTATCAGTAAATAACTAAGGGTGATTTGGGTTACAGAATGTAGAGTTTTATTATATTGATATAAGACTTCATATAAAAGCTTAGTCCATGGTATTTTTGTTGATGAGGATTGTTCTTTCCATTTTACAATAGTCTGATTTAATCGTTCGATTTTTCCGTTCATTTTCGGTTGGTGGCTGCTCTTTAACACGTGTTTTGCATTGTAATTACGAAGAAATCTTTTAAACCTTGTAGATGTGAAAGCTGCATTTCTATCTGTTAACATTTTTCCTGATATAACTAATACTCAATTAAAGTAATATGGAACATGTAATCATCTGAAACTGGTTTATATTTAGCTTAACCATCAAAGATGTTAAGTGTATTGAAAACGTGCAATATTGTAAGCTGAAATTAAGATTAATACAATACAAAAATTTAAAAAAATGACTGCAATTATGCTTATAAAATGTACTGTATATAAACTAAGCTACGTGTAAATGATATAGCGCTATTATACAAACTATCTCCACATAACATAATATCAATGAACCAGTACTGGTGGCTGTAAAAATTAATTTTGCGCAATACAAATACAAATTCGCTATTAATAGATGTACAAGGATATTAGTGGAACACTGAGTTTAGTTTTTTTAAAGTGAATTAATATATTTTTTAAAGCTACATACGTATTTTAAAGACTAATTTAGTGTATACAAGATAAAGATTAAACTGAACGACTCTTTATTAATGTAAAAAATGTGTGTTAGATGTAAAATTTTCATTCAGATATGTGTAAAGGGTGTTTAAGTTGATATAATTGCATTTAACTATGCATAAAAAAAAATACATGGCAGGTACATTTTATGATAATTTATTTTATATCCTAAAGTTTCAAATCACTAGAATAAATATTATTAATTTTTATTATGATTATTTATATTTTTATTATTATTTATTTTAATTGATATTTATTATTAATTTTAAAATTAGTAGAATGATCTAATATAATAATACTTAATTATTTTTATAAACAACATTTTAGAATGGCGTAAAATGTGATACAGATTGCAATACAAGACAAAGTCTATGTAAGATGTTGAAACTGAAAAGCTTGAATAATGCTATAAAAACAATATTCATTCAGTAAAATATATTCACTTAATAAAAAGAAAATTTCACAAAGTATTACCTTGCAATCAAACTTAAAATCTTAAAATTGCGTGAAGATAATCTGCTATGTATCAGACTAATGAACATCGTCTGTAATTATTTAGCTGTAAGAATGATAAGTTATGCCATATGTTTAGAAACGAGAAAACTATTGAATAATTTTATGCGGGTATTGACATGGTTGAATTTAATTATTAAATATATGCAGAACAAGAAAAAAAAATTCGACACAGTAAAATATTTGCATAAAAGTTAATGCTCAAAATATTAATTAAACATAAAATAAATGGTATTTATTCATTGAAACTGGAATGTACGTATAAATCCTAAAAATACGAAAATAAACTTAAGATAATAAATGAATATGTGTTGACTGGGCTACCACATGGTAATTTATTCAAATTAGACATAAACTGTGTTAAAATGCAAATATTTCAAAATAACAATGAAGTATGCGCAATATTTAAAGTAGATCATCCTTCAATACCTTACATTTGTCAGAATTTTATAACAATGTTCCGGAAATTTAAAATACAGGAATATTTGGTAACGATTTCGAGTCTGAGTTTACGGGGATATACTCCGTATATATTCTGGATAACTCCACATACCAACCGTAGCATTAGCGTATACTCTCTGGTGTTATATCCTTTGCCTATAAGGAAAGGGCAGCTGACGTCACTGTTGGTTGAATTACTGTTGGTCAACAAGAAAAACCCGTTCATTCATTATGACTCCTACCTGTACACATGAGCTAGGGAAATCTGATTGGTCTACGTGTAACAGGTCTCTGATATGATTGGTCTACATCGCCAAGACTATTCCTGCAATGATCGTTATGACAAAAATGTGGTTGGTAGATTGGTTGCCGGAAGGGTTTGTTTGTAAATATGCCCTTTCCTTATAGCGTTTACCCTCTAGAGTTTGTTAGGGCTACACTACTGCTATGTAGTGCTACCATCTTGTGGATTTCTGTAAAGTCAATCTCCTTCGAGATTTTTTTGGATGGGAGAATATCATTTCCTAAAGTATTATCTGTTATTCTGTAATATTTTGACTTTGCATTACAAATATTTAGCTGTAAACAACTTTTCATAAAACTTCTGGTGGTCATTGGGTTATTTCCCTAATGCTAATATTTTTTATTCTGTAATATTTTGACTCTGTATTACAAATATTTAGCTGTAAACAACTTTTCATAAAACTTCAGGTGGTCATTGGGTTATTTCCCTAATGCTAATATTTTTTTCGATGTAATTTCATAAAGATACCGTCGTCTGTTGCATCAATTTTTCTTGCATTATTTTTCTTTAGTTATAATATACTACAAAATAACTAATAAAAACGCATTTTAAAAATAAGACTATTTTTTACATGAGACGTTCCTCCTAAAGTCTTCTTTCTAAATAGAACAAGTAAAATAGAAAGAATATTTTAAAAAGGTATGCCGCCAATTATATATTATTAATCGTTAAAGAAAAATATTTTTAATGCAAAATACACAACTCATAATATTTTGCTCATTTGATGATAAATAATAGAAAAGAAATATAAGTTTTTGTCTTCAATTTTGAGAATATACGAAAGATGATGTTAATATAAATATTAGAAAACCAGCTTCCGATAAAGATAGGATTGTTTTCCAAGGAAAGCAATAAAAGAAATTGGTACATAATTTATGCTAGAATCGATCATATATAAAAGAAAGGTGAATCTTGTTCTATTGAAATTGGGCAATGATGCAGATAATACTTTTCTTTGAAAATAATTAGCTTCTAATATATTACGCGCAGATGTTTTTTACATACATTTTCGTGATTTCTGGAATGAAAAAGTTATTATTATTAAAAGTTAACATTATTCTTTATAAATATAAATTTTAACACGAGATTTTTTTCCTTTCCTCTTAAAAAGTTCACAGTTTATAAAATGCATTTTGTATAACATTTTCATATACGTTTTAAAATGTTTAAGGGTATTATTTTTCAGAAAAAATTGAAAATTTCCGATGTATTTTATATTTTGACGTGAAAAAGTATATTTTAAAAAAAGATAGAATAACGTACTAATATCAATATAATGTAATTTTAAAGAAAGTATTATAATAAAACTAATTAAACATTTTAAGCTTAGGGAGTCTTTTTTAGTTTATTATTTGTATATATTAAACAGATGTACTGAGATTATAAATACAGGAATTATATAATTGCATAAAAAAATAATATGTATCCAGATGAATATACAAGATGTAGTATTATGGCGGTAATCGGAAAATCATTTTAATGCATGTAAACACGTTAAAACTCAAGTCAGAAATAAACTCGAACGGAGAAAATGTTCGCGTGTCCCATCCTTGTTAACCCTTTCAAGGGCAAAGTATTTTTGTTGCTGAAATTTTGAATGTCACCATAATTTACGAACAAATATATTTGAAAATAAATAAAATCGTTTCTTCGCGTACATTATAAAAGCAAAATTTCAATCAAAATTCTGAAATAATTTTGGTAATTGAAAATTAAAATTAAACTGTATACATAACATACTATTGCCTTTCAAATGGTTAACCTGGAAATCCAGAAACCTTTTTTAACATGGGAGTGAAACCTGAGAATCCGTTTCTTAATGTTTTTAGAGGTTTTCAAACTTTATTCCTATGCGACCCATATAATATGTAGGTGTATAAAACATTTTATATAATCTATCCTATGAAAAAGATCTAATTTTTATATAAAATATAAATACGTTCAAAATTCTGGAGTAATTTCAGTAGTTGAAAATTAAAATTAAAGTGTATACATAACATACCATTGCCTTTCAAAGGGTTAACCTGGAAATCCAGAAACTTCGTTAACGTAGGAGTGAAACCTGAGAATCCGTTTCTTAATGTTTTTAGGTTTTCAAACTTCATTCCTATGCGACCCATATAATATGTAGGTGTATAAAACATTTTACATAATCTATCCTATGAAAAAGATCTAATTTTTATATAAAATACAGTAGCGCTCAAAAGTATTTTGACAACTTTATATTCTCTCTTATTTTATTTAATATAAAAATGTAAAAGAAAATATATTCCCTATAATTGAGAACACTATGACTGCAGTTATTTAAATGTATCAAGTTTCAACTTGTTTGTTTACAATCGGCGCCACCGAAGAAATATGACTCCTCCTTAGCTCAAAAGTATTTTGACAATTAGTTTGCATTTAATTGTTGAAGGTGTCAGTGGCGCTATAGCTTCGATTAGTGTTTATATTGACTTATTGTGATTATTTTTAAGGATCAGGAATGCCGAAAAGTAAAAAAATATTGAAGTGATTCTAGAAAAGCCGCTGTAAATGCCCTTAAGAAAGGCAGACTGCAAGCAGAACTAGCTTGTTCTTTTAACGTGTCTCAGCAACTTGTTATTACATAGAATAAAGTTTTTAATAAACAGAAATACATCGAAAATAAGCCTCAAAGTGGCCATCCGAAAAAAAAACCACTTGAAATGTGGACTATATTTGCCGAAACGTCAGTGAAGGCTTACTGTGGAGACACGAAAAGTTTTGATTTCCGTTTGTCTGTCTGTCTGTCTGTTCCGCGATAACTGCCGCAAAAAGCACCCGATCAGCTTGAAATTAATTGGGCATATTCGTGAGATACCCGGACGTAGCTGTATAGTTTTTGGTTAAATTTGGTTCATTCGTTCGGAAAATATGGAAGATTTTATTTTTCTTTATAATGCTTTTCTACGGCAAGTCAGACGATTTTCAAATTTCCATTTGTTGAAAGAAAATGGCACGTTTGATTAATGGATTTAAATGTCAAATTATGGATACTAAAATTCCAAATAAGGGTTTTAAATTATTCCTATTATATTGAAGTTTTATCAATATATCTGTCAGATTTTTTTATTTACGTGTATAATGTTTTGAAGACATTTATACATGTATTCCAATAATATAAAGAATTTTTAAATTAATTTTCTTGTTTTGCATGATACATATTTCTTTTTTTTTCCTTTTCTTCGTTGCCTAGCGACTGTTATTCGTAGCTTATCATTGCGTCAAATATGAATGAAGTTAGTAAATTTCGTTAATTTTGTTGCAGGTACTATTAAAAGGCTATCACAAAAAATATTTTATCGCGCCAAATCGATGCAATTTATGCAATTAACAATGGGCACGATAATCAATTATTTTTTCCAGTAGATTTATAGATCTCCAGATATGCATATTTTGGGGGGCTTTTAATATGTTATTGCTATCGCATGGATTAGGATGTTTAATTATGGTATAAGTGAAAAAAAAAGTACAGTTAAAGGCATGTAAATCCTTTTTAACACTTTCCAACATGGATGAAAAGTATTTATGACTTCAGTTTTTCTATCTGTCGCCTGCCGTGCTTCTCTACGTGCTCTAACTCACGTAAATATAGTCGGGATTACATGTAATTAATATACGTTATTGAGGTTTGCCAAAGTATGTTTGGTATTAAAAATGAAGAGTGTAGCATTCATAGCTTAGTTACAGGGGCACTCAAAACTATTCCGTTACATTATAGTCTTTGGGGAAAATCGTCTGCGGTGTATTTTAATAACGTTACACAATTTTAAACGTAATGAAATTTATATACTTTATTAAGGTGCTCTAGAACCTGGTTACTATAAAATATGTTATGTGTAGCACTTACAGCATGCGTACAAGGAACTCAAAAGTATTCATAATATTACAATCTTTGAAGAAAATCCTTTTGTGGCGTTTTTTAATGATGTTACTCTGTTACAAAATAATAAAACTGATATGTATTTTTGAAACATTTTTGTAGTATATGGGGTGTAAAGCATATGTTTTTTTCAGGGTCACACAAAAGTGGTCGATTAAAATGTGGTCTACGGGGGAAAAAATTCCTCACAGCTTATTTTAACACATTAGCGACGGGAAACGAGAATTCTCGTTTTTATTCAGAATACATCATTGGCTAAGGGAGTGACTTCTACCTTACAGAAAAGACATTTATATTGTGTTGTCCATATTTTTTATAGATTGTAAGACATTATATATTACATCCGTACATTGAAAGATATTTACTGCTGCATAAACATGAAAAACATATCTCAGAAACCAATTTCCGAGACACTTTCAGAAGAGGGAGGAGCTTCTACTGTTTTTAAACCCAGATTTAATTAAATTGCCTGCCGTCAGTGTGTTAATTGTGTTGCACTAATTCAAACATTATGAAATTAAATTACATTACTGTGGTTGACTACAAGAAGCTTGAATATGATTTGTATCGTATTTATCGTTCATTTATAGGGTCACGTAAAAAATTTCGGATTCAGTTCTGGTCTATTAGGGATGATTGCTGAAGAGCATTTTCGATTATGGTGCGCGTTTTAACGTTAAGTAAATTTGTGCTTAATAAGTAATGCATAAATATTGTATAGACCATGTACAGGGATACACAAATGAATTCGTAAGTATAAATGAAAATCAGCGCGAATTGCTTCAGTGGTTTTGAGTTATGTATTTCCCATCCCAATTACATTTAGTATACTAACAAATGTTTGCAGAATTTAAATAGAACCATATACAGGACTCCGCAGAAACTGGATATATGGTGCACAACACTATGCATACTAATCCCCGGAAATGTGATATGAGCAGTTTTAAGAGGGTTTTTTGTCTGCATTAAATTTAAATGTTATAGATGACGCGTAAAAATCTTCACGTAATATACAGGGCTGTAGAAAAGAATTCATGTACGTTTCCGTCTATTGGTAGAATTTACTAAAGGACATTAACACAATTAATTGATAATTACAAATGTAAATTAAATTACACTACGAAGGGGTTCAATCTAAAAATTACCAGAATAAGTAGCTCATGAGATTTTCAGAATACCATTACATAACAAGGGGTTTAATTCAACGCCTCTAATGTCAGAAACCTTCGAAATATTTTTTCGTTTTATAAATGTTTATGTAATTTCAGAACTTTAAATTTCGTTTTTTGCAGAAAGATTAATATTACTCAAAGGGTGCTAAACACAATGAATTGTAGAGCTGACGTTGAGGCTCCTGATCTGCAGATTTACTAGTATAAAAATAATATCTACAAGTGATTGTCGTAAGTCCGCTGTAATAATAAAAAATTAATTGAAAGAAAATTACGGCATAGACATGCACGTTTCATCAGACAAACGACGCCTAAACCTTTATGGTTTACATGGTAGAAGACCAGCAAAAACACGTTTGTTATCTACTAAGAATAGGAAGGCTAGAGTTGCATTTGTAAAACGGCATAACCCTTTCAGGGGCTAAGCAATTCCATTGCTAAAGTGTTGAAATTAATTATTGACACCGGAATTTGAAAACAAATTTATTTTTAAATAAGAAAAAGCTATATTTTACACACATAATAAACCGATTTTTTTTTAACCAAAATTCTGGTGTCAGTCATTAATTTCAGCCCTTCAGCAATAGCATTGTTTGCACCTGAAAGGGTTATGCCGTTTTACAAATGCAACTCTAGCCTTCCTATTCTTAGTAGATTAGACATGTGTTTTTGCTGGTCTTCTGCCATGTAAACCATAGGCGTCGTTTGACTGATGAAACGTGTATGTCTATGCCGTAATTTTCTTTCAACTCATTTTTTATTAGTACAGCGGACTTACAACAATCACTTGTAGATATCATTTTTATAATACAGTCAACATTGCAAGTTGTTTTTTTTCGGATGGCCACTTTGAGGCTTATTTTCGATGTATTTCTGTTTATTAAAAACTTTATTCCATGTAATAACAAGTTGCCGAAACCCGTTAAAAGAACGAGCTAATTCTGCTTGCAGTCTACCTTTCTTAGGGGCATTTACAGCGACTTTTCTAGAATAACTTCAATATTTTTTTACATTTCGGCATTCCTGATCCTTTAAATTAATCACAATAAATCAATATAAACACTAATCGAAGCTATAGCGCCACTGACACCTTCAACAATTAAATGCAAACTAATTGTCAAAATACTTTTGAGCTAAGGAGGAGTCATATTTCTTCGGTGGCGCCGAATGTAAACGAACAAGTTGAAACTTGATACATTTGAATAACTGCAGTCATAGTGTTCTCAATTATAGGGAATATATTTTCTTTTACATTTTTATATTAAATAAAATAAGAGAGGATATAAGGTTGTCAAAATACTTTTGAGCGCTACTGTATAAACACGTTCAAAATTCTGGAGCAATTTCGGTAGTTGAAAATTAAAATTAAAGTGTATATATAACATACCATTGCCTTTCAAAGGATTAACCTGGAAATCGAGAAACTTGGTTAACGTAGGAGTGAAACCTGAGAATCCGTTTCTTTATGTTTTCAGAGGTTCTCAAACTTAATTGCTATACGACTCACATGATATTCTAACATACAAAACCATTTACATAATTTATTCTACGGGAAAGATCTAATTTTTGTATAAAATATAAACACTACTATAGTAGTAAATAATTTTAATGAAAAATTGAAATAATCATAAAACAAACACTTCTTTAACTGTATAAATGAGGTTATTAATTAATCTTTTATTATAAAAAATTCATTTTAACAGCTGATACGATTTGTAGCATATATATACATATATATTTTTTTCACCAACAATAGAGTATGTACCATGATTGAAGGTATTTAATTTTATCTGTAAACCGAATTTTATCTCTACTCGAAGTTTCTTTTCCAAATTATTTCCTTTAAATTTGTAACATGTTATGTTCGTTACGTTTTTTGTAGCATATAATTTTCATAATAGATTTTTTAAGAACCCACCAGCGAGTCGCAACTTTGTTACTTTCTTCTATCTTCAATAGAAGAAAGTATTGTAATCGAACTTTTTTTCGACGGATTTACACATTTTAGGGGTCAGGGATCACAAAAAACATGTTTATGCAAAATGTCTGTCTGTCCGTCCGTGTGTCCTTATGTCCGTGTGTCGCCATTGTACCATCAAAAATTGTATGAAGTTATGCATAGAATTGAACCAATTTTTTTAAAAAGTTATTGGCTATGGCAAGCAGGTCCCCCATTAATTTGGAAGAAAACCGCCGGTAGGGGGCGCTGTAATAGCGATTTTTGTGCGATTTTGAATATTGTACCATCGAAAAGTGTACGAAGTTAAGCATAGAATTGAACCAAATTTTTTGTGTATGATTGTGGTTATGGCAAGAGGGTCCTCCCTGAATTTGGAAAAATTCCGCCGGTAGGGGACGCTGTAATGGCGATTTTTGTGCATTTTGAATACTATACCATCGAAACGTGTATGAAGTTATGCATAGAATTGAACCAAATTTTTTGTGCATATTTTTGGGCATGGCAAGAAGGTCCTCTCTGAATTTGTTAAAAATTCCGTTGAAGGGGGCGCTGTAATAGCGATTTTTGTGCAATTTTCAATATTGTACCATCGAAAAGTGAATGAAGTTATGCTTAATTCTAATAAAAAAATACTAATAAAACTAACTATAATGAAATATTGACATGAGATAGAAGAAAGTTTTGGGATTGTCACATCCAACTAGTTTTAAATTATGCACAAAATTTGGTCCGGTTAGGTACCATAGAAATGTTCTTTAAAGTATGCCTGAAGAACCTGGGTTTCTAAATCCGACTTGAATAAAAAACACTAGTGTCACAAAAGGATAAATGAAACGCTCTCCACACTCGCTCAGTCGGCCGTATTGCTAATTTCTCGCAGAAGGTTTGATTTATGATAATGTGGAGACAGTTAGCAATTACTAGATTTTTTTTTTTGTAAAAATTTACCAGGAAAGCGCAAGTTTATTATTATACAACTAGCCGCCCTTGGCGACCAATTTGGTCTCCTTTAAATCTATGCTAAGCATTGTATCATGTTACTTTTATTCATAATTTAATTTACTTTCTCAATCCTTCGCCAAATCGGAAGATTCTGATACAGAAATCATGAACTCGGTATCTTTATGTTAGCCGAGTGCAGGTGATAAATCGCCAAACATTGTACTCGTCGTATTTTTTCTCATTTCATTTAAAATATAATACTTTCACTCATTTTATTTAAAATACATAACTTTAATTTAAAATTGAAATACTTAAAATTTATTACTCTCAATTTTCTCTTATTTCTTTTTTTAAAAAAAAGAAAGAAAAGAAAAAGAAAAGAATGAAAAGAAAAGAAAAAAAGTAATAAATAATATTATAAACTATGACATTTAATTTCAACATCAAAGCTTTGTTTTAATTTACCTCGCGAAAAATTATTTATGACAGTCGCATGAAATGGACTATTATAATACTGATGATATGATGACGATGGAACAATATTTGGCGATTTATCTCCTGCGACCGGCTAACATTAAATTACTAAATTGGCTGTTTGGCATATAAAAAGTGAAGCGGTCAACCTGGAACTGTTGATGACAGTCACATGACTTAGGCTATTATTATAGAGATATTGAAAATTTTCCATTGATACCACAATTCGTCATCACCAAAACACTGTTGTGCTTGAGTATACTAGGATATTTCTAATATATGAATACATAAAATAGTTATTTCTTCGACAACAAGATTTCAGATCATACAAATTTCAATCATTTCTAAACAGTTAAGTGTAGAAGTACGTACATAACGCACTACTCTCTAACGTTAAATAACACGGATAATAAATATAACTAAACTTACAATAAAATATTTTTTTAACAAAGTCTCTAGAAAAATGAAAAAAAGAATTAAAAATTTATTTAAATATTCTTTGCAAGCCAAATCTACAAAATTTTCTCTAAACAATATTCTATTTAAGTTACATTTTCTTAACATAATCACACTCCAATTTTGCTTATTTTACATGTTGTATTATTTTATATAAATTACTGAAAAAAATTCAAGCATATTTTAAGCTTGTTTGGACGTTACAAATATCTGTGTCGCTTCTCGCAAACAAATAACTAAAAAATCCACGATCAAGATTGCAAAATTGGCCTCCATTTTTATTCAGAAATTCTGAATTCATACGAGAAATTTCGAATAGCAATTTTTCTTTTATCTAACCCTTTATCTACTGACGGTACTTATAAGTATCATTAAAATAACTTGTTATAAAATTCATTTAATACATGGATTAGTTGTAATACAGTTTAGAATGAGTTATAGATACATTACTTTATCTTGTTCCAAAAGCATTATTGGTTACGCAAAAGAAAAATATTTTTAAAGAATGATTTCTTTTCCTTTTGCACCTTTTCAGCTTTCTTGGTGTTGGAAGGGGGAGGGGGGGATTTTTCAATTCGGAAATATTTTTGTATTTCTATTGTAAGAAACATTATATTTGTACATTTCCTAATTCTATAAAATACTAAGAAAAATATTTAAAATAAAAGATTTGAGTGGGGGTGATAAATATTGCACAAAATTCCTATAAATTCAAATTTAATTAATCCTTCTAAATCCTCCAATCCCTCTAAAATCCTTCTAAAATTTATTAAATTATTGTGTAAATCTTCTAATGTAGTTTAAACAATTCACGAAAAATGCTTTAGAAGATAAAATTTTCACGAATCCATAATTCAGCTCATAAAGGGTTAATGACAGATATTTCGTAATTAAAGAAAGTGAAAATTCTCCTTTCGGAATTTCTAGTATGATTTCGAAAATTCTGGATAAGAGAGAAAATCAAACTATTGACCCTGCCGGAATTCCGGATTCAGGATTTTACGAATTCTTAGTAACTTCGTTCAATAATAGGGCCATTCCATGAGAAACGGACAAAATGTCCCGCACGTGACGCTTGCATAAATACAGTGAAACCTCCTTGTGCGACCACCTCCCTGAACGAACATTTTTTCATAGAACGAAATTTATTCCCATAGGCTCAATACTAATTTTACCTCCATTCAGAGACCATCCCAGTTGAACTCCCTCCATGAGCGACCAATTTTTTTGAAGAAAATTCCGTTTTTTCCTAGTCGCTTGAAGAAGGTTTTATTAGAAAAATAATTCCGGAGAGTTCATTATTCATTAAACTTCTAAACTAAGTTTAGATTTTTTTTATCCCGGTAACTTTTAAGTTTTTACTTTGTGCCTTTTTAGGCAATGAATTTAACTCTGATGACAAATTAAGAATAACGGTCAATAAACTCCTCTGCCCTATTCTGTCGGAAAACTCCCAAAGAAATAGATAAAGTAATGAAATTGTCATTATTTGTTCCCGTCCAAAAAACATTGCATTTATTTATTGAACTTCAAAAGGACTGTGAAATTAAAGTTATAAAAGATAAAACTGTAAAATCAAAGCAAGGGTCAATGTATTCATTTTTTAAACTCTGAAGTAATTAACTTCTGTGATTAACTTTTGTTTTGATACTTAGATTTTTATATTTTTCCTAATGTGAAAAATAAATTTTAGTAACATTGTTACCTTTTTTCAGCAATTAAAATCTAGATTTAGACATGGCCTCCATTAAGAGACCATCTCTCGGAGCGACAAATTTTTATTGGAACGAAACGTGGTCGCTTTAGGGAGGTTTTACTGTACCTGTATTTATTAATTTATAAGTTGTTAAAATATAAACTATACATTAAAATTAACAAAAAACCCCTATATTTTCACATTAGCATAGTTGTTTTAATTTGAGGATGCAATAGCATTGTTAAAATAGTAGTAATATGTAGAAAAGCTGTTCCATACGTGATATGGAATAGCCCTAATAATCGGTTTAAAAATCTCCACATTTAAAACCCTATGCCGAAGAAATGTGCCCTTTTTTAATAATAAATAACTTATAAAAAATCCCACATTTAAAACCCTATGCCGAAGAAAGGTGCCCGTTTTTAATAATAAATAACTTATAAAAAAGCCCACATTTTAAATCCTAGACCTAAGTAATCTGCCCATTTCAGGGGCATCTCATGAAAAACTGGCAAAATGTCCTCCGCGCGACACTTAACCCTTAAATGCCTGACTTTTCAAAAATCATTGTAATAATGTTTTTCGGCTTTCATTTTTTAAATAAATCATGGAAAAAATACTTACAAAATTCATATTTTGTTTTAAGTATGGTTTACGGCTAAAAAACAGTTTGTTAATAATCGGCAATACTGGTTTTTAATTGAAAAAATAATTTTCCTTGATAAAATTCTATAATATTAAACACACAAGAATTTTAGGAACTATAATAAGAAATAAATTTTACTTGCTCACTGCAGAACAAAATAGGGTATTTCGCAAACATCCAAACAAAACAAAAAGAACAAGTAGCAACAATTAAAAAAATAAATCTATCTTTATTCTTAAACAGCATAAGTGTTGCCATCTACATGTTGAAAATCGATTTAATAACATTTTCAGAATGTATTTTATTGGCAACATTAGGCATTATAGCTTCAATATTATTCTAATAGTATTTTACAGCCTAAATTGGGTATGTTGCCGAAAAGCAACACCCGGCATTTAAGGGTTAACATAAATACCTATATCTGTTGACTTAGTTGTTAAGGGGGTCCGGGACACATTTTATAATAATTTTTATTTATTGAGTTAAAATTCAGAATTTTTTTGTGATGGTTAACCTTATCATTTCTAAACAAAATCCCATAATAAAACTTCTCATAATTTTTTTAAAAAAATTTAAAATTTAAAATTTATTTAAAAAGTGGGGGTAATTTAAAATCGTTATAACTTGAAATATTATTTATAGAATTTCAATTTTTTTTATTTAAATAAACAGAAATATATAAGTTTTAATTTTGATTCAGTATTTTCAAAAATATTAATTTATAAAAAAAATTAAAAATATTTAACGAAAACATTTAGAACAAAGTGGTGCAACTTAAAAAAAAAAAAATCATATTTTCAAAAGTAAATATTTTTTTCAAATATGCTGAATCAAAATTTAAGTAACACAATTAAAAAAGATATGTTTCCAGTTTTAACACTTTATCTTTAACGGTTCTCGAGTTATAAGAATTTAAATACGCGAAATGGTGAAAAAACCTATCATGAAGAAAAACGCATTTTCACAAGAAGTCGTTTCCATGACAGCCATTGCTTGAAAGCTAGATTTTGGAAACAAAC
The DNA here is from genome assembly GCA_963932465.1 of Maratus speciosus. Classification (NCBI taxonomy): domain Eukaryota; kingdom Metazoa; phylum Arthropoda; class Arachnida; order Araneae; family Salticidae; genus Maratus; species Maratus speciosus. Next base: position 145,663,286 of record OZ010795.1, on the reverse strand, counting down.
CAAAATGAAAAAAATAATATTTCCTGTTCTAATTAAGATAGAAACACGATTTAAATGTCATTTTAAGCACGAAAAAACAGAGAAATTTTTAATGAAATATTTTTTTTTAAATTTTTTTTGTGCAAAATTTGAAGATTTTTGTGTTCCGGACCCCCCTTAAAACATAAACTATACATTAAAAATAACAAAAAACTCTAGACATTCATAATAGCATGGTTGTTTTAATTTGAGGATATAATAGCATCGCTAAAACAACAGAAATATGCAGAAAAGCTGCCGCACACGTGACATGGAATGACCCAATAGCTCGTAAGTTTTTCGCTGCAAACTTTACTTATTTGAAAGTGCTTGTGAAATCTTGACTGTTGCATTTCTATATTTTAAGAATTTTTTTTCAGTTATGTTTTGCAGATGCCGAAGCAGGATATACTATATTAGAAAAGGATATCTATACAGTCTGTCATCAGTTTTGTTTTATCTTGTTCTTTTAGTTAATGCTTTTAATACAATCTCATTGCTATACATGTTTTTTCATTATGTTATCCATATAAAGACATTATGTTATCTTTATTAATACAATTTAATTTAAACTTAAATAAAAATATGTTTTGAGTTACATATGTCTCATACTACAGGGTCTAGTGTGGAAATCAGCTATCTCAGTAATACTTAAAAAACTGCTAAATATTGAATCCTTTAAATATCAAACGATGCTGAAATCCAAAGAGTCTATCGCAGAGACATCTGCAGGATATTTTCTAAAACTCCAAGACAGTTTGGTCTAGACGCTGTAATAATACGATGTTTACATTTAAATTTGAAAATCTACCGCAAGTGTCGCTGCGATCGGCTCTTTGGGCTTCAGCATCGTTACACATTTAAGAGATACAAATTTTTAGCACTGTTTGGATAGCAAATTTCCACACTATTTATTCTAGGCGCTGTACTCATACTTTCCACTGTGTTAAACATCTGTTAGGTGGAATCTTAATAAATAAAAATCCACCGTAATAAAACTTTTCAAGATCATATTGTGTTTTTTCCAAAAATCCCTGAGAAGTTAAACGATGAGAAGACGACGTCGGGTGAGATGGAGCGATGGAATCAGAAACAGAGTTCGTACGCTTCAAGGACTTTCAAGTACCTTTTACCAGAATTTTCGAAAGTGATATTTGCTTTATTTAATGAAAATAAGGTCTATCATTAGATACAGCGAGCAGTAATTTACGATATTTCTGGTACTAGAACACCTAAAATCCTTTGATGCCTATGAGCCCTGAGAAAGTAGCTCTAGTTAATCGAATAACCAAAGCATTAGACAGGAAACAATAGGAAAATCTGGTCAAGACTTATTTCCAGCAGCAGATTGAAAAAGGTTGATGGTGGTATATATAATATACCGGGTGTCCCAAAAATGACTGATGGATTTTAAAATTCAATAACTTGCAAACGGTGGCTGATATAAAAAAAATTCTTGCAGGTGGGTTATGTATAATGTCAGGAGTTTTTGTACTGTGATTACAAGTTTTAGTTACAAATAGCATCGATAGATGGCGCTGCATGCATCAACATCTAAATTCAGGTTCGATTTTTCGGCCTCTCTCTTCTTCCATGCGAAAGAAGGAGATTAAAATGTATTGAATGGATCCCGAAGTTCCAAAAATCGACTCTGGACTGAGCACCAATTGCTCTCAGCACCATCTATTGTTTGAAATTCGAACTAAAATCAAGAATCATAGTACGAAAACTCCTGACATCATACTCAACCGTCCTACAAGAATTTCTTTTAATATCTGTCACCTTTCGCAAGTTATTGAATTTTAAAACCCATCAGTCACTTTTGGGACACCCGGTATATGTACTGGGTAAGCCAAAAGTTCGTTAAAACTTTAAAAACTCATAAAAAAGGAAGAAATTTTGATAAAGGAGTGCGGTTTGGAAGAAAGGGCTCACAAGGTAGTCAGATTTTTCTTAGCAGCAAAAAAAAAATTAGTTAAAAAATCACATGTAGAGGGCGCAAACGACCAGAAACACAATGAACGGGTACTACGACACAACTTGGTTGTGTCGTAGAATGTTCTGGAGGTCACGTTGAACATTTGTTATTGGAAGAACAAATCTTCCAATAACAAATGAACGTTCTTCGAATAGCAAATGAATGGAGCGTATTGTTGTCTTCTTCATTGTGTTTCGGGTCGTCAGCGCCCTCTACATGTGATTTTTTAACCTTCTTTTCAGCTAAAAAAAATATCCGACTACCTTGTGAGCCCTTTCTTTCAAACCGCACTCCTTTATCATAATTTTTTCTTTTTGATGAGTTTTTAAAAGTTTTAATGAACTTCTGACTCACCCGGTATATTTGTGTGTGCGTGTGTCATCATCATCATTGGAATGACATGTATATATGAATAGTGTATATATATATATATATATCTGTATCATCATCATTCTCATTCTTAGTGAAATTATGATAACGTAAAAAATGCTAAAATCTGATTCGATTTGTATTATTATTTTCAAAATTATTTTCAAATCGCACATAGATGTACGAAAAAGCTAGTAAAATGATAAATGAGGCAGAGTTATTTTTTTACTTTCAATGCATAGAAATTTTTAACATTGAACATAAAGAACATTGAAATAAAATTTATGCCTAAAAATATTAGGTATTTGATGGATTTTATATCATATTTGTCCACAGATATATTTTAAAGTTTTATATTGGGGCTTCTTCTCCCTCTTATTTGTATAAAGTAATTTTATAGAAAACTAAATTGCAAGATCTTTATTTTTATATTTTAAAAAATGAAAAAGGACATAATACCTTCTTGATGCGTTGGTATAACATTTTGTGTACTTCAGAAAAATCTTATAAGCTTAAAATAAGTGTGATTGATGGTCTGCTGTCAAGATTATATAGCAGATCTTTTCATGAACAAGGACAACCACAAGTGATCCAGAAATTTTATTCAGCAATTATTTTGTATCATAAATCTTAGAGCAAGTGCAACAAGCGAACGTTCTTTTTCACCCCACCCCCACCCCCAGCTTTCTTCGTTTTTCTGTAAGTTAACATAGGATATACTTAGGAGTACTATAGGGAACAAAAAATACATTAATCTTTTTAAATGTGATTTTTTTCTGATATTGCTTATCATCTGGTGCTGATGATGCACATAGTTTCTAAAAAAGTGTTTTACTCTCTATAAAGAAAATATACATGCATAAATATTTACCTAAATTTTTTTATCGATGTTGTTTATTCTGCAGTTTAAAGTAGAACCTATACAATTTCAAAAGTAATCAAAATTATATTTCATGTCGACGAATGCAGTTTTTAATTAATTCAAGAAAGAATTACATTTTCTTTTAAAATTTATTTTATAAAGAAAACGTATATGTAATATAATTTTCAATTTCAAACGCTCTTTTTTTTCAAGATTCTAAAGTTTTAGAAATTCTATCTTTAAGTTAAAAAAAAAAAAATACAGTCAAACTTTTCTTTATAACGAGGTAAACGCCATCAAAATACCATGGAATACAAAATATAAATGATGACAGGTAAGATAAATTTATAATAGACCTACAAAAATAATTTTAATAAAAACCCTTTGTCTTACACCGGCTAATCTAACTCCAAAAACAATTATTATTTAAAGTTATATTTACTATAATAGTAAATATGAAGACGTAATTTTCAAAACTCGTCTTATCGAAAATTTAAGAAATCGGGTTTTCTCTACCAATCTGCCCTATTGGTACAACTGCACCGAAAAAACACTACAAAACTAGTTTTATCCTGTATTTCTAGCATAATTCTAAAATATTGGTTTACAATGAAAACCAATGGACACAGTTTGGGTTTTTTCGCGTATACCTGAAATTTAATTTTCTAGATAAGGCGAGTTTTGAAACTTGCGTTCTCATATATTTCTATCAATCTTAACTTTTCACTGAAAAATAAAACTTGATTCATTTAACCCTTAGGCAGCTGGATAGTGTTTTTCCGTTTCCAATAATCATATTAAAAATGTTGTAGACAAAAATATTTGTAACATAATTATGTTTTGGAAAGTATGTTGTATAAAGGCATGTGAAAGATATTATAGCATCAAACCAAGGTTATATATTATATTATATACCGGGTGTCTCAAAAATAACCGATGATTTTAAAATTCAATAACTTGCAAACGGTGACAGATATTAAAAAAAAATCTTGCAGGAGTGTTATGTAAAATGTCAGGAGTTTGAGTTTGCATGCTGCGAGTCTCAGTTTTAGTTATAAATAGAATCGATAGATGGCGATGCAAACAATAACAGCTAAATCCAGCTCGAGTTTTTGGGTTTTCTTTTCTTCCACGTGAAAAAATGAGATTAAAATGTATTGAATGGATCCCGAAGTGCCAAAACTCGGGTCTGGACTGAGCACCTATTGCTCTCAGCGCCATCTATTGTTTCAAATTCGAACTAAAATAAAGAATCACAGTACAAAAACTCCTGACATCATACATAACCCTCCTGCAAGAATTGTTTTAATATCTGCCACCGTTAAGTTATTGAATTTTAAAATCATCGGTCATTTTTGGTACACCCGGTATATATCATGGGATTTATAAGCATTCTTATGAGAATACAGAAAAATCCCCAGACTCTCACAGGGTAAGACATAATAATCCGAAATGTAATTACGGCAAATACTTAAGATAAAGTAACCAATTAAGGGTCTAAATCTAATATTTTTAGCTACGAAATGTAAAATCAACAAAAATTACGTAACTTTGACATATAGAAATATTTCTTTTAGTTTTATCAATGAAAAAAATCATTTCAAAGTTAACATAAAATCATTTTCATCGACGCAAACATTTGAGATTTTTGATCATGTAAATTTTTATGCGCATTGATTTATTTGGGGGCAGCGTCAGTTGCGAAATCACATATAAAGCATTTGACACTGGTGTACCAATTTATCAGGAAATATTAAAGCGGTTTGAATAGTTTTGTCAGTAATTAAACTATAAACTGATCGTTCAACTTGAAATAAAAATAAAAAACACAATATTGCGGGATTTCGTAAGAAAATGCTACATGTAAAAAAACCCGACATTATGTACCTTTTCTCAAGAGCTACTGAGTTGATTATAGTTTTGCCAGTAGCTAAACTGTAAATTGATCGCTTGCCAAGAAATGACAATAAAAAGTATAACAGTTAAGAATTATCGCAAACAAAAGAAGTGCATGGCTTTTTATAAAAAAAATAACATAACTGTTAAGTTTCTTTTTATTTTCTACCAAAGTAAAAATAACTAACAGACTTGGTAGGGGACATTGATTAGTAATTTTAGAAAGATTACAGATTCAGATTCAGATTCAGCCAGGTGGGGAGGCCTACCAATTGGTTTGAGCTCAACTAGCCCCACCCAACAATGTTTATTAAAAAAATACAGAGCAATTATAGAGTAATAAAATAATGGTAGGTAATAAAAAATAATTTAGATAATGCAATAAGTATAGGTAACAATAGTAAATTAGACGAGCTAAGTGCTTAACAGATGTATAACACATAATTTCTCCTTAACAATAACACTATTTCTATAACTGTTTTAAAGTAAAAGTTTGTTCGATTAGTTCCATAGCTCATCATTATTATCATATAATAGTTCCTGTGGAGGCATTTGGAAAAGTCCTTGATTGTTTTCAATCAGTGTTATGCAGTTTATAATTTTTTGTAATAGTGCTAGTTGTTTTCTGATTATTTTGAACCATGAAGAGAGACTCATCGTTCTGGAGATTCTGAGGTGGTATATGGATGTTAGTGTGCATTCCGTTACGTAGTGCAGCGAGGTTCCTCGTTTTCCACACGTGCAGTAGCCCGAGTCAGCTTTTCCGAACTTTACCAGATAATCTGGAAAAGGCCCGTGATTTGTTGCAAACAAGAAGAGGTTTCTGTGTGATAGTAATGTCTCCTCTGAGACAATAGGTAGAAGTGAATATGTAAACCTTCCTCTATGATCAGAGTCCCAAATTCTCTGCCATTCCTGTTGTATTTGTAATTTTAGTTGTCGTTTGAGATGAGATGGTGGGAAAGGTAGAAATACTTCTGGTAACTTAGGATTTATGATCGCTTCTTTTGCCTTTTGATCCGCTGCCTCATTTCCTGCTATTCCGGAGTGCCCTTTTGTACATTTTAGTATTATCTTTTTATTTGTATTCTGTAGTAATTAAATTATGTTCTGGACCAGTGCTATTTTTGTTGTGCTGTCTTCAATGGCTTGTATACTCGAGAGGCTATCTGAGTATATTATTGCACTTCCGTACTTTCTTTTTTCCATCCAATCCACTGCTCGAAGTATCGCTAGCATTTCCGCCTGGAATACGGTGTTTTCTATCCTTAATTTTGTTTGAAAAGTATGGCACAAAATTGAGTTTTTATATGCACAGAACGCTAACCTCGCCCCTTCTTCCATAAGAGAAGAAAAATGTGGTAATCAAAACAGATAAATAATTCTGCTGTGGGGTACATAATTAGGATTAGAGCAGGTCAAAAACGAGGCTCGATTCCAACAATTGCACAGCAGCAAATGAGATGAAAAAAAGGGAGGTGGAGGCATACTTGCAGGGTGGATAGCAGTTCTAGATGAAGAAGTTACTAAATAGCCTGGATAACGATTAGCCATAGCCTCAGAAAAAAGATAGGAGTAGAGAGCTAACCCCATTGTTCTTTCAGTCAGAACTTGAATCCAACATGTTTTAGAAATTCCATTGCCAAAAGGGTGTCTTTTATGGCGGTGATCCCTTTATTGGCAACTTTCGGATTTCACTCTCCGTCAACTCAAGATCCGGAGAGAGATTCTGAGGAGCGTTTGCCGGGAGAAAAACCGATTTGGCGTGCATCTCTGCCCTCCGTCACGTGACGGAGGGCAGAGATGTATGCTTCAAGAAAAGGTTACAAAATCTGAGTCTACTTATATGAGAAGTCTGTGGTCATAGCGAACATTGTCCCTCGAGCATCAGACAGGATTTTCTTTCAATCCTCCGCCCTTGGGTTCACACTGTTCGCCTCTGAATGAGTAGATAAATGGGTATTGGTTTGAAGATGTGTAACCTGCGCAGTGAAGTCCTTGGTCCCCGTATGGAGCAGGTCTAGACCCTTCTCGACTCCCTCCCTTGGTTTTAGGTAGCTTTCTTTACAAAAAGCTACCTATTGCAGCCGTTCGGAGGAAAGCGATTTCAAAAAATTTTGGTATATTTTCATCGATCATGACCCCCAGACCCCGAAACCACCCTCCGTTCAAAATTGATATATATATATATATATCTGACCTATGTCACACTGTAACTCTCGTATTTAAGAACCGATTTGGATGTAATTCGGTATGTACTATGTACACACCGAATTACATACCGAAGTATACACCGAATCGTTGGCCAGCTTCATCCGCCATTTTGTTTCAAAATGGCGGCCATTTAAAAATTTTTAAAAAATTTAAAATTTGAAATGTGGTACCAAAAAATTGAAAATGGAAAAATATTTTTTTCTTATGTATTTGAGCTTTATACAAAGACTCCTTAGCAGTTTTTGTTTCGTCTATATCTTAAAAAATGGCTGAGTTATAGCATTTTGAATTTCTAGCGAAGCTGACATTTTGAAACGTCCTGAATTTTGTCACGCGATAAAAGGCGTATTTATGAACCGATTTGGATGTAACTTCGTTTATACATAGTACAGACCAATGTCTCGACCGAGTTCGTTGGCCAGCTTCATCCGCCATCTTGTTTAAAAATGGCGGCCATTTAAAATTTTAAGAAAAATTTTAATTTGAAATGTGGTACCAAAAAATTGAAAATTGAAAAAATATTTTTTTTATGTGTTTGACCTTGATAAAAAGATTCGGGAGCAGTTTTTGTTTCGTCTATATCTTAAAAAATGGCTGAGTTATAGCATTTTGAATTTCTAGCGTGGCTGACATTTTGAAACGTCCTGAGTTTTGCCACGTGATAACAGACGTATTTATGAACCGATTTGGATGTACCTTGGTGTGTACATAGTACATACAAATAACTCAACCGAATTCGTTGACCAGCTTCATCCGCCATCTTGTTTCAAAATGGCGGCCATTTAAAAAAATTTAAATTTAAAATGGATACTAAAAAATTGGAAAATGAAAAAGATTTTTTTCGTAAGTGTTTGACCTTAATACAAAGATTCCGGAACAGGTTTTGTTTCATCTATATCTAAAAAAATGGCTGAGTTATAACATTTTGAATTTCTATTGTGGCTGACATTTTAAAACGACCTGATTTTTGTCACGCGATAACAGGCGTATTCATGAACCGATTTGAATGTAACTTGGTCTGTACATAGTACATACCAATGTCTTGACCGAGTTCGTTGGCCAGCTTCATTCGCCATCTTGTTTCAAAAGGGTTGCCATTTAAAAAAAAGTGTAATTTAAAATTTAAAATGAGGTATTAAAAAATTGGAAAATGAAAAAGATTTTTTTTTATGTGTTTGGCCTTGATACAAAGATTCTGGAGCAGTTTTTGTTTCTGAAAATTTGTTCTTTTTTTTATATCTTGAAAAGTGGTTGAATTATAGCACTTTATATTTCTATCATGGCTAACACTTTGAAACGATCTTGTATTTGTTACGCGATACCACACGTATTCGCCTATTTCGATGGAAGAAGGCATGTGGATAGTATACATCAATATCTCGACCAAGTTCGCTGGCCAGCTTCATCAGCCATCTTGTTTCAAAATGGCGGCCATTAAATTAAAAAAAAAATGTATTTAAAGTGAGATGCAAAAAAATTAGAAATTGAAAAATGTTTCTTTCTTAAGTATTTGACCTTGATATAAGGATTCAGGAGCATTTTTTGTTTGTTTTTATTTTAAAAAATGGCTCAGATATAGCAGTTTCAATTTCTAACGTGGGTGACATTTTGAAAAATCTGATTTTTTGCCTGCGACAGCACTCGTATATATCAACCGATTCCGATGTGAGTGAGCATGTGCACAGCAATTACTAAGTTCTCGACCAAGTTCACTGGTTAGCCTCATCCACCATGTTGTCTTAAAATGGCAGGCACTTTAAGAAATCGCCGAATTTGGCAGCCAAATATAAGTTACTTTAAATAAAAGCAGCTTGGATACAGCTGACTAATTTCGCGAAATTCTCATTCATTATATTGATAAAAATTAGTATTGAATCTCCTATATTCGGTTTCCATTAAATTGAGCTTCCTGTGTTTGAATAATATAAGTTGGCTTTTTTAAAATAAGGAATATGAAAGCTACCTCTTCCTCTCGGCACTGGCCGGAAGGACTTTTATGCATTGCGCCCTTCCGCGGAAGAGTTTAAACGATGTAGAAATGGGTTAGAGTAGGATAATTTAATAAAGAGTTTAGTGTTCGAACCCTGTACTGCCATAACTGCTCCAGTCCAAACCCCACGTTGCCTGTGAACTTGGTCGGGTTCATGCCTAAAATCCATCAGCACCCGCGACTGGCTTAATTCTGATTGAACTTTGTGGAAGCCATTTAAAAAAAAATTGAAAGTGATATATGTGTTGGGAGGTCTACTGGTACCACAGAACTAGCGCGGGTGAGAAGTTACGGAGAAACTAAAATAAATAAATAAAGATTAATTAATTAATTAATGGGGAAATAACAAAAGGCTGCAATAATAATAATTAAAAAGGCTGGCCTCGGCTATAAACTTATGTAAGATGTGCTTCATTCTACTTATCAGAACTAAGGGGACACGAATTAGATTTCCGCACTGACTGATTATGTTCCAGCTTTGTATATATGTATATATTTGTATATATGTATATATATATATTATAATATATATATACTCAATTTGATTTCAAATTTATATGCAAAATAAAATGAGAGGTTCTCCTAGCTCTTGGATTTTATTTATTTACTAGAACATAGGCCGGCAGAATGTCGTGTTTGCATTTTTAAAAGAATGAGATAGCACTGCATTATAAAAAAAATCCCTGCCGGCCCGGCCTACAGGCAGAGGTACATTTCGAAGTCAAATATACTAATTTCACAAACAAAAACTAAATCATGATTATAGATAAATCCACTTTAACAATTTTATCTGGCCGCTCTTGACGAGTTTTTATTTCATTTTCATATAATAGCTGGTTTTATCAGAATCATGTTAGGGCGGCATTCAAAAAAATACTTTTCCATGCTCAACAACTCGAAATTTTCTGGCATAATTCCAGATTAATTTTTAATTAAAAAAAAATATGAAACTTGCTGACGTGATTTTTGAAGAGATTTATAAGCGACCTGTGTTTTTACTTTTTGTTCAATTAATTAAAACTTGATATATAAACAATTATTTTCTCAGAAGGACAATATTTTTCGTTTCTAACACAATCGCTTCGGGAAATTCCGTTCAAAATGCCCACTTTGACATCATTTTTTGAAATATATTTTGCCTCTATCTAAAAATCGATTATTACGGTACATTATATAGTTTCTGAATAAGCGAATCTACCAATTAAATGCGTTTGAGAGCAAAAATGAATTTAAAAACCGGTCAGAAAATAAGCAGTTTGGATTTAAGCGTATCCTTAATATAATGATTTTTCCAACACAATCCGCTTCGGTAAATTCGGTTCAAAATGCCCTTTTTAACAGCATTTAAAAAAATATATTCTGCCCCTATCAGAAAATCGACCATTACGGTACATTATATAGTTTCTGAGTAAGAAAACGTACCGATTGGAAGCCTTTGAGAGCAAAAATGAATTGTAAAATGAGTCAGAAAATAAGCAGTTTGGATTTGAATACACCCTTACTAAGATCATTTTTTACTTCAACCGGTATGTATTTCCAATTTGTTTTTGCTCTAAGAATTGGTCCTATCCAAAACTTGTCTATATAGATGTTGTAGACAATATTAAGAAGATATATGATAAATTCATGGGGATTTTATATCTTTTGAATTGACGGAGTTATGGATTTTTTTCTTCTTCAAACCCCCTTTTTGTTTTCGTTTTTAATTTTTTTTTTGCGGTACGAATTGGTCCTATCAAAAACTTGTGAATATAAAAGTTGTAGATAATGTTAAGGAGATTCAAGATAAAATTAATTGGATTTGATATCTTGAGAGTTGACGAAGTTATGGATTTTTTTCTTCTTCAAACGCCCTTTTTGTTTTCGTTTTTATTTTTTTTTGCGGTACGAAGTGCTCCTATCAAAAACTTGTGAATATAAAAGTTTTAGATAATGTTAAGGAGATTTATAATAAAATTAATTGAATTTGATATCTTGAGAATTGACGAAGTTATGAATTTTTTTCTCCCAAAAACCCTATATTTGCGCCCCTTGAGCCCATTTTTAACTTTATCAAAAATCTGTGATACATAAATTTTTGGCCCTATTTTTAGAAGTAATAAAAACTTTAAACTGATTTGATATGTACAAAAATTAAGAAGTTATGGGGGTTTTCTGTTTTCACAAAACCCCTCCCTATTTCCCTCCCCTTGGTCCGATTTTGCCCATTAACGAACTTGACCGAGATTTTATGTCCATTGATTTTATGTATCAGTTTGGAAGAGATTGGTGCAGAATTACGAAAGTTATCGTGTCCAGAAGAAAGTGATATATATATATATAGAGAGAGAGATAGATAGATATATAAAGTTTTTTACTGAGGGTGGTTTTGGGTTCTAGGGGTCATGATCGGTGTAGATCTGCAAAAATTTTTCAGAAATTCCAACATAGGAACGATCCCAATAGGTAGTATTTCATACGAAATCTACCTAAAAGAATTAGGATGTAATAAATTTTATATTATCTAAATAATAGGGTCAGTTGCGGTAAAATAGTTATAAAAACAGCTCATTTTTCATTAGAACTTAATTTGCAAGAAAATTATTAATTGAATTGAGAAAATAAATACATAGAATATGCAAATGAACTTCACTCATAAAATTTGAGGAACAATTTCACAAAAAACATGCAAATTTGTAGTAAAACATATTGTCAATTAACTGACTCAGTTAAAGCTGTAAGAATAGAAATATGTAATTAAGATAATAATTAAACATAAATCAAACGGAAAATGCATTTTAAAGTTACTAAAAGTATTATAAAACAGAATAAAATATTGATAAATACTTATCGAGTTTTTATTTCTAAATATTGTTTTTTTATCCGTTGGGTATTTTGAAGTTACTAAAAGTATTATTTAATAGAATAAAATATTGATAAATACTTATCGAGTTTTAATTTCTAAGTATTGTTAGCCTCCGGTATGGTATGCTATTTTTTTCTCCCAGCTTATTTTGTGTCGCCTCCAAAAAATAACGTTACCTTAGAGAAGCCAGCCGTAAAACAAAGCAGTACGATTAAATACTCTATAGCAATTTTTTAAACTTCTAAGCATCGCACATTTTCAATTTTTATACCGTCGTATTGGATAAAAAAGGTACTTTTAAATGCAATTTGTTTGAAAACTGCATCTCCATTTATTTTTGAGATATTAATTTTTTAGTAGTTTTTGGAGCCATTTGCTTAATATTGGCAACGGAAGTACTCCATTTCTGTAGAGAGTAAAGGGAAAATAGTCGTAAAATATTAATTCTATCTTTTTGTTATCATTCTTTCGTAACAACCGAAAAAAAAATGTAATTAAAATACGTGCTATTTTTTAAAAATATAAACCAATGATTTCTGTTAAAACATGGAGCTATTATAAACTATATTTAAGTATCTACTTTCTGTATGACGGCATCTTTTTGCTGCATTTGTGTATTATTTCGCGATAGTGACGTCCTATGCATACTTCACTGTAGATATTTAAGAGTGGATCGTAAATGTGGGATTCTTAAGTGAATGCGAATGACGTCATTTTACATAAAATAAAAGCGTGTGCGTAAGTCTTAAAATTGAAATATGTTTTGTACTATTTATATATATGTTACCGTTAAAGTGTATAATCCGTTATTTCATAGAATACCTAGTTATTTCATGAAATAACTAACCAAGTCCGTTAAAGTGTATAATAGTATTGGATTCTACGCTTTAACTAGTTATTTTATTGTATAACGATTGCCTAACCGTTAAAGTATTAATGACGGCATGCGAAATCTGTTTGAACCGGTTAAAGCTGGTTTTACTCAGTTTTGAATCGATTATATCTGGTTTGCAATCAGTGTGCATTCCGCATTTCTTCATTTGCCATTCACAGTTCATGTTTTGTCGAATTTGTATTGAACTTGCATACATTTGTAAGCGGTTTATTTAAGTTAGAGTTTTTTATTTGGGATTATTAACGAATATTTTTCCAATATTTTTTTTTTTTTAAAGATGAGTTCTACAGAAATGAGAGATCAATTGGTAAATAAGAAAGACTTAATGCGAGAGCGGTTTGATAGCAGAAGTAAACAAGGGTAAAACAGCACAGAAAAAAATACCACGTGACTATTGGTTAATCCAGCGTTATGATGTCCTAGAAGATCAGGGCGTAGAAAAGTTAATTGTGCCAGTAACAGTTGTAAAACCAGATGTCATATTTTATTGCTCAAGTGATATGCTGTTCGATATTTCATATGAAACTCAAATTTTTTAAAGATAAACAAATTTTTTAATATTTTTTAAACAGCTTATAAACTGCTTAGTCCTATATACAAAGGTTAAGCTGTTTAAAAAATATTAAAAAAATTGTTTATCCAAAACTCAAAATATAAATAATACTTACAAAAGAAATAGTAATAATAATGTTAAATATTGTTAAAAAATGACATGCTCGTGGGAACAATTATGTTATTTAATAAAAACATAAATATTTAATAATTCATAATTTTTTTCAAAACAATAATGCAAGATAATATTAATTTAAAAATTTATGAAATACCTTCATTTTATTTTCCATTATTTATTAGAGTTATATATTGTTATTATATATTAAAATTTATTATATATTCTTAATTTTGTTTCTCAGCCCACATTTTATTACTTCCAGGCTAAAAAATTTAACTAACTTAAAAACAAAAACTGCTGAGGTAAACAGAGCTCCCCTTTTTCTGCGGTCAGTTCTGCTGAAAGCTAGCACTAAGGACTTCTCCATGGACTTGCCCAGATACCAAACACAAAGTCCTAATGTGATTGTTAATATTTGTCTGATTGCTAATAGTATTAACACATTGTAGTATTTACACACACTTGCCACGTTCTGGGAAAAAAATTATAAATTATTAAATATTTATGTTTTTATTAAATAACGTAATTGTTCCCTCAAGCATGTCATTTTTTAACAATATTTAACATTATTATTATAATTTCTCTTGTAAGTATTATTTACATTTTGAGTTTTGGATAAACAAATTTTGTAATATTTTTTAAACAGCTTAACATTTTTTTCCAATAAGACTAAGCTGCCTAATAATTTATGTAATTATAAGCTGTAAAAATTTAAATATAACTATTTCCTCACTACATTCTGTTATTTTTTATTACTATTAAAAAACATTAAAAATAAAATTATAAAATATATGCTGTTTCTATTTATTATTTATCAATTAATCTATCAGTAATATGAAATGTATTTTTTGAGTGATTTTAACTATTTATAATCAGTTAATTTATAAAACAACGGATTTGTTTTATTGTCAAATTATTTATTTTAAACTTTAACGGTTAGGCAATCGTTATTCTATAAAATAACTAGTTAAAGTGTAGAATCCAATAATATTATACTTTAACGAACTTGGTTAGTTATTTCATGAAATAACTAGGTATTCTATGAAATAACTGAATTATACACTTTAACAGTAACATATATAATAATATCTTAAATATAATTATGATAACATAAATATAATTATGATATCCTAAATATAATTATGATATGTAATAATATGAATACAATTATGATATGTAATAATATCATAAATACAATTATGATATGTAATAATATCATAAATACAATTATGATAGGTAATAATATCATAAATAGAATTATGATATTATTACTTTATAATGTGTCACATTTCATGAATATTCGTTACACTATATATTGTAGCACCATCATCACATTATAAGGCTTCGCATTAATTTGATTATGACACATATTGTATGAGAATATATTGCTTTAACTCTGAGTAGTAGATGTATATTTATCATAGCTGATCAAACATGAAGTTATCTTGGTACTCGTGTATGATAATAAAAGCAAAAATTTCACACATTTTAAATTAACATTTATTTTTTTTTCATTATGGTAAGAAAACTTCTTTATTGTAAAAGAGTAATAATAAATTCCTCAAAGATGTATACGAAAAAAAAAAAAAATACAAAGAAATATTTTTATACCCTTTCCCCAATTTAATGTTTTTTGATCTTTCTTTAAATCTGGGAAGAAAAAAAAAATAGATGATGGATGATCTGTTGTCACACTCATAAGCCACTTTTGAAAAATGACAAAATTCCTAAAGTTGTGGGGATTTTCCACATTTTATTTCGGATTTTGAATCATTCTGTTTTTTGTACACATTACATTGTGTTACATTTATTTCTGCCCAAATCGAGACAAACGGATGTAAGGTATTTTTTAACTATTTCGAAATTAAATTATGTATGTTGATAAAAAAGCACTGTGAATTTGAAAAGAAATGTAAAAATTTATATAAATGCGCTGTTAAATTTTAAATAAACTGAATTTTAAAAAAGATATATATTAACGAGAACTATTTTGTCAGAATTGATCGTTTCATAATTATTATTTACTTCGTTGTTATAATTTATGTTTTTATTATTATTTACTTTGTTACAATATATTATAACCAAGAAATATTTTTATGCCGTATTCCCAATTTAATAATTGTTGTTCTTTCTTTAAATCTGGTAAGAAAAAAACATAGATGATGGATGATCTGTTGTCACATTTATAAGCCCTTGACTTTTAAAAAATAACAAAAGTCCTAAAGTGATGGAGATTTTCCAAATTTTATTTCAGATTTAGAATCATTTTGCTTTTTTGTATACACTGCTCTGTATTACATTTGTTTCTGCCCCAATCGAAACAAATGGATTTAAGATAAATTTTAACTATTTCAAAATTAAATTATATATGCTGATGAAAAAGCACTATGAATATGAAAAGGAAATGATAAAATTTATTTCACATGGCTGTTAAATTTTATAATAAACTCAAATTTAAAGAAAAAAGATATCTAATAACGAGAATTATTTGGTGAGAACTGAGCTTTTCATAATTATTGTTGACTTCGTTATTATAATTCACGTTGTTACTATTATTTACTTTGTTACAATATATTATAACAAAGAAATATTTTTAGGCCTTTTCCCAATTTAATATTTTTTGTTCTTTCTTTAAATCTGGTAAGAAAAAGATACAGATGATGTAGGATCTGTTGTCACATTCATAAGCCATTTACTTTAAAAGAACAACGGAAGTCCTAAAGTGATGGGGATTAATAAAGGAAGACTATGAATTTAAAAATAAGATATTTAAGGGGTTAAGGGGCAGTTGCATCTTAAAATAAACTTAAAAAATATATCTATGAGCGACAACTATTTTGGGAGAATTGAGCTTTTGGTAATTATTATTTACTTCGTTATCGTTATTTACGTTGTTAGAATTATTTACATTGTTAAATACATTATATCAAAGATATATTTTTATGTTGTTTCCTAATTTAATATTTTTTGTTCTCTCTTTAAATCTGGTAAGAAAAAATATAGATGATGGATAATCTGCTGTCAAATTCATAGGCCGATTACTTAAAAAAAAAAAATAAAAGTCCTAAAGTGATGGGGATTGATAAAGGAGCACTATGAATTTAAAAAGAAAATATTTAAGAGGATAAAGGTTGTTAAATCTTGAAATAAACTCAATTTTTTTGCAAAAATATATCTATGGATGAGAATTATTTTGAGAGAATTGAGTTTTTCATAATTATTACTTACTTCGTTGTTATTATTATTTACCTTTTTACAATATGTTATACCAAAGAAATATTTGTATCCCGTTTTTCCAATTTTATGTTTTTTGTTCTCTCTTTAAATCTAGGAAGAAAAAATATAGATGCTGTTAAATTGATAAGCCGATTACTTAAAAAAAATTCCTAAAGTATGGGGATGAAGGACTACTATGAATTTAAAAAGAAAATATTTAATGGGTCAAGGGGTTATTAAATCTTAAAATAAACTCAATTTTTTTCAAAAAGGTATCTATGAACGAGAATTATTTTGAGAGAATTGAGATTTTCATAATTATTACTCACTTCGTTGTTATTGATATTTAGCTTTTTACAATATGTTATATCAAAGAAATATTTGTATCCCGTTTTCTCAAATTTTTTTTTGTTCTTACTTTAAATCTGCTAAGAAAAAATATAGATGATGGATGATGTGCTGTTAAATTCATAATCCGATTACTGAAAAACATAATTAAAGTCTTAAAGTGATGGGGATCACTATGAATTTAGAAAGAAAATATTTAAGAGGACAAAGGTTGTTAAATCTTGAGTTAAACTCAATTCTTCAGCAAAAAGACATTTATGAACGTGAATTATTTTGTGAGAATTGAGCTTTTCACAATTATTACTTACTTCGTCGTTATTGATATTTAGCTTCTTACAATATATTATATCAAAGAAATATTTGTATCCCGTTTTCTCAATTCAATGGTTTTTGTTCTCTCTTTAAATCAAGTAAGAAGAAATATAGATGCTGTCAAATTCATAAGCCGATTACTTAAAAAAAAATTAATAAAAGTCCTAAAGGATGGGGATAAAGGAGTACTATGAATTTAAAAAGAAAATATTTAATGGGTCAAGGGGTTGTTAAATCTTAAAATAAAGTAAATTTTTTTCAAAAAGATATCTATGAACGAGAATTATTTTGAGAGTATTGAGCTTTTCATAATTATGATTTACTTCGTTATAATTATTTACGTTTCATTATTATTTACATTATTACTATATGTTATATCAAAGAATAATTGCATTCCGTTTTCTCAATTTAATGTTTTTTGTTCTCACTTTAAATCTGGTAAGAAAAAGATATAGGTGATGTTGGATCTGTTGTCACATTCATAAGCCATTTACTTTTAAAAAATAACAAAAAGTCCTAAAGTGATGGGGATTTTCCACATTTTATTTCAGATTTAGAATAATTTTATTTGTGCACATTTCTTTAAAAAACAACAGCAACAATCCTAAAGTGATAAGTATTTTTTACATATTACTTCAGATTTAAAATGAATCATGCTATTTTTTGCTCGCAATGTTGTGATTGTTGTGTATTATATTTATTTCTGCCCTAATCGAAACAAACAGATGTCAGATATTCTGTAAAGATAAAAAGACAATATTTTGAGAATTAAATAAACGGTCAAGCGGTCAAGAGCGAGTATTACTCGCGCTCTGAGGGTTTCACACAATAAATATATGAATTATTAACTGTATTATTAAAAAAATCATTGCTAAAAGAATAATAAGACTTTTAAAAAACTTTACAACGTAGAGTTGGGTATAGCTGTATATACTAGAAAAGTACGAATGGTTATATCACAAAAGTTCAAAGAGATATGAAGCTTAAATAATATCAAATATTACTATTCTGTATAACTCTTTTTTGTAATCTTATCCTAATCTGCTAATGATGAACTTAATTCGGTACTGACAATAAAAGTAGTGATATTTAAACTTCATTTGGCCTTTCGTAAAACTAAATTTAGCGCAATAATAATCTTTTATTTTTACAGTGTGGCTAAAATAAAACTCTTGCTCAAAGTTTAAACTTTCCATTGTGCTAAGCGCGCTTTGAAAGCAGATCGAAAATGTGCAACGCCGCCTTGATCCGTGCCGCGTTCTTCCGGATAGGTTTTTAATTAATGTTTAAAGACACGGGAGGTGTATTCAGAGATCTATTCAATGAAACTGGGAGCGAATCCCATAGTATTTATGTGATTAATTCTAATTAAATTAGTCTGTTTTTAACAATTTGACATTTATTGCTTTTATACTGCTACTGGGCATTGTAT
Source organism: Maratus speciosus (assembly GCA_963932465.1). Taxonomy (NCBI): domain Eukaryota; kingdom Metazoa; phylum Arthropoda; class Arachnida; order Araneae; family Salticidae; genus Maratus; species Maratus speciosus. Next base: position 145,644,241 of record OZ010795.1, on the reverse strand, counting down.
TACACAAATATATCATTAAAAGTTGTTATCTAGGCTTTAAAAGTCTATGGTACATAGAATACACCGCCCCTGTCATCATGTATGTCCAAACCGTCCGTATTTTTAAGGGTTAATATCTCGGCTAATTATCGACGATTTTTTTGAAAATCATTATCAACAATGCTTTTATACTTCTGCTACGATAGGTACTACCTCCAGCGCTCTTCAACAATTTTGGTGAATGCCCGCTAATCAAAGTTTGTGTGTTACGGAAAAATGCGCTTTTCTCAAAAACTATATGACCTAGGATAATCGCAATAATTCTCCTGCAAGGTTTACATTAACGTCTACTATCTCTAAATTTTTCATAATTTTAGTTTCAGTAGATTCAGAAATAGACGGGCTGGAACTTATTTTTGTACTGCATTTTGGACGATATCTAAAATATAATACCTAAAATTAAAAGAAATGTATTTTTGAGTTCAGCGTTACAACAGCTTTAACACGATACCCCACACGATATACAAAGAAAGGATTTTTTTTCAAGTAACTTAACTAACCCCTGTATATTTTTACTAAACATATTTGTGAAATCTGTAAATATGTGGGTCAATATTCTTTATTACTTCCCCTTTGAACTTTCCACATTCCATAGTTTACGAGTAAAATGGCTGTGGTGGACAGACAGACTTTCACAGGAGAGATCTTATAATGGTTCCCTTTTAACTTGTTAAGTACGGAACCCTAAAAATGAAAGAAAACCATAAAAAATGTGTTATGATTACTGTACTTATCACTAGATATACCAGGTAATCTCTGTAAACAATGATTAAAATTATATCAAAGGAATTATATCAAAATGTGCTTTTAAAAATTATGTGAAAGATATATTTTAAGCTATAATGTTTTTATATATATGTTTCACAGATTTTAAGGTTATATCATTAAGTTATATCATTAAGTCTGAATAGAAATTTCCTTACTGTTTATTTCACAACATAATGCTTAGATAAACTCTAAATTGGTTTGGAAAAAATATTCAACACCATCCAATTTTATTTTAAGGGGTTTCAAGACTCTTAAAGCTTCAAAATTTTCGAAATTTTAATCCCTTTAGATGTTAAACTCCTATCTTTTCTGAACATTTTACTATAATTGTTTCCTTGAACTTCCCTTTAGAACAGAAATTATGGCATTTAGAATTATAACAGCTCAATCGTTTAAGCGACGTTTCCGAAACTTTGAAGTCATTTTTCTCCAAATGACGTTTTTGGGCATAACGAGCAGAATATCCCAAAAATTTCTGAATATTTTTTCATGAAATTTTCAAAACATATGTTTCATGTTAGTCTGTATAAACTGAACCTAAAATTTTCGTTTTATTCTTAAAATAAGTATACATTTTAGGTGATTATACTTTTGAAATTTTCAAAATTTTGTATTAGCTAAATACAACTTTGTTTTTAATATATAAAAATGCTTTAAATACAAATTTATTTAGGTTCAAGGTAATAATTACAATCTAAAGTATAATTAGGTACCAAAATTTTCAGTCAAGTTGCAATATTTATTTTGTAATCCTGCGCGTAAGCTGTTATATCAATTTTCTGCTCGTCAAATGCCTGACATTTTGCAGTCCCCTATAAATGCTAATTCTGCATCTCGCAATTTTTAAAATGCATGAAATGGAAGAACATACTTTTATATCTTTCATCTCAGTAAAACTTATCTTTTAAAATCATATGCATTTTAATATACTACTAAATGTAGAAAATGTTCTTTTTTTTTTTCTTTTTTTTCAATTTCAAGACTCCAGAGATCCTTTAATCACTTACCAGTGTCGTCCGAACTCATTACGGACAATAGTATCTTTCTGAAGCAAGTTATATTTGCGATTAATGAAATGAAATATGATTTTTGAATTATTTGATTATTTTATATGAATAGAAAGCTGAGTTTCTTACCATTCGAATACACATTTAATAGTAATTTAACTCAGATTATAGGGTATATTTATATTTTAAGACTAAATATAAATTTGGTTAAGATTTGTTTATATGGATAACAAGCTGAGTTCCTTTACCATTCCAATAGTCATTTAAATACATAATTCACAATTTTCATGTTATTCTTACGGTACTTGGGAGAGTGCAAAAATAGTCCTAAAACTAAAATACGCACAAATGTATATTCAGAACCTGCTATAGTATTTGAAGCATGTGATGAAACAGAATATTTTTGTTAAATTTAAGATATTTTGAGAAATCACCTGCTTACATATTTATTTTATCAACAAAAAGTTGCTGATTTATGTAATTTTCGAACCCAGATAATTTTGACATTTTGAATTCAATATAGGCATACATATTTAATAAGAATACTTAATAATAGGACAAAAAAATGTGGTGTTAAAGAATTTGCTTTCAAAGATAGAAAATGTCAAAGATTAGGATTGTTTTGCATTGCTTTACAAATTTAAAAATAATTTGAGCCTTTAAGGGTGTTCGGGACACATTTTAAAATAATTTTTATTTAGTGGTGAGTTAAAATTATGATTTTTTTTGTGATGGTTAACCATATCATTTGTAAACAAAATAACATCATAATACTTCTCATAATTAAAAAAAAAATAGTAATTTAAAATTTATTAAAACAGTGGAGTAATTTAAAATCGCTACAATTCGAAATATTTTTTGCAGACTTTTTTTCATTTAAATAAACAGAAAATTATAAGTTTTAATTTTGATTTAGCATTTAAAAAAAAAAAAAAAAAAAAAAAAAAAAAAAAAAAAAAAAAAAAGGATTTAATTTTTTAAAAATTATAATTTTCAAAAGTAATAATTTTTTTTTTTCAAATTTGCTGAATCAAAATTAAAGTAAAACAATTGGAAAAGACATGTTCCAGGTTTGAACCATTTATATTTAACGGCTCTTGACTTATAACAATTTAAATACGAGAAATCGTGAAAAAAACCCATTATGAAGAAAAACGCATTTTCACAAGAAGTCGTTTCTATGACAACCATTGCTTGAAAGTTAGATTTTGTAAACAAACCAAAACGAAAAAATTAATATTTACTGTTCTAATTAAGATAGAAACATGATTTAAACATATTTTTAAGCAGAAAAAACAGAGAAATTTTTAATACAATAAATTTTATTTAGGAAAATTTGAAGATTTTTGCATCCCGGACCCCCTTAAACAATATTTCACTATACTAGCCGCCCTTGGCGACCAATTTGGTCGCCCTTAAAATTTATGTTTGAGAAAGCATGCTAAGCATTTTATCATGTTACTTTTATTCATAATTTAATTTATTTGGACTCCCTTAAATATAATTAATACAATCCCTTAAGCTAATATTAGTTTTTCTTGAATTAAAATTGGTGAAATAATTAGATATAGATTTAGAGATAATAATTTAGAGATAACGCCAAGTTGGCGTCACTCTTGGAGACTAATTTTGGTCGCCAAATTTGGCGATATATCGCCAAGTTGGCGACAGAACAGGGTCCCCTCCCTATACTAACCCCTCTTATAGGTATGGAGATGTATTAAATGCTGTTCAATAACCAATGAGATGCGTTTCTTTCGAGCATTACCATTAAGCAATTAGCAAATAGTCGCGATTTCTGTGCCACGTACGATAGCGTAATATATATATATAGGTTTTAATTTAAACAAAACAGTTTCCTTTATTTTATTTTATTTTAAATAATCTGCTATAAAATTATATTCTATTTACAGTAATCATTATTTATGTTAATTTACGCATCCATTGGTATGGCCATAACGTAATAAATAGCGTATTTGTGGAGACAAGTACACGCATAAACGTCCGTATGTTCTGAATAATCTAATCTATTACATCTCTGTAACACAATTGCGTTTAGGCATTATGGACAATCGCAGTCAATCTCACACACAAATTTCTACGCATACAATCATGCATAATTGTTCATGCGTAGGATTTTATCTAATTTATAGGAATATAGACACATAACTGTATATTTGGAGCCAGCCATATCTAAGCAACAGAGAAGTAACCATGAATTTGTGTAGTGTAACTGATATCACTATATTCCAGTAGATGTATTTATTATATAATTTATAATATTAATCTATATTTGCAGACGGAAACATTTCGTAAACTTAAGCAGAAATTGCAACGTAAAAAAGTTTAACAGAGGAAAAGTTGGTACAGAAGTAATAATATATAGTTACTTCTCTATATAATACTATATATAGACAAATAATTATATAGTTACTTAGATTAATTTTAATACAATTATGATAATAGGTAAATAAATCATATGAGATGTAAAATCCTGGTCCGGAGATTTTTCGCTAAGCTTGAAACGTACATCTCAGATACACTAGTCTGATATTGATATACAGGGTGTCCGGTCTCAACAGTGTCCAATGGCTAATTCCTAAACCGTTAGTCATAGACATATAGTTCCAGTTACAAAAATGTTTTAAATCAGGTAAAGAAATATTTTAAAAGCGATTTGGGTCAATAAAAACAATTCTTAAAAAATTACGAAATTTAAATTTTTGTACGGTCTCTCGGTCCTATAAGTTATATTTAGTAAAATTTTCCTTTTACACTGACAAGTAATACACAAAAAGTCCCGTTATTATACTATTAAAATTGACCGAGTAATAGCTGTTTAAAGTTGGAGCATATTTTTTGCTGCAAATTGGGGATCATTCACAAATTTAGTCGAAATATAATTTCATCAGCTATATTAAAAAATGGCTGAGAGTAAAATTAACATTGCAATATAAATTTGAAATCTTTAATCATTCTGATATATTAATTCAAAATATACAATTTGTAATAAACATTTAAGAAAAAAGAAAAAAACAGAATTTTTGTTAAATAAAATGATGCTAAATTAACAGCCTCAATTCTTTACAAAATGATACATATTTTAAATATTATTAGATTACAATGGCCTGCAAAAGTTGGGTTATGTCATGATTTTTAGCTTTTGATAATTGATTCTTAAGCATTCTGTACCGCTGAAACTGAAATTGACCTTCATTTTTAACCATTACATCAGGATTTGTCGCAAATTTCAAAGTTAAAAAGTTCAAAGTTAAAATTGAACATCCTCCCTCATCTCATCGGCCACTCAGCAATTTAGCTGTAAGAATCGCAGGATAAGCAAAAATATCGAATAAATTATTGAATAAAATAAAATAAAATAAAACAAAAAAAGTTTTACATATGTTTTATAGTATGGAGATTTTCGCTATATTTTAACTTACATATTTACGATTTGCAAAAAAATTCTAACGTGATGATTAAAAATGAAGGTCATTTTCAGATTCAGTGCTAAAAAGTACGTAAAAATCAATTATCAAAAGTTAAAAAACACAACCATCTCCTCTACTTTACAGTATCCGATTTTTGTTATTCTTTAAATTTGACAATTTATGATTTGCGAAATATCCTGACATGATGGTTAAAAATTAATGTAATTTTCGGATTCAGTGCTAAGAAATACATAAAAGTTAAAAAAAACCAACAATCGCAGCCTTGTATTATCTAATCTAAAACTTTTTCTTAAACTCGTTGGCGGTAATCTATCCGAAATTTTTTGCGTTATCCTGTAAAATAAGTATAAATGGTAACCACCGAAAATTATGATAATATTAGATTGTTGTTGGATTTGCGCCAGTATGTAAAATGTAATCTCGATCGGATATTTAAAAGTGAATTAAAGTTCAAGTACAAATTTTGAACTGGGAAAACATACATTTGATCGTTGAAGTAACATAAAAACTTATAAAAATAACATAATTTTTGTTGAAAGAAATCATAAAGGAAACAGTCTCAAATCCAGACAAAATAAAACATATGTTATTTTAGCCAATTTGAAACATAATAAATGTTAACTTAATCGTAATACTTGTACGATTCTTTTTCAAAGCGTAGATACACATGGAATAAGATCTTCGAATACTTTAAGTACTTGGTATGCGACCCCTCAAAGCCAAGCCAAACTCATCTGTTTTCAGAGCAGAAAAGTGGCATAAGTCATGCATTTTTAAAGTTTCATAACTCACTCAATTTTAGTGTTATGTGAATGGGACATTTTTTGTCTTACTTGTAATAGGAAATATCTTAGTTTAATAGGAAAATTTTACGAAATATAACTTATAGGACCAGGGGACCATATAAAAATTTAAATTTCGTAATTTTTTAAGAAATGTTTTTATTCACCCAAATCGCTTTTAAAATATTTCCTTACCTGATTTAAAATATTTGTGTAATTGGAACTATATATCTGTGACTAACGGCTTAGGAATTAGCCATTGGACACCTTTGAGACCGGACACCCTGTATAGTAGGTACTTGTCTAAGTTGGTACAGAATTAGTATAGCCGCTTCCTGACTGGCTAAAATTCAGAATCAAATTTGAAATATAAAATTTAAAATCCCGATGATTTAAGTGAACATAATTAATATTAATTGATGTTCCAATTTTTGCATTTTGTATCTATTTTTTGTATTTCACATATATTAGTATTATCACCGAATGAAAACACATATTTTTTTTAAATAGCCTTTATGTTATTTTTTGTTTAATTCATACGGCGAAATAAAAGATACAATATTTTCTGTCGTACAAATAATCTGACATTGGATTAATAATATAAGTAATTTGTATGTTGTGGTCATCACAAAACTTTAAACTACATTATTCTAATATATTACTATGATGTTATGGTCATCACAAAACTTTATCCTACATTATTCTAATATATTACTATGAATAACGCTGTTAAAACACTAACAATTATGAAGTACAGTGCACTTTTTAAAATTTAGAATAGAGTCATCAGTAGTGTTGCCTGGTGTCCCGCGTGAATCAGGGCTCCAGATGCTCTGGCCACCAATAATTTCTTACATTTTATTTTGCATTATAGTAGTACGTGCAATATTGCGTACACTATCTTTGCACTAATCAGTGATATTTGGATACATCTTTTCATCTTTCACTTCCTCTTGGGAACAACGGATTTCGAGCTTATTCTAACGAAGATAATTTTTAGAATTTTCAAGCTATCCTTTTGAGACTTTCACGAAAATTGCTCTAAACACTTAGCTAATCACCACCCCCTGAATACTAGGCTTGAGCGCTGACACAAAAATGGCGGCTGCCGAAGGCGGAGTTTTTTCAGCGTGAGTACGGTCCCTTAAATATTCGTACCAATAATTTTTTAAACATTTTTCCGCTTTATTTCTCTGAGAATAAACAAGTCAGAGAAATCTTTTATAAAATATTGGTGTCAACATTTAAGGGACCGTACCTAAGTTAAAAAAAATTCCGCCTTCGAAAGCCGCCATTTTTGTGTCAGCGCTCAGGCCTAGTATTCAGGGGGCGGTGTAGCTAATACATTATGCACATTATATTTTGATTGTATTCGCGCATGCGCATTGAAACATTATTTAGTAAAACTTCTCATTTTTCATCCAGTTTTTACTATTTTTTAATTCTGATTGCAGGGTGTTGTGCCCAATGTTGTTTGTCATATTTTCTGAAAATAACATTTTCTTCTATATTAAGAAATCTGCAAATTATAAGCAAAAAACTTGGTGAAATTTGGGACTGTTTTTATAAAAACATTAATTTATCCACTATTATACAAGCTATCCTCATAGAAATGAAAACAGTTTATTACAATAAGCCTCGTTAACATGTTCTACTGTTTGAACGCTTTTGCTACATTAGTTTTTATAGAGTTTTCCAAAAGATATTCGTTCTTTTTCAATTTGTTGACGGTTCCCTATGGGGTTTCAGGAAAAAATCTTCGCGGAAATATATGGCCTATGGTATTTTGTTTAAACACCTGGAGTTTCAGGATAGTTCCTCATGCATTTTTCTAGATATTTAACAAAACGTCTAAAATGGAAAGTGACCGGTCATCATTGGCCATATAGTTGACTGAAGCAGAAACTTATTCTGAAAGCATAAACCAATTTTATTCATATTTGGTTACCTTATTTCCTCCCCAGGGTACGCTACAAACGCTAAGAAGAAAAAATATCTTGTTTAATCTGTATTACAAAATTTAAACTTGGAATATAGTTTTCATATAGGAAAACATTAAAATCAAATGAAAAGCCATTTTAAAGTTTTAGGTGTGTAATACAATAGTATTTGCAGCGTACGAAAAAAAATATATGTATATATATATAGATATATTAACGCGGGATAATGTATACAACATAGATACACATCCAGAGGTTTGGATACACATCCAGCGGTTTGGATACACATCCAAACATAGAAAAATGCCTCACAGTTAGGGTTAGGAATGTTTTGATTCTTCCTTTACAACCGGCTGAGGGAAAACTGGTCAGTACATGCGATTGTGTAATGCTGGTATTGATATCTATTGTCAAAAACCTGAACATTTAAATGATTTATTTTACGAGAAAATTCGCTTGTTTCGTTCCCATGGCAGCGGCCTTCCTTCTCATTATTCTTGACCGCTGATCCTGAGGTGCTATATATATCACATGTCACGATCAAGTGTTCAGCCTGATGCTGAACCCAGTGTTTAGTTACCAAGCATGGCTTGGTAATTATTTTATTGCCCGAAAGAGTTGAAAATTTTAATGACCCTTGCGGAAAGGCGGAAGCGAACAACGGCCTTTCTGCAGTACGGTAACAGAATGCAATAACTGAGCAACTGAGCGTGAAATAATAAAAATACCTTTTTACTCTTACAAACGTAAAAATATGTGAAATTGTATGTTATATATTCGCATAAATATAACATTTTCTTTTATTTAAAGTGTGTTTATATTTATATCGAAGTTTACATTTTCTCTTAAGTATTTCGACCAGTTTTTAAGGATTAAATAATATGAGGCACAAAATTTATAAATTTGATGAGTGCTGTATGCGTTTAAAAGGCAATTGATTTTTTTTTTTTTATCAAGATACAAAATTACTGATTATAAAATAATTAAATATTGCTGAAAACATATTTTCGACTCTTAAATAACAATTATATTATAAACTTCTTCAAAGTCATCGTAATTGAATTTTAGCTAATCTTTATAGAAAAAAATATGTCATTAAAAATCAGTTCAACGTTAATTGAAAATCTGCCTTAACTAATTAATAAAAACATTGCATCTGATCTTTATTATAATGCAATCCTTCTTAAACTATTTAAATTAAAATTTAATTACATGCTTATATTTTTTACAAGACATTTTTTGTTCAACAAATTTCATTATTCTCATTTACTTTTAAGCGACATTTTAAACTATTTAAAATTAAAGCAAGTTTGTCTGTAGTTTTTCATTTAATAACGGCAAAATCATACAAATTAAAAGAAGTGAAAAAATTCAAATTATATCCAACTATATACCAGTTTATGTATGTTGCATTATGGCAACATTAGATTATTTTTCTAGTTGGAATGAAGTAACTGGCTGTCACGATATCAGTAGTGGATCACGTCCAGCAATAATAGAGTAGCATAAGTTGTCAGAACAGGTGAATTCAATCCTGTTGTACTAGTATAACGAAGATTAGAATTCTGTCGTGTTAAAGACTACGACATTGATGTTATATGATGATTATCAGTCGACCAGTGAAGGCCATGGAATACATTTTTCCGTGAAAGTTTCCCCAGAAATAATTGAGACAAAACGTAAAGTCAGCTCATAATTTTATTAAAACATCAATCGGCGGCGCAGTTTCCACCAAAAATACCAGCCATCGCTTCATAGTAATAATTTAGAGAGTAAGCAAGTTGTAGATAATCGAATACGTGGACGGTGACCAGGGGGTGGTATGAAAAATGGAAATACGACTAGAATCTGGTGAAACAAAGCGAGCATCAGCTTTTTGTGCACCAAGTGTAGGAATACAAATATGACGTAGGTCGCGCTCTCAACCAATTAATAATTAAGAATACCACGCCATGGAAATAGTGCTGACAGAGCGAGTGGATGAATTTGAAGGTAAAAAGGACAACCTCGGAATACGCGCGGGAAGGTAAAATGGAAGCTAAAAGAACATTTTAAAAGAAAAAAAGAGCGGAAATGGAACATTTAATTTATGAATATTAAAAGCGTAATATTTAAGTAATTTAGACAAGTGAGACATTAAATTAAAGGGGATTTAACAGAATTAACGATAGAGGTGATTTAAGAATAAGGATTTAGTGAATATAAAGTAGTAATTTAGAATAAGATAAGGAAACCGCGGAATTAGGTCTAATAATGTAACACACACACACACACACACACACATATATATATATATATACACTATATGGCCAAAGGTGACCGGTCACTTGCAATTTTTGACGTTTTGTTAAATATCTAGAAAAATACATGTGGAATTAACGTGAAACTGCAGGTGTGTAAACAGTATAGTATAGGTCATATATTTCCGCGAAGATTTTTTCCCGAAACCCCGTAGAGGACCGTCAACAAATTCAAAAACAACGAATATCTTTTGGATAACCCTGTAAAAAGTAATGGAGCAAAAGCGTTTAAACTCGAGATTATAAATAAGTGGCTTATTGTAATATACTGTCTTCATTTTTATGCGGATAGAATGCATACTCGTAGAGAAATTAAGGTTTTTATAAAACGTCCCAAATTTCGCCAAGTTTTTTGCTTATAATTTGCAGAGTTCTTAATATAAAAAAAAGTTCTTTTCAGAAAATATGACGAACAACATTGTACATAATACCTTGTAGTCAGATTTAAAAATTAATAAAAATTGGATGAAAAATGAGCAGGTTTACTAAAAAATGTTTCGCTGCGCATGGGCAAATGCAATTAAAATATAATGTGCATAATCTGTTAGCTAAATGTATAGAGCAACTTATGTAAAAATCTCAAAAACATAGTTTGGAAAGTCTGATAATAATCGTTTATAGAAGAAGCTCAAAATCCGTTGTTGCCAAAATGAAGCAAAAACATGAGAGGTTGTATCCATATATACATTGATTAGTACCAATTTAGTATACCCAATATTGCACGTACTGCTGTATTTGGATACAACATTTCATCTTTTTTTCATTTTGGGAACAACGGATTTTGAACTTATTCTATAAACGATTATTATTAGACTTTTCAAACTATATTTTAGAGACTTTCAAAAAAGTTGCTCTACACATTTAGCTAACGCATTATGCACATTATATTGTGATTGCGTTCGCGCATGCTCAGTGAAACAGTTTTTAGTAAACCTGCTCATTTTTCATCCAATTTTTATTATTTTTTAATTCTGACTGCAGGGTATTGTGCACAGAGTTGTTCGTCATACAACCTGTGGCCAGAAAGTTCGGTGAAGGAATTTTTATTTCAAATACAGTATTGTACAACATCAAATACAATTTACTGTTCTTCAAAATAATCTCCATGGATGATAATGTACTGTTGGTGGTGACAGAGCGAGTAGATGAATTTTAAGGTAAAAAGGATAACCCAGGAATACGCGCGGAAAAGTAAAATGGAAGCTAAAAGAACATTCTAAAAGAAAAAAAAAAGAGCGGAAATAGAACATTTAATTTATGAATACTAAAAGCGTAATATTTAAGTAATCTAGACAAGTTAGACATTAAATTAAAGGGGATTTAACATAATTAACGATAGAGATTATTTAAGAATAAGGATTTAGTGAATATAAAGTAGTAATTTAGAATAAGATAAGGAAATTGCGGAATTAGATCTAATAATGTAACATATATATATAAATATCTATTTACACTATATGGCCAAAGGTGACCGGTCACTCTCGATTTTTGACGTTTTGTTAAATATCTAGAAAAATACATGAGGAATTAACGTGAAACTGGAGGTGTGTAAACAGTATAGTATAGGTCATATATTTCCGCGAAGATTTTTTCCCGAAAGTGATGTTTGCCAGATGCTAGATGTTTGAAAATTTCAGTGCGAAAGTAATACGCGATAAAAAAAAAAAGTTCTATGGGCTGGAGAGACACGCGGTTTTCAGATAAAAATTCAGAGTTGTACGGGGTTTTGCATGGTACCAGCAAAAAATTTGTTTAAAATCTCGAATATAGAGGATGCTACTGCAAATAATTTCATAGAATAATTCCATATTGCTCACACAGCGCAAGATTAAGATACAAAAAAGTGCAGCATTCTCTAATGTTTTTGTATCCAAATCTTGCGTTGTGTGAGCAATATAGAATTATTCCATGGAATTATCTGTAGTAGCGCCCTCTATTGTTAAGATTTTGAACTAATGTTTTTGTTGGTTTCATGCAAAATCCCGTACCACTCTGAATATTTATCAGCAAACCGCATGTCTTTCCGACCCATAGATCGTTTTTTATCGCGTTTTACTTTAGATCGAACTTTTGAAGCACCCGGTACATACTATGTATACACACACAGTAAAAAATCCATTATCTGTCACTCTTTTAACTAGAAATAGTACATACGCAAAAAATGATTAAAAATCGTTTCATCGCTATTCGTAGGTTTTCACCAGATATTTGTAAACTAGAAAATGCCAATGTAAACATTTATAACAATAAAGATAGATGTTTGCTTGTCTGTCTAACTCTATGCGTGCGTATTAGGGTGGAGCGAAAAAAATGAATTTTTTAAAATCAAAAACGGGTAGGTGCCAAAAGTTGCCTTTATACAAGTACATCATCTGTGTGCAATATTACCGCTGAAAAAAAATGGCTTGAGTCTGCGCTTTTGGTCCAAAAGTCGAAATTTTGGGTAAAATTTGACATTTTTTCAAAAAAATTAAAAAATTCCTATAGAGCTGGCTATTATTTAAAAGTGTTATTTAAACCTTTATTATTAATGAATTAACATATTTAAACGATAAAACGATATCTTTGTTCTGTATAACGGGAGCAAATCTGACAGCTTTTGGTAAAAAAAGGCGTTTCCATTCTGTTGTGTCATACAACTAATTGTTATTTGGAATACGTAGTTGCTTTCAAATCTACCCAGGAGGTATCACGTGGAGGTGGCTGCATTTCATAACACAACAATGCATAGCTCGACTACCCTTCCATCTGAGCACAATGTTTTATTTATATATAGAATTGTGATTTTTTATCAAAGATTGGCATAATTTTTCTATGTATCAACCTAGTCCATTTCTTCTCTGTATCCACAGACGTTGGGTGATGCTGCTGTGACACCCCTTCACGTATATTTCTACTGCTTGTGTATGATAAGGTAAGCAGAATAATGCAGTGTAATTAATGGTACCTATTCAGCCCTCTAGTATCTTCACCAAAATTGCATCCATTTACTGCCTAGTGATTGGGAGTTCTGTTTCGAAAACATTTTACAACATTGAGGTATTTCAACTTTGAGTATGTCATCATTTACTCTACCTCTTGCATTTTTTATATGCTAACAATCTTGTTGTTTAATGTGATGGCGATCGTCAACGAAATTGCAATAAGAATTTGCTCTCGATGTGAAAAGCTACCATTGTCCTAAATAATTTTTTTTAGTATTTGTTTTTTGCCGTTTTCTGTGATGTTTAGTAATTGAGTAATTTCTCATATGTTTTTAGTTCAATTTTTTAGATGTGGATTATATTTGGTGTAAACCATCCTGTTTCATAAACTTGGATTACATACTTTGTGAGTGAACCAGACTCTGATGATCAATCAGTGCTTATATGAAGGCGAATATTTTTATGCACCTTTGTGAGCCATCTTGCGTAGTACAAGTTTCTTGGGTCCTATTCGCTAGTTCTTCTGAGCAATATCTTGATGAAATTGCTTTGCAAATGTCTATGTGTTCTAATGTAAATGTAAATGTATTTCTGGTATGTGCTGAGTACCCTTTTCTCGAATTCTGGAAATAACGTTTGAAAATTACTGTCTATGGCTTCAAAACTTGAAATAAGAAGAGGATAAGTACGTGAACAAAGATTTTCCTATTGGTCCGGCGAATTCCTGTGGATTAAAATCAAATTTTTGCCAACGATCTTGTCTAATAAATGATGCAGAGGAAATTCACTGGACTTGGAGGTGGCATATGATCAATTCTAATGGTTCATTTTAATCATGTCCCTCGCAGAATGGATGACAACGACTAACAGATTTATCCACCTTCGATGGGCACTCGCCGCCCATCAGAACCTCTACGTTCACTCAAAAAGTACTATGTTATCAAGTTTGGCCCCAATATAGTTTACAATCAAATGTAATCCACAGCTAAAGAAGGGATCTAAAAACTCATGGGAAATTACTCGGCTACTAAACAACACACAAAACGGAATAAAACAAATACTGATAAAAGGTTATTTAGGACAACGGTCGCTTTGCATAAGTAGAGGAAATTCTTATTTCAATGCTCTCTGACGATTGCCATCATATTAAACAGCTAGCTACTCAGCAAATAATAGTTGAAAAATGAGAGTAAATGATGGCATACGCAAATCTGAAATATCGACAATCAACTTTGAAGCGGATAATTATATAAATCTAATTCATTCGAAAAGTGTTGTGGTAACAGAACCTCTAATCAATATGCATTTATGGGGTGCAATCTTGGTGAAGATAATAGACGGTTGAATAGATTACAATAATATCATCCGCACTGCATTACACTGTTTGTCTTCTCTTACACAAACAGTAGAAAAATGCGTAAAGAAGATCACAGCAGCAGCATCCAAAGTCTGTGGATCCAAAGAAGAGATGTACTAGATTGATACATAGAAAACTCATGCCAGCCTTTGATAAAAAATCCCAATTCAATGTATAAATAAAACATTGACATCAGATGGTAGGTTGGTCGAGCTATGCACTGTTGTGAGATGAAATTTAGTCACCTCCACGTAGTACCTCCTGGGTAGTTTTGAAAGCAACTAGGTACGAGCTGTATTCTAAACAACAATTAGTTGTATGACACAACAGAGTGGTAACCCGTTTTTTTCACCAAAAGTTGTCAGTTTTGTTCCAGTTATACAGAAAAAGGATATCGTTTTATCGTTTAAATATGTTAAGTCATTAATAATAAAGGTTTAAATAACACTTTTAACTAATAATCATCTCTATAGAATATTTTTTAATTTTTTGAAAAAAATGTCAAATTTTACCCAAAATTTCGACATTTGGACCAAAAGCGCAGACTCAAGCCATTTTTTTTCAACGGTAATATTGCACGCAGATGATGTACTAGTATAAAGGTAACTTTTGGCACCTACCCGTTTTTGATTTTAAAAAATTAATTTTTTTCGCTCCACCCTAGTGCGTATGCTGAAGAGATCGTTGCACGCAGAGCTAAAAGATTCGGCAGGAAGGTATACATACAGTACAGGGATCACAATAAGTATTTGGCATACATGTAGGTTTTAATGTTTTGTCATATCTTTATTAAAATGGACAAAAACAAATACATATGTATTTGTTTTTGATTGCTAGGATCCTAGCAGTCAAAATTTAGTTTGTGACATCTACTTTTTTATTGCAATCAGTGGTTTGTTAGAAGCTTTTAAGAATAACAAAAAATAGCAATTAATTCATTAACATAAGTAATGAGAAAACAAAAAAAGTATTCGACAAGTAACTTTGAAATTATTTATTTCTCTCTATTCTAAAAAAAAGTAACTACCGCTGTCACCGCCGCCGCCGCCGCCGCCGCCGCCGGTTTTGATTTTTTTGTGACCGGAGGACTTTCTTCGTTAATATTAACAAAAATATGAAAATCGGTGGTTTTATACAGAAATGTTTGATAAACACGCTGATGCAGACAGTTTTCAAATCGAAGAATTATTTTAAGAGTTATTTAATGCTAAAGTTGGACAAAATCGTTCCACTGAAAAAGTTTTATAGCAGCAAAAACTATACATGGCAGTGTAATCATTTTTAGATCATTTTATGCGTTAGAATTTGCCGGAGTGCAGATTGCATTAATTTTTTTATTTTGACTCATTTTTTCAGGTTTTATTTCTATTTTAAATTCAAATTTTCAGCATTTCTAGAGATATTTTTTACAGATTTCAGAAAATTGTACTAATTTAAACTGTTGCCAACTGTATAAAAAGCGCAAGCAATAATGTTTGCTTCAAATTAAAAATTTATTTACACGTGACTATTATAAACAGGAAAAAAACTTTCAAATTAGAATTAAATAATTACGTATAAAAAGCAGGAACTTATTAAAAATTACGTCATAAAAAGTATACACGTGAATTTTAAAAGAGAAAGGATATTGTAAAATAATAAATTCATTGCGTTAGAAGTCTTAGGAGAAATTACGTCATATTTACGTCACATTATAGTTATTACATAAAATGAACACAAAATAATATTGCAAAAAAGTTTAAATTTGGAAATTGCGCTAGACATTTATTTGATATTTTGAGAATTAATTTAAAATGTCTCATTTAAAAGAACTTTCTTTTCGCTTTCTTAAAAAATACCAGGAGACAAAGACTCTCTTTACTTAAGGGTGTATTCCGATCCAAACTGCTTATTTTCTGATTCATTTTAAAATTCATTTTTGCTCTCAAACGCATCAAACTGGGAAATTCTCTTATTTAGAAACTATATAATGTGCCGTGCTTCTTAATTTTTTGATAAATGCAGAAAATACTGTAAAAAACGCTGTCAAAGTTGGCGTTTTGAACCGAATTTTCCGAAGCGGGCGATCTGGGAATGAAAAAAATGGTCATACTGAGAAAATAATTGTTTAAAAATCAAATTCTAATTAATTGAGCTGAAAATAAAATCACACGGCATGTTAAACATATCTTCAGAAATCACACCAGCAAGTTTCATGTTTTTACTTTTAAAAATTAGTCTGAAAATGTCTCAGAAAATTTCGAGCTGTTGAGGGTGAAAAAATATTTTTTCGAACACACCCTTAATTCCTTTTATATTAGCTTATTTTGAAATGTTGTTACACGTGTATACGTCATCAATTTATTTTTATTTCGACGTTTTATTTGTGTTTTTATTAATGTTGTACGAATTTATTTGTTCTTCCGTTATTTAAAATAAAAATTATATCAATTTTTATAATTTGGCGAGTGGTTTGGCGATTTATATAATTTGGCGAAATTGGTCGACAGGATAATCAAGTAGTACCGCAGCGGATTTGGCGTTAAAATTCCCCAATCAAAGAGAAATGAATAGAAATTCGTTTATAGGGAGATCGCCACTGTTTTTTAAATTATAATTCAATCTTTCGAAATCTTTTTAAAGCCGATCAAATTAGCGTGCATTTAGAGTCTGCTGTGTCTGGACGGGGGTTGGCGAGCGTAGCTCGTAGGGGGCCGAGCCCCCTAGTATATTAAATGATAATAATACCTTAATAACTTTTCACCGGCGGTGAATCACATCTTTTAAAAGATTTGGTATCGATTTGACTAACGGCAAGGTAACATTTTGTCAGTTTTTTAAAAGTCTTCTATCAACACTTCCTATATCTCCGTGTTAGAAAAAAAATGGCGTTTGCGTAATTTATGTTCAAATGACCCAGCAGGTGTTCTTTGGATTTTAAATCTGGAGACTGAGCCGGAGTTTTAATGACATTTGGACTGTTGTATAGCAACCAACGTTGTGCATTCAGGAGGTATGTTTAGGATCATTATCGTGAAAAAACGGAACAAATGCTGTATTCGCCCGGAGTGCGCCATCTTGTTTCTTTGTTGGTCATTGCCGATTTTAAATTTCTTCATTTGGATTTATTTATTTATTTTTATTGTTGTAAATGACCAACAAAGAAACAAGATGGCGGACTCCGGGCGAATATGGCATTTGTTCCGGAAACACTTATAAGTTTGCATAAGACCCAATTTATCTGCACTTTGTTGTAAATTTCCTTTGAGGATATCAATGTATGAGTTGAGTACTGGGTCATGGTACCTTCTATTACGGCTAAATTTCCGACACCCGAAGCTCCCATTCATCCCCATACCAGCACTCCCACACCACAATGCTTTACCAGAGGCGCCATATTCTTTTTCTTGAGCTCTGTATTTGAGTTTCTATCCAATAAATTTTGCTATTACATCCAAAAAGATTGAACTTCGATTCGTCTGCAAATATAACATCTATCTAGAAATTTACAGGATTTTTAACGTTGTGCTTTAGCAAATTCTAGTCTAGCTAATTTGCTTTTCTTGGAGATATATAGTGTCTTCGGAGCAGGTTTTGCACGAAAATTGTATTTTTTCAAATTGTTTCGAATTGTTTGAGGAATAACACTAAAGTTCATGTAATCTGATATAGTTTTTGCTAACTTGGCAGCTTTGAATCGTGGGTCTTTTTTAACTTCCTGTACACTGCAATATAACATCCATCCAGAAATGTACAGGCTTATTAACGTGCGCTTTAGCAAACTCTAGTCTAGCTAGCCTGCTTTTCTTAGAGATATATGGCATCTTCCGGTTCGATTTTGCATGAAAATTGTATTTTTTCAAATTGTTTCGAATTGTTTGTGAAGTAACACCAAAGTTCATGTAATCTGATGCAGTTTTGCTATGTTAGGTGTATTGAATCGTGGGCCTTTTTTAGCTTCACGCACAATCCACCTTTGATCAGCCTCAGAAAGTTTCTTTGGGCGACCACTTCTTGGCTTATTTTTCACCGTTTCATCTGATTTATACTTTTTAATTACATAGTTGATAATTGTTCTAGGATTTTGCACAATTTCAGCAATAGCATTTTCTGTTTTTCCTTGAAGAAAAAAAGGTGAAGTATAATATTTTTGAGTTCAGTTGGTGTCTCTTTGCTTTTTCGCCCCATTTTTCACAAATTAGTTAACAAAATACATCACACAAACACAAATTACTCTTGTCAAACTACGTATTTGTAATTTCCAAAAGTTTAAAGGCTGATTTTTAGAAAAGGGTTAGTAATTTTCCAACAATATTACCACTGTCGCATACTTTTTTGATCTCGTAATTATGGATGTTAATAAATTAATTAATATTTTCGTTTTTTCTTATATTTTTAAGATATTATTGATTGAAATAAAAAGCAGCTATTGTTAGATAATGTACATTAGCTGCAATCTAGAGGTTTTTTGTTATCTGTTTTTAAAACATAAGACAAAACATTGCAAACTTCATGCATGTCGAATACTTATTTTGACCATTCTAATTTTGAAGTTATACTGCCGATTTCTCGATGAGATTTTTTTAATAATTTTAATACGATTTTTAGCATTTTCTCGCGGTCCGCTACGATTTTTGGTTGCTCGTAAAAGGAATCTGTTTTCAATCTTTTAATTCAATACAGTAAATTTTGTCCTATGTAATTTTTGAATTTTTGGCAATTTTTATGCGATTTTTCGTTATTTTTTCCGTTTTGAATTTTTTTTTTTATATTTCTAAAAGAAATCTTGTTTCAAACTTTAAAACCTTATATAGTAAATTTCATCTACTTTTCAATAAAGCTCATTCGGAACCTATGCAGCGTTCTCGGAATTTTTCGCGATTTTTTCATGAAATTAAAAAAAAAATGTTTTGTATTTTGCAGCAATTTTTTCACATTTGTGAAAGAAATGATGTTTCAATTTTTTATCCCAATAAAGAAATTTTGTTCTCTGCGATTTTTACGCTAGTCTTAGCATTTTTTAGCGTTTCAAGGGGATTTTTTGACATTCATAAAAGGAATCCAAATTAACTTGTTTAACCCGATACAGTGAATTTTGTGCTCTACAAGTTTTGATTTTTTAAAGAAGATTTTAAGCAATCTTTGGCGTTCTTTAGCATTCCGCGGCGATTTTGTAACATTTATGAGAGGAATCCTGTTTCAATTTCGAACCAATGTAGTAAATTTTGTCTTTAACGAAATGAATCTTAATGAATCTTATAATGAAAATTTGAATTTAATCTGGGACGAATCAAAAAATTATAATAATTCAAGGTTCGCTTGTTCCCAGACAGGAGCTAACGTAGCCCAGTCGGGCTTGAGCTGGCTAAAGCGGTGGAGTCTACAACCCCAGATTCGTTTACTTCGAAATTTGTTTACGAATAACTGATCAGCGAAACAGAGGAAGCTCCGTTAGTGTAAAAAAAAGCTCCAAAAAAGTTTATACAATAGGGACAAAAGACTAGACATTGTCAATTCAATCGAAGTCGAAAAATGTAAATTTTGAACTATTTTTCATTACTATTATAACATACTTAGTTGAGGAATCAGGAAATGCAAAAGTACAACCGCTTTACCATTCTAATCTTGATTTTTTATTCATATGATGAGCAATGATGTACTCATATTGAATTATTTTAATTTTTCACATTTAATAACGAAATTGAAATTATTTGAACCAAAGACTTTTGTTATGAATGCCAACTAAGAAATTTTTAATGGCCCGAAAGGTTTCATGATGTATTAGAAAATGAATATTTTGGATGGTTTTTAAATTTCGCATTAATATTGATACCAAACTTGAGAACTTTTTTTTATCTTAATTTTTAAAGGATACATGTTATAATTGTCTTACTCACTATTAAGTTTTTGATTTTCTTAAAGTCAGATTTTAATTATAAATTTTTAAGAATAGTGCACTTGATTATAATTATTTGCTAATGTTTCATCAGGAATATGACCAATATATACTTTTTGATACAAAAATGTTTATATATTATGCCTGGAAATTTCCAAATTTTGGTGCGTTGAAATTGCTGATACCTTCAATATCGAACACCGATCAGGGGTGGATTTACGTTGTCTTTACAGACGAATCACAGCTCTACGTAAGGCATTATGATAACTTGTCTATCTGTGTGTCGAAACATCATTGTACTTCCCTACTGCCGCCCCTTCTGCAATGTTAATGAAGCCAATCTTCTGCAACGCTGCAAGCGAATTGACAATGACGAAGATGACGAATTACAACTCTCCGTACAGCGTTGTGATGACTTGTGCATCTATGTAACTGAGCACTATTGTATATACCTTCTTCTACTTTGCAGCGCCAAGTGAAGCCATGAAGACGATCCGCGCTAATACAGGCGACGTTACACAGTCTGTGTGGACACTTGTCATTCTGAAATCGACCCAAGTTAATGACTCGAGATATGGGATGCGGATGTACGATTCTACAAGGCGACATGAATAAAATATCTGTCTTCTTGGATGTTAGCGTTTGGGGACCGCTGAGATCCTACTCGGCTTTCTGTATTAGGTAGGGAGCCGTTGACGGCGAAAGTCGCGTGGTCGCTGACTTTTTAGGGAGTCAGGATATGAGTAACATAGTCTAAGAAAATACAAGAAAGTAAAAAATATATGTATATTCCACGTGAAAAACAACTATTTGCAATAAACTAAATCATTTTACTTTTGTTTATACAATAAGAAAAGCATAAACTATTAGTCCGGGTGCCCGTGACATCGAAAGCCCAAAATATGATATGGCAAACTTTATTCTTCAGGAAAAGTCTGTCATATCTATTTTAAAGAAACGGCCGGTGATAAAATTTCACCGTTATTTTGCTTTGAATTTTTACCGGTGGCGTATTTATTTTGCGTCTGGACGCTGTTCAAGTGTCGGCAAAGGCCTATGGGGGCACTTGAAGGACGCGCGGCCACCTGCAGTGACAGAAAATCTGGCAGTGTTCTAACAAAATTTGTCATATAAAGTTTTTCTGAAATAGCAAAAATTTTCTATAAAAGGTGTAAAACCTTCGATTTAAGGATGGAAGTGGTGCGTGGAACTTCAGTCAAGCGGCGGCCCAAGTAGAATTTAAACCAAACAATTTATTGAAATGACATAAGATAAATTAAATTTCTTGGTTATTACTTGAATTACAACTATATTATTATTTTTGGGTACGTTACAGCTGACGACAATGTTCATTAAAAAGCACAAGTTCAACAAGCATAGGATTAGCATTCAATTTTCGAATGGATTTTTTTTCGATATAAATTTAAAGTCCTTCACGTTACTTCGTATGATACAGCTGTTTCTGTTTTCTTGTATACAACAACCCTTTGTCAACTTATTTTTCCTCGCGGTTTCTACCGGAAAAATATTATCTTGCCTGAATCGGCAGACTTTTTATTTCCTTTGGACCTGTCCGAAATCGCAGCCCCAACTCTGAGAGCAACTCTCTCCTTGGGATCTCTCCCTATTTCCTCCCTTCCTCTCCTCTTGTTAACTCGCCTTTCTTAAAACAAAGGCTATCTATCGCCCACTCAGAACCTAGGCTGAATGACATCATTAACAAGCTTCGATATCATAGGTCAAGAGGGACCCTTTCTTCTAGCGTGAGAAAATTTCACATCTAGTTTCCTTTTTAAATCGTCCTGGGAAAATATCGGCAAGCTTGCTACTTAAAAGGGATTCCGTAACTCCTATTCTTTTCATGCCTTACTCCATTTTAGTTAAAAGGCAAGACTGGATGAGATGGATCGATTCTTTTGATAATTTCCTGCAGAACCTCGAGACTTAAAAATATTTTGAGCTGGGATGTTTATACATGCTTTTCCTATCTAGAGTTCTATTTGAAAATGTATGGGACTTTTCTGTGAATTACATTGGACTCTTCGCAAAGGCTCTAAGAGTGAACAATATCCGCGATTACGGTAAAACGTTACAGCTTTTTAATAATAATTAATTTAATTAAACTTTTCAGCTTGTCAAACCTAATCATACATAGTTCATTTTGTTCGTATGACATTTTACTATTGACTGGTCTCCAAAAGTTAAGGTACAGGGACAGGATGCTTTCGATTGTACACAACTAGTCGAATATCTACCAACATTATTGGCGAATTGCTCTTGAACTTCGGGGATGTAAAGAACACGCTTGATTTGATATTTTTCGGTGAATATTTAGTCGGGAGGACAATTAGGGGGCTAATAATAAATTTAATAATAAATAATATTTGCGATCACCTATGCAACAGAAAATGCTGAAAACGGTTTGTCACTGTGTTAAATGACGATTTGAGTCCTGTTCAATGTTTGTGCGCATTTGTGTAATCTTAGCACTCATATTCGTGAAGATGTTATCGTGTCTGTGAAAAATTCAAAAATTTTTTGTTCATAGCATACAGAGTTTTCAACCAAATTTAACACAACTTTCCGAAAACTTGACAAAGAATAGTAGCAATAGTATACTGCAATTAAAATATGAATATATTGAATATTTGATGAGATATGGGCATTTGTATGAAATAATTTTTAACTGCGCATGCGTGAAAAATGTCAAAATTTTTATTTCGTAATTTGGTAGTCAGCTATTCTGGGCATCTTCTGTAAAAAGTCCTGTCAAATATTTTGAAAACTCAGAAAGATATAGAGGGCTGATTGAAAAGTTGTAGAAAATGCCTTATAATAAAGCTATTTTTAAAAAGCAATTCACCATACCGCCCCTATCTTTGTGAATTTTCACCATATTTGACTGGACTTTTTATGTAAGTTGCTCTAAATAGCTGACTACCAAATTATAAAATAAAAATTTTAGAATCTTATTATTTTCTTTTTTATTAAATTTAACACAGTGACAAACCATTTTCAGCATTTTCTGTTACATAGGTGATCGCAAATATTATTTTATTATTATATTTATTATTGTTCCCTTAATTGACCTCCCGTCTAAATCTTCACCGAGAAATATGAAATCAAACACGTTCTTTATATCCCAGAAGTTCACGAGCAATTTGCCAATAATTTTGGTAGATATTCGAGGAACCGTGCACAATCGAAAGCATCCAGTCTTCGTACCTTAACTTTTGGAGGCCAGTGTACAGTCGTGGAAAAAAAAAAGTAAACACGCCCTTCTAACTCCTCAACAAATTATCGCAGAAGAAAGTTACTGGTACCGAACGATTGGAAATAAAGTCTACTTTTAAATGATGTATATAAAATTGGCTTAGGGGGCCATCTACATATTAAAACGAACCATAACTTTATTTTTTTTCAATAGCAGTACCCAATTCTGACAGCATAAGTGAACTCTACACCCTTTAATTAGCCTAAAGACGAATTTTTATGCAATTCGTATCATAAGTTTCCGAGAAATTAATTATTTTAAAACGAGCGTATTTTAAGGGCTGTATCCAAATGGAAGTTCCGTACTGGATTGTTAACCGAGAGAGCCGCCTTCTTGATCAAGGCACGTTTAAGCGTCAATGAAACCTGTTTGATTACAGTACAGCAGAATAAATTTCAAAATGTCTACTCACTTCCATCATAGACGGCCCCTTAAACCATCATTTTGCCGTTTTTTAAGCATAATTTGAAAACTACTTGGAAGAAAAATGTGAAAGTTTTGAATTTCCATAAAGCAAGACTTAATAAATCTAAACCCATCAAAAAAATTGTAGGCTGCAATTCATAATTTTTTCGAATATTAATTTCATAATTCATAATTCATATCATAAAATTATAAAAATTGCAAATTCAGCTTATTTATGTTTAGGTATATTAGTATTATTACTACAAAAAAAATTAGCACATTAGGAGCATAATTTCGGGAGATATAAATAAAAATATGAAAATGTAATTTAACATTAGAAGCACACAATTTTGAATGTTTATAATTCAAAAACTTATCATTCAAATGACTTGAAATTTGGTGTCTAGGCATAGTTTGAACCGAAGATTTGAAATATCTCGTTAAAATTGGGTATTGCCATTGAAAAAAATGAAGTTTGGATTCATTTTAATATGTAGATGACCCCCTAAGAAAATTTTATATACATCATTTAAAAGTAGACTTTATTTCCAATCGTTCGGTACCAGTAACTTTCTTCTAAGATGATTTGTTGAGGAGTTAGTAGGGGGTGTTTACTTTTTTTTTCCACGACTGTACATAAAAATTACTCGATCATGGGACTTGACTTTCGATGTGATCGGCTTCCGGACTATATGGCCCTCCCAGACTGATCTCCACATGTTTATATCAGACAAGGAATCTCGAGCAACGCAAGCAGCAATAACGCGAGATTATAAATCGTGCCGTTGGCAAGCTACGATTCTACCACTGTCAAAAATAGGCATATGATCTTACACGTTCCTCTTCCTTACACGAGACATGACAGGACTTTTATACAAATTACTAATGTGCTAGTGCGATTGTATAAATTTCCTGAAAGTTTCGCATTTATTACAATCCGCCTTCATTGTGTAATAATTCTAATTGTTAACAGTGTAATACATTCTGATGCGGTAATTAGTAGAAAGTGTTTCAAGGATCTCAGATATAAATTTTTTCTTGCAATTTTGTTTTGTGAATGAAATCGTGAAGTCTAAATCTGTTTAATAAAGAAAAATATAAATTTTGTCTTTTAACTGAAAGAAATTTTCAATTTTTTAATTTATATTTTATATTCTCTAAAAATTTTTTTAAATTTAAATCGACGAGTGGAAATCATTTGTGTTCCAGCATTTCATATTACCCGTATATTTCTTAAATCATAAATTATGCATGTCAAATAAATTCAAAACAGTATATATAAGATCAAGTGCATAAACTTTGACATAACGTTTTGTTTTAAAAATATTCAATTCATGAATATGACATGTTTACCAAACACGTAAAATCATGTAAAAGGAAAATTTTATTATTTATATCTGATTTAAGTTTCTGTAGAAACGTGAAAGAGACATGTATTCATGAAACTTGAAATACTTTTGCATAAATTTAAACTATAAAGCGTGTTTTCTTAAATGTTATAGCATATTTTTGAACAGATGTTTCAGGCAACCTTAAAATATTACTTGTTATGCTAGTAAAGATATTAAGATAATAACAGTAGTATATTTATTAGGAAAGGGATTTTTTATAGTTAAATGAATGATATTATCTCACTTAACTTTTTTAGCGGCAAAGTACTTCTATTCGTAAAATGCTTAAATGATTAAGTGACGCCAGAATTTACAGATTTATTTGGAAATAAGTAAAAGCTTTTCTCCACTTACTTAATAAAAGAAAATTTTTTATTAAGAAAAAATGAACAACGTTAAATAGCACACATGTATGCATGTGAAGTGTGCATACAGCTCTTTGAAAGCTTCTAAAGCTCCATCATCATTGCAAAATTTAAGAATTAAAGATTAAAACATAGAGAGCCAGACAGACGCACATCACAGCTCGCGGTCATCGGCGAAATAGCGGTATAATTTATTTTTTATGTACACTATTAAAATGGCAAATTATGATTTAGATGTAAAGCATTTCCATCGAACGTACAATAGCAAATATGTCATTAATAAAATATTAATAGATATTTTCACCTAGTTAATTTGTTAGAAGTCAGAAGTTTCATTAAAGATAAGTTAAAATTGACAAAATAAAAATTCGTAACTTTTACCAGGCCGCACCCAAGCAATTCCGTGAATTGAACAAACTTTTCCGTTGATTATACTTCGTTAGAACACGAAAGTTTCCCTATCTAATGCAAAAATTACCTGAAAATATCCAATCTAAACTGTATTTTTGTCAAATCGCAGGGATGTTCTGACAACTGTGCTGCCGTGTACTTTTTAGTATTAGAAAAGGAAATTTTTATGTATCTTCTTTCCCCCTCAAAACACGGAAAATTCGAGAGCGTACGCTCAAAATTTCCAAAATTCTCCAGTCAAAAAACTGAAAGTTCTTTAAATAACAGACAAGCATATTACCAATCACAGAGGTGTTCCGGCAACTTGCTGCCTTAATTTTTTTAATCATTTGATAAACTTTTTATTGAGGAGTATACGTAACTCTTAAATGACCCATATTTACGAATCAAAATTTTATAAAGTAATGGAGGATTCTGTCACGCTGTAAGAAAAATCTGAAAGTTCTTTAACTGACAAACAAGTATAGTACCAATCACAGGGGTATTCCGGTAACTTGGTGACTTATTTTTTTAAATTTTTTGATAAACTTTTTTTTTGGGAGTATACGTAACTCTTAAATGATCCATATTTACGAACGAAATTTTTTAAAGTAATAAACGGTTCTGTTGCGCTGTAATTAAAAAAAAAAAACAAATGTTTCTTAATCTGCGAAAATATAACATAACTACGAACGTAAATATACAATAACCTCTTCCCAGTTACCCACGATTTTGAAAAGCGTTCGTTAGAAACCTGAGAAACCAATATATTTTCGAGATTTAAATAAGCATTCATAAAAACAAAATTTCTTTTGCTGCCGCTGATTTTCAGAAACGTTTCGGAGTAGTTTTTCGAGAAGATTGATCAATTTTGTCAAACCAGAATAACGGCGTTTATTATGCTAGCCATTCTCAATTAAAAATTTTCAGCTACTTAATAGAATTTATACATGTAAGAGTAATAAAATAATATTAATTTTAATGCTAATGTTACTGCTATTAATTCCTGATATGTTTGTCTGTAAAACGTGTTTGTTGAACATCAAAATGTTTACTTGAGAGTTGATAGTATCCGAAAAACCTATATTTCGGTTGAGAAAACTGATTAAGAGACTGTGAAGATTTCTCGGAAAAACTTCCAAAAATCAGAGACAAAAAGAAAATATTTTTTTTTTTTACATGTTTCTTTAAATCTCGAAAATATATATTTTTCCGAGGTTTCTGAAGATAAAGAATGCTTTTCGGAATTGTGGTTAACTTGGAAGAGTTTATTGTATATTTTCATTCGTGGTTCGTTTATATTTTCTTAGATTAAAAACAATTATTAAAAAGATAAATGTGTAGATAGCGTAGTTCGTGTGTGCAGACAGTGAAGGTAGAAAAATTGCATTTCTTTGTGTGTTCTTAGTTATTTAATGCATAAAAGTGACTATTTCTATGAACATGTTCCTTATAATCATGCGCTGCTGTATTTTTTATGTAAAAGTTTGACACATTACTTTTGTGAATTTTTGGCACACGCCGTAAAATGGCTTGCCATCCAATTCCTCGACCAATGAAAAGCACCATCAAACCAATGAAAATCAACGTCAAACCGATGAAAGAGTGGCATTAGAAAGATGACTTGAAAAAGGAAGAAAAGGATGATAAATTAAAAAATATATATTTTGGACCAAAAAAAATTTGGGCGCACTTGTTTAATAGCAGGGCCGAAACTAAGGGGGGGGGGGGGGCAGAGGGGGCATGTGCCCCGGGCGCCAGAGCCAAGGGGCGCCAAATGAAAGATTATACCTTTAGAATCGATCATTTTCTTCTGATGGCCTGATGGCTTTCATTATTATGAAACAGACATTATAAATGAAGTGTTAGGTGAAAATGAAAGAGCAGTAAAAAAAATTATGTCCATTTTTTTTCTGATTCTGACCAGGAAATCAGAGTTCAAACTTTTTACGACTGCTCTTTCATCTTCACCTAACACTTCATTTATAATGGCTGTTTCATAATAATGAAAGCCATCAGTCCATCAGAAGAAAATAACTCGATTAAAGCGGGACTCGGATAATCGGAACTCTACTGTATAAGCAAACACTGTAAATAGCCGGTAATACGTGCGAATTCTTTTATGTGAACGAACTATAATTGCAACAAACGCCACATTCAATTTCGTAGTTCAGTATTACATATTTTATGATTACATATTTTAAATTTTAAAATAAGTCGGCCATTAGAAAATTAGTAAAATTCTCTTTGTAAATATACTTTGAGGAAGAAAGGGGGGGGGGGGCGCCAAAATTCATGCTTGCCCCGGGCACAAGAAAGGTTAGTTTCGGCTCTGTTTAATAGACGCAAATAGACTGTGATGTTAAATAGGCTTGTTAAATAGACTTGTTAAATCCAACGCAGAGCCCGCGGGCGCCATGACTCTTTTATGGTTTTCATGGCGCCTTTTCGAAGGATTATTCTTGCTAGCAGTTTTTTAAATAAAAAATTCATTTTAAAAGATGCTTCTTTAAAATCATTAGTGTTCTATATGATTTTGCGTTAGTTTGCCAGCTTCGTTCCCTACAAAAAACATATTACTTTGATAGACCTGTGTCACAAGAAAATGTAATTTTAAATGTACAATGATTTAAGTTTTTTTTAGGGTTCCGTACTTAAAAAGTAAAAACAGAACCATTATAAGATGACTCTTGTGTCTGTCTGTCACAGCCATTTTACTCGTAAACTATGGAACGTGGAAAGTTCAAATTCGGGGAAGTAATAAAGACTGTTGACCCATATATTTTCAGATTATTAAACATTTATAAATATATTTAGTAAAAATGTATAGGGGCAAATTCAGTTGCTTGAAAAAAAAAATATTTTCTTTGTATATCGTGTGGGGTATCGCGTGAAAGCTTTCGTAACGCTGAATTCAAAAATACATTTCTTTAATTTTAGGTATTACATTTTCAAAGATATAGTCGAAAATGTAGCGCAAAAATATGTCCCCCCCCCCATCTAATTCCGAATCTACTGAAGCTAAAATTATGAACAAATTAGAGGGAGTAGACGTTAATTTAAACCTTGCAGTAAAATTATAGCGATTACCCTAGGTCACTTAGTTTTTGAGAAAATCGCATTTTTCCGTTACACACAAATTTCGATTTACGGGCATTCAGCAAAACTGTTGAGCAGCGCTGGAGGTACCTATCGTAGCAGAAGTATAAAAGCATTGCTGATCATGATTTTCGAAAAAAATCGTCAGTAATTAGCCGAGATATAAACCCTTAAAGATATGGACGATTTGGACACACATAATGACATGGGCGACGTACTGTATGTACCATTGGCTTTTAAAGCCTAGATAATAACTTTTAATGATATATGTGTGTAATGCAATGGCCAGTAACAGTATAAAAGCAATAAACGTCAAATTGTTAAAAACAGACTAATTCAAAGGGTCTCAGAACTCTTAAAGCTTCAAAAGTTTTTTGATTTTAATTTTTTTAGATGTTAATCTTCCATCTTTTCTGAACATTTTAATATAATTGTTTCCTTCAAATTCTCATTAGAACAGAATTTATGGCTTTTAGAATTATACCCGCTCAATAGCTTAAGCGGCCTTTTAGAAACTTTTAAGTCATTTTTCTCCAATTGACTTTTTTTGGCATAACGCGCACGATATCTGAAAAACTTTTGAATATTTTTTCATGAAATTTTCAAAACAGACGTTTTATATTAATCTGTATAAACTGAACCTAAAATTTCCTTTTTATTGTTCAAAAAAATAGTTTTTAAGTAATTATATTGTTCAAATTTTCGAAATTTTCCATTAGCGAAATACAACTTTGTATTAAAAATATAAAAATGCTTTAAATACAAATTTATTTAGGTTCAGGGTAATTATTATAATAGGAAGTATAAGTAGGCGCCAAATTTTTTTTTCTAGTTACAATATTTATTTTCTAATCGTGCGCGTAAGCTGTTATACCAATATTCTGCTTATCAAATGTCTGACTGTTTGGAGCACCCTGTACATGCTAATTCTTCATCTTACAAATTTTTAAATACATAAAATGAAAGAACGTACTTATATCTTTCATCTCAATAAAAATTGTGCTTTAAAATCAAATACATTTTAAGATATTAAATGTTGAATATGGTCTCTTTTTTTCATTTTTTCCAATTTTTGAGATACCCGAGATCCCTTAATTAGAATGCATTACATAAATACTATGGGATTCGAGACAATTTGCATTGAATGGCTCTTCCAATACGCCTCGATGGCTTTAAAAGTTAATTAAAAACCTATCTGGAAAACGCGGCAAGGACCAAGGCGGCGTTGCAATTTGTGACCTCCTTTCGAAGCGCGCTTAGCACAATGCCAAATGTGAACTTTGAACGAATGTTTTGTTTTATCTGCACTTTAGAAAGAAAGGTTATTACTATGATGAATTAAATTTTATGAAATGACAAATGAAGTTTAAATATGCATTTCTTTTATTGTCAGTACCGAATTAAGTTCATTATAAAGAGATTAAAATAATATTCAACTAGTCGGATGTGTCAACCCCAAAACTTTCTTCTATCTCATACATGTCAATACTTCCGGATAAATGCAGCACAGCAGTGCCACCGGTTAGGCGATTTATATCAAAATCTAATCAGGCACAACTTTCGTGAAATTCTAATTGAATTTGAAGTTTGGTGAAAATTCGTGCATTAGTTTTTGAGATAGAGCTATTACGGAAATCGTGAAAAGTTCTGAGTTACAGTAGCACCTCTTGGGCAATTTACACCAAAAACTTATCAGGATCAGTTCATATCAGGGACTAACGGAAACTAAAGTTTGATGAAAATTCATGCATTAGTTCTTGAGATACAGCTATTGCGGAAATCGGGAAAATTGCAGCATAGTAGGGCTACCTGTTGTGCGATTTACACCAAAAAGTAATCAGCACCAATTTATATCAAGGGCTAAATCAATCTAAAGTTTTATTAAATTCCGTTCAATAGTTCTTCAGACAGAGCGCCCACAAAATTTGTGTCACACACCGGCAGACATTCTGTAAAAACATGTTTTTCATTACCTCTCTACCCTAAAAAGTATACATCGGTCGAAAACCGGAATTCGAAAATTTTCACTAATCCAATACTTTCTTCTTGTAAAGATAGAAGAACGTAAAAATGAGTTATACAGAATAGCTGTATTTGATATTTTTTAGGTTCCATATCTCTTTGACTTTCATGGTATATCCATTTACATTTTTCTAGTATATACTGTTATACCCAACCCTACTTTGCATAATTTTTTACAAAGTGTTAGTATTCTTTTAGCAACGGTTGTTTTAATAATACAATTACTAATTCATATATTTATTGTACAGAACCCTCTGTGCGCGAGTAATACTCGCACTTGACCGTTTATTTCAATTATTTTTCACATCGAACGCTGCATAGAACGAGGCCTTACAACTCACATTGTAAGATATCTGTGCATCTTATAAAACGTCAATATATCGTGGCGCTCTAGCAGAGTTGCCACGATGGCCTCTTTTTTTATTCATAATACCCGAATTCGTGACAGAAATTCGAAATAGCAATTCTTACTTGACTTAATGAGAGATATTTTATGATTACTTAAAGTAAAAATTCTTTTTTCGGAAATTCTAGTATAAAGTTCAATTTCTGAATAAGAAAGTAGACCAAATTGACAACTCTACCACTACCTACTATAATGAAGTAATGTTGTTCTATGTTTCCAGATATGTGAACAATGGCGCCCTTCAATGTTTGTCACTATACGAGGCGCGCCCGCGCTTACTGAAAGGTTGAACAGTCCTGAAATAGAGCATAAGAATTCTTTCAGATTTTCATCCAGCTTTTCACATTTCTTCATCAGATAAAGAAAAATATCTTTTTATGTAAAGACTTAATATTTTGTATACTAAGAGTAGTTTTTTGTTAAAAATTGAGACAATTGAAAATCAAATCTACAACCAAAAGATTTAGATGAAAAGTAAACTGGAAACACTTACTTGCATTATTCCTGATCAAGAGATAAACAAACGAGTAAATCTAATGATTTTGGTAATTTTACATGATTTCTTGCAATATAGTTTTAGGAAATTGTTGAATTAGACCAGAAAAAAATGTGCATTAAATTAACATGCATTATTCCAGGTTCTTTGAACCATTTGAAACTTTGAATAAAACAAATTCTATTTATAGTTTCTGTGACAAATTAGTTTCCAGGGAAAGAAGCGTTTTACATTTCAATCAATTATTTAGTCACATACGTCTTCCTTAACCTTTAACACTAAGATAATTTATTACAACACTAAGTTCGTTTGTCAAAGTTAGGAAAAGTTTCTTATTTGGATAAGGATTTTTTCCAAGAGCACTTTGCAAAATTTTTATTTTCTTAATTTAACTCTGAAAATAAATTAGAAAGAACAATATTTGAAAGATTTAACAAAGACCATTCCAAAATATTTGTTATGAATATTTTTTTTATAGGATAAAGAATAATTAAAAAATAATCTCATTACGAGTAAATCTATAGATTTTAGGAAATTTTCATGTTCTCTTAAATTATATTTTTCGCAAATTCTTGAATAAAACAAGAAAAAAAAATGTCCATTAAATTAACATGCATTATTTCAGATTCTTTGAAACATTTGACACTTTGAATAAAACAAATTCTATTTACAGCTTCTGCGACAAATTAGTTCCCAGTGAAAGAAGCTTTTTACATTTCAATCAATTATTTAGTCACACACGTCTTCCATAACCTTTAACACTAAGATCATTTATTCCAACACTAAGTTTGCTTGTCAAAGTTAGAAAAAGTTTCTTTCTTGGGTAAGGGATTTTTCCAAGAACTCTTTACAAAATTTATATCTTCTTAATTTAACTTAGAAAGAATAAATTAGAAGGAATAACATTTGGAAGAGAAATAATGTTCATTACAAAATATTTGTTATGGATCTGTAATTCTTTATAGGATAAAAAATAATTCAAAGATAATCCGATTAAACTTTATTCATATAATTTAAACGAATATACACTACATGACCAGAACTCATTGGATACGTTCGATTTCAGATGTTTTTTCGAATGTCTAGAGAAGTACTTGAAAAGTTTCTCCTGAATTAAAAAGATGTAAACAGTATGTTTGATTTCATAAAACGCAATACTAATATTTGTGATTTCTCCGTAAAATAAAATGACGTATTAAGTAAAATAATGCTATAAAAGTTATAAAATATCTTTATTAAGATTGACGATCGTTTCGTCGCACCAACGGCGACATTTTCAAAATCATTCACGATAGAAAATATTTTCACATAATTTAAAAACAATAAACATAGTAAACAATGTCACGAGACATGATGCATAATGAAAAACATTGCAAACATAAAATTAAATTAAAATTAAATTAGCTATTTGTGAGGGTGGATCATTTTTCATATAATTTAACAAAACAATAACATGGTAAACAATGTCACGAGACAACATGCAAAATGAAAAACATTGCAAAACATATAATAAAAATAAAATTATCTTGGCTATTTGCGAGTGTGGATTAATTTTTACTATTGTTATTAAAACTACAGCATATCTTTCCAAATTTTAGGTAAATCAAGGGACACTGAATCATTGCAAATATTCTTGTTGCGTAAAAATATCTCTATTGATTCTCGGATTATGGATGGTAAATAAAATCTTGATGTAAATTTGTTATTTTTAAAATTGATCTGTAACGGTTCTTCGCTGCATAATCTGGCCAAGGCTGTGGTTATTCTGTTGCACTTGATGTCTGCTATATGTTCTTTGATTCTGGTTTTAAGTTTTCTACTTGTCATACCTATATAAAACTGCTTTGTTCCATATTCTTTTGTGAAGGTTATTTTGTATACTCCTGATAACTGGTTTGACTCTATTGGATCTATTTTCTTGCATACTATATTTTTTAATTTCATAGAAGGTTTTGCGACTAGGGAGATATTGAATTTATTGAGTTTATATTTCAAACGTTCGAAGAAACCAGGAAAATATTGTAAAGTGGATAACATGGATCCATTGAAAATATAGCATAAAATCTCTGTTGAAAATTTCATACATATATCTTGCAAGGAACTTTAGATATATTCTTTTAAACTTGACAAATTCATTCTGAGATAAATGAAGTTGAAGTCAGTTAAAGTGAAGTTAAAGTGCATCGCTTCTTAAGGCAAAAGGTGTTACAGTCGAACCTCTATTTAACGAAGTCGCTAAATCCCGGAAAAAAGTTCGTTATATGGAAAATTCGTTAAATAGAGATTCACCTTTTAATATACTTTAAACTACATAAAACAGATTTTAAATTCATAAACACTAAATATTTTTACTAAAAGTAACTAATCACCTTTTTTTAAATTAATTATAGCGATTTGTTTTATTTGTTTTATTCACCAATATACACCCTCAATTCATTTTTTCCATGTGTTTAAATCTTTGAAATCTGCAAGGAAAATAGAACATTGTCCGGGAATACACTGTATTTTATGTTTAAAGTAAATAGTTATACATTAAAATTAACGAATTTTAATGACATTATCGTATTTATTATTATTATAACAAATAATTTTTACCATACATTAACATATGCGTCCTTAAATTTAATTTCTGAAAAATTCTGATAATTTTGCCTGAGTTTTTTATTTAAAAAAGTTCTTTCTCTCATAATACGTCTCGCATCTTTGGAATGCACCAAAAACCCCTTCATTCGTATTTTCTTCTAACTATAATCCGCGTCGGATTATTTCAAATGATTTTAGCATTTCATCATACGAAGTTTTGTAAATTCCTGCATAATGATAATTTCCATCATCATCATATTCATCTTCATCGAAATCCATTGCTGTACTGTTTTTATTTTTCACACTGTCGAAAATATCCACTTTGGATAGTGTTTCCGAGGTCTCAATTTCAGAATTAAGTGAAATACAATCATCAACCAGCACATCATGGTTAATTTCTTCTTTTTTTTCTCATCTGTATCCACATTTTTTAAGTTACTCTAAGGGATTATCGTCTTCATCCTCCGTACTTACCGAATTCTCACTGCTGAAAAAGAAAACGCCTTGTAAAACCAGTTCAAGGCCATTGAACATCATAAAATGTGCTTAAAGAAAGAATAAGTTTGAAATGTCCAGAAATATTTTGGGAAATGTGGAGAAAAAAAAAATAGATCACAAGAAAAAGTTCGTTAAATAGAGAATGCACTTCGCTATTTGGAGGTTATTTTATGAAGAAATTCGCAAAATGTTCTTGGTTCCAAGGAAAAGTTCGCAAAATAGAGAAATTCGCAAAATAGAGGTTCGTTAAATAGAGGTCCGACTGTATATCTCTGGATCTAATGAAGATAAAAGCATGCGGTTGCTGTATTTAACGCTAAAAACTCAGTATTTTTTTAAGCCAATAAAAAAAAGGATTTTTTTGAGAATTTTTAACCCTGGAGCCCCTAACACTTTCCAACATAGTTGAAAAGTGCTTATGAATTCGGTTTGTCTGTCTGTCGTCTGTTCGTACTCCAACTTGTGTAATTATAGTCCGATTGCCATGAAATTAATACATTTTATTTATATTTACAGTGGTATGTTCGGTATGGAAAATGAAGTGTTTAGAATTTAAGGTTCATTTACAGGAACAATAAAAATAATTCCGATACATTACCGTCAATGGGGAAAAAGCATTTTCGGTGTAATTATATGAGATGAAGGAAGTATTTTATATGAAAGAACATCGAAAAGAATTCGCGAAGAATTTCTCCAGATATAATTTTTAATTAATTTTTCAATTAATTTTCAGCTGTGAAATTACGCACATATATGAGGACCCCAGCAGCCAAGGGGTACACTGTAAAAAAAAAATGGTAACGTTCCATGTAAAATCCAGGAACGTTTCGCCTTTTCTCAGGTTTTCAGAATAATTTAGCTCTTTCCTGTGGAATTCTGGTTTTCTTATCTGAAACGTTCCTGAACAAAAGTTGGAAACAGCAAAACGCTGCGGCCGCCATTTATTATTTTTTTGCTATAATCCGTTGCTCGCGCGCGAGTGTCGAAAACGAATTCCTTAAATGAATGTAAAAAAATCAATATGGAATGCAAATAAATCAATAGACGACATAATCCTTTACGTCTCTATTGTCAAGACAATTCAGATGAAAATACAATACCTCTGTGACATCGCTAAGAGATTATCTCTCGTACTTGTCTGTGGAATGTTTAACGAGCAGACCGTGTAAAAAGAATACACCTATTATTTGGATCTCCATTAACCAGGGGACCATCAAACATGATTCTCACCGATTTTGATTAAATTAAAGTATGTTTTAGAGTTCTTATCTCTAATTATTCTTGTGAAAGGATTTCTTCAAATGGGCCTTAGATTTTCAGAAATTAGATACCGAGGTTTAGTATACGTTTCAAATACCCATTAGTTTGCAGCTCTCAACGTGTCTTTCGTGGTGTGGACGCAGAA
Organism: Maratus speciosus; assembly: GCA_963932465.1. Taxonomy (NCBI): domain Eukaryota; kingdom Metazoa; phylum Arthropoda; class Arachnida; order Araneae; family Salticidae; genus Maratus; species Maratus speciosus. Next base: position 145,607,463 of record OZ010795.1, on the reverse strand, counting down.
GGATAGCACGCCAACCGTACGGCCCGAGTTCGATGCTACCTCTTGAATTTTTTTTTTCTTTTTTAATTAATTTTTTATTTTAACACTTTATTACAATTTGATTTAAATTTGATATATATTTGACACTTTGAATTGCTGCAAATTTAATTTTTTTTTATTTTCGGAAAAAATATACAATTACGTTTAGGTTTTTTTTTTTCATGAAAATTTATATGTATTTTATCTAACTTGTAAACTAACATAATTGCTGACGAAAATCCAAAATATTTTATGTCTAGATTTTTTTTCTAATTATTATTTACATTTATATATTTTTATATTTTAAGCAAAGTTCAGAAACAATATATCATATATATATTTACTTTATTGAATTTTAACTGAAAATTTATTTTTTCGTGTAAATTATAAATAATAATTTTGATGTCAATTTCAAAATATTTTTTCATTCTAACAAATAATGATAATAAAGCGAAAATTGCCAACTGGAAATGTAAAAATCGTCTGCGGATCCCGCATGCTGTGAAATGTCAGTAATGTTTTGCTGGCAACAGAAATATTCCTGGTATTTCGCAGGAAACTTACTGGCATTTCTGTAGAGAGTTTTTAACATATACAGTAAAGTTCCAGTCATTTTCAAGAAATGTTTCTTGAAAATAATGGGCAAGTCAGCTGCCCATTTTTTTCCAGGAACGTTGCGGAATTTTTTTTACAGTGTATAAGTGACAAAATTGAAAAAAAAAATGAACTAAGAGCACAGACGATCTGGAAATATGCTTTTTCTTTTCAGGTAAAGAAATATAAGTGATTTTCTAATTATGTGTTGTGTTTTAGAGATCAACCCCTTTTGCCGAATAATGATCAATATTGATGAATTATAAATTTAAAGAAAATTGCACTCTACCTTTTTCATATTTATTAAAATAAGAGTTCAAAGGCCACTGTGAAACAAGCAGCAGTTTCCTATTTCAATTCAGTCAATTATTATTGACGTTCAACTTTAACGTCAATTATCTTTGTACTCAATTTACTCCAAATCGAAATTTTGTCACTTGTACCCCTTCGCTTCTGATGTTCTCATATAATACGTGATTTATCACGTTGCTAACGAAGCGTAGAATCAACAATGGGAAAAAGGTACAAGCCGGGAATAGAACCCGGGACCCTTGGAACAGCACTCCAAGTGTTCTATCATTTAAGCTACGAGGACGATGCCCAGCTTAGCATTTCCCACATATATTGGCAAGAATGCAACGGCAACACAAGAGGGAATAGTCTTCATGAGCACACAATCCTGTGGCGAAACATGAGACACAAACGAACCCAGCATAAGTGAACACATATATAATTTTTAATTAATTTTTCAATTAATTTTCAGCAGTGAAATTACGTTCGAAATTATTGAATTGCGGGTTTGTTCAGGGTTTGTTTGTGTCTCATGTTTCGCCACAGGATTGTGTGCTCATGACTATTCCATCTTGTGCTGCAGTTGCAGCCTTGGCAACATATGTGGGAAATACTAAGCTAAGGTTCGTCCTCGTAGTTTAAATGGTAGAGCACTTGGAGCGCTGTTTCAAGGGTTCCATGTTCGATTCCCGGTTTGGACCTTTTTCACATTGTTGGTTCTACGCTTCGTTAGCAATGTGATAAATCACGTATTTTATATTCAATAATTTCGAGCGTAATTTCACTGCTGAAAATTAATTGAAAAATTAATAAAAAATGATATGTGTTCACCGATGCTGGGTTTGTTTGTGTCTCTTGTTTCGCCACAGGATTGTGGGCTCATGAAGACTATTCCCTCTTATGCTGCAGTTGCAGCCTTACCACCATATGTGTGAAATGCTAAGCCGGGCATGGTCCTCGTAGCTTAAATCGTAGAGCAATTGAAGCGCCGTTCCAAGAGTTCCGGGTTCGATTCCCAGCTTGGACCTTTTTCACACTGTTGGTTCTACGCTTCGTTAGCAATGTGATAAATCACGTATTATACATTCAGTTTCTTTAGGTATTTGGCAAAATGTTTAAAATCAAAAGTATCCAGCGACTTTTGGTCTTATAGTGTATATTCTTAAAATAAAACTAGGCACATTTACTTTTTATATGATAGAGATTTAGTTTCGATTTGTATAATTTTTATTATTTCTTTCCGACATAGTTGAAAAGTGTTTATGAATTCGGTTTGCCTTTCTGTCTATTTTCCGTCTGTCCATGCTGTAACTCACGTAAATATAGTCAGATTGCCACGAAATTTATACATGTTATTTGGGTTTATTATAGCATGTTAGATATTTAAATTAAAGTGTGCGGCATTTACGGTTTATTTAAAGAGACATTTAAAAAAAATTCCGATATGGGGATTAATCGTTTGCTATGTATTTATATTAGATCAAACGAGTTTTTTACATGCATGAACTTCTAAAAGAATTTGCGAAGACTTTTTCTAGATATTTGACAAAATGTCTAAAGTCAAAATAATCCAGCGACTTTTTGTCACATACTGTATATTTTAAAAACAAAACCATATACATTTACTTTTTATAGAATAGAATCTTACTTTCAATTTCTGTAATTCTTTTTAACTCTTTCTAACATAGTTGAAAAGTGTTTATGAATTAGGTTTGCCTGTCTGTCTATTTGCCGTCTGTACGTGCTCTAACTCACATAAATTTAGTCAGATTGCCATGAACTTAATACATTTTATTTGGATTTACAGTAGGGTGTTTAGTATTGAAAATAAAGTGTGTAGCATTTACGGTTCATTTACATGGACAGCCAAAAGAACTCCAATACATTCCGGTCAATGGGAAAAATCGTTTACGGTGTACTTATATGAGATCAAACAGGTTCTTCACATTAATGAATTTCTAAAAGAATTCTCGAAGAATTTCTCTAGATATTTGACAAAATGTCTGAAATCAAATATATTAAACGACTTTTGGCTACACTGTAAAAAAAAAAATCCCCCCCCCCCCCCCAAATTGACAGAAAATAACTGTCAATTTTGGTGCCAGTAGAAAACTGTTTAATTTACAGAAAATATCTCTAATTTTCCAATAAAACAGTTTTTTTCCGTAAAAATTACAAAATTCACGTTTTTATACAGAAAAAACTGTTTTTCTTTAAAACAGTTTTCTTCTCTAAAAAATACAATTCTTTTTTCTGTAAAATTTACAGATTTTTTTTTTTTTTTTTTTTCTTTTACGGTGTATATAATGCAGATTCTTAAAAATCTATACACATTTACTTTTTATATTACAGGCAATTTTATGATAATTTTGACAATTTTATGATAATTTTATATGATAGAATCTCAGTTTCAATTTCTGTAATTTTACTTAACACTTTCAAACATATTTGAAAAGTGTTTATGAATTCGGTTTATCTGTCTGTCGCCTGTCCGTGCTCTAACTCAAGTAATTAGAGTCAGGTTGCCATGAACTTAATATATTTTATTTAAATTTACTATGTCAGGTTCGGTATTGAAAATGAAGCGTTTAGCATTTACGGTTTATTTACAGGGACACTCAAAATAATTCAACATACACTCAAAATAATGTGTATAACACTATTTTAAAGATACTGAAATTAAATTTATTCATTTAGGTTATAACTGTAAAATATAGTGTGTATAGAATTTATCATTCTTTTACAGGGACACACAAAAGAATTTGACTACAGTACTGTCTACGAAAAATAATTTCTGGAAGTAGGTTTTCAGTTGTGGTGCGTGTTTTTTAAATTTAACTTTTTTTGCATATTGTTTAGTGTGTATAAATTCATTCATATACACTGTAAAAAAAAAACGACATTTTTACAGTACAAAGTACTGTTCATCTCGCGCACAAACTCGATCACAGTTGAATGTACTGTATCTTTCTTTGGTTTCCTGACTATTTAAACATGGAAAATACAGTAGTTGCGTATAATTAACAGCACAATGTACTGGCAATTTGGACGCCAGTAGTTTGTGCTGTGGTCCAAATGCGGCCAAAATTGCCAGTACATTGTACTGTTAATTTTACGCAACTACTGTATTTTTCATGTTTAAATAGTCAGGAAACCAAAGAATACAGAAAAGAAGGCAAATTTACAGTGGTTTTTTTTACAGTGTATGTGCATACGATCATATACATACCTACACAAAAGATCTCAAATATGTTTCCGTTTATTGACAGAAATTTCTGAATTCAACCGTGCTATGCGTTTAAGGGGTCTCAGAACTCTTAAAATTAGAAAAAGTGAAAACAAAGACCATTTTCAAAATTTAATATCTTAAAATGCATATGATTTTAAAATACAATTTTCATTGGGATGAAAGATATAAGTATGTTCTTTCATGTCATATATTAAAAAAATTGCAAGATCCAGAATTAGCATTTACAGAGGGCTCCAAATTGTCAGACATTTGACGAGCAGAAAATTGGTACGACGGCTTACGCGCATAGGATTACAAAATAAATTTTGCAACTAGAATGAAACTTTTGGTACCTACATATATTTAAGATTGTAATAATTACCCTGAACCTAAATAAACTTGTATTTAAAGAATTTTTATATTTTGAATACAAAATTGTATTTAGCTAATGCAACATTTTGAAAATTTCAACAGTAGAATCACCTAAAAAAATACATTTTTTTGAACAATAAAAAAGAGATTTTAGGTTCCCTTTATACAGACTAACATGAAACATATATTTTGAAAATTTCCTGAAAATAATATTCAGAAGTATTTGAGATATCGTGCGCGTTATGCCCAAAAATATCATTTGGTGAAAAATGATTTCAAAGTTTTGGAAACGCCGCTTCAGTTATTGAGCGGGTATAATTCTAAAACCCATAACTTCTGTTCTAATGAAAATTTCAAGAAACAATTGTATCAAAATGTTCAAAAAAGATAGGAGTTTAACATCTAAAAAAAAATAAACTTCAAAAATTTAGAAGCTTTAATGAACTAACTTTTAGCCTTATATGTCAAATACATGCAAATCTATAGATCATATACAGGATTGCCCCCATAAAATTCGAATATTTTCCTGACTATTAATGGTAATTGCAGAAATGGGTAATGCTGAAATGTTTACAATTGCGTTATGCGCTTTCAAACTTGCATATTTAGACATCATCTGCGAAATTTTGTTACAGTGAAGTTTTTTACAGTCAAGAAACTGTGAAGTTTTGTTACAGCATTCTGAATGTGTTGGAAAGTGTTTATAAATCTATGCTGGACGCATGATTTTTCGTTTTTATTCTTATTACACTGTAAAAAAAAAAAGATATTTTTACAGTACAAAGTACTGTTCATCTCGTGCACAAACTCGATCACAGTGAATGTGCTGTATCTTTCTTTGGTTTTCTGACTAGATTAACATGGAAAATACAGTAGTTGCGTAAAATTAACAGCACGATGTGCTGGCAATTTGGACACCAGCAGTTTGTGCTGTAAAAAAATGCGTCCAAATTGCCAACACATTGTGCTGTTAGTTTTACGCAACTACTATATTTTCCATGTTAATATAGTCAGGAAACCTAAGAAAGATACAGTACATTCACTGTGATCGAGTTTGTTCTGGCAAATCTACAGTGGTTTTTTTACAGTGTAGAAATAGGCATAAAAATCCATCACGGCATTCATGTATAGGGATTACATCACTTTTAACTTTTTTTTATGATATATGGTATTAATAACACACACAAAAATAAGTTGAAAAAGAAATGTTAAATGTTACTTTTCTTTTACGAAATGGATCATATGAAACTTCAGTAACAATAACATTTTATGGTAGTAAAAAAAAAATATGTACCATTTAATTAGAAATCTCATTATTATTTACTTTATTTGTTAACCATGTAATTTTAAGATTTCTTTTACTTCAGTTTTCGTTTTATTAAAAAAGTAAAAAAAGAGCCAATGTCATAATAATTGGTAATTCTTTTCAAATTAAAATGCAGACTGGCTGCCGCAGTAAAAAAAAATAATTGAAAGAAGAAGTAAATACAAACAATAGTAACATTATAAAAAAAATTATAACTTTATAAAAAAAAAATATTTTATTTATAGTTATTATATTTGTAGTCAAAAATATACATATTTTTAGGTATAAACAGTTATGAAAACTCTTTCTCCTACGTTTTTTTTAATTAAACTAACTACACACCAATGAAAAATATTACGATCATATTTAAAATAAAATGTTTACTTTAATGCCATTTTTAATTATTTTTTACTTCGATAAAGTTCTTTGAAAGGTTTTGTCTACTGCGTACTTTCCGAAAAGAAAATGGCTCAGACAAAGTAAATAGACAGAAAATTGTTTCTGAATAGGATATTTTCAGGACTTCCGTAATGGAAATAGTTCAGAAAAACTTCCAAAAGCCATATATTTTGATGATATTTTTCTCTCATTCTTCAATATCAAATTTTTATCTAAAAGCTTTTAAAGAAAAGAAATATAAATAAAGAGGTGTATTAAAATATACCAGGTAATGCAGAACAACTGTTCAATATTTTGCAGGGAGGTAGAGAACATTTACGAACACACAACAATCAAATTGTACATAGGAAACTAAAACCGCAATACACCGTTTCAGTCAAAAACACAGGGTGTTTCAATCCAATCTTAAATCTAATTTTTACCCATATCAATATTATACTTTAATGAAATTTTAAAAAGACTTACCTTTATTAATGTGAAATGCGATGAAATTTACGAGAAGTACAGGAAGAACACAATAATTAGGACTGGAGTTCTGCTTGGGTCGAGTACATCCCGATCCGAACCCAAAAATTCTACTTCATGTAAACCCAAACCTAAGAAAAAATTAGCCAAGCAAAAACTCGACCCGAAAGGAACACATTTCAATCCGAGCCCGAAGTGAAAAAAAAATTCCTATTTTAATACAATTATAAAAAGTAGCCTACAATTATACGTTTCATATCAATTTTATTTTTTTTATTCATAAAAATGAATAAAAGCACTCATTAATAGTCAATTAAATAATTTTTTTCATTTGGAAAATATTCAGAATTAAAAAAAAAAAAAATCGTATCAACGTGACGATGATTCGAAAGAGTCTGAACTAAACCCGAAACTGACCCGAACTTGAAACATTTAAAGTCAACCATACACGATCCGAACCGAACCGAACCGCTTGTTCGGGACTACCCGACCCGATGTAGGACTCTAATTCAGACCCCATACATGATCCCATATGTAGTGAGAACTATATACTGAAACATGATGCGTCAAGTTCAACGCCGTTTGCATGCGAATGGCGTCCACGCCCACCATTTCCCACGATGGGGAAATATTTTGCAGAAAAAATGGTAAGTCTGTTGAAAATTTTGTTAAAATATTTTCGTTATTGTTAAAGCTATGAACAAAAATCCGGGTTCATAATGGAGTGAGACATTTTCGTCCAGTATTTTGGGTTGAATAAATGGATTGCAGCATGTAGTCTGAGAGGCAGCGTCGCATTTTGGAAACCGATTGCATTGTTCATGATTTTGGTATATAGGATAGATTGAGTGATACAGATACCGAAATCGCCACTTAGTTGATGCAGTAGCGGTGGAAGTTTCTATAACAACATGGCACAGCTTGCTACAATGTAAATAAGATTGCCTATGTTACGTCTATTGGAAGACATCATCAGTAATCGGGTGATCACTCATTTTAAATTGCTGCGATTTGTGTGATTTTGCTATTTCAACAGTCCCTAATTGATGCAACAGCTGTTTGGCAGTTTCGTTATCTAAACCATCTAATCTATGATATATACCAAAAACATCGACGCTAAAACTGGTTTCCAAAATGCGACGCTCCTTGCAGACTAATACTACCAGGATCAAAAAGTTCGGAGACTGGCTTTCTTAACGATATTTTTGTTGATATCATGTTTGTTTTATACACAACCATTATCATGCATCGATAGGGCTAGGAAAAAATAAGTTTTCAAAGTAGAAGACGGTATATGTAAAAGCAGTTTGGCATATGATTGTTCAGTCAGAGTGGGGCAAATTTGTAATTGCAATTTTCGGAAATGTAATTGCAATTTTCTGAAATGTAATTACAATCTAGATGTATGTAATTAATTATAGTTAAAATTATATACCGTAAAAAAATTCTTGCAGCATTGTGGCCGGAACCGCTCTCATCTCATTGTTTAACGAAATTTCTGCGTTTGAATGTGTGTAACTATAATTAATTACATGTTAACAACAATGTTTAACAACTTGTAATTATATTGCAGATAATTGAGATTACAAATTTTCTCAACTCGGTTTTCAGATTAATACTTAATGATGAAAGAATTTTGAATTAATCGACGTTAGAAGATAACACCTCATGAATTGAAGTAAATTAATTTCTAGCGGTTTATGAAGATTGGTAAAAAACTTTTATTAGATTTTTAGAATAACAGTTATTTTTGAATTCAGGAGCTTAGGATTAGCCATACTGAAAATTATGTTAATTTTAGTAGAGTGTCAAGATTTGAATGTAGTTAAATTATTTATTTTTATTTATGAGCTATGATTTTAGGAGTTAAGTGATTTTAAGAAAACTTACCTTTATGTTTTAATAAAAACTGTTCCGTTTCTCTTCAGTTTTCGAGAATCATCGAAGTTGAAACATGTAATGTTACTCCGCGAAAGTAACAAAATTAATTAACCCTTTAGTACGCAGCTTTGCATATATGCAAACAACAGTGTTTTGAATTTAATAGATTTTTTTTTAGTATATACCTAATTCACACCAGAAAATTAAAATAGCAATGTATGCTTTAATTAATAACAGACAACCGTTTTTTAAATAAAGCGAAATTAACCATTGAAACTTTCTGGTGTAAAGTCAGATTCTCTGAACTACATAATTTCTAGAACGTATTCTATCATGGGAAGTAAAGGGTTAAATGTTAAGTTTTATAAAATAAATAATAATGTAAAATAAGGTATTTGGAGACATACTTATTAAAATATTTACTAATTTGCATTATTTTAAAGTAAAACAGCCAAACAACAGTAGTTTTTACTAATATTGAAGATGTGCAAAATAAGAAAGATCGACGTATTATATGAAAAACGTATATCTGATTTTTTTCATTATTTTTCCTGTGTAATAAACCTTTCAGAGAATCATATATAATTTTTTTCGAAACAAAAGAAGAAATCGCGCATTTAAGGGTTAATATGCAGATATACATTCTAGGAACACGCCCCAATATTAAACTTGAGACAAAAATAACGTCTTTAAATGTTAAATCCTAATTTAAATTCTAAAATGTGTTTTATTATATCACAAATTTCTCTTTTCATATAATAAATGTATATTCAAGTTTCCAAATTTGACTTTTCAACGTAATTTAACTGCAGTTCGAATTTCAGAGAATACATAAATGCTGATTTAAAGGGCTAATCAAAGCGAGACGCCCGAGCGTAATTTGCTTCAGGGCTTCACTGCGATGTTGTGTCATCTGAATAAGCGAGAATAAAGCCATTGAATATATTGCATAAAACAGAACGTTAAATAATACTGAAACTTCGGGTACTAATTTCATAGGATTACACGCAATTTTCTAAATGGAAGACTCGCAATTTTCAAAATTCAAGACTCGTAATTCTTACATAGTCGTACCAATGTTTATTAACAACAAATATAGTAACTTAAAAGATGTAAAATTCAAAACGACATTTCAGTACTATATGCGGAAAGCAAAATAAGGACAATTTAAATAGGTTAATATGTAGTGTTTTTATATAACAAAACTTTAGATAAATCGACTTTGAATGGAATTTTTTTGACGAAATCATCAAATTTTAAATTAAAGGTTTCCAAAATTATAAATGACAGATAAATTGTAACTTTCGATTTAAATTTAGAAACAATTTGATGCAAAAATTATGAAAAGATATTTGGTAAATAGCAATGTTGTAAAGAGCAGGTTTGAGCGTATCACTATATGCACAGAAAATTGAGAATATTAATAATTAAATATAAGCGAATTCTTGAAATTTTGAGTTTAAGTCGGTTAATATATAGACTAGTAATAAATAAAAAATATATTAGATAAATTTACTATGAATGTAACTTTTATGACAAAATTATCACAATTTTAGTTTAAATAATTCAAAAATTTAAGTGATTATTAACGTTCAGCTTTCGCTTTAAATTTGGAAACAATTTAATGCAAAAGTTATGAATAAATATTTGGTAAAGAGCAATGTTATAAAGAGCAGGTTTCTATACATCAAAATATGCACAGTAAATAAAGAAAACATAAAAATTAAAACAGTTGCACAACGTCTTCAAATTTTGAGGAAAAAAGTATTAATTTGAAACAAACTATTGAAGGGGATAAATAAGGAAAATAAAACCATCAATAAACTGTCACATCATAATAAACACATTTTTATTTCAGGTTTTGTTCAAACAGGTACGCTTTATTTTTAAAATCTATTTTAAAAATATCAGTCTATTCTGACTGTCCAGTATAGTCACAAAAAATCACCGTTAATTGAAATAACATTATATTTAATTATCTTAATTATCAAATTATATTTTAGATTTATTTGCCCATTAGTGTTTCAGGATTTTATTCAGTCAACAATTATATAACATAATTAAATTTTAGAAAATGCGATTTTTTTTAATAATCAAAATTGATGCCAGCCATCATAGCTGCTCCGCTCTTCATGCGATTCTTGAATTTGAGTACTTTTATTTTCGAATACAAATCGATAGAAATTCTCCGATTAAATAACGTAAAGATTATTTTTAGGAACATAGTGGTACTCAATTTCAAGGACCCTATAAACCGTAGGGCGTTTATTAATCATCCGAAAATAATTATTTTTATTTCATAATGTCTTTTTCGTCACAGGAAATAAAATAATTAGTAAGCAAAAAAGAAATGTGTGACTATATGACAGAAATTCACCTCAAAAGATTTTTTTAAATATCTTCTACACTATTTACAAAATGTCTCATCTGATGAATATTTGTTAATGCTTCTAAAAAGAAATTTCACACTTTTTTCACCCACACACTGTTAAAAAACACTTTTTCTGTTCGACTTGTGGAAAACGAGTAAATGCCAAGAATTATTGCAATCCTTTTTTTCTTTCTTTCTGCGTCTCATTTTTAATATAGATGTAATTACACTTTTGAAGCGAGTGGTCGGCGCTATATCCGATCTAAACCATGGATTAAGGGCCAAGATGGGATATTTACTGCGAAATCTGTAATGGCAACAGTAATAGCGTCACTATCGGCAAGGGGGAAGAATTAACAAACCTCCGAAATTTACCTATGTTGAAGAAATATGTTTATCCTCTATGGTTTGAATATCTATTCGTTCCTAAAACGAATCAGGTGTCAGACGATATTCTATTCATGCTTGCTTTATTTATTTAGCTGCTTTTTTTTTTACCGTACTTGTATTGTTCATTTTTAACTTACAAAATGATAATTAGACTAATAATATAAAAGAAAGTCGCCAGAAAATTCTGTTAAGAATGCAAATATGTAAGTTTATAAGATTAAATTGTAAAAAATCAAATTCAGGTATTGTGTCAATTTATTCATATCGAATAAAATTTTATTGAGTGTAATGTCAGTACCTCTATTTATTTTTAACTTTTAGATTTATACAATTCTAAAAATTTGTCGAAAGGAATTTTTCCCTATCTGTAATATTATTATTATTATTTCTTATATGTTAATATAATAAACATTATTGAATTGATTGTACGTTATTTACATTAAAAGCAATATTTTTATTTTATCTGCAAGGAAGTGAAAATGCATAAATTTTAAAAGATTATTGTAACGATTGTTTAATACGTTAAACTTCATAAATTTATAAAACACGGGCTATAAAAATTTTCCTGCCAAAGGGGAATAATTATGAAATTTTCTGGGACTTCTAGAGTTCAACATTTCGTATATTTTTATGTTACACCATTGCTTTTGATATATAGCATTCAAGACGAAATTATTACCTGGTATTCGTTGCACTTAAAACCGTTCACTAATCATGTAAAAAAAAAAAAAAAAAAACATATATCCGTGCATGAACATAGAATAGATATTAGATATATAAAATAGAATGTCTATTCTATGTTCATGTATCGGTGTAAGATTCTATCGAAAACGTAAACATGCAGCATTAAAAAAAGAAAAATCGCAATAAGTTAGATACTCAATAATAAGCATACTACAAGGATGGGGAGTTTCTTCCCCATTGTCACTAACTGCGCTACGATCGCAATTACCATTACGCTCTATGGGAATGTCCGATCTTGGATGTTAATCTATGATCTGAACCAGGCTTGTCTTCGTCATAATAAATATATTCATATTCATTAAAAGAAAAAAGAAAAAAAAAAGGTTGCAGTAATTTTTGGCATTCACTCCTTTTCGCCAAGTGAAAAAGAATAAGGGGGTTTTAACACACACATAATAATAATAATAATAATAATAATAATAATAATAATGATAATAAATAAAATAAGGGGTAACATCACTTCAACTTTCTGAAATTTAAGGCTTTTTCGATAACTATTTTTAAGAGAAATGCAAGCATTTATAAAAATCCATTTACACTAAATTGTTTTAATATAAGAATGCTATATTTTGTTTCAGTTGATATATTGTAAATGATTATTTATTGTAGACTTAACCTAGATAAAAAAAAATAAGACGAAAAAATAGTTTTTGAAGTCCAAAATCTAGTAAAATATGTAGCCGTTTTGCAAATCACTGCTAAAAGTCTGACACAGTGATTTAACAGGCAAAATCTAAAATTGAAGTGTAAATACAATTTTCTAAATGGTCCCTTAAAATTATACTAATATGCAGCGGATCGCGAAGAAACGTACAAATCGCATTAAAAATCGCAAAAATTAAAAAAAATCATGAAACTCAAAATTTACTATATTTGGATAAAAGTTTCAAATCTAATTCCTTTGATGACTGTTAAGCCATGAAACGCGGAAAAACGCTAAAAAATCGCGAGAAACCAAAATCTATAGCTTGAAACGTATAGTTTGAAACCAAATTCCTTTTTCGAATGTCAAAAAATCGGTGTGGGACTCAAAAAACCGCCAAAAACCACATTGAAAAATGCACTAAAAACAGCTAACTATAAAAGTATCCCAGGAGTCAAAATTTACTCTAATCGGGTAAAATGTTGTAATCGTAAATTTTTCATGTATGAGGAAAAATCGACGCGGAACATAGAGAATCTCGTAAAATCGCTAAAAATCGCATTAAACTTGCTAAAATTCAAAAATCATAGATGGGGAAATTTACTACGTTAGGCTAAAAGTTTGAAAACAAATTCTTTTTTCGAATGTCAAAAAGCACTGTGAGGATCGAAAAGTAGCTAAAAATCGCATTGAAAAATGCATTAAAAATCGCTTAATATAAAACATTCATAAATGGCAAAATTTGCTATATTAGGCTAAAAGTTTGAAACCAAATTCTATTTCTGAATGTCAAAAAGTCGCTGTGAGACTCGAGAAAACGCTAAAAATTACATTGAAAAATGTATTAAAAATCGCCAAATATTAAAAAATCACAGGAGTCAAAATTTACTCTAATCTCTCTATTCTAAAAAAAAGTAACTACCTCTGTCACCGCCGCCACCGGTTTTGAATTTTTTGTGACCGGGGGTCTTTCTTCGTTAATATTAAGAAAAGTAATGCATACAAAAATATGAAAATCGGTAGTATTATACAGAAATGTTTGATAAACACGCTGATGCAGACAGTTTTCAAATCGAAGAATTATTTTAAGAGATATTTAATGCTAAAGTTGGACAAAATCGTTCCACTGAAAAAGTTTTATAGGAGCAAAAACTAGTCATGGGAATTTAATCATTTTATACGTTTGAAGTTCTCAGTGTGCAGACTGTATTTCTTTTTTTAATTTGACTCATTTTTTGAGGTTTTATTTCTATTTTAAATTCAAATTTTCAGCCTTTTTAGAGATGCTTTTTACATATTTTAGAAAGTGATATTAATTTAAACTGTTGCCAACTGTATAAACAGCGCAAACAGTAATGTTTACTTCAAAAAAAAATATTTATACGTGTAAATAAATTAAAAATTTATTCACACGTGACTATTATAAACAGAAAAAAAATTGGAATTAGAATTAAATAACTATGTACAAAAAGCAGCAACTTATTAAAAATTGCATCATAAAAACTATATTTACACGTGAATTTTAAGAGAGAGAGGAAATTGTAAAATAATAAATTCATTAACATGCGTTAGAAGTCTTAAACAGGAGAAATTACGTCATATTTATGTCACATTACAGTTATTACATAAAATGAACACAAAATAATATTGCAAAACAGTTTAAATTTAGAAATTGCGCTAGACATTTATTTGATATTTTGAGAGGATACTTTTCAACTATTTTTGTTAGGAAAACGCAAATAATATTTCATTTCTAACAAAAGTATTTTGACGTGAATATTAAAAAGAGAAAGAATAGTTTGATCAAAATTACGTCAGATTAAAAACGATTAATTTAAAATGTCTTATTTAAAAGAACTTTCTTTTCGCTTTGTTAAAAAATACCAGGAGACAAAGACTGTTTACTTAATTCCTTTTATATTAGCTTATTTTGAAATGTTTAACTTATTTTACTTAATCAAAGACAAAAACAGCGATTGTATCTTTGGTACTACTTAGTTATCCCGTCGACCAAAAATCTATCATTCGCCAAGCTATAAGATTAAATGCCAATAATGGTTGATCTTAAATGTCACATTAACTTGACTTTAAGCAAGTTACACGTGTCTACGTCATCAAGTTATTTTTATTTCGACGTTTTATTTGTATTTTTATTAATGTTGCACTAATTTATTTGTTCTTTCGTTATTTAAAATAAAAATTATGTCAATTTGTATAATTTGGCGGGTGGTTTGGAGATTTATATAATTTGACGAAATTGGTCGACGGGATAATCAAGTAGTACCGCAGCGGATTTGGCTTTAAAATTCCCCAATCAAAGAGAAATGAATAGAAATACGTTTATATGGAGATCGCCACTGTTTTTTAAATTATAATTCAATCTTCCGAAATCTTTTTAAAGCCGATAAAATTAGCGTACTTTTAGAGTCTGTGGTGTCTGAACGGAGGTTGACGAGCGTAGCTCGTAGGGGGCAGAGCCCCCTAGTGGGGTAAAACATTGTAATCGGAAATATTTCATGAATGACAAAAAATCGACTCTAAACGCAAAAAATCTCGAAAAGTGCTAAAAATCGTTGAAATTAAAAAATCTTAGCAGACTAAATTTAGGCTAACAGTTTGAAACAAAATTCCAAAAATATAAAAAAAATAGCCGCAAAATGTGAAAAACACTAAAAATTGCATTAAAAAATTCGCGAAAAATTTAAAAATCGCTGTACGAATACTGAATAAACTTTATTGAAAAGATGATAATATTTACTATATTGGGTTTAAAGAATGAAACCGTATTTCTTTCACTAATGTGGGAAATTTGCCTCGAAACATAAAGAAACACTAAAATCGCATAAAAAATTAAATAAAAAAAACTAATAAAAAAATGCAAAATCGGGCTTCGAGGTGCAAAACTTCATATATAGAGGTACATTCTCCCCAAATTTTGTAGCTCTACGTGCAGTGGTCTCTTCAGAACACCATCGTCACACCCACACTCACACACACACGCATGTATACATACAGACTTCTTTCTTTATTATTATACTTATTATTATAGATTATAAGATTTATTTTTAAGCATGTGATTTCATTTTAATTAAACTTAAACATACAACAACTAGAGTAATTTTCCTTTAATAACAAATTGCTCCAAATGATACTAAAAATACTATTGAGTCTGTACATGTTTTGTCTCATATGTACAATAATTTTATAAAAGTAGTAAACATAACTAAATAATTTTAATCAGGATATAAAATCATTTATAATCTTAAAAGTGGAATTATACTAATAATTTTCAGTAAATTCTAATTTGTTGTGTGTATAATTACATTCACGAATGTATAAGATAGTATCATTATATGTATCTCCTTTTATTTATCATTTTAATAATATTTATAACTTGTAGAACAAGATATTTTTAAATGGATTCTTAAGAGTTCGCACAATAAATAAATAAATAAATAAATAAATAAATAAATAAAATCTTTTACAGTAAATTATCACATTTCATTACTGATTTTACTTTTGAGTAAATTTATGCCTTGCAATCAAAACAAATAAAAAATATGTGGTATACAGTAAGGTTCATCCACTTTCTGATCAAAGACATAATTGGAATTTTGTTATATTATAAAAGAAATCAAAAGACGAACACTCACTTAACACTCTGTAATAATAATAAATAATAATAATAACAACAACACCAATTAATAAGATTTTATATTTTTTAGTCACAAGCATCAAAACGCATTTTAATTAATAATTTTGTGAAACTTTTTAAATGAAAATGTATGTATTCATTTATCCAATTACACAGACAAACTAATTAAAACGTAATTACATAATAATTGGAATTAAAGTATAATAAATATAAAAATTCAAAATCTTTCTTCGCATTTTTTCTCTTTTTTGAAATAACGCCTCAAAATACTTTATACTGGAATTTGTTTATTAAAAGTAATTATTTCTAAGATCTCTTTTGGCGGAAAAGCAGAAATATTCATTGAACAAAGTTTTCGCGCCTTAGGCGCCGATTAAATTTTTTCGTTTCTATTTTAATCTTACTTGATAAATTTGTTATTTCTACTGTAAAGAAATACTGTCTATAGGTTGCTTTCGATTTTAAAAAAGTAGATTTTCATAGTGGAACATTTATAAATGAAATTAATTTAATTTTTTTTAATGTATTCTTCTGAATCTTTCTATAGGAAACGTTAGGGGCGATTAGTTTTTTTTGTTTCTACTTTAAGCTTCCTTGATAAATTAGTTATTTTTTGCTGTAAAGAAATACTGTCTACATGGTTGATTTCCATTTTAAAAGTGGAATTTTTTTTTCAGTGGAACACTTATAAATAAAATTAATTAATTTTTTTTGTAAAATGTATTTTACTGAATCTTTCTGCAGGAAGGACAACGTTTTAGGCTTATGGTAGTTAATGTTTGATGTAATAACTTCCTAAAATGTTTCAGATATTTTACATAATATAACACATTAAAGAATATTTTATGGAGATTGATGATGTGGGTTTGGTTTTGTTTGTATTTATGACGGCCAATTATCAACACGAGGAATATAGGCCCTAAAGGGGGGAGTTCCCTTCGTGGGGGTCTTTCTAAGGGAACCTAACCCGTATTAACGCTTCGAAATCGAAGGTTCGAAGAAAACCACGAAAACTCTGAACGATTAAGCCGAAGGGCGCGATTGGGTTCGAACCCAGAACTTCTCGCCTACCAGCTTCGAGAGCAGAACCTCTCAGCCACTTGATGATGTGGGAATTATTTTCTCATTTTAGATTTTCTTAATTGGCAGAGAGAGGGACAATTACGTGTATTAAAAGTCAAAACTTCTCTTTTATTACATTTTCACTTACTTTTTTGAATTTGATAAATATATAAATTATTCAATGAAATAATTCCTTTCTTCTGATAATTCTTTTATGTGTATTTTTTTTATGGAGAACAATTATCAAAAATTGAATCAATGATATTTCAAAAACTACACAAGTCCAAGATATAAGTTTTCTCAGGAATAATAATAAAAATTAACTTGTGCTACAAAAATAAATAAATAAATAAATAAATAAATAAATAAATAAATAAATAAATATTTTAAAAACTCTTTTGTTCTCACTGTATTTCTTAAATCTTTGTCGGATATAATTTATGTACGTTTTAAGAATTAAATGAAAAAAAAGTCTAAAAATACTTCTGGACTTACGTTGTTTTTGTTGTCAGTGGTATCCTGCTAATGGTACAAAAAACATTAATGATATTTGATATTTTTTATGAGGTATATGGCAAAATAGGCACAAATAGTTCACATCTGTATCTTAATACTTAAACACATGCGGAAATGCACACGCAGCAAGACTTTCCGCGAGGTGCATTTTGTGCAAAATACACTAGTCGGTCAAAAAAAAAAAAAAAAAAAAAAAAAAAGGTTTTTTCCCTTCCTTGCAAATAAATAAATAAAAATAGGTGAACTTTATCAATTTAACATTCTTGATACTAAATATGTCATCGAAGTTGCTCAATCACATACCGTTTTTAAGAGAGACAGTTTTTAAATAATACGAATTACAGTATCAAATGAAAAATTAATATATTTATCAACAATGACAATGTTTTAATATTTTTGAAATAATGTAATATTATTAAAATACGCTGGAAATGATTTTTCCCCATAGAACACACCAGAATTGACTGCCTCTGTAAATGAACTATAAATACAACACAATTAATTTTAAATACCAAATTTGCCATGACAAACCTAAATAAAATGTAGTACTTACATAGCAATGCGACTATATTTACAAGAGGTATAACACGAAAAGACGGACAAATAGATGGACAGACGGATTGACGGTCAGAGAAACGGCCGGGCAGACGGTCAGACAAGCGACCGGACAGACGGTCAAGCAGACGGCCAGACAGACGTCCAAACAAATCGAATTTATAAAGACTTTTCGCCTATGATGGAAAGTGTTAAAAGACCATATATCTCGCATATAATTATAGCTGCACAATATACACACTCACTTAAAAAACAACTAAACGGACAAAAAAAAAAAAACAAAAAAAAACACAATTTTAAAACTTCTAGATGAAAGTACAATTTTATATGCATTATCGGCATTACGAAGATATATGTAATTTGTATTTAATGAATAGGTAATTAATTTATGAACAGAATTAATATTTTTATCTGTTTCTATAGTTTTCATAAATTCATGTATATATTTTCAGTTTATATGGACACACACACACACACATATATATATGTTACATTATTAGATCTAATTCCGCGATTTTCTTATCTTATTCTAAATTACTACTTTATATTCACTAAATCCTTATCCTTAAATAATCTCTATCGTTAACTCTGTTAAATTCCCTTTAATTTAATGTCTCACTTGTCTTAATCGCTTAAATATTACACTTTTAGTATTCTTAAATTAAATGTTCCATTCCCGCGCTTTTTTTCTTTCAATATTATTCTCTTAGCTTCCATTTTTACTTTCCCGCGTATTTCTGATGTTATCCTTTTTTCCCCCAAATTCATCCGCTAGTTCTGTTCGCACTCTTTATATGATGTGACATTCTTAATTATTCATTGGTTGAAAGCGCAACCTACGTCATATTTGTATCCATACATTGAAGGAACAAAAAGTTGATACTCGCTGTGTTTCAGCAGATTTGAGTCGTTTTTTTAGGTGCGTTCGTAATTATATAAATACGTAGCACCTATAGTCGTCGTTCAGTCCGTCCGTCCGTCTGTCCGCATGTAACAGAGCAAAAACTACCCAACCGAATAGTCTGAAATTTCAAATATGTGATTGTTGCAAAATTTTGTCGAGCCATTTCAAATTTTATGAAAATCGGATGTATAGTTTAATTACAGGGACAGTCAAAAGTTTTTCTTTACATTACGGCCAATGGGAAAAATTATTGCAAGTGGATTTTAATGATATTAGAGCCTTCCGAATGATCTGAAATTTTAAAGATATAATTGTTGCAAAATTTTGTCGAGCCATTTCAAATTTTAGGAAAATCGGACGTATAGTTTAATTACAGGGACAGTCAAAAGTTTTTCTTTACATTACGGCCAATGGGAAAAATTATTGCAAGTGGATTTTAATGATATTAGAGCCTTCCGAATGATCTGAAATTTTAAAGATATAATTGTTGCAAAATTTTGTCGAGCCATTTCAAATTTTAGGAAAATCGGACGTATAGTTTAATTACAGGGACAGTCAAAAGTTTTTCTTTACATTACGGCCAATGGGAAAAATTATTGCAAGTGGATTTTAAGGGTATTAGAGCCTTCCGAATGATCTGAAATTTTAAAGATATAACTGTTGCAAAATTTTGTCGAGCCATTTCAAATTTTAGGAAAATCGGATGTATAGTTTATTTACAGGGACAGCCAAAAGTTTTTCTTTACATTACGGCCAATGGGAAAAATTATTGCAAGTGCATTTTAATGATATTACAGCCTTCCGAATGGTCTGAAATTTTAAAGATATAATTGTTGCAAAATTTTGTTGAGCTATTTCAAATTTTAGGAAAATCGGATGTATAGTTTAATTACAGGGACAGTCAAAAGTGTTCCGAAAAAATTATTGGAAGTGCATTTTAATGATGTATCAGACTATGCACGTTATGAAGTGCAAAAAATTATACATTCAGTACAATATGGGGTGCAAAAAATAATTTTAAAACTAGTTATAGTACGAACGCACCTCATTTGCCACGTTTGACGAGCAATTTCCAACTTGTTCAGTTTACATCCATCCCCTGGTCACCGTCCTGTTATTCGATTATCTGGAACTTGTTTAAACCTAATTACTACTACGGAGCGATGGGTAATTATCTTGGTGAAAACTGCATTTTCTGAAAGATGTTCTAATAAAGTGCTTAGTTGATTATGAGTTGTTTTCAATTTCTTCTGGGGAAACTTCACGCAACGATGCATTCCATTGTTTTCACCCGACAACTGCATTTCAACAATTCGTTCTACTAATATAACAGATTCGAATTATCTGTTCTGACCACTCTTTTACGCCATTATCGCTGCATGTGATCCACAACTACTATCGTGACAGCCAGTACGGCATTTTCAACTATAAAGCCAATCCAATGTTGCTAGAATGCAACATATATATATATAATAAATTGGAAATCACATATATATATATCGTACAGTTTATATGGGCTTCTATCTGTAGAATAACATATTTGCATATATAACATATTTAAATGATAATTTAGAATACCAAAATTTATGCAGAAAATGATAATTACGTAATGTACAAGAAATCAAATGAAATTTAGATTTCTATGTATAAATAACACAAATTGATATAATCATATATATTTCAAAATTTCAAAATAAATTCATTCTTCTGTTTGCTATCTTTTAACAACAACATTTCCAAAATTTCAGTCATAAAATACGATAGCCTTAAGTTTACTTAGAGCAAATAAGCATTATAATAAATTTTCAAAATATAATCTGTTTTTGAAATACCGAAAAAGAAATGTATTGAAATTCGCAAGCTTAATGTAAATCGCAGGCTTTTCGGATATTTATATTGAAATCATCACATCAACGTTCCCATATCTCATTTAAAAAGTACACAGGAAAAACGATCTTTTGAATATCAGCTATAAAGTATATGATAAGAAATTTTCGAAATATATCACAAGAGTAAGCTGTATTTTTTATTTTTATGCATTGAATGCAACTATTGAATACTGAAATACATTTTCAATCTATTACTTATGTAATTTTATAAGTTACGTAAATTCCCTTTGAAAATACATGCTAACCCATTATATTTCATGTAAAAAAAAGTTTGAATATTAAATTTTATGTTATTACGTTCCAAAATTAATTTATAAATTTTGACAATTAAAGAAAAATGAAGCACAAAAAAGAAAAAAAGTATAGAAACAGTAATTATTAAAGCTTATAATATAGAAATTTTTGTTTCGAGTTAATTTATTGCGAAACAATATATTTTTTATGACTCTCAATACCGTTTTGATTGCAACTATGAAGGGTTTCGCATCAGACATTTTTAGTATATGGGTCATTTTCAAAATCTGTCCATGTTTTGGAATAGCAAAATCAAATTTTTTGAAATAATCAGAAGGTTTTAATCTTTTGTAAATAATTACCTTACCTCAAAAACATTAATATTCGACCATCAGCAGAGACAAAAAATATTAATTTAAAAATTTTAAACTAACTTTTAAATATTAATTCGCCTCAGACATATTTAGTATATGGGTCATTTTCAAAATCTGTCCATGTTTTGGAATAGCAAAATCAAATTTTTTGAAATAATCAGAAGGTTTTAATCTTTTGTAAATAATTACCTTACCTCAAAAACATTAATATGCAACCATCAGCAGAGACAAAAAATATTAATTTAAAAATTTTAAACTAACTTTTAAATTTTAATTAACTTCGTAATGAGGTAAGTGAGCACGTTAATGAAATCTACGGTAATGACAAATTAAGCAAAATACTTTTATATTTTCCCAGGCATAAATGGCAGCTATTATATCTTCTGGCCCATATAACGATTTTCTGTGGGTACGGTAATGACGTACAAAAAAATACTCACCAAAACATTCAAAGTCTTTGCTTGTTTTATTGAAACTATAAAACTATTTACTTTATTTACCTAAACCTGATAACAAGTTGACTTTTACGGAGTATTTTTGCCTTGATATAAAGGCATCTGCTGCCCTCTAAAAAATTCCAGATGAACTTTTTGTTAGAAGCATGGCAATGACACACTCTCTCTCCCCCTTTTTTTTGGACACGGTTTAAAATAATTATTAAGAATTATAGATAAGTTTAATTAATGAAAATAAATATTTTTTTTTAATTAGTAGCATCTTAATAAATAAAAATGTATTAAAAAATTATAACCGTCTGTTTTAAATAGAACTTAGTCAAGTCTTTGCCTAATAAATTGCTTGTTGGGACAACTTACGGTAATGACATTTTGATTACAAAAGAATATATTTCTTATTTTAATTTTTTTTTTATTAATAATAATATAGCTGTAAATTATCATTAAAAACATGATAGTTAAAATTCAATAATTAAAATTAGGATATTTAACTATTTTTCTGTGCAAATGTGAAAAAACAGTAAAACACGACACTGTTTGAAAATCGCTCGTACGGATTATTTGCTCCTGTTGGTCTCAATTTAGTATTACTTGTTCCAGAAAGTTCTAATGCTGTGGTAACTTTTGTAATAGTTTTTAATCTGTTTTAGTAAATTATTGTTCCTTCTGAAACGTTCTGCAAATAAAAAATGTGACGTATTGTAAAATAGTAGAAAATTTTCTTTATTTGGCACTATATAGTGTTAATGACAGTAAAAAATCAATACTACAAGTCCTGAAAAAGAAAGTTTTCATACATGATATTGAAAATTTTATTTTTGTCAGATGAGCATGGTATAAAAATAACAGCAAAATGAGTTCTAAATACAACGTTAGAGACTCGTATAAGGATGCAACAAAAAACAAATATTTAAAAAATACAGAAGACTGCTTTTGTTTCTGGAAAATTTTAATAATATATACTAATTTTAAATGTAGTAGACACATTGAAACTGTAAAGCAGAAATAACATGGTTTCTACTTTTGAGCACCACCATTTCTGAATAGCAATCTTCTCTTTAAAAATTCCACGATTAAATAAGGTAAGTATATGGAATTAGTGATATTCAAATGTGGGTACCGTAAAAGTCCAGGTAACTTGAATTTTATTTAAACTGAGGAATATCCCAAAAATATCTTCCTTGTTCTTACATTTAAAACTGAACGTTTATAGTTTGAAGTTATGCTATATTTGTCAATATGACATTTATTTTAGAACCAAGAATTATCTTTTTTTGAAAAGGAAAGACGTTGAATATCATATGGTTTTGTATATAAATATCTGAAAAAGAAAATTCTGCAATTTTATTATATTACCGACTATTACAGTTCGAAATTACATTCAAAGAAAGAATGAAAACATGTAAAATGTTATTCAGAAATTGCAAAAACTTATTCTTTTGTAGGAAATCTTTCTACTAAGAAACTGATAAATTAGCCTTGTATTGAAAATGGGAATAAAAAAAGAGTATTCATATGCATCTGTTCTGTAAATTGCCTGCATCATTAGCAACCTTTTTAGAAGTACCTTTTATTATAAAAGTATACTAACTATATGTATCATATGTAGCAATTATATTGTGACAAAATTTAGTTTTCTATATTCTAATAAAATATAATATTATATATATATATATATATATATATATATATATATATATATATATATATATATATATATATATATTACCATTAATTAAACATAACCTGCCACCGTCAATTATTATGAATTAAAGCTGTAAGTATTAAAAAATATTATAAGAATTATTATGGAAGAAAAAAAGAAAAAAGTGGACACCGACAAAAATTGAAAAGCTTATACATTGAATTACGTTATCGAGGGCACAGAATTCAATGATATAAGCAAAATGGTTGTTTTCTGTTGGAAAAATAAGCTAAAGCTAAAATTAATTTTCCCCTGTGCCCGAACAACCACTAAAATCAAGTGAATTGATTAAAAATGAAAGCAGAATAGAAACAAATAATATGAAATGGAAGAATCAATAAAACGTATTTAAATATTTATAGGATATAAAATAGAAATAATAAACACCATACCGATTAATATTTCAGTATTTTACAAAAATCCATGTGCACATGTCTGCCAGTATATCAAAGAGATTAAGGCGAATAAAACAGTTAAGAAATCACAGTAAATGATACCAAAGGATGCAGTTAATACATTTTAAAATAAAATTTGAAATACCATGTAAAACAAATTAAATCTAATATAAAATAAATAGATATTAATTACATTATTTAAAATGCACTATTAAATTAATAGATAACAGTTTAACAATATCGTCAAAATTTAGCTAAAAATACACCCTGGTGTATTATTTGTAACTGAAATGGAGCTAGAAAAATTAAAAATATAGCAAACTGAAAGATACAATTTTAGTGCTGCCATCTATGAATAATTATATTAAACAACTATCGCAAGATAAAAATTTGCAAGCTATTGAATGTAAATAACTGTTTAAACAGCAAAACCAAACAAATCCTTATACATAGAGAATTATAGAACAACCACTAAAATCAAGTGAATTGATTAAAAATAAAAGCAGAATAGAAACAAATAATATGAAATGGAAGAATCATTAAAACGTATTTAAATATTTATAGGATATAAAATAGAAATAATAAATACCATACCGATTAATATTTCAGTATTTTACAAAAATCCATGTGCACATGTCTTCCAGTATATCAAAAAGATTAAGGTGAATAAAACAGTTAAGAAATCACAGTAAATGATACCAAAGGATGCAGTTAATACATTTTGAAATAAAATTTGAAAGACCTTGTAAAACAAATTTAATCTAATATAAGATAAATAGATATTAATTACATTATTTAAAATGCACGATGAAATTAATAGATAACAGTTTAACAATATCGTCAAAATTTAGCTAAAAATACACCCTGGATGTATAAATTATAACTGAAATGGAGCTAGAAAAATAAAAATTAAAGCAATCTGAAAATACAATTTTAGTGCTGCCATCTATTAATAATTATATTAAACATCTATCGCAAGATAAAAATTTGCAAGCTTGTGAATGTAAATAACTGTTTAAACAGCAAAACCAAACAAATCCTTATATATAGAGAATTATAAACCTAATATAAATCACACAAAGTATTTAAAACTATTGTTAATAATATTTAAAAGCATACAATATGTTCTATTAGCTAAATTATTTAAAGTAAACTAAGAGTTTAAATAATGTTAGAACATTGATAATATATAGCATATATCTATATGCTATAAAACAAAATAAATTCAGCAGTAATTAATATAAATAATTATTAAAAATTATCTAAAAATTATTTTTTATGAATTATATATAAGATATTTATATAATGAACAGGAAATAACAAACATGTGGAAGTATATAGAAGGTTAAATAATACTTAAAATCCCATTACTTAAAACGCACAAATATAGAATGTGGATTATTTTCAGACATCCATAAAAATCCATAAAGAATGAATATGGGACAATCAAAAACATTAAACTAAGAGTGGCATACTATTAGTAATTAATATGATATTGTCCTAAGTAAATTAAAATTTAATATCAAATAATTGTAAATTAGATTAATGAATAAATAAGCTAATTATAATATTAATGAAAATCTCCAACTTACATATAAAATATCAAATCAACATACACATAAAATACATAACAAGAAAATAGTAATAATACAAGAGCCCCGCTTTTTTTTTTTTTTTTTTTTTTTTTTTTATAAATAATTAACCATTGCGTATTATCCAGACAACACCACCCTCCTCCGTACTCTAACATCTACCCACCCAACCATCCTATAATATTTTTTTATATTCTTTTACAATTTTTAATTTTTTATAGATATTTTTTTTTTTTTTATAATTTTTTTGTAATTTTGTTTACGCATGTGTTAATTTGTGTTTATAGATCATGTAAGAAAAGTACTAATTGTATATTAATGAATATATGAATTTTTTTGGAAAACCATGATTTAATGCATCATAAATTAGTTTTTTAATATTATTGTTAATTAGAGGAGAAGAACATAAACATTTTATTCTATATAAATGATTAAGTATTATATTACGAAATACAGAATGATGTAGACAAGATTTAAAATTTGTAAATGTATTAACTGTGAATTTAAATTCTTTACGTTTGTCAAACAAATCTGTGATTGTTTTATTGTCTTTTATTGTAATTTTTAGATCTAAGAAGTTAATTGTATTGTTAGATAAAAGGTTTTCCGTTAATTCCAAATTAGTGGGATAATCAACTGGAAATCGAGTAATTGCAGATTGATCAGTTTCAATTAAAATGATGTCATCAATATAACGATATAAATGTAGATTATTATTAGTAAAATTGCGTTCATAATGAGATAAGTATAAGTCTGAGAGTAAACTGGAAGTACAACCGCCTTGTGGTATACCGACATTCTGTAAATATAAAGTATTATCTTGCAATATATAATTATTATAGATAATGAAGTTAGTTAAAGATTTAAAATATGCAATATCTATATAAGATGGTAATTCCAATTTTTTATAATACTTTTTAAATAATGCATTTATAATTTTATGTATATATATATATATATATATATATATATATATATATATATATATATATATGTCGTAGGCTAATTGAGAAATCCGGCTCTTTGCAAACAGCCTAGGCTCTTTGCAAAGAGCCGGGCTAATTGAAGAATCCAACTCCCTTTTTCCAATTAGCCTGCTATTTTTCAGGCTTATTGCAAAGATCCTAGAAAGCATTAGGCTAATTGAAAAATGACCACTTATTATCCGATCAGGGTGATATTTTTAGCTCATAGGCTATCAAAGCCTGAAAGCTTATGTGCCTGCTGATTCTATATGTACGTGTGTGCGTACGTACATATGTGCGTAACGCGATAACTCTTGATAGAAAAAGCCGATTTGCTTCAATTTTTTTTTCTAGGTTCATTCTGATAAGGTGCTTCCCTGATTAGTTTTTGGGGTTCATTGGTTAAGGATAAAGATGGGATAACGGGGCTAGTCCCCCCTTAAATTATATAAATGGGTTTTTCATGCAGAAATATTCGATTTGCTCCAAGTTTGGTATACCGGGTTATTGTGTTAAGGAACTTCCCTGATTAGATTTGGAAGTTCATTATTTAAGTATAAAGGGGGGAAAGGGGGCCTACCACCTTAATTTAGATAAATCGATTTTCCATGATGAATTATTCGATTTGCTCCAAATTTGGTATACCGGTTTATTAAGTTAAGGATCTGCCTTGATTAGATTTGGAGGTTCATTAGTTACATATAAAGGGAGGAAAAGGGGGCTATCCCCCCCGTAATTTAGATATATGGGTTTTTCATGCAGAAACATGCGATTTCCTATAAATTTGGTATACCGGTTAATTATGTTAAGCAGCTTCCCTGATTACATTTGGAAGATCATTATTATATATAAAGAGGGGAAAGGGGGGCAATTGCCTCTCCACTTATCTTAGATAAATCCGTTTTTCATGTAAAATTATTCTATTAGCTCAAATTTGGTATACTGGTTTATTATGTTAAGGAGATGGCTTGATTAAATTTCGAGGTTCTTTAGTTAAGTATAAAGGGAGGAAAGGGGGGCTACCCCCCCTAAATTTAGGTAAAAATGTTTTTAATGCAAAATTATTCGATTTGCTCCAAATTTGTATACAGGTTTATTATGTTAAGGAGCTTCCCTGATTAGATTTGGAGTTTCATTAGTTAAGTATAAACGGAGGAAAGGGGGCTAGATCCCCCCCTTAATTTAGATAAATGGGTTTTTCATGCAGAGTTATTCGATTTGCTCCAAATTTCATATACCGGTTTATTATGATAAGGAGCTTCCCTCATTAGATTTGGAGGTTCATTAGTTAAGTATTAAGGGAGGAAAGGGGGGTAGACCCCCTTAATTTAGATAAATGTTTTTTTCTTACAGAGTT
This sequence comes from Maratus speciosus, assembly GCA_963932465.1. NCBI lineage: Eukaryota > Metazoa > Arthropoda > Arachnida > Araneae > Salticidae > Maratus > Maratus speciosus. The sequence goes on along the minus strand of OZ010795.1, from coordinate 145,579,102 downwards.
ATTCGATTTGCTCCAAATTTCGTATACCGGTTTATTATGTTAAGGAGCTGTCTTGATTAGATTTGGAGATTTATTGGCTAAGTATAAAGGCGGGACAGGGGCTAGTGTCCCCTTAATTTAGATAAATGGTTTTTTCATACAGAATTATTCGATTTGCTTCAAATTTGATATACCAGTTTATTACGATATGGCTTCCTTCATTTGATTTGGAGGTTCATTGGTTAAGTATAAAAGAGGGGAAAGGGGGGCAGTTGCACCTCCCCTTAATTTATATAAATGGGTTTTCATGCAGAATTATCTAATTTAATTTAATTTTTTTTCTAGGTTTATTCTAATAAGGAGCTTTTCTGATTAGATTTGAAAGTTCATTGGTTCAGCATAAAGTGAGAAATGGGGGAGCTAATACTCCCCCTTTATTTAGTGAAATGTTTTTTTCATGCAGAATTATCTGATTTGCTTCAAATTTTGTATACCAGTTTATTATGTTAAGTAGCTTCCCTGATTAGATTTGGAGTTTCTTTGGTTAAGTAGAAAGGGGTGTAACGGGGACTAATCCCTTCATTTATTTTTCGAGGGGCATTATTCTTTGAAATAGGAGTATAATATACAATTAGTGTGAATAGTCTGTGAGCTCAATGCCATCAGTTTAATTGGGCAATTTTCTTTTTATTAGGTTTATTAACGCATAACCCTACCCAAACCCTAAAAATAAATTACAACAGACCGTACCCCGATCCGAGCAATACAAAATAATTTCAGTCTACATGCAACCTGACCCGAACCTGAGAGTTCCATTTGAAAATACCCGAAATCCCGAACAAAATTTGATAACCAACAAAAATATTCCAAAGATCCATAAACGTATCCGAACAAGACAAATTAGTTTCCGTGGACACGCAACGCTACCAGAACCTAAAAATTCCATTCGAAGTCAACCTGAAACCCGTCCCGAACCAAATCTTAACCGACAAAAATATTCCAAAGAACTTTAACCGGATGCAAGCCAGACAAAATAATCTCAGTCCACTGGCAACCCGATCCGAACCTGAAAGTTCTAATTGAACTCAATCCGAAACCTGGTTGTGGTCGGTTTTCGGGTTGACTTCAAATGGAACCTTCAAGTTCGGATCCGGTTGAAAAAAAATTAAACTAAATTAGATAATTCTGCATGAAATCCCATTTATCTAAATTAAGAGGAGGGGCAATTGCCCCCCTTTCCTCCCTTTTATACTTAACCAATGAACCTCCAAATCAAATGAAGGCAGCTCCTTAACATAATAAACCGGTATACGAAATTTGGAGCAAATCCAATAACTCTGGATGAAAAACACATTTATCTAAATTAAGGGGGGGGGTCTAGTGCCCCTTTCCTCCGTTTATACTTAACTAATGAACCTCCAAATCTAATCAGGGAAGCTCCTTAACATAATAAACCGGTATACGAAATTTGGAGCAGATCGAATAATTCTGCATGAAAAACCCATTTATTTAAATTAAGGGGGGGGTCTATCCCCCTTTCCACCCTTTATACTTAACTAATGAACCTCCAAATCTAATCACGGAAGATCCTTAACATAATAAACCGGTATACGAAATTTGGAGCAGATTGAATAACTCTTCATGAAAAACCGATTTATCTAAATTAAGGGGGTAGCCCCCCTTTCCCCCCTTTATACTTAAATAATGAGCGTCCAAATCTAATCAGGTAAGCTCCTTAACACAATAAACCGGTATACCAAATTTGGAGCAAATCGAATATTTCTGCATGAAAAACTCATTTATATAATTTAAGGGGGGGGGGACTAGCCCCCGTTTTCCCCCTTTATCCTTAACCATTGAACCCAAAAACTAATGAGAGAAGCACCTCATCAGAATGAACCTAGAAAAAAAATTGAAGCAAATCGGATATTTCTATCAAGAGTTATCGCGTTACGTACATACGTACGTACGTACGTACACACATACATACAGAATCGGCGGGAACATTAAGCTCTCAGGCTTTGATAGCCTGTGAAGTAAAAATATCACCCTGATCGGATAATAAGTGGTCATTTTTCAATTAGCCTAACGCTTTCTAGGCTCTTTGCAATAAGCCTGAACAATATCAGGCTAATTGGAAAAAGGGAGATGGATTCTCCAATTAGCCCGGCTTTTTGCAAACAGCCTAGGCTGTTTGCAAAGAGCCGGATTTCTCAATTAGCCTACAACATATATATATATACTACCATTTATATAATACCCACCATACATATTTACTCCATTATAGGCTAACTGCTCTTAATGTCAATATTAACAAAAAACCACAAAAATTAAATAAAAGTAATTCACATTTAATCGTTACTTTTACCAATCCCGTTTTTAATAAAATTAAACTTAATCAATTATTTCACAACGAGCAATGTAAATTCCCACTTCAAAGTGTTAATCCAAAAAGCTCTTTTAAATATCCTATTAGTTTAGGTCGTAAAATTTTTAATTATAATAAGTTTTCTAAAAATTTCACAGACACTGGTACTTTTACATGTAAATGCAATGATCCCCATCTAAATACATATATTAATAATGCCCATCATTGACATGTTATAACTGGTAATTTAGGCATTGTTAATAATATTCATTTAAGATCTTTGATGCGTCATGGCACTAAATATCGCATTCCTTCACAGTGTAATATACAGTCTATCATTAAACAATTCACATATGATTTAGATTTCTTCTTTTACAAAATTGCTATCAACTATAATAAACCTACTGAATATTTTGTAGATTGGAAGTATCATGTCATCTTTCTTTTGAAACAACAATTATTAAAACTGCATATTGCCAAAAATTCAGTTTCTTTCTCCACCCTTAAACCACATATTGCAGAACTTCAAAATAATTTCAGCATTACATATGTAGATAAGGCTGCTAACAACTATGCTATCATATGCAAATATTACTATCATCACCTCTTAACTAAAGCAGTCAATTCTAATAATATTTTCAAACTTCATCACGTTACTTTAAAGGAAAATAATAATCATATATTAAGCTATCACAAATTATTAGGCATTAAAAATAACAACCTCAATTATCCTTATCTAGTCATGATTCCAAAATTTCACAAAAATCCTCTTAAATTCCGCACTGTCACTGTAGGATGTAATACATATAATACTCGTGCTAATACACTCTTTTTAAATATTTTTACACAAATTTATGAGTTATCATTTAAAAAAGAGAACACTCACTGCATTAAAAACAGTTTTGAATTGGTGCATAAAATAAAGCCATTAACAAATGTCAATAATATTATTACTTTAGATTTCAAAGACCTATTTAATAATATCATTCTAAAAGACTTGCATTCTATTATCAATTCATTATTCATAGAATATCTTCCTTTATTAAATTTACCTGATAACATTGATACTGACTACTTCACATCTTTGACTAACTTTCTACTATTTCATAATTTTATTTTCCAAGACAATGCTTTTTTTATTCAAATACAGGGCAATTTCTCAAGGAGCTGCTTCATCAAGCATGTTATCTGATTTATATCTTTACTTTTATGAACGTGAATTTATTAATAATAATTTATTGCTCTACAGATACATAGATGATATAATTATTCTTTCTGTTACAAATAATAATTCTATATCTCTTCCTGTAAAGTACCCTTTTAATCTAGAACTAAGTACTACCTTTTCAAATAATTCTAGTATCAATTTTATGGATGTTAAAATTAATATTCTCCCTAATAACACCCTAACATTCAACATTTATGATAAACGCAATGAATTTTCATTCAATGTAATTAATTTTACGAACTTTAATTCCTGCTTGCATATTTCAGTATATAGAAATATTCTGCTTAATCATAGTCTTCGTATCAAACGTTTATGTTCCTCCCAATTCTTTCAGCCTAACATTTTTAAATTAAAGCATTTAGCATTGTCTTATAATTATCCCATCTCTTTTATATCTGCATGGCTCAAATCTTAATATTCATTCATTTTTTCTACTTCTTACCAGTATAGGCATTTAATATGTTTAAAAAAACTAAAAAATTGAAAACACTATTATGGAGGGTGGGATGTGGATTGCTGAAAAAATTATAAAAATCATACACACACACACACACACAAAAAAAAATATATATAAATCATACACACAAAAAATTGTATATATGGGTGTATATATATACATATATATATATATATATTCTTATTTAAAAAAAAAGTTTTGGTGTATGTGTATGTTTTTCCATACATTATACACTAAAAACATAAAAAACATAAAAAATAAAAATACCATTATGGAGGGTTGAGGTCGGGAATGCTAAAAAAAGTTAAAAACCTTATATGTTTTTATGTGTGTGAGCGTGTATAAGTGTATGTATATATGCTTATATATTGTATGGACATATATAATATATATATATATATATATGGGGTATCATGCATTTAACTTAATAACATTTCACATATTGCATCATCATTTAAGGATATATTTTACTATCTCAATATTCCTCATTGCTTTTTAAATTTTCACATTTATTTACATAATACTAAATTTTACTATCTCAAATATTCCTCATCTTTTTAAATGTTATTTATATTCTCATTTTTTTTATATTATAATTTTTTGTCTTTAAAACATTAATTTAATCAATTGCCCTTTTATTTTTTTATATATAATTCTTTATTTCTTTTTTATTTATTTGTATTAATTTATTCCTTTTCTTTATTTTATTTTGTATTCACTAAGCACTTATTAAGTTTATTCCTATTTTTTCATTCTAGTTTAACTAAAAGTTAATCTAAGTATTTTCTTGATTTCTTCAATCATTTTCATTCCTTTTATTTTTTATTTTTTGGACTTAAGATGGCAACTCTAAACATTATTGTTATTAAATCCAGTTCCAATTTATTATCCCAGATTCAATCTATTTTCTGTAATGTTTGCGTTATAAGGAGCTAAATTTTGTCATTTTAGGCTTAATGCCGACAAAATTGGATGAAATAACGCATCTTCTATGAATGAACTCACAAGCTCCTCTGATGATTCTGTGAGTCATTCATAGTTTCTTATTTTACATACTGGTTGTCATACATAGTTTCTTATTTTACACACACACACACACACACACACACACACACACACATATATATATATATATATATATATATATATATATATATATTGCTCTTTTGTTTTAATGCTGAAGCAGAAACATCGATTGTTCTTTAATTTTGTAGGTTATAAAGGTTTTTTAAACAATTCACAAACCCAAGACATGCATGCGAAACAACATTTCAATGCATATCATATAAAATAAATTAATTTAATTTCATAAACTTAATTGAAATCCTATTTTGAAAAAGTATTGTTAAATGATACCCCATTTCTTCCAGGGAAGATTACAAATCAGAGAAGATTAACCCTTCATCTACTGACGGTATTTATAAGTACCATTAAAATAACTTGTAATAAAATTCATTTAATGCATCGATTAGTTGTAATACACTTTAGAATGAATTATAGATACATTACTTTATCTTGTTCCAACAGCATTATTGATTACGCAAAACAAAAATATTTTTAAAAGGATGATTTCTTTTGCCTTTGCATCTTTGCAGCTTTCTTGACGTTGGGAGAGAGGAAGGGGAATTTTTCAACTCGGAAATATTTCTATATTTCTATTGTAAAAACATTATATTTTTACATGTCCTAATTCTACAAAATACTAAGAAAAATATTTAAAATAAAAGATTTGAGTGAGGTTATAAATATCTCTATTCTAAAAAAAAGTAACTACCGCTGTCACCGCCGCCGCCGCCGGTTTTGAATTTTTTGTGACCGGAGGTCTTTCTTCGTTAATATGAAGCAAAATAATGCATACAAAAATATGAAAATCAGTAGTATTATACAGAAATGTCTGATAAACACGCTGATGCAGACAGTTTTCAGATCGAAGAATTATTTTAAGAGATATTTAATGCTAAAGTTGGACAAAATCGTTCCACTAAAAAAGTTTTATAGGAGCAAAAACTGTTCATAGGAATTTAATCATTTTTAGATCATTTTATGCGTTAGAATTTGCCGGAGTACAGATTGCATTAATTTTTTTATTTTGACTAATTTTTTGAGGTTTTATTTCTATTTTAAATTCAGATTTTCAGCCTTTCTAGAGATATTTTTAACAGATTTTAGAAAGTGATATTAATTTAAACTGTTGCCAACTGTATAAACAGCGGAAGCAATAATGTTTGCTTCAAAAAAAATATATATGTATATTTATACGTGTAAATAAATTAAAAAATTATTTACACGTGACTATTATAAACAGAAAAAAACATTTGGAATTAGAATTAAATAATTATGTACAAAAAGCAGGAACTTATTAAAAATTATGTCATAAAAACTATAATTTCACCTGAATTTTAAGAGAGAAAGGAATTTGTAAAGCAATAAATTTATTAACATGCGTTAGAAGTCTTAAATAGGAGAAATTACGTCATATTTACGTCACATTACAGTTATTACATAAAATGAACACAAAATAATATTGCAAAACGGTTTAAATTTAGAAATTGCGCTAGACATTTATTTGATATTTTAAGAGGATACTTTTCAACTATTTTTGTTAGGAAAACGCAAATAATATTTCATTTCTAACAAAAGTATTTTCACGTGAATATTAAAAAGAGAAAGAATAGTTTGATCAAAATTACGTCAGATTAAAAACGATTAATTTAAAATGTCTTATTTAAAAGAACTTTCTTTTCGCTTTGTTAAAAAATACCAGGAGATTAAGACTCTGTTTACTTAATTCCTTTTATATTAGCTTATTTTTAAATGTTGTTACACGTGTCTACATCATCAAGTTATTTTTATTTCGACGTTTTATTTGTATTTTTATTAATGTTGTACTAATTTATTTGTTTTTTCGTTATTTAAAATAAAAATGATGTCAATTTGTATAATTTGGCGAGTGGTTTGGCGATTTATATAATTTGGCGAAATTGGTCGACGGGATAATAAAGTAGTACCGCAACGGATTTGGCGTTAAAATTCCCCAATCAAAGAGAAATGAATAGAAATCCGTTTATAGAGAGATCGCCACTGTTTTTTAAATTATAATTCAATCTTTCGAAATCTTTTTAGAGCCGATCAAATTAGCGTGCATTTAGAGTCTACGGTGTCTGGACGGGGGTTGGCAAGTGTAGCTCGTAGGGGGCCGAGCCCCCTAGTATAGTACAAAATCCCTATAAATTCAAATTTAATGAATCCTTTTAAACCCTTCAATCCTTCTAGAATCCTTCTCAAATTTATTAAATGATTATGTAAATCTTCTAATGTAGTTTAAACAATTCATGGAAAATGCTTTAGACGATAAAATTTTCATGAATTCACAATTCAGTACATAAAAGGTTAAAACAATCTTACTTAGATCTTCGAATAATCTGAATTAAAGAGAATATTACAATAACCTTCTAAAATTAAGACTTAAATCTTCTTTACTAATACGCTTCTTCTATAATAACAATAAAAAATAAATTCCATTTTGAAAGGATTTTTGTTAGAAATTGCTAATGCATTTTCTCGCAGTTATCCAATGACACCTTATATTTTTCAAAATTCTATTCAAATGTTGCATGATACGTAACGTATAAAAACTAAATGCCTCTTTTGTTTTGTTATTACATGCCATTGCTTTTTCTGTTGTTATATAGGATGAATAGAAATGTTCATGAGTATACGAAACATTTTGAACTTTTAAACAGAGATGTAAAAGCAGTTTTATCTTTAGTAAACTGACTATGGGCAACCATTTGAGGTAACACATAGGTAGCACATGAAACCGATTTCAGCACTCGTATCAGCAAAATTAAAAAAATTACAAAATCTTCAGTATTTGACCATGTATTAGTACGTGTATAAGGATAAATGTTTTAAAAGCTTGTTTATTTCAACATAATGAAACATTTCTTACTAGCATTACTAACTTTCTGAAGTTACGGCTCAGCATAAAATCTTATAACAAAATTTGTATGATATTATTATGTTAAGCGTAATGAAAATACAAAACAGTTTTTAAAACACTTTTTGAAAAAAAAATGCATCAGTATGCATGAACAATGAAATTTTATAAACACTGATTGAATACACAAAATAAGGTTAAATCTTAAAATCACCGTGAAAATGAGTAAGACACAATCGCCTTTTGATAGAACATTGTTTTTCTTCATTGTGCGTTAAGAGATCTGCTACCACTTTCTAAGCAGGAGAAAATTCGAACGCAGTCTTGTGCTTTCGAGTAAAAATAAACACATTGTGCATTTCTAATTTTTAGGTTTTTTAAAATACATTTTTTTCTGATATTTAGTATACGTTTTTTTAAATTTTTATCGAAATTTTTTAAAAGGTTTCAATATTAAAATAAAATGATTCCGATATTTATAAATACCTATTATTATCTTCGCAAACGAATTAATTCGATATTTATAAGAATATATATTGTTACGGAATTAAAAAATTCGTGAGTGAAAAGGGATTAATAAACTTCCTTTTTTCAACATGATTTCTTTCAGAATGGAAAAAGGCATTCATATTTAAATCTTAAATGATGCTTTTAAAAGCTAAATATCTATCAATAACGTTTACGCAAAGTTTTTTAACATGAATTGAAATACTTACAAAAATTAATGTGAGAATTTTTCTGTAAAAGAAACTAACTGAGCAAATGTGTGCAAAGAAAATTTTTTTACCTTTTTTTCGAAAGCACTATGGTTATTTTCCCAATAAGGTCTGATGTTATTTACCATTCTGAGTATAATATTTGCAACTATTACCAACCAATTAATGTATTTTTGAACAAAGTTTACGTATTTTGTAATTTTAATTTATTTTGTGCTTTATTCAACTAATAGGCCTGTCATAGTAGAGTCTTGTTACAAAAAATACTTTTTAAAAGTAATTATACAGAAAATCGTTTTATTACGCTAAATGTCCATTTATGATCACAGAAGGGGGGTGGATTGTGCAAAGAGGTAAAATTACTCAACCTTCGAAACCTCACTTACGGGTTCATTCTTAAACCATTTATGCCTAGCGTCCCATTTTTGAGACGTTTCGAATTTTAATACATTTTTATAATTTTCTTCTTCTTTACAACATGAAAATTGTATGAAGTAATTGTCTATAAATGTCTTTATCTATTTACGAGAGATGACAGCATAAGATGGATATTTATTTTCTTAAATGAAGGCTTTTTTTCGGTGTTTATAAATTTTTCATTTTTCAAGATAACGAAATGTAAAAAGTAAGTTTATTTGTATTTTTTGTATCAAGGGATCCAAATAAATAAGTCATAATCTTAGCATGTAGACTCCCTTGAAATACATACTTTTTTAAATTGCGAAATTATATGTTCAAGCCTATTTTTTATGCATGTTTGTAACGTACAAAATATAGGACGCTAGGTGTAAATGGGCATATATTTCTATTAGACATTTAGGGGGCAGTAATTTATGTATGGTCCTTTTAAAGAAGATTTTGAAATACAGTAAACTCTCTGTAAGGCGGACTCTGTGTAAGACGGAAATCTGTCTAACTCGGAAAGATTTTTATATCCCTGCGAATCCATAGACATAGAGTAAAATTTCTCTAAGGCGGAATATTGTCTACCACGAAACATTTTCTCGGTCCCGATCGATTCCGCCTTACACAGAGTTTGCTGTAAATTGTTTTTAGCCTCAAATAAGATTATTCTTAATTTATTATTAATAATACTTATAATGAAATTAGCCTCTGTAAAGAAATAAATATATTTTGTTAATAGTTCATAGAAATACTAATTATAGTATATAATACAGAATTAAAAAACTTAATTTATACAAATTTAGGCAAAACATATAATTATGCTCTTTCCACATATGGATACTCCCATATTTAGTACGTTTACATTTTATCAAATAAATACAAATATATTTTAGCGTAATTTTTTCTAGCATTTTTTCCAGTTAATTTTTTGCAACATTTTAAAGTGCTTTTACCAACAAATTTGATAAAGCAAAAATTCAGCCATAAACGGGTTAAGGTTTATACACTTTATGCACGTTTTTACTCCTCCATGCAGAGCAAAGTGGTACAATTTCATGTTACAGTAAAATCATGCAAATCCCCCCCCCCCCCCCCCCTTTTGCCTCTCCTGTGTAATTTACTTTTGCCGAGATGTGTCACTTTTCTTTCGGGTGAGCGATATGTAATCTCCAAAACGTAAACGTAAAAGAAAAAAAAATCTCGAGTGATTCCATTCGACATCACTCGAGTGAAATACAGAGAGTGGTTTACAGAATGCAGTGCATTGAAATATATATATAACAATATATAAAATCTTTGTTTCTTATTTTACAATAGTGAAATATTTAAATTGGGAAAATTGATATCGCATTTTAACCCCTTATTTATTGACGATATTTATAAGTACCATTAAAATAACTTGTTATAAAATTCATTTAATACATCGATTAGTTTTAAGATAGTTTAGAATGAGTTATGGATGAATTACTTTATCGTGTTCCAAAAGCATTATTGGTTACACAAAACAAAAATATTTTAAAAAAGATGATTTATTTTGCCTTTGCATTTTTTCAGCTTTCTTGGCGTTGGGCGCGGGGGAAGGGGATATTTCAATTCGGAAATATTTCTGTATTTCTATTCAAAGAAAATTATATTTGTACATTTCCTAATTCTACAAAATACTACGAAAAATATTTATATAAAAGATTTGAGTGGGGTTGTTAAATATTGCACAAAATCCCTATAAATTCAAATTTATTTATTCCTTCAAATCCTTCAATCCTTCCAAAATCCTTCTAAAATTTATTGAATGATTATGTAAATCTTTTAATGTAGTTTCAAAAAATCACGAAAAATGTTTTAGAACATAGAATTTTCATAAATTAATAATTCAGTACAAAAATGGTTAAAGGAAACGTGCACTTTCATTTATAAAGATTAAACATTTTTCGAATGACGTAATTTTCAATAAATTTTCCTTCCGCTAGTGCTAAAAATAAGGCCTACAAGTTAAAAGATAAGAAAAAAAAATATTATACTAAAAAATTAAGTCAAATTCTACTGAAATATAGTTGTTTTACCGACATAACATCAACCTGAACAATCAAAATAATTTAATTGAGATATAAGAGAAAATGCTTATCAATTATCGCCAGAGAATAGTTAAAAAATGTTTTAAAAAAGGTTTAGATAACAAATCCATCGGCCGATTTTTATGAAAGTGAACACAGTTCTTACAAAAGTGCCAAATTTCAGCTCAATCGATAGTATACTTGGGGGCTATCGTGTTCATTCTCGCACGCACATACATGCCGGCATCATCTAAAAAACACCAAAAACGAGCTCTGGGGGCCTGAAAACGAAAAGAAATTTAAATACATACGCACAAATCTACACATAAATATGAGATCATTGTAAAGATAGCGAAAACAGATACAGGTAACCTCAAAATATTAAAATATACCAATATTTCCATAATAGAGTTTTTAAATAGATTTCGTATGAAATATTACCTATCGCGATCTCCTCTATGTTGGAATTTCTGAAAATTTTTTGCAGATCTACACCGATCATGACCCCTGGAACCCAAACCACCCTCAGTAAAAAACTTTATCTATCTATCTGTCTATCTATCTATCTATATATATCACTTTCCAGAGTTTCTTAGTGGCCACGATAACTTCCATAATTCTGCACGAATCTCTTTCAAATTGATACATAAAATCAAGGGGTAGATAATCTCGGTCAAGTTTGTCAAAGAGCAAAACCAGACCAAGAGGGTGGGAATAGGGAGGGATTTTGTGAAAACCGAAAAGGCTCCATAACTTCTTAATTTTTATACATATCAAATCAGTTTAAAGTTATTATTATGTACTTCTAGGAAAAAGGCAAAAATTTATGTATCACAGATTTTTGAGAAAATTAAAAATGGGCTCAAGGGGCGCAAAAATAGGGTTTTAGGGAGAAAAAAATTCAAAACTTCGTCAATTCTTAAGATATCAAATTCACATAAACTTATTTTAAATCTTCATAATATTATCTACAACTTTTATACTGACAAGTTTTTGATAAAACAAACTCTTACTGAAAAAAAAAATAAAAACGAAAGAAATAGAGGGGTTGAAAAAGAAAAAAAAAATCGTAACTTCGACAATCCACAAGATATCCAATCCGCTTAAATTTATTATACATCTTATCAATACTATCTACAATTTTCATATTGATAAGTTTTTGATAGGATCAACTCTTACATAAAAAAATAAACAAAAATAGCGGTTGAAGAAAAAATTATCATATTAAGGATGTACTCAAGTCCAAACGGCTTATTTTCTGTTTCATTTTTAAATTCATTTTCGCTCTCAAACGCATCCAGTTGGCAGGTTCTCTTATTCAGAAAATATATAATATGCTGTATTGGTCGATTTTTTGATAAAGGCAGAATATATTTTTAAAACCGAATTTCTCGAAGCATTAGTGCTGGAAACGAGAAAAATGGTCGTGCTGAGAAAATAATTGTAATTCAAATTCTAATTAATTGAACGAAGAAAAAAAAAACACAGGTAGCTTATAAATCTCTTCAAAAAATTACGTCAAAAGTTCCATATTTTTACTTTTAAAAATGAGTCTGAAAATGTGTCGAATTTCGAGTTATTCAGCGCGGATATTTTTTTTTTCTCCTAAATACCGACTTAATATGATTTTGATAAAAAGAGCTCTTACAGAGAAAATAAATTAAAAATTCGTCAAAAGCGGACAGATTAAATTGTTAAAATGGGTTTATCTTTAATCTTGATTTGGTTTTTGTTGGAGAAATTAGTACTTAACTTCGAAATCTACCACCGTCTGTAGGCCGAGCTGGCAGGGGATTTTTTATTATCGTTATTATAATTTCCTCACGCTCTAAGTGTCGGAAAGGAAAAAGCAAAATTTCAAGTTAAAAGGAATATTTCATGTTAAGTAATTTTCTCCGTTACAAGTATATAAAATAAAAAATAATACTTGTACAAAACATTTTTAAAAGACTTTTTTGAAAATGCATAAGTACGCATGTTTGTAAGCACTTTAACGTAAAAGTATTAAATTGTTTTATATTAAAAACCTTTCTAATGTATGAAAATATTGCTTTCGAGAACGGATCAATTTACACACACACAATATTTTTAAACGTAGACAGGATGATTGGGGTTTTTCCAATCTTAATTTCTTCTTTTATAATGAAAATAAAGAAAAAAAACAATCCTGAAATGAAATGGAATTTTTAAAGCTCCCTTTTCTAAGCAAGATTTCTTTCAGAGTAATGAAAAAAGGCATTCGTATTTGAATCTTGAATGATGCTCTTAAAAGTCAAATGTCTATCGAAAGCTTTTACGTAAAGTTTTGTAGAGTGAGTTCAGAAATTTACATAAAATATACAGTAGAGAGTTTTATATAAGAGAAGATTGGATATACTAACTGATCTAATGTGATGAAAGAGATCCGTTCTCAGTTTTGGTCAAGAGCTATGATTTTTATTTTCGGAAAAAGTCTCAAGTATTTTTTTTTTTTTATTTTTTATTTTTTTACCAATTAATAAGCTTAGGAACACCTTTTACATCAATGTGTGTAAAATACACCAAAAGTTAAAAAATGTTTTTAAACATATAGGTATGCTTTAACAAAACTAATAGTTTCGTGATTTTTTATGCTTTTTTTAAATTCAGCACTGATTTATGTTATTTTTCCTTTTGTTATAAATAATGTAACAACTAAAATCACAGAAGTAAAAGAAATCGCTGTGTAAGGATAAAATTAAATCTAGAAAATTTTCTGTCAAATTATATTTCAGAATTTCAATATTATTTTTTTTACACGAAAATAATAATACATCTGTCAATTAAAATGGCTCTTGATTCTTATTTTGTGAAACAGTAGTATCTTGTGATTTGAAAATCTGAAATTTTACGAAGCTTGTTAAAATTCTAGCACTGTTAATTCCAAATATGAAATGTTAAATAATTCAAGTGTTTTAATTTTCTTAAATTGTTTTTACTTAATTTACATTATCATACTGAATAAAATATTGATATCAATGGATGATATGGATAATGGAATGATAAATACTAAACTAAAAGAATAGTGGACAGATTTAGCTTGTCTATAATTACTTATTTTTTTTACCAGGGTGATGCTCTCCGATACTTGCCCATTCACGGAAGTGTGCTTTAAGCACAACTGTAAAACAAAAATAAATAGTTCTTACTACACAAAACTTGATTACAATTTTTTTTCCTAATCAAAGAGTTTCTTTGTACGCTACAATATTATATTTTCACTTTTTTTGATTCACTCATGCAAACTAAATATACTACTATATAAATAATAAAAAGTCTAAAGACTTAAGTAAAGTCTATCAATAGATAGTTAAAATTCAGTTTTTTTAGGTTAAAAGTAGTGAATATGAATTCATATTGTTTCAGTCATAGAAAACTTTCTATTTTTAGTGGTTGAAAATGATATTTTTTGTTTAATGACTTCATTTTCATCAGCGAAACCATTATGGCATTTTTCATTATGGGAGACATGGTGCTGATTGGAGCATTGTGATGAGGTAAATAGAATTTTATGTTATAAAAAGATTTAAGGTTTTCTAATATAGGATAAATATAAAAAAAATATTCAAGTTAATTATATTTTTTTAACGAATAAAATACATTTTTAAAATAGAGTTATTGAACATATCGTAATTAAAATTAATAAATTGAAATAGAATAATATCTTCAGACTTTTGATAAAATTGCACGTTTAAGTGTTAACATTAAATGCAATTAAATGGTTTATAATAAAAGATCGTTAAAATCTAAAATTATAATTTGTGGTTCGCTGAAAAGAAACACAACGGATATTATTTTTGTTTCTGATGCGCTAATATCCGCATGAATTTAATTTCTTTTGTTCAAAATGTTTAGAAAAAATATATTAAACGAGAAGATAGTTTAATAAAAAACGTAATCAAGCTTGCAATTTTTTTGGTAGAAAATTTCTAAGTGTGTACTTTTAACAATGGAATGTAATTTTTCCAAAATTCGTTTGACTGCATTGCATTATAATATAAGGACAGTAATTGCATTATCAACTTCCAGTGCTGATGAAATTTATTCAAGTAAAATTAACGATTGCTTTTTATACGTTACGAATAAAATAATGAGTTAAAAATAATTTAAAAGAAAAAGTGTTTAGAACAAAGTTGTTCGAAATGTTTTAGAGTATTTAGAAATTATGATAAATCTTTAATATTTAAATTTCTTTTACTTCGTAAGTTTTTATGAGGAATAATGGAAAATAGTATTTTCAAGTGTTAATACAAATTCTTTAAATTCTCATGAAGAAATAATTGAGAAGTTGTATGGATACATAGTGATATTATCGACAAAGTGGAGATTATTCTCCCTTCAGATGAGAAATATGAATATTTTTATCTTTTTTAATTAACCGAAAGTTTCAGGTCCTTTTGAATACTCCGAGACATTTAAAAAATATTTTTAGACAAAATGCTTCCTATTACAAAGGTATTTCGGATTGATGTATTGTTTTAAATATTGTACTAAAAAAGTAGACGTTTTCAAAATTATGTTCTATTATGCATTTTATTTGTTCGTCACAGAATAGGAGCTGAAACGGAAAAAGATTGTTTTCTGCATTTAAACATCTACTTCTCAAAAGGTTTTACTGCGGAAAATACTTCTATATTCCATTATTTTTCAGTTTCTTAGAAACAGTATAAAACCTCAGAAAAAATGAATATGAATGCTTAAGCATTCAGAATTTTAACATATCTGAGAAATAGTTTCTTTATAATTGTTTTCCAGATTCTATGCAGAAAGATGTGTAAGAGAAAATCTATGTTTTGTTCTATTACTTAAAGTATCAGATTGTGGTTCTTTAAAAACATCAGTATAGATGCTTTTAATATACATACAACATGGAAATTTATTAGCAACAATTATTTTCTATAAAAGTGCTTTTATATATTTCATAGAATTTATAAGAAGGTTAAAAGTTTCTGATATTTTTTAGAAGAAATTTTACACTCTCCGATCGTTTTTTATAGAAAATGTATACTAGGAAGGAATAAAAAAGTAATAATGTCTTGTTACAAAAATCTGAAAGGTTTCACAGATTATAGCTCAACACAAATTTTTTTTACGTAGTTAGAGGCGAAATTTTTTCATTAATAAAAAATAAGTATTCTAAAGACCTGGCATTTATCTTTCGAATTAAAATATTTATTTCCCTATAATTTGTTTATAAATGTTTTATTATTAATTTTCATATTAGACTTTGTAAAAATAAGATTTTTATTCGAACTTTTGAATGTCAAATGTTAAAGAAATTTTCATTCGAAATTTTCCACTGAAAGTTCTTTGTCTTTTTGAGTACCACGTTTTTTTTAAAGTTTACTTTAAGTATCAGTTATTTTCTCTTGGAACCTCATTGTCGAGTTATTTCAGATTGTTGTAAAGATTCAAGAGTTATACTAAAAGCAGCAATTTTCAATTTAATATAATTTTATGCTTCTTCTTTTTTAATTATAGGTTAGAAGATGAATAGAGTTATTTAAAAGATTCTTCGAAAAATCTACAGCAACGGATTATATAAGAAAAAAGACTTTTAAAAGTGTCAACAAACTTTTCAAGATGAGCGAGAGAAAAAGTTTTTTAAAACTATCATATTTATATTATTTATGCTTACAATATTTCTTTTTCTACGCGTATACAAACCGTACAATCATAAATGATGTATCATTCGATTTTTGAACAGATTTCTGACATAGCACAATTACATTTCATTATGACACAATATTCGATTAAAAATTATGGCTAATTGAAAAATCTTAATAATTAAAGTATAAAGGAAAAAACTGAACGTGTTTAGACGTACACTGTAAAAAAAAATGGTAACGTTCCATGTAAAATCCAGGAACGTTTCGCCTTTTCTCAGGTTTTCAGAATAATTTAGCTCTTTCCTGTGAAATTCTGGTTTTCTTATCTGAAACGTTCCTGAAGAAAAGTTGGAAACAGCAAAACGGACCGCCATTTATTATTTTTTTGCTATAATCCGTTGCTTGCGCGCGAGTGTCGAAAACGAATTCCTTAAATGAATGTAAAAAAATCAATGTGGAATGCAAATAAATCAATAGACGACATAATACTTTACGTCTCTATTGTCAAGACAATTCAGATGAAAATACAATACCTCTGTGACATCGCTAAGAGATTATCTCTCGTACTTGTCTGTGGAATGTTTAACGAGCAGACCGTGTAAAAAAAATACACCTATTATTTGGATCTCCATTAACCAGGGGACCATCAAACATGATTCTCACCGATTTTGATTAATTTAAAGTATGTTTTAGAGTTCTTATCTCTAATTATTCTTGTGAAAGGATTTCTTCAAATGGGCCTTAGATTTTCAGAAATTAGATGCCGAGGTTTAGCATACGTTTCAAATACCCATTAGTTTGCATCTCGCAACGTGTCTTTCGTGGTGTGGACGCAGAAGGCTCGCACGCCACCCGTAAGGCCCGAGTTCGATACTACCTCTTGACTTTTTTTTCTTTTTTAATTAATTTTATATTTTAACACTTTATTACAATTTGATTTAAATTTGATATATATTTGACACTTTGAATTGCTGCAAATTTGAATTTTTTTTTTATTTTCGGAAAAAATATACAATTACGTTTAGGTTTTTTTTTTCATGAAAATTTATATGTATTTTATCTAACTTGTAAACTAACATAATTACTGACGAAAATCCAAAATATTTTATGTCTAGATTTTTTTTCTAATTATTATTTACATTTATATATTTTTACATTTTAAGCAAAGTTCAGAAACTATATATCATATATATATTTACTTTATTGAATTTTAACTGAAAATTTATTTTTTCGTGTAAATTATAAATAATAATTTTGATGTCAATTTCAAAATATTTTTTCATTCTAACAAATAATGATAATAAAGCGAAAATTGTCAACTGGAAATGTAAAAATCGTCTGCGGATCCCGCATGCTGTGAAATGTCAGTAATGTTTTGCTGTCAACAGAAATATTCCTGGTATTTCGCAGGAAACTTACTGGCATTTCTGTAGAAAGTTTTTAACATATACAGTAAAGTTCCAGTCATTTTCAAGAAATGTTTCTTGGAAATAATGGGCAACTGGGCCCATTTTTTCCCAGGAACGTTGCGGAATTTTTTTTACAGTGTAGCCAGTAGCTTCATTTTCGCCAAATGGTGTCATAAATTTTGAAACCAGCTAAAGTCGTAAAATGGGTGAACTAATCACTTGAGAACTTTATACATAATCGGATCATAACCGAAAAAACGACATTTTTTTAAATATCATTTAAGCGAATAGCTTTGTATTACATTAAAAAATATTTGATTCAAATGCAGAATAATGAACATTTATTTTATATACACTTCCTTCTAAAAGATAAGTTACAACATATTTTTCGAAGATCACTATTACAATAAAGGTAGTAACAATAAAATTCACAGTGCAAGTGAATGATAATATAGAACTGAAAACGCATGCAAAAACCCTTGATTACGATTTTTATTTTAAAGAAATTATCAGTTATGTAGGAGTAAGAGAAAATTTGGAAAAATAAAACTTTCCTATTTTTGTGTGTAAGAATTGTGCATAATTGTTTATTTTCAATTGTTACTGGTAGTTTCATTGACAATACCCAAGAGAGTCTAGCAATGTCTCGGAGAAGTCGTTTACTCTTTTTATTAAGGTGGCAAGCGATCGCAATGAAGGACATGGAATTGTGATAAGCTGATCCGGCCGAGACATCTCAATGTGTCTCGCAGTGTGGTTCATCGACTTTCGAATGAGTTTATATCAGAAGACTCTGTGTATAGAAGACCTGTTCCATGCCGACCACGATTACAACACGTGTGGGAGGGAGACCGCTCTTTTGGTCCGAAGAATAAGAACTACCACTGTGTCTCAGCTTGTTTGAGATAATTTTATAGTTTCAGGGACAAGAATATACGGTACTACAGTGCGATGACGCCTTTAGAATTCTGGTCACTATGCAAGATGACCAATTGTGTGTGATCCACTTAACCGACGACAGAGAAGCGCCCCTTTATATTGGGCAAGATAACGCAATTCTTGGACCTGACGGGAATGGGCGTCTGTACTTTTCGCAGGTGAGTAAATCCAGGTTCACACTAGACAACGATTCAGGCTGTCTGCTGATATGAAGGGAACAACGCACCGGATACAGCCAATCCAAGAGTGTTTGACACACTTACAGAGGTGATGGTATAATGGTTTGGGCAGGAATCTCCCTCGGTGATCACACTGACCTGCTTGTGTTCCATAGAGAAACTCTGAATGGTGCGAGAAATTTGGACGAGATCCTTGATCAATGTGTACGCCCTTATGCCGCTGCTATTGGTAACGGTTTCATTTTAATGCATGATAATGCGAGACCTCAGCGAGCACTGCTTGTTGCGGATTATTTTGAGGGTCACTGTTAGGAGCGAATGGAATGGCCATCTCGATCTCTAGATCTGAATCCGAAAGAACATGTTTGTGACTACCTTTTCCAACATTTTTCTGCTTTAAGTTCCCCTCCAAGGTCCTTCATGATCTGGAACAAGGTTTACTCCATGTCTCGTCGTCTCTTCTCATTTTGATGTGCTACAAATTAATTAGCAGCATGGAATGTTGGTGTCGCCGACAATACATTGCAGTCAGTGGTAGATGTATTCCCTATTAGAAACCATTTTTTATGTTTCCATGACATTTTTCCACATAAAGCAGTGATGCACTTCTTTCTCGAAGAATGAATTTTCTTCCAAGAGTGCTTTTTTGCTGTAACTCATGTAAATTATTCACTTTTAATTTAGACATAAAAAATAAGTTGTACCTTAACTTTGGAGGACAGCGTAAAAGGTTTCTTGCGTTATTGATATATGTTTTCTAAATGCAAAAATGACGTCATATTTATTTATAAAACATGCATGAATTTTTTAAACATTAAAACGAAATGTTAATGTAAATAATAAAAAAAAATCTTAATAATGTTATAAAGATGGCGTTAAATTGAAGTAATTTCCACCCAGTTTCAATTTTACAAGTGCCAAAAATTTCTGTTATACATTAAATATAATATTAGTCTAAAAAATGCATTTTAAAACTATTATTGCGATCTTTGTTAAAATAAACTGAAAGGAACTTTAGTCTTTGAAAGTACAAAGGGAAAACTGGAGAAAAAAAGAATTCATTTAATGCAATTATCATATTAGCCCAGTGGTTTGGGGGTTGAATTCGGAATTAATTAGGGGAAAGCTGGAAATTGTTTTAATCCCTTCAGTTTAGGTCTAGAATGAATATGCTATGTTTTCCCCTTCGTACTAGGTGAGCGTCAGGAAATATGTATAGATTTATAGTAAAAAACACGTTTCTTTTCATGCCATAACAGTATCTCAAAACAGCTATGCTCTAACAGCTCTATCAAAAACATTGTCAAGACAAAAGTTGTAGAGCCTAAAATTCTGAGAAAAATGAGTACCTACACTAAATATTTTTGCTCAATATTGAGGCCGCAATTTTGAGATATTGTTAAGTTAACTTGATCTCTCCTGGCTTCAAGCTCTTGATTTAAAAACATTTGAAATAGAATTGCGACTGTAACGTTGAACAAAAATATTAATGATGGTACTCATTTTATTCAGAATTTTAAGCTCTACAACAATTGTATTGACAATGTTTTTTATAGAGTTAGCTGTTTTGAGATATTGTTCAGGTAATTAAAAAAAACGTGTTTTTCGAAAATAAATATGCACATATTTTCTACATTCATTCAAATACGAGAAAGAAAACATAGTACGTTCGTTTTAGACCTAATCTGAAGGGATTAAAACAATTTCCAGTTTTCTCCTAATTAATTCCAACCCCCTGACCACGGGTCTAAAACTTTAAAGTAGAATTGTGACCTTAATGTTCAATAAAATATTAAGTGTAGGTACTCATTTTACTCAGAATTTTAAGCTCTACAACATTTGTATTGACAATGTTTTTGACAGAGTTAGTTGTTTTGAGATACTGTTATGGTATCTAAAAAAAAACGTGGATTTTGACTATAAATCTGTACATATTTTCTAACTCTCTCCTACTACGAGGGGGAAAACTTAGCATATTCATTCTAGACCTAAACTAAATGAATTAAAACAATTTCCAGCTTTCCCCTAATTAATTCCGAATTCGGCCTTTTCCCCCTCCCCTACCACTGGGCTATATGTATTATTGCTGATGTCAACATCCCTTTTACTACGAACATAAGAAACGCTTAGCGATAAATGAGGTGTCATTAGAAAGATCCTTGAACAGGTTTTTGATGCAGTACACACAAATTTCCTACAACATGTTGTTTGATAAAGAATTGCAGTCAATTATAAAGTCTCATGATTTTGAAAACATAATAAAATATGTTCTTCCCAAATGATTTAAAATTATTAAACACCAAGAGAAAAATAAATTAACCCTTCACTGCGTTGCATATCTGCAACGTACCCCAAAGGCAATGCTACTTATACAATGCTACTTTCCAACAAAGTTGAAAAGTGTTTATGACATCGGTTTGTTTGCCCGTCTATCCGTCTATCCGCGCTCTAACTCTCGTAAATATGCTCGTATCGTTCTGAAATTTTTGGATGTTAGTGACCTCTACCATAGCACGACCCGTATTTCAAATGAAGTTTGTAGCATGTTTAG
The DNA here is from genome assembly GCA_963932465.1 of Maratus speciosus. Taxonomy (NCBI): domain Eukaryota; kingdom Metazoa; phylum Arthropoda; class Arachnida; order Araneae; family Salticidae; genus Maratus; species Maratus speciosus. The sequence continues at coordinate 145,557,253 of OZ010795.1, read as the reverse complement.
TTCATTTACAGGAACAGTCAAAAGTTTTCCGTTACATTACGGCCAATCAATGACAAAAGTCAATGACAAAGTCAATGACAAAAAATTGTTTCAAATGATTTTTAATGATGTTACACTCTTTCAAACATAGTAAAATTGATATGTATTTATGAAGTCCACTAAAATATACATTCTGTTAAATATGCGGTGAAAGAATAGTTATTATTCATTTATAGGGCCACGCAAAAGAATTCCGTTACATAATGGTATGGGGGGGGGGGATTGTTTGCGTCGTATCTGAATTATGTTAATTATTTCATATATAATGAAATTTATATATGTCGCTGAGCTAACGTATAAGTTATTTCATGTATAATACGAAGTGCATAGCATTTACAGGGACACAGAAAAGATTTCAGATACTATATTGTATTCGAAATACTGTATATTAGCAATGATTGCTCGAAATGTATTTTTAATTATGATATGAGCTTTTAAGTTCCACTATATTTATGTTTAGTACATACCAAGCAAAGAAAGAAACAGTGGGCCATCAGTTGGAAAAAAGATGGCAGCCAGCACTGTCATCAGCAGTAAAGTGCAATGGTGCCATTACTTAAACCTGTCGAAAAGTGTCTGAGTGGAATGTAGCTAGCCCATCAGTGATGGCCAACAGCAGGCCAGCATTGGTATGCCATCACATTACTTCAATCTAGTACTTTTCCTGCAGTGCTAGCACCTATCCCACTGCTATTCCTTTGCTGGCCCAGCACTTTCCCTTACAAAAATTTCTTATAGAATTCTATAAAAAAAAACCAAATTATTATATAATTAAATTATGGCTCTTTTTCCTATAAGCTAGTTTTACAAAGAGCTATAGAAGTGTCTATAATAGAAATGTCAATAGAAATATTTGAACTTTCAGCGGTTTCCATGTAGTCACCCTCCAAAGTACTAACGGCGCTCGATGCTGTTTGGTTTTCGTGATCGGACATGAACAAGTACTTTCAGCGTACGCTACGACTGCTCTTAGTTTTCAAGCTCTCATTACACTATTTCAAGTTTGTTTCTTTTGTGATTTACGTTCCCAATCATTAAACTGGTATAGAAATTATTCTATTGTATAGAAATCCTATATATTTTATACGCTTTTTTTATTATTGATTCTGAACTGTATAAATTATAAAAACCGAAATCCTTTGTAACCTAACAAAACCAGATTTAAGGAGAAAAAAAAGCGCGTTGAAATAAAGAATTTATGTATTTATTCATTTACTTATTTATTTTGTTGGTGGCAGTGGTGCTATATTTTTTATAGTTTAAAAAAAATTAGCTTCACAGCTTAAATTGTGTTAAGATATTCATTTCAGATTTGTGTTCAAATACTCAGTCTTCGATATTCGCAGCGCCACCTAGCGTAAGGGTTCCCAGCAGTAATACTGCAAAAGTTCGTGCACTTCCATGTACTGGTGGGCCAGCGCATGAGATAAAATGGATGCCCACCAAAATTTTATCTGATGATTCCCAACAGCAAAGTTGACTGAAGCTGTCTAGCAGTGGTCATGCAGTGGTAGACAATAAGCCAGCACTTCTCCATCAATGCCAGCACCTATCTTGCTGCTGGACAGCAATTTCCTCTTTGCTGAGTAGTGTGTATAAATGCTATAGTTCATATACAGGGCTAGAGAAAAGATTTCGTAAGGGTTACTGAGTATGAGCATAAATTGCTTAAAGGTGGGTTTTAAATGAGTTATGCATTTTTTGCGCTGAACAGAATTTAGTTTACAAAGAAATATTTGTAGAATGTAGATAAAATGATATACAGGGTCACGCAAAGAATCGGATACATGGCCGTCTACAGGTGATAATTTCTGAAAATGTAATTTCAGTAATTTAAAGAGTAGTTTAAAGAATGTTTTAGTTTGAATTAAATTTTAGCTAAATAGTGGCGTGTAATAAAGGTACTAGGTAAACTACAGGGCTGTACGAAAGTATTCAAGTATGTTTCCATTTATTAGTATAAATTGTTGAAAGATAAATTTAAACTTGTTATGCATTTTCTTGCTAAACTAAATTTTCCTATTATATAGTATCTATATCAACCTACAGATCAAATACAGGGATGTTCAAAAGAATTGGAATACATATTTGGCTATGAACGGTACCCAGCAAAGAGGAAATTGCTGGCCAGCAGCAAGATAGGTGCTGGCAATGATGGAGAAGTGCTGGCTAACGGTCTACCACTGCATGACTACTGCTGGACAGCTCCAGTCCACTTTGCTTTTGGAAATCATCAGATAATATTCTGGTGGGCTTTCGTTTTATTTCATGCGCTGGCCCACCACTACATAGAAGTGCACGAACTATTGCAGTATTATTGCTGGAAACCCCTACGCTAGGTGGCGTTGCGAATATCGAAGACATTGAGTATTTGACCACAAATCTGAAATGAATATTTTAACACAATTTAAGTGGTGAAGCTAATTTTTTTTGCAACTGTAAATAATATAGCACCACTGCCACCAACAAAATAAATAAGTAAATGAATAAATAAATAAATTATTTATTTCAACGCTCTTTTTTTTTCTCCTTAAATCTGGTTTTACTAAGTTACAAATGATTTCGGTTTTCATAATTTACACTGTTGAAAATCAATAATAAAAAAAAGTGTATAAAATATATAGGATTTCTATACAATGCAATAGTTTCTATACCAGTTTAATGATTTGGAACGTAAATCACAAAAGAAAATAACTTGAAATAATGTAATGAGAGCTTGAAAACTACGAGCGGTCGTAGCATAGGCTGAGAGTACTTGTTCATGTCCGATCACGAAAACCAAACAGCATCGAGCGCGGTTAGTACTTGGGAGAGTGACCACATGGAAACCGCTGCAAATTCAAATATTTCAATAGACATTTCTAATATAGACAGACACGTCTACGGATATTTCTATAGTTCTTGGTGAAACTAGCTTATAGAAAGAAAGCCATAATACTTTGTTTTTTTATAGAATTCTAGAAGAATTTCTTGTAAGGGAAAGTGCTGGGCCAGCAAAAGATTAGCAGTGGGATAGGTGCTAGCATTGCAGGAAAAGTGCCGGATTGAAGTAATGTGATGGTATACCAATGCTGGCCTGCTGATGGCCATCACTGATGGGCCAGCTGCATTCCGCACGAAAACTTTTTTACAGGTTTAAGTAATGGCACCATTGCACTTTACCGCTGATGGCAGTGCTGGCTGCCAACTTTTTCCAGCTGATGGCCTACTGTTTCTTTCCTTGCTGGGTAACTACTGAAATCAGTTTTTCAAATGTTTTATGCGTTTTATAAAATGTCTACTTACTTATCTTATTTCCCTAAATAACGAAGTTTTATTAAAGCATTCAGGAAGTGTTGGAAAGTGTTTCATAATCTATGCTTAAGGCATGATCTTTCTTTCTTGTTAAAATTGTCTTTTGCATGATAAATGATGTATTCTAGTATCCGAGTAAATATTTTTAAAATCGGAGTTGTTGTGTCACAAAGGGTGTAAGATTTTTTGTCAGGAGACACAATTTTATGACGGCGAACGACAATTTATTGTTTTTTTTTCTTGTTTGCTTCTCAGGGGTCTGCTGTTTCTAACATATTTTGTTTATAAACGTTTTATCACTAGTAATCATTGGCAAATTTTGTAATTATAAAATATTTATTAGAACTTCTGAATGATAAATGTAAAGGTAAATTTAATTAAAAATTCTTTGAATCCCTTGATAGTTTATGGTCCTTGAATAGCAGGAGTTTTATTTTATTTTCTTTATTATATTTTTTTCATTTTTCATAAAATGTTCTTTGAATAGGAATAACTTTTTAGTGTACCCTCATTACAGTATTATTTCAGATTGTTGTATTGTTTCGAATGTTACGCCGAAAAAGTAGCAATTTCAAGACTATATTCTTTTGTGCATTTTCTTTGTTTATCACAGAATAGGAGATGAAAAGGAAAAGAGATTCTTTTCTGCATTTAAACGTCCATTTTTCTAAACGTTTTCTAAAGAAAAATATGTCTGTAATATCCTATTCCATTTCGGTTTCTCAAAAATGGAATAAGATCTGGACACAGATGAATATCAAATGCTTAAGTAGTCAGAATTTTTAACATTTCCGGAAAAAAGTTTCCATATAAATACTCTTGAGATTCTAAATAAAGAAAAAAATAAGAGAAAAAAATACTTTTTATCCAACATAATTGGATGCTTACTTTTCTTTTAAAATGTCATTAAAAATATTTTAATATACGTGGTGTCCCAAAAAGCCTTTACCTATTGGAGATAAGTAGACAATGTAATTTGCATAAGTGCTCAATATGAGGTAGGTAATCGGATTATGTTAATGAAATAGTTCTGGTGTTAAATTTTAAAGTTATACTGTTAAAATTTTGTACGACATCCCAGGAAAAAATTGGACTATCAGAAAATTTCTCTTTCGTTGCAACAAGATTATTGTAAAAACTGTACACCCGTATATTTAAAATTGAATGAGTTGTCCGTAATTTAAAATTGAAATTTGTGGTTGAAGGTTATAAAATTATTTAGAAATATAAATCTATGAGATATTGCAAGAAAAAAGAAACAGAGGGTGATTAAAAATTGGAGGAACAAACTTCTAGGAGGTTTGGGGTACATCTAGACTACAACATCGGAATCACATAGCAGGGTCAGAAATGCAATCCTAAAGAGATAGGAATGTTTAAAATTAGCAAACAAAGCCTTTGTGCAACAATATTAAAAAGCAGAAAAACCAACGTTTAAAAATGCACAAAAATATATGAAAAGCAGCAAAAAGCTGTTTCGAATCTACTAGCGAGATTCTTCTTCAGGGCAAGATATGGAAAAAGGAACAGCGTGCTAGAAAAAGCAAGGCTGAGCAAAATGATAGACAGAGACGCGCTGCCTTATATACCCGATGCGGGTAGCGAAGGCGCCAAAAGCAACCAATGAGAGAGAAGTAGTGGAAACGACTGGGTGGACAAGTAGCGACATCTACCGCAGGAGGAGAGAAAAAGAAACCAAAAAAGGGGGGGGGGATTAAATTAAAGCTTTCCAAATACTTGGAAAATCAGGAGTACTAGATAAGTCATTGACTAAAGAGTGAGAATTTTAATGATGCGGTAAGCTTCCCAAAAATCAAGATCGAGGTTAGAAGAACATTTTTGGATAATGATGTCTGAGGAAAAATCGAACCTATGTTGAGAATACCAAGAATGTTGAGCAATAGAAGAATGTTTAAGCTCCTGATTTTTAACATAACCTTCATGCTCTTTTAAACGAAATCTAAGAGCACGTTTAGTTTGGCCAATATGTGCTCTTAGATTTCGTTTAAAAGAGCATGAAGGTTATGCTAAAAATCAGGAGCTTAAACGTTCTTCTATTGCTCAACATTCTTGGTCTTCTTAACATAGGTTCGATTTTTCCTCAGCCATCATTATCCAAAATTGTTCTTCTAACCTCGATCTTGATTTTTGGGAAGCTACCACATCATTAAAAATTTTCAAGGACAAATTTAGTCAATGACTTATCTAGTACTCCTGATTTTCCAAGTATTTGGAAAGCTTTAATTTAATTCCCCCCTTTTTTGGTTTCTTTTTCTCTCCTCCTCCGGTAGATGTCGCGACTTGTCCACTCAGACGTTTCCACCGCTTCTCTCTCATTGGTTGTTTTTGGCACCATTGCTACCCGCATCGGGTATATAAGGCAGCGCGTCTCTGTCTATCATTTTTCTCAGCCTTGCTTTTTCTAGCACGCTGTTCTTTTTTCCCTATCTTGCACTGAAGAAGAATCTCGCTAGTAGATTTGAAACAGCTGTTTGCTACTTTTCATATATTTTTTGTGCATTTTTAAACGTTGGTTTTTCTGCTTTTAAGATAGGAATGTTGTTAGGCACTGAATCATTGTAATAGCAAATTGACATTTAAAGACGATTAGCTTAAAATAAGTCATGACTTCCCTGATAATGAAGCTGCTCAAAGTTTTCTGCCTACGTGCTTTGTTCTTACCATCTATAGTTTTACATGCTTGAGGTAGTAGGTGCGTTTTGAAATGGCGCATTTTCGTTGCTACCGCGAACGTCTGACGGACGTCCGGTGTATTTCAAAACGGTGTTTTCCGGTGTTTTTCAAAATTTGGCGAGATTCCATATTACTAATGTTTTATTCCCACGTTACGAAACATCGAGCAACTTCATTATCAAGAAAGTCATGACCTATTTTAAGCTTATGGTCGTTAAATGTCAATTTTAGATCACGATGAATCAGCCCCCAACAATTCCCCCTTACCCTATCTCGTTAGGATTACATTTTCAATCCTGTATCCCCCCCCCCCTCCTAGAAATTTGTTCCTCTAGCTTTGAACTTAAATAAAAAATAATTGGTGCTTGCAAAAATATTAATGGCGAAGAAAACAATAAAAATTACCGAACCATTTTTAAAAATCCTCAGTTATGTATCGGAGTTTAAGAAAAGCACTTTGAGAGTGCTTTATAAATTAGTTGTTTTTGTAAATTATATTTCTAGAAATTAAAACTACGTCTTTACACGATCTTTGCTTGCGTATTGCTTCATTTAAATATATCTGTCATTGAATTTGTTCCCATTTGTTAACACATTTTTTTATCTAAAAAAAAATTGTTAATTCATATATGGTTCCTATTTTCACTTATGAAATAATATTTTGACTGGTACGGAAAAGTGATAAAAGTCAGTTTTTTCTCCTTTATAATTCCGTTAATTTTAAAGGCACACTTATGCAGCTTTAAATAATTATCTTGTTGGAAAAAAAATAAAAATTTTGGAAAAAACAAACAAGCAAACAAAAGAAGAAAACAAACGAGTTTTCTCATGCCAACCCCAAACATCTTTATATATAGAGTGATCGGACGAGTTATGACTTATAGCTGTCAATACTTTGTTACCACTATCTCCGAAAAGTAATCATTGTCCTATTTAATTGTAAAAACTTTCAGATTAAATAAGTCAAAAATTTGAATTTGAAAATAATGGTAATAAAAAAGGATAAATGTTGGAAACTATACAAAAGTAATGCAGTCGTGATTTTTCCGGAAACTCAATACATATAAGCAAAATTTGGCCAATGTATTTAGGAGTATTTGAGAGGAAAAATCGGACAAAAGCCCGAAAAAACCTCTCATAATATCGGTAGTTTGTTTATTTTAAATAGCTAAATAATCATTGTGCTAAATGACCACTACGAATTTTTTTCTGCACTTTCTATTTTTGTGGAAGCAGTTACAATATAGGCAATGAGTAGATCACAAGTGTCTTTTTCCAAAAAATACTGTTATGAAATATAACTGATGGTTTAGCACCTTTCAACTCTCTTAATAAAATTATGAATAACACAGAAAGAATTTATTTATCCTTTTTTTAATGAAAATAAAATTCATTATTCATAGAACAACTCATACTGTTATTGGAAGTAGATCAAAATTATAACGAAATAATCCTTTATCGAATAAATATTTTACTCTTCTTTATATGATATTCTGTGCACTCCTTACAAATTTCATATTTAAATGAAGATTAAAATTTTCTCTAAAAGTTCCTGATTCGAATCCCTCCTCTTTTTCGCCTCAGCATGACTAAATACACATAGGAATGATTCGTATGCTGACATCTAGAAAACGCAGCTTGTGAATTCTATTACTTTTAGTATTTGGTGCTTATCAAAGCTGCCTGGAATTCACGAAAGAATTCTTACTTAGCATTACGAAACAATTTCCTAGAAAAAAAGGAGAATTTACGACTCATTGATAAAAATCTAATTAAAATAAGGAAATTTTATGATAAAAATCAGTAACTTTGTTCATTAAATTTTTCTAAAACGATGTTTAAGCTGAAATGGGCAACAGCAAATTACGTAAAAAGTAGCTTTTTGATAAATAAAGAGCTGCATATCGTGAAGAATAATCAAAGCATGACGGAAATCAAAGAACCTAGTGCTACAACAGATACAGAATAAACGAGAAAGAAAAATCATACGTCATGCATAGATTATGAAATACTTTTCAACACTTCCAGAATAATTTAACAAGATTTCTCATTTTAATAAGGTGAAACAGATACCTAAGTAAACATTTTAGAAAACGTATAACACATTTGAAAACCAGATTATAAACTTTGATATATAAAGTTTGGCCCTTTTCCTAGAAGTAATAATAAGTTTAAACAGATTTGATATGGATTATAATTAAGAAGTTATGGGATTTTTTCGATTTTCACAAAGCCCCACTCTATTCCCATCCCCTTGCTCTGATTTTTGCCCATTAATAAACTTGACCGTGATTTTCTGCCCCTTGATTTTCTGTGTCAGTTAGGAAGAGATTTGAGCAGAATTATGGAAGTGATGTATAGGTAGATAACTAGATAGAGATATAGTTTTAAACTGGGGGCGGTGTTCTAGGGGTTGTGATCAGCATATATCTGCAAAATGTTTTCAGAAATTCCAACATAGGGGAGAATGTAATAGGTAGTATTTCTTACGAAATCTACCTAAACGACTCACCAGGAGAGCGGCGAAAATTTCAAATGTATTCAATTTTTTAAAAATGAAATGTATTAAATTTATTTTTATGTTCTGTATTATAAATTAAAAGCAAAACCAAAGATTTAAATTAATTTCTTAATAAAAAGACAAAATTATGGAAAACACCTTTTTTTCTAACGTACGACAAGGCGTAACCCTTTCATGAAATTCTATATTTTGTCTTTGAAGTGTCTCTATCTTCTTAATTAAGCTACCACATCAAAATATTTATTTTATTACAGCTACAGATTGGTTTCTCATATTCTAGCAGCAAATGAAAAAAGTAATCTGTAGCTGTGATGTGATACATATAATATGACACGTTCAAAAATTATAAAAGACCACATATTTTGCCCAAAACATAATACATCATATACGCATACCAAGACCCCCCCCCCCCTCGACAATTATACAACTGTTAGATGAAATAAAATTCTAAATACATTATCGGCATTACGAAATATTTTGTTATTTGTATTTAATGAATGGAACTCCATTCATAAACAGAACTAATGTTTATATATATTTCTTTTATTTTCATTAATTTCATTATATGTGTTTCTATTATTAGAACAAAATATTTGTAGATTTGAATAATACGAGTAATTTGGAAAACGAAAAATTTATATAAGAAATGATAAAAGTAAAGTACAAGAAATAAAATGAAATTTAGTATTTCATGTATAAATAAATTGATATGATAATGTAGCTTTCAAAATTTTAAAATAAATTCATTCATCTGTTTCCTGTCTTTTAACAACTACATTTCCGAAATTTCAGCCGTAAAATTCGATAGCACTAAGTTTACTTAGAGCACACAAGCATTATAATAAATTTTCAAAATAGAATCTGTTTTTGAAATACCGAAAAAGAAATGTATTGGAATTCTAAAGCTTAATACAAATCGCATGCTTTTCGGATAGTTATATTGAAATCATCACATCAACATTTCCATATCTCATTTAAAAATACTCAGGAAAAACTATCTTTTGAATATCAGCTATAAAGTGTATGATAAGAAAGTTTCGAACTATATCGCAAGTGTAAGCTGTATTTTCTCATTTTAAGCATCGAATACAACTATTGAATAAACTGAAAACATATCCAGTAGATTACCTGTGAAATCTTAAATGTCACATAAGTTCCCTTTGAAAATACATGTTAGCCCATCATATTTTATTAAAAATATGTTTGGATGTTGAATTTTATGTTATTTCGTTCCAAAAATAATGTATAAATTTTGACAATTCAAAACAATAAATCACAAAATATCAAAACTAAACGAAACAAAAAACTATATAGAGAAATAATTATAAAACCTTGTACCACAGAAATTTTTGTTTTGAGTTAATTTATTGGGAAACAATGTTTTTTATAGCACTAAATACCGTTTTGATTGAAGCTCTGAAGCGGTTTGTCTCTGATATTATCTGGGTTATTTGTTCCTGTTGGTCTGAATTCTGTATTACATGTTTTTAAAAGTTCTAACTCTGTGATAGAATTTGTAGTGGCTTTTAAACTGCTTCAGGCCTATATCCCTCGTGCAGATAATTGGCCGTCATAAATACAACTTTAAACTGCTTCAGTAAATACATTTTCTTTCTGGAATATTCTGTAAATAAATATTGTATATTGAAAAATAGTCGAAATTTCTCGGTATTTCATGTAACTTTAATGATGATAAAAAATCAGTATTACAAGACGTGAAAAAAAAAATATTTTTATACTTGGTATTGAAAATTTAATTTTTGTTAGATGAGTATGGTATAAAAATAACAGTAAAATTAGTTCCAAATGCAACATTAGAGGGTCGTATAGATATAAGGAGGCAATAAAATATATATATTAAAAAAATAATAAAAAATAGGACAATCTTTTGATTCTGAGAGTTTTAATAATTTATATATTAATTTTAAATTAGGAGATGCCTTGAAACTGTAAAGCAGGAATAGCACGGTTTCTAACTTTAAATACCAATATTTCAGAATAGTAATCTTATCCTTAAAAATTCTTCGATTAAATAAGATGAACATTACTATTAGGAAATAGTGGTATTCAAATGTGAGAACTATGAAATTCCTGGTAAATTAATTTTATTTAAATTGATGAATACCCCAAAAATATATCCCCTTTCATACACTTAAAACTGAACATTCATGTATGGAAAATATTAATATATATGCTAAACTGTGCGCAATGGGAAACTATACAACACATTTAAAATTTGCATTACATTAAAATGCATGATGTTAAAACATTGAAATGATATTAAAAAACTTCCCGACAGTTTCAACCAACATAATTGGCCTTTTTCAAGGGATACTACAGAAACACTGGCAAAGGCTCACTTACAAACACAATGAGGGAAAGAGGACAAATGGAATGGAAATAGGGACACAAGAGAGAAAGCTAAGGGGGGGGGGGGCACAAGTGGCGCCATGCGCAGACAAAAATCGAGGAAAAGAAAAGACAAAATTTTGAAAAGGGAAGAAGGGATTAAATATGCTTCAAAGAATTGAACCATATAATTGGAATGTTCAATGATAGGTTATCGTTACAAACATTATTTTGACGCGCAAAAATCTCAATTGATTCTCTAACTAAAGCAAGGAAGGGTTAAATTGCCGGTAAATAATATTAGCATTGGCAAAATCAATATTTTTAACTTTATTTTCAGCGTAAAGCCTGGCAAGGTCAGTAGTTAACTTATTAAATTTAATGTCCCTCATGTGCTCTTTCAATCTCTCAGAAAATTTACGCTTAGTCATACCTATATAATGCACTATTTGGTTATCGTTTAGAAGGATAGGTATCTCATATACACTTGAAAACTGGTAGGGGGGGATGGGATCTAATTTGGCTGAAAGTAAAACGGAAAGGTTAGGAGGGGGGAAGCACTGAGATGGATATTAAATTTAAACAAGGACCTTTTTTAAACGTTCAAAAACCGTAGGGATATAGGGAAACTTCTTGTAAGCAAGCTGGGTTTGGGGGAAGGGGGGGATATGGCGAATAACGCTGTGCTTATGAGTTATGCGGTGAATATTAAAAAGGTTGGAGTTAAAAAAGGTTAAAAAAGATCTTGTTTAATTTTAATTTCCATCTCATTGCTTCCCCCCTCCTAACCTTTCCGTTTTACTTTCAGCCAAATTAAATCCTATCCCTCCCTCCCTGACCAGTTTTCAGGTGTATATGAGATGCCTTCCTTCTAAACGATAACCAAATAATGCATTATATAGGTAAATAAGGTGACTATAGGTGACTAAGCGTAAATTTTCTGAGATAATGAAAGAGCACAAGAGGGACATTAAATTTAATAAGTTAACTACTGCCCTCGCCCTTACGCTGAAAATAAAGTTAAAAATATTGATTTTGACAATGCTAATATTATTTACTGCCAGTTTAACCCCTTCCTTGCTTTAGTTAGAGAATCAATTGAGATCTTACACGTCAAAATAGTGTTTGTAACGATAACCTACTCTTTAACATTTCAATTATTTGGTTCAATTCTTTGAAGCATATCCAATCCCCTCTCACTCCTCTTTTCAAAATTTTGTCTTTTCTTTTCCTCGATTTTTGTCCGCGCATGGCGCCACTTGTGCCTTTTCCCCTTAGTTTTCTCTTTTTTGTCCCTATTTTCGTTTCATTTCTCCTCTTTCCGCCATTGTGTTGGAGAGTGATACCCTGTTCACTCTAGAAACTTAAGATATCTTAGACCGCCAGTTTTGAAGTGGTGCCCTCCCGGAATTGGATGCTTGTTCATATCGAAAAACTTACCTTAAGATATCTCAGTAGCGTCACTGTGTCTATGATCTGAACAAAAGTAAAGTAGGCGCATGCGCTTAAAATAACAACGGCCGCAACAGCCAATCAGTAAAAGTGAAGCTTCATAGCCAACGAGAGTGAGTGGTCGTTCCTGTATCTAGCCGAAGTAAGTCGAAACTCACTGAGAGAGTTTGAGCGTGTTCAGAAGTGCACTTCGCGCCGCGCGCGCGCTCAGAAGTTTATGCCATGGAGTAGGTCTTATCGAAGAAAGGAATTTTAACATAATTCAATTATTTCATTATTTTTATGGTTCAAAAAAGGTAAAACCAACGACTATATTTCTTCATCCTTCCAAAACATGGTTTTCGTAACAGGAATAGATGCCTATGTTCACTCAGATAAAATCTAAAATAGTCGGGAAAAACATCACGTGACCTTCTTTATCTACTTTAGCCCATTTAGCATTTAAAATTAGTTAACCAACCGCACGCAAACTCCGCGCGAGCTGCTCAAAAAAATTGTGTGGGCGATTTGATCACGTGATTGTGCGTTTTCTGCTTATGTGTTATTGGTTGTGCTTTGTTTGGTAGGTTGATTGATACAATTTAAGAATTCAACTGGTGATCTAAAAATTTTAACTTTTTAACAATTTTCTTTTTATTTATTTAAAAATGATTTTATCAGTTGATTTATATCTTCTGTGATAAATAGAATGCTGTTAGTAAACCAAGATTCTGATATCAACATATGAGATTTGTTTGTAATCTACTATACTGGATGGATTTCAATGGAACTTGCACTGTTAGTTAGACAGTTTTTCAGAGTAGGTTTTAATATATATATTTCTTATTTTATGATTGCATATTTTAATACCGTGTGGATAACAGACCAAAATACATCATAAAACATGAGAAATAAATGGCATTCAAAATTCTGTTAGTATAAGCAAAATACTTACTTATACTTTCAGTAAAAAATTTATAAACATTCTAATCATACTTTATTCATTACAAACTAGACAGCAGACCTATATATTTTATCTCTTTAAAAAATATATGTACAGATATTTTTAGTTAAAATAATTTACAACTATTACATTTTATTTTTATAATGTTCAAAGTAGAATATGATTTCTAGCCTAGTCTCGATAAAAATTCACTCGTAAAGTACTCAAAAAAAAAACAAAAAAAAAAAAAACAAAAAAAAAAACAAGGAATTATTCTACGTGCAAAAGGATATTTTCGCACAATATATATTATTTTTTCATTTGGATTTGCTTAATGTTTATATCATTATACATATACATACTACATATATAAACATATATAATCACTTAGAAACAAAACTTTGAATATTTAAAAGGCGTTCAGATCTAAAACTTTCATCTCAAAATACCTCATTTTCTCACATTTAAATGAGTATTTTATTATTATAATAAAAATACACGTGCCTCTGTATAACAAAAATAAAAAATATATGTTCATCAAAAATATCTTATTCATTATGAAAAATATAAAACAACCAATAAACAAAACAAAAAAAAATTGTGACACAAAGTGGGACTGGAGGGATTCGAACCCACAATCCCTGGTCTCGAGTTCACTGCCTTATCCATTCGGCCATCCAGCACACGTTCCTTTTGCAATAAAATATCTTTATAATTAGCACCTTAATTAATCAAATCCATGATCTGTTCCTGAACATACTACGTATTATTCCATGCATGATATGGACCCACTCTATGTTCCTGTCTCCTGAGCTCGCGCGCGTAACGCGCGTGCTTCTTGAACACACTCTTTGTGGAACTCTCTCAGAGAGTTCGGCGGCCTAAGATATCTTAAGGTATCCAGTGTGAACATAGTATGAGCCTTTAATACAAGGAAATTATCCCAGAGAGAATCATTCGCCTTGCATATAATATTTCAAATAAAAATCAAATTTCAAAGTAATTGCTTAAGAGGCGCAAAGGCCAACATAGTGAAAAAGATTCCATGCCGGGACTCGAACCCGGGCCATCAGTATAGCGCACTGACGTTCTACCGACTAAACCACATGGAACGAAACCCAGCCTGGAAAATTTCTCACTATTATATGTTGGCAAGGCTACAAACGCAGCACAAGATGGAATATTTAGTGAGCCTTTGCCAGTGTTTCTGTAGTATCCCTTGAAAAAAAACCAAGTATGTTGGTTGAAACTGTCGGGAAGTTTTTTAATATCATTTCTATGTTTTAACGTCATGCATTTTAATGTCATGTAAATTTTAAATGTGTTGTATAGTTTCCCATTGTACACTGTTTAGCATATATGTTAATATTTTCCATATAGTTATCATACAGTGTAAAGTCCAATCTTAAATATTGAACATTCATAGTTTGAAGTTATAGTATACTCGTCAGTACGACATTTAAATTTAGAACCAAGAATTATCTTCTTTTGAAAGGAAAAGACGTTTAAATATCATATGATTTTGTATATAAACATCTGAAAAAGAAAAAATCTGCCATTTTCTTATTTTACCAACTACTACAGTTCAAAATTACATTCAAAGAAAGAAGGAATAGAAAACATGTAAAATGCTATACAGAAATTGGAAAACTTGTTCTTTTGCTCGAAATATTTCTGCTTAGAACTTGATAAAGTAGCCTTCCATTGAAAACGGGGATAAAAAAGGAGTATTCAGATGCATCTGTCGCGTAAATTGTCTGCATCATTAGCAATATTTTTAGAAGTACCTTTTGTTACAAATAAATCTTAACTATATATGTATTATATATAACAGTTATGTTATGATAAAACTTAGTTTTCTATATTCTGATACAATAAATATTTTGTTCTATCTAAATATTAATTACATATGTACATTTATAAAAGAAGATTGCTCTATTTTACACTTAAAAAAAAAAAAAAACACAGCCTGTGTTTTGTACTTAAAATTAGAATTTTGCAATCAATTTTTAACTCAATTCCTGATATGCTAGAATAATAAATATTATGTAGGAAGGTGTTTTCCTATGACAGTACAACATTCTAATAATTTTACAAGATGATTAACACATTAATATTAAGGGATTTTTCAATTAACTCGTCAGAGGTGATAGATCGCCAAATATTCTCTGTAACGCCTACAATAGCATGGGAGTTGAAAGAATTTATTTATTTATTTATTATTAAGAATGGATTTAATGATGCGCCACTAAAAGCTCGCCAAAATATGCCAAATCGCTTTAAAACTGCAACAATGAAACATTTTAACCTTTTATGTACAGAATTATGAATTCATGAAAATTTTATCTTTTAACCCCTTGAGGGGCGGATATCCCACCTACGATTAATGAAGATTTGCACCAGAAAAATTTTGTGAAATTTTACTTTTCTAACTTTGGTGGAAAAAAGTCGTAAAATTGCTTTTCCTTATTTTGAAATAAAATTTTTCTAAATTTCCGGTGGGAATTCAGCATTACATAAACGCAATTGCTTGCTCCTCAAGGGGTTATAGCATTTTTCGTGAATTTTTGAACCTACATTAGAAGATTTTCATAAACATATAATACATTTTAGAAGGATTGAAGGATTTAGAAGGATTAATTAAATTTGAATTTATAGGGATTTTGTACAATATTTATAACCCCACTCAAATCTTTTATTTTAAATATTTTTCTCAGTATTTTGTAGAATTAGGAAATGTATAAAATAATTTTATTGCAAGATAAATATAGAAATACTTCCTAATTGAAAAATCCCCCCACTCCCCTAGCGGCAAGACAGCTGAAAAGATGCAAAAGCAAAAGAAATCACCCTTTTAAAAATATTTCTGTTTTGTGTAACCCATAATGCTTTTGGAACAAGATAAAGTAATGCATCTATAATTCATTCTAAGCTGTATTCCTACTAATCGATGTATTAAATGCATTTTATAACAAGTTATTTTAATGGTACTTATAAGTACCGTCAGTAGATAAAGGGTTAAAGACTAGAAAGTAGAAAATAAATTATAAATAAAAAATAAAGAGAGTAATATTTTTTCACGCTTTTATCAGTCAATAGTTTACCATTAATTAATTTACGATTAAGCGTTGAGAAATCGCTATAGAAATGCTAAAAAGATAGTTTAAATGAAGTTTTTTCCCTGTTGCCCTTTCTTAAAAATAAAACAGAGCAAAAATTGATATATAGTTTAAAAAATTCCCTTGCTAGCGTTTGTACCAACCGAATAAAAATCAGTAAATTTTTCATAATCGAGATCGCTGGTCACGTCACATTAATGTATTGTAAAGGAAATGTTTGGAAAAAAAAAACACGAACAACATTCAAACAATCAGGCAGGCTGCACACCGAGGTGTCTCATCCACCATATTGCTCGACTTCGGAGAAAATTTTTTTTTTATAACAGGTTTGAAACAGGTGTCTTCTTCGTTTCGATCTGTTTCTCCTCCTAAGTCGCTGTTCATCTTCCTCATATGTCTTCAGTGGGTGGCCAGAGTTAAGTGGGCAGTTTTCAAAAGGTGGGCGCTGGACACACATCATAACTTTAATCATCATTGACTTTTTTTTTTTACACTGAGTTTTTAATTCTGTTCAGAGACAGATAACGACATAATTTATTGTAAAATCTTTGTATAAATATCTTAAAATTTTGTTATTTTATGCTAAAGAGGACAATTTTGGATATTCATAACGCTAACTGTTCCAATGTACCATGAAGAAAAATTGTTTTAACTTGTTTCCAGGTGGTTCTAATGGTAAACAACGAATGTATAAAAGAAACAGGTGATTGTTTTATAATTTCGTCAACAGATAGCCGTCTGATTTATTGCTTTTTGAAGATAGAAGAACTTTTCTAGAAAGAAATTTTCTGTATTTTGTTATGTCCAAAAGTAACGATCGTAACAAAACTGTCATTTCCACGAAAAATACATCAAGTATGTACTTTAAATTATTTTATCTAACTTTAAAATCATTTAACAAAAAAATTAAAATATTTGTATGTGTTTTTGTGAGATTTTTTTTAAATAAAAGCACTTTTCTAAAATAAAAAACTGGAATATGCGAATCGCGTAACGATCGAAACGCCGATTTCTTTTTCTTCCGTAAATTAATTTTTAAAGATGATTCGATGTCATGAAACGTATAAAAAGATATGTATTATAATGTTTTATCGTAAATAATTACGTGTTTTACTACTGATCTTATTCTCTGTTTCTAATTTTCTTATTAATCTTATTATTTAATAAAAACTTTCAACTTATACAATCATAAAATAAAAGTTAAATGTCCTACCTGTTCTTTCCTTCGCATAAGAAGAAATATCCGGGGATTCTATGCATTAAATAAGACGACATCCAAATAATAAGTCTTGAATCTTCGAAGTAAATAAAACTGTATTACATTAAACATTATTGAAAACGTACACAACTTGCTTAGACACTCACAAGCAAAAATTATTTACATTATATTACAATTCGAGTATTAAAGTTTTCTTTTTTAAAAGTTATTTTATTTTCTCTACGTTCATATCTAGTTTCTGTTCTAATCTAAATCTGAGTCAATTCTCACAGAAAAAAAGGAAAACAAGTTCTGTCCGCTCTTGCGCAGTAGGTCTGACGTAACACACTGCAGGTGCGTTTTTTGTTCTTGTTTCAAAGGGTAAGTGGTAAGAGGAGTTGCTTGATTTCGCAACATCCTCCCACCTTGAGTTGTGATCCATGGGAGGAACTCAACAATTTAGAAGTCCAGATTAGAGTCTCAGAGGCGGTTCACTAGTCGTCCACTTCTGGTAACCAAAGGAGAGATATTTCTGTCACAGGGTTGGCTCTTTTCTACACTGCTTCTAGTCTGATCGATTTCTGGAGTAACCTTTCGTTGTTCATTAGGGAGATTAAAGTTCACTTTTTGCTGAATTCTGTTATCTGATGGGGAATCGCTAGCTGCATCAATTTCCAAAGGAAACAGGCGTTGGAAAGGACGGAGGAAAATGCCATTTTCTGTTTGGATTTTGGCCAATCTTGCTATTTTGTCTTTTCCGGGAAATATATCAATTATTTTGGCTAAAGGCCAGTGAAGACGTCTTTTGTTGGTATCTTCCAGAAGAACGATGTCTCCTATTTGCAAAGGTTTGGAATTCTTCTTCATAGACTGTTGCCGCAGCTGTCCTAAGTACTCCGTTCTAAATCGGTTTCGCAGATCATTTCTTATTCTTTGACGATATCTTGCTCGTCTGTTAAGATCTTGTGAGTCTAATGTATCTATATCTGGGACACCGGATGTAGGCAGTTCTTGAAGGAACATCAATGGAGTTAAAGGTTCGGGATCGCGATTATCTTCGGAGATGTACGTTATCGGTCTCGAATTGACAACATTTTCACAGTCACAGAGTATTGTGCTCAGTTCTTCGTAATTTAATGAGGCGCGACCCAAAATTTTTCTTAAAATTTCCTTTACCATCCGAACAAGGCACTCCCACCATCCTCCCCACCATGGGGCTGCAGGGGGGTTTAATTTCCATCTTATTTTCTGTATAGAGGCTAAGGCTTTTATGGCTTCCCAATCTACACTGGAAAGTGCTCTGCTAGTGCCCACAAAGTTCTTTCCATTATCTGAGTAAATTATATATGGTCTGCCTCGCCGTGCTATAAATCTTCTTAGGGACTGCATAAAGCATTCAGCTGATAAAGATGTTATCAACTCCAAATGTACTGCTCGATAGACAGCACAGGTGAATAAAGCTATCCACACCTTTGAACCATCGACAAGGTATAGAGGACCGGCTAAATCGACTCCCACCACTTCAAATATAGCTGCATCTCTGATTCTGTCTTCAGGTGGGATTCCTGGTTCGACCTCTGTTCTGGGTGTTTGGAATCTTTGACACTTAACACATTGTCTAATGACGTTTCTGATATACTTTCTTGATTTCAAAATCCAAAAATTTTCTCGAAGTTGAGCCATTAGTTTGCTAACTCCAGCGTGATGATTTTCTAAATGTTTTTCAAAAATTAACTTCTGTACCACAGGATGTTTTGAGGGCAAAATTATTGGATAACGAAAATCTTCTTTGTCTTGTCTACAGATTATATTTGTTTTTGCTCCCAAAAGTCCGTTTTTATCTTCTAATGGTCTTAAGGCTCTTAATTTGGGATCTGTGTTTCCTGAAAATGATTCCTTTTGTACTAATCTGAGTAGTATTTTTTCTGCTTTTTCAAATTCATCAACGGAGATGTTAGGTGATGAAATTCTTTCTTTCTTTCTTGTGTTGTTATAAAAACGATATATAAATGCAATCATTCTTATGTTTTTTCTATAAGAGGAAAAATATCGATAAAAACGGTGTAAATCAGTGTCTTCATTGTCTAAAAGTGTTAGGATTGTCTTTTTCCTTTCTTTATTTATTATATCCTCGTCAGGGTGTTCTTCCGGTTGTGGCCACTGATCTTCCGGTAAATACAGCCAAGCTGGTCCCTCCCACCATCGTGATTTCTCCAATTGCTCAAAGGAACATCCTCTGGATGGGAGGTCTGCCGGATTTAAATTTCCTGGTATATGTCGCCAATCTTCAACTTGGGTAAGGCTTCTGATTTCTAAAACTCTATTGTGGACAAATGTACCCCAAGATTGTTCTCTTCTTATCCACCCTAAAACTACTGAGGAATCGCTCCAAAAGATTGTCTTCTCTGGTTTTAACTGAAGATCACTCATGATAGTTTTAGCGAGTCTAGCTCCAATGAGTCACGAGAGTAGCTCCAGTCGAGGAATTGTGAGTTCTTTAATGGGCGCTACTCTACTTCTAGCATTGACTAACTGAACTTTAACTCCTTATTGTGTTTGACATCTAAGATACACGCAAGTGGCATAGGCGTGTCTACTCGCATCGGAAAAGGTATGCAAGGAAATGTTATTTTCATTTTCGGGCGATACATTCAACCAACGTGGAACTTGAATTTCTTGTAAAAACTTAATTTGTTTTAACCAGAAGTCGAACTGTTTTCTTAAATTTTCAGGAAGTTCTTCATCCCATTTTAATTTCTGTTTCCAGGTTTCCTGAAGAATTAATTTTGGAATAAGAGTGCTCGGGGCGGAGAATCCTATGGGGTCAAAAATCTTTTGGGTAACCGATAAAATTTTTCTCTTTGTGAGTGGTTCTTTCGTTTCAATTTTTTCTTCTATTTTACACATTAATCTATCTTGCTCTAAGTCCCAGACCAATCCCAAAACTGGTGCTAACTTTGTATTTTCTTCAGAAACATCGATCATGGCCTGAGGCAAATTTGATCGCCAACATCTTAAATTAAAATGAGCTGATGATAAAATACACTGTGATTCTGTTATAAATTTTCCAGTATCTGCGATCGATTTTAAACTAGTAATGGAATTGTCAATGTAAAATGAATCTTTCAAAAATTCGTGCTGTATTTTCCCACTGTTCGGGTACTTGACTTAAAAGATGGTTTAGTGTACCCATTAATAAAAACGGGCTTGAAGTGAGTCCGAAGACTACGCGACAATGTCTATAAACTTTAAAATTATGTTTGGAGTCGAACCAGAGAAAGCGTAAAAAATCGCGATCTTTTTCTGTGATTTTTATCTGGAGAAATGCTTTTCAATATCTGAAGAAATACCTATTTTGTATTTACGAAAACGATTCAAAATACTCGGAATTATTTCAATCAAATTAGGTCCCTTTGTGAGACAGTCGTTCAAAGAAGGAGAGTTTGCATTATGTGCGGAGGAATTAAAAACCGGACGCATTTTCGTCGTTTCACTATTTTCTTTAATTACTGGTCTGTGGGGTAAGAAATGTACTTTATTCTCCTTATCGTCTGAAATTTCTTCTATAATATTATTATCCTTCTACAAATTAAAAATTTCATCATATTCTATTTTCTTATTTGTTTTGATAAGTTTTTGTTCTATCTTGCGCAAATGTTTCTCGGCTAATACGCGATTGCTCGCTAAAATTGAATTATCAACAATCCAGGGTAGTGTCACTTCGTAGCGGCCACTTTCATCACGTTTGACTGTTTCAAGAAAATGGTTATAAGTCTCTCTTGCTAAATCGTCTTTATTTTTATAATCTTCATTAGTGATACCCAAGGTATCTAAGTTCCACAGTTGTGATAAACTGGCATTTGAAGTAAATAATGACAGCGATAGAACTGACAATGAACTTTCTGAATCATTTCCATTACCCTCTGTTTTCCCCATAATTGTCCAGCCTAACTTTGTTTCAAAAGCTGTTATACCCAAATCAGGAAAATATTTTATATTATCTGTGAATAATTTCGCCGCCATGTCAGCGCCGATTAAAATGTGTACTTCTTCCGGATTATTCTCATATAAACATAGTCGATTATTTTCACGAACATCGGTCAGATGAACTCCCCTTTTTTCTAAGATTTTTATCATTTCGCTATCGCGGCATAAATTTACTCCTGAACAAATTTTTCCTTCATCTAAAGCTTGTATTTTAAATAGGAAACTATGATCTAAATTACTGATAGTAAATTCATAGCGATTATGTTTACTCGTTTTTTCTACCCCTCCGAATAGTCCGTGTCTAATTGTTTCTGATCGAATTTTCCTTAATTTCAATTTATTTGCAGCATATCTAGTTATATAGCTATTGTGACTCCCAGTATCTATAATGATACGAATAAATTCGGAAGATTGATTATCATTACGGATCTCCACTATTAAAGTTTGTAAATAGACATTAGAAATTATATCCTGATTTGACAGCATTGGTCTCGTAACATAGCTACTATCTGAATTAGTAGATTTCCCTTTTGAATTTATTTCTTTATTACACATTATCTGGGCGTGTCTCGAATTACAAATACCGCATAAATCCTTCGATACACAGTATTTCCCAATATGTCCGCGGGATAAACAAATATAACAAAGGCCTCTCTTTCTCAGTAAATCAAGTCTTTTTTCAAACGGTAAATTGCAAGTGCTAAAACATTTATTTGTCTGGTGCCTGCCAAAGCAAAATCCACAAGTAGTCTCATTTTCGCTCTGAACCAATAAATCACTCGCTGACGGTAATTTTTTATTCGGAGAATCAAATTTATTACTCTGCGTATTAAATTTATTGACTCGGGGGGGGGGGGGGGGAAAGGAAGGATTTTTCCTAAATGACTGCGCAACATAATTATTTTGTGTTGATTTTTCATTTATTTCATTCAGTGATGACGCATACATTTTCTCTCTGGATATTAATTGCTTATGTAAGAACAATATTAAATCTTGGACATTAATTGAGTCTTCATGTGTTTTATTAAATTCCAAAACTAGGTCTCTCGGTAATAATTTAAATAAAATGGGGGATAATAAACTTCCATAAGAGTCTAATGAAATGTTAAGTGACTCTAGACTTCTAATGTTCGTTTGTATCTCATCAAAAAGTTTTCGAAATGATTTGGTGTCATTCGAGTGTCTGAGTGGAGTTAAATTAAGAAGTTTATTTGTATGTACCGAAATTAACATATCCTTATTCCCGTACCTTTCTTTCAAAATATCGACGGCCTTTAAATAATTCTCTGCAGTGACACAAAATCCATCTATACTTTTTAATGGAATGGGGGCTAGAAAACTTTTTAAATAGTTAAATTTATCTACTGGATCTAATGTGTCATTGTTGTGAATGGTTGTTTCAAAAGCTGACCAAAACGAAAGCCATTCAACAAAATTCCCAGAAAATTTTGCGATATTTAGTTTCGGTAATTTAATGCTTACGTTTTCCTTTAAGGGATTTTCTCGTTTAGAAAACGAATCATTCTGTGTTTTCTTTTTATCTAACTCTTTTATTTTTCTGTTTGCTCTAAAGCGCCATGACGTAATTTTCTCTTTAAATTCGCGAGCGCCCCGTAATTCAGTATCTAATTGTGCTTCTTGCACCAATTTTTTAATTTCCCCGTCTGCTCGTGTCAGTTCCATTTCTGTCACACTTAACCGTTCCACTACCTCTTCCAAATCAAAAATGTCTGGTTCTCCCTCTTTCAAAATAGCTTCTACTTTATTTATAAACTTATTTATGCTTTCACGTAGCACAGCTCTTTCTTTTTTGGCGATAACTAAACTTTCAGCCATTGCGAACTAATAACAACAACAACTAAATTCTATTAAAAAGTACAATTCTCTATATGTTCAATAGTTCTCAATAATTTTTCAGTTCTTCAAATTAAATAGCTTGATAAATAATTTCTAATTATTCTAATATCTTAATATCTTATTCTATTTATCTGATAATTAGGTTATATCGCCGGAAGGGATGCCAAAATATTACTACTGATCTTATTCTCTGTTTCTAATTTTCTTATTAATCTTATTATTTAATAAAAACTTTCAACTTATACAATCATAAAATAAAAGTTAAATGTCCTACCTGTTCTTTCCTTCGCATAAGAAGAAATATCCGGGGATTCTATGCATTAAATAAGACGACATCCAAATAATAAGTCTTGAATCTTCGAAGTAAATAAAACTGTATTACATTAAACATTATTGAAAACGTACACAACTTGCTTAGACACTCACAAACAAAAATTATTTACATTATATTACAATTCGAGTATTAAAGTTTTCTTTTTTAAAAGTTATTTTCTTTTCTCTACGTTCATATCTAGTTTCTGTTCTAATCTAAATCTGAGTCAATTCTCACAGAAAAAAAGGAAAACAAGTTCTGTCCGCTCTTGCGCAGTAGGTCTGACGTAACACACTGCATGTGCGTTTTTTGTTCTTGTTTCAAAGGGTAAGTGGTAAGAGGAGTTGCTTGATTTCGCAACAACGTGTTTTGTACAAATAAAGCGTATTTAGTACGTGTAATAATATAACTTGACTAGAAGCATGCTCAACTTACGTGTGTACGATCGACACAAAATGGCGACCGCTGCGATCGTTACGAAATTTGGGACATGCTTATTTAAAAGTATGATTTAAAATTAATAACAAAACTTCTATTATTTATTTCAAAAGTAATTCTTCACTGATCTTACGCGTTTTTATGTACTTTGCAAAGTTTTGTTTGCAGCAAATTTATCCAAAAAGATTTAATAACCATGTCCAAATCGTGGAACGATCTATTCACTAATAATTTTAATTTGCCAAATAAATAAATAAATATATTATAACAGAGTCCATTGTTCTAACATATATCTTAAAAAAAAAACATATATATTTTAAATTATTGTACTTGAAGTCATTTTATTTTAATTCAAGGTTTGAGAATCCCCTCTCCTTAAAATTTCATTCTTCATTTTTGCACCCCCCACCAAAATGCAAGGCAAATAAAAAGTTCAAGCCACTATGTGCTGTAATTTTGGTTAAAAAAAAGTCAGAAATTGACAGTGCTTGAAGTATAATAAGACAGCCAGCAAAAACTCGAGTCGCATTAACATGTTATAGTAATTAAAATACAGAAAATGTTTCTAACAGACATTTTTTAAAATATAAAAAATGCACCAGTATGCATGTAACAGTGAAATGTTTTAAGCACTGGTTAAATACACGAAACAATGGAAAAAAATCGTAAAATCAGTATAAAAATAAGAAATGCACAACGCGTTTCGAAAGAACATGGTTTATCTTCACCCTTCTATAACTTTGTAAGCAAGAGAGAATTCCAAAGAAGTTTTGCTCTTTCGAATTAAGTCAAAACACGTTGAAAATTTGTAACTTTAGGGTTTTTTCCTCATATTTAGTATGCATATGTTTAACATTATATCGAAATTTATTTAAACGTTTCAATATTAAAGTAAAACGGATCCGTTATGTATAAATATCTATTATTATTTTTTTCAAAGTAGCACAATTCGATATTTATAAGAATATATATTGTTACGGAATTATTTCATTCACACTTTTTACTTAATAGTGAAAATAAAAAATAAACAAATAAATAAAGTTCTTGAAATGAAATGGGTTTCATAAACCTTCTTTTTGCAGCATGATTTCTTTCAGAATGGAAAAAGCATTCATATTTAAATCTTAAATGATGCTTTTAAAAGTCAAATGCCTATCAATAATGTTTACACGAAGTTTTTCTTAACCTGAATTTAAACATTTACATAAATAAACATCAGAGAGTTTTGCAAAAGAAACTGATTGAACAAATGCATGCAAAGAAGTTTTTTTTAGCAGTTTTTAGAAAGCACTGTAGTTATTTTGCTAAAAAAGTCTGGTGTATTTACCACGAGATTGAATATATTATCTGCAACTATTGCCAAACATTCAATTACATTTTTGAATAGATTTTAGAAAGCGAAACGTCTTAGTAAAACATAAAAACAGAAAAAATACTTAAACGTATAGATATGCTTTTATAAAATGGGATGTATAAAAATTTTATAGAATTAAAAACTTTATAGCTTTGTTATCAGTGTAACTATATAGGGTAACTTGAGGTGAGATGCCGTGTATTACAAGATGCCGTATCACGCAGTTTTCATATGCGCAGGCAATGATGGAAAACGCTGCTCAGTTGTAAAGAAGAGGGTTCCCTAGTGATACTTTAATTTCCATTTGCGTTCTTTTTTTAAAATTTTAAGTAGTACTTTTTTATTGCTATTTCGTCTTAACACTTCTGGTAAATGTCCAAAATCTTTTACGTGACTTCTTTATTTGCCTATATAAGTCTTAGTTTAAACACCAGAGAAATAAATCTGATGTTTTTATAGATTACTGGTACCTGGCTATTCTGAAAAGCATAAATGGTGGTCGGTTCCCACTTCTTTACGTCAGTGGGGGGCACCAGCGTCTTTCCCAATACTTTGGGGTGAGTCGACGAAAATTTTTGGTGGTAAGCTGCCGGTTGTTTTCCCTTGGGGTAAGATGCCTGTTATTTTCCATTGCAGTCAAATACCTGGTTGTTTCTTCATTATTTAAATTACATTTGGCTGTTAATTAACTTGTCAACAATTTTATCAGATAATTTAAATCAGTGATTAAATCATGATTTTAACCAACTGATTAAAAAAAAATCATTGATTAAAATTATAAATTTTCTAAATGTTTAAAATGACATAAAGAAATATTAAAATCTATGGTGAATTTTAGGTGAATCATAATTTGAAAGGTTTCTATATGTATTCTGCGTTATAAATAAACGTTATTGGCCTTAAAGATAATTGTTTAATAATTATTTATTTTAATTATTATTAAAAACTGTATGTTAAA
The DNA here is from genome assembly GCA_963932465.1 of Maratus speciosus. Lineage (NCBI taxonomy): Eukaryota > Metazoa > Arthropoda > Arachnida > Araneae > Salticidae > Maratus > Maratus speciosus. The sequence goes on along the minus strand of OZ010795.1, from coordinate 145,530,758 downwards.
TGCAGTTATAAATAATTTTAATAAACGTAAATATCGGTTGTACATAATACAGTTTTAGATAACTAGGGTTATGTGCTCCCTAGGAGCTATGCTCGCCAACCTCCATCCGGACACCGCAGACTCTAAAAACACGCTAAAAACACGCTGATCTGCTTTGAAACAATTACAGAAGATTAAATCGTAATTAAACGACTAGCGGCGATCTCCTGTGATCAGATTTCCATTCATTTACCTTTGGCTGAGGGATTTTAAGACAGAACCAATTGCTGTCGAGACAGCTAACTGCTACTTTCATGATTGATTAAATAAGATCAACCCCACAATTTAAAATTAGCTTGTATAAAATGGCTATGTAAACAATTTTATAAAGACGCTATAAGAAATTTATTTTAAATTAGACACTTTAAATGTATCGTTTTAAATATGATGTAATTTTCACCGAAGTTTTTTTTTTCTCATTTTAATATCCAAATAAAAATAATTTTAATGGCCTATAAAACCAAAATAAATCGGTGTGACGCAACTGCGAATTTTCAGCTGTCTCAAGCCTTTCTAAAACGGAATTAGATAAGAAGTCAAAGGGTAGAAAGACAGAATCCTCAACTGACGATGATACAGATGATGATTAAATTCCCTCCCAAGATTCAGAAGACATAATAAACAAATAGTGAATATGGAGTCATATTGGGTTATTCATAATCTCTTTAATATTAATGGTTGAAAATGAACGTTTTACTTTCTTCTATCTTTACAAGAAGAAAGTATTGGATTCGTGAAAATTTTTGACTTCCGGTTTTCGATGGATTTATACGTTTTAGGGATCAGAGATTCCGAAAAACATGTTTTTACAAAATGTCTGTCTGTGAGTCTGTGACACAAGTTTTGTGGGCACTCTAACTCAAGAACTAATGCACGGAATTTAATAAATATTTATATTCAGTTAGTCCCTGATATAAATTGGTGCTGATTAGTTTTGGTGGAAATAGCTCAACGGGTGGACCTACTATGCTGCATTTTTCACGATTTCCGCAATGGCTCTGTCTCAAGGACTAATGCACAGATTTTTATGAAACTTCAGATTCAGTTAATCGTTGATATGAGTTGGTACGGACTACGTTTTGGTGTAAATCGCCAAACAGGTGGCGCTGCTATGCTGCCTTTTTTACGATTTCTGCAATAGCTCTATTTCAAGAACTACTGCACGAATTTTTATCAAACTTCAGATTCAGATATACCTTGATAAATTTTGGTGCTGATTATATTTTGTTGTAAATCGCATGACAGGCGGCGCAGCTAATAAGCATTTTTTCAAGATTTTGGAACTAGATCTATCTCAAAAACTAATGCACGGATTTTCATCAAACTTCAGGCTCTGTTAGACGCTGACATAAGTTGTTGCTGAATATGTTTTAGTGTAAATCACCCAACAGGCGTTGCTGCTATGTTGCCTTTTGCAGAATTTACACGGTTTTAGCGATAGTCATATCTCAAGAACTAATGCACGGACTTTCATATCTTTAGAATTCACATGATCGACATAGATTGCCATTTACTTTTAGCACTATGATAGCAAATTTTGAAGTATCAATATGTATGGCATAGAAGAAAGTTTTGAGATTGGCACATCCGACTAGTTTTTTATATAATGACTTCACTTTCATTAGGGGAACCGTTATGGTATCCCAAGATTGGTTCATCTTTTAGCGCAATCGTTTCAAAATGTATGAGTTTTTTGAGCAATTTTCCCTTTAAATATGAAATCATTTTCATTATGGGAGTCGTGCTGTTTATAGGTTCATTGCAATTAGGTAAATTAAATTTTGTGTTATAAAAATATACAATGCTTTCTAATACAGGAAAAATATAATAATATGTTCAAACGAAATGTATTTTTTAACGAATATTTCTAATTTGAGTTATTGAACATACTGTTGTTAAAATAAATGAACTGAAATAAAATAATATCTTCAGATTTTTTGATAATATTGTACTCTTAAGTAGTACCACTCAATGCAATTAAATTCTTTATAATAAAAGATCGTTAAAATCTAAAATTATAATTTATGGTTCACTGAAAAAAAAACGCAATGGATATAATTTTTGTTTCTGATTCGTTAATAATCTGCCTGTTTAATTTCTTTTGTTCCAAATGTTTGGAAAAAATCTATTAAATGAGAAGATAGTTTAACAAATAACTCAATCATGCTTGTAGTTTTTGTGGTTGAAAATTTCACAGTATGTATTTTTAACTACGGAATATAAATTTTCGAAAATGTATATGACTAACCTATCATTATAATATCAGAACGGCAACTGCTTTCTCAACTTTTAGTGCTGATGAAATTTATTCAAATAAAATTAATGATTGCATTTTATAAGTTACGAATAAAATAATGTGAGATTAAAACAAGTTAAAAGAAAAAAGTGTTTAGAACAAAAATGGTCAAAATGTTTAAAAACATTTAAAAATTAGATTAAATCTTTAATATTTTAATTTCTTTTACTTGGTAAGTTTTTATGATCAATAATGAAAAATAATATTTTCAAGTGCTAATCTAATTTCTTTAAATTCTAATGAACAAGTAATTGAGAAGGTGTATAGATACATTAAGATATTTTCTTTAATGTGGAGATATTTTTTTCTTGAGATGAGAAATACGAATACCTTTTTCTTTTTTTAATCCACTGAAAGTTTCGGGTTTTTTTAAATACCAGGAGATAAAAAAAAAATATTTTTAGACAAAATGGGCCTCATTTAGAGGCAACTTCCTAGTGAAACTTTATTACAGAGGTATTTTGGATCGCTGTACTGTTTCAAATATACTAAAAATGTAGAAATTTTCAAAATTTTGTTTTATTATGCATTTTCTTTGTTCGTCACAGGATAAGACCTGAAACGGAAAAAGATTGTTTTCTGCATTTAAATCTCTACTTCTCTAAAAGTTTTCCAGCGGAAAGTACATCTGTAATATCCCATTCTTTTATGTTTCTTAGAAATAGAATAAAAACTTAGAAAAGATGAATATGAATGCTTAAGCACACACAAAAAAAGAAAAAATACAATTCCGGAAAAGAGTTTCCTTATAAATGCTTTCCAGATTCTATGCAGAAAAATGTCTAAGAGAAAATGTGCCTTTTGTTCTGATATTTAACGTAGCAAATTATGATTCCTTAAAAACATCAGTAAAGATACTTTTAATGTATAACTTAATATTAGTATTTATTCACAATAATTACTTTCTATAAAAGAGCTTTTATATATTTCATAGGATGTATAAAAACACTCATGTTATAAAAGGTTCTGATATTTTTTAGAACAATTTTTTTTAATTCTCCGATTCGTTTTTTAAAAATACACCAGGAAGAAATAAAAAAGAAAGTAATATCTCATTAAAAATTCTAATTAAAAAGGTTTCTGAGATCATAGTTCAATGTCAATTTTTTTATGTAGTTAGAAAGGAAAGTTTTGCACTAATAAAAAATAACAGTTTAAAATCCCCATCATTTATCTGTGGCATTAAAATATTTATTCCTATAAAATTGGCTTATAAATATGTTATTATTAATTTTCATATTAGATTTTGTAAAAATAAGATGTTTATTCGTACTTAAGAATGGTAAATGTTAAAGGAAATTTCATTAGAATTTTTGAATTGAATGTTCTTTGTTTTTTTTTAATACCTTGCTCTCTGGTGTGCCTTGCTTCTGGGGCTCGCCGATTCCCGGAAGTATGCTTTAGGCACAAATGTAAAATACAAATACCGGGTTCGTACCACAGAAAACTTGATTACATTAGTTTTTACTAATCAAAGTGTTTCCTTGTACGCTACAATATTAATTTTCACTTTCTTTGATTCACTTACCAAGTATGCATACTAAAATGAATGAAGTCTATCAATAGGTAGTTGAGATTCGGATTTTTTAGGTTTAAAATAAAAAAAATAGTGAATATGAGGTCGTATTGGGTTAGTCATAGAAAACTCTTTAATTTTAATGGTTAAAAATGAACTTTTTTTTTTAAATAATGACTTCATTTTCATCAGAGGAACCGTTTATGGTATTCCAAAATTGGTTGATCTTTTAACGCAATCGTTTCAAAATGTTTCAATTTCTTGAACGACATTGCAATTTTCACTTTAAATATGAAATGATTTTCATTATGGGAGACATGCTGTTGATTGGTGCACTGTGTTCAGGTAAATTAAATTTTGTGTTATAACAACATATAATATTTCTAATACAGGAAATGTATAATAAAATATTCAAACGAAATGTATTTTTAAACGAATAAAATATATTTTTAAATGGAGTTATTGAACATATTGTTAACAAAATAAATGAATTGAAATAGAATAATATTTCAGACCTATTGATAATATTGTACGCTTAATTTATACCACTTACTGCAATTAAATTCTTTATAATAAAAGATCATTAAATAAAACATCATTAAAGTCTAAAATTATAATTTATCGTTCGCTGAAAAGAAACAGAATGGAGATATAATTTTTGTTCCTGATGCTTTAATATTTGCATGAATGTTATTTCTTTTGTTCCAAATGTTTCGAAAAACTCTGTTAAATGAGAAGGTAGTTTAACAAATAACTTAAACATACTTGTAGTTTTTTATGTTTGAAATTTCTCAGTATGTATTTTAACTACGGAATGTAAATTTTCGAAAATATATATGACTAACATAGCATTATAATATCAGAACGGTAATTACTTTCTCTACTTTTAGTGTTGATGAAATTTATTCAAGCAAAATTAATTATTGCTTTTATACGTTACGACTAAAATAATGTGAGAATAAAACAAACTAAAGAAAAAAGTGTTTAGACCGAAAATTGTTAAAATGTTTAAGAACATTTAGAAATTATGATAAATCTTTAATATTTTAATTTCTTTTTCTAAGTGTTTATGGTCAATAATGAAAAATAATATTTTCAAGTGTTAATCTAATTTCTTTAAATTCTAATAAACAAATAATTGAGAAGTTGTATAGATAAATAGAAATATTTTCTATAATGTGGAGATATTTTCTCTTGAGATGAGAAATAAGAATATTTTTTTTTCTTTTTTAATCAACTGAAAATTTCAGGTCTTCTTGAATACCAGGAGATTAATATATATATATATATATATTAGACAAAATGCGCTTCAAATCGAAGCGACTTCTCAGTGCAACCTTATTACACAGATGTTTAGGATTGCTGTATTGTTTCAAATATTATACTAAGAAAGCTGAAGTTATCAAAACTATGTTCTATTATGCATTTTCTTCGTTCGTAACAGAATAGGAGTTGAAACGGAAAAAGATTTTTTTCTGCTTTACACATCTATTTCTCTAAACGTTTTTCAGAGAAAAATACGTCTGTAATATCCCGTTCTTTTTCAGTTTCTTAGGAATAGAATAAAAGCTTAGAAAAAATGAATATGAATGATTAAGCATTCAGATTTTCTGACATTTCGAAAAAAGAGTTTCCTTATAAATGTTTTCCAGATTATTTGCAGGAAAATATGTTAGAGAAAATCTACCTTTTGTTCTAATACTTAGCAGATTATGTTTCTTTAAAAACATCAGTAAAGATACTTTTAATGTATAACTTAACATGGATATTTTTTCACAATAATTATTCTCTTTAAAAGTGCTTTTATGTATTTTTAAGAATTTATAAGACGGCTCATGTTTTAAAAGTTTCTGATATTTTTTAGATTTTTTTTTCCTATTCTTTGATTTTGTTTTTAGAAAAAGTTTGCTAGGAACGAATAAAAAAGAAAGTAATGTCTTATTAAAATATTCTGAACTGTTTCTGAGATTATAGCTCAATATAAATTTCTTTTAAGTAGCTAGAAGCGAAATTTTGCCCTAATCAAAAATAAGTAGTTTAAAGTCCCTGGCATTTATCTGTGGTTTTAAAATATTAATTTCTAACTATTTTATTATTAATTTGCATGTTAAACTTTCTAAAAATGAGACTTTTATTCGAACTTTTAAATGATAAGAGAAAATGTCTGAGAATTTTGAACGGGAACTTTCTTGACTTTTTGAATACCACGTTTTTTTTCTTTCTTTTTCCTTTTTTTTTTCCTTTTTTTAAAGAAGAAAGTTTACTTTAAATATGAGTTATTTTCCAGTGGAATCTCTTTGTAGTATTATTTCAGATTGTTGCAATGATTCAAGAGTTATAATAAAAGCAGCATTTTTATACTTAATACTTTTTCAACGTGTTTATAAAGTCCCGGACCCATTTTGATGTTTAATAACTCATAAAATGATGAAGATAAAAACAAACTTATGGCATTTATTGATGGAATATCTCATATATTTTCCTTTTCAGGTTTGAATATCTTTACTTTTGTAAATATCGTCTGCGCGTGTGGTTAATTTCAGATATTTTCATTTTCCAGTCTAAATATCTGTACTTTTCTAAATATCGTTTGCTTATTAATTGTATTTTTCTCTCTTCTGTTTTTGGCAACTATTGCAATGTTATGTTTACTTTTCATATGTTTGTTCTATGTTACTTTTGTATGTGATGTTTTATTCGAGCGGATATTAAGGAGAATGCATACACCACAAGAGAAAGCACAGATTTTATGGTGGTTCATAGAAACAAAATCGATAGTGCAAGCACAGAGAAATTGAAGAAGAATTTAGCAAAAAGATCCTCCATCCAAAAGCAGCATCTTGCGGTGGAAAAAGAATTTTCTAGAAACTGGAAGTATCGCAGATAAAAAACGTTTCGGACGTCCCTGCACAAGTGATTTTGATGTTGAGCGTGTCAGAAAGACATTTTTACACAATCCTAGAAGATCTGTGAGATCAGCGGCAAGAGAATTGGATATGCCAATTTCGACGGTGTACAAGGTTATTAAGAAAAAATTAAGACTGCATGCATACAAAGTTCAAATTGTTCAAGTTTTGGAACCGGACGATAGGCCTAGGAGGATGGCCTTTGCAACAGATATGCTAAGAAGAATAAAAGATGATGCTGATTTTCTGAAGCGCATAATGCTCTCCGATGAAGCATCCTTTCATATTTCTGGCATTGTTAATCGCCATAATGTGCGCATATGGGGATCTGAAAACCCCATGAATACCGTGAGGCAGTAAGGGATTCCCCAAAGATTAATGTGTGGTGTGGACTAATGCACGACCGAGTCATTGGACCTTTATTTTTTACAGAAGAGACGGTCTCATCAGTCGTATACTTAGACATGTTGGAAAACTTCGTATTTCCACAGCTAGAAGAGCTTCAGCCACATGTCATTTTGCAACAAGATGGTGCATCCCCTCATTGGGGTACCATCGTTCGTACTTCTTTGAATGACCATTTTCCAGGAAGATGGATTGGGCGAGGAGGTCCAATTCCTTGGCCACCTAGATCACCTGATATAACGCCGCTGGACTTTTTCCTTTGGGGATTTATAAAGGACAATGTTTACAGGAGGAGAGGGTCGAACATTGATGACTTAAAAGCCAGAATTACAACCGCAATAGCCTCTGTGGATGCCGACATGCTTGCCGCTACCTGGTGTGAAACTGACTATCGACTTGATATTCTCCGTGCGACGAAGGGGGCACACGTGGAAGTCCATTGACAAGGGTCATGAAACTTTTTGAGTCTATCTAACCATTTATGTTATTAATTTTAATCTATCTTTATTATTTTATGAGTTATTAAACATCAAAATGGGTCCGGGACTTTATAAACACCCTGTACTTTTATGCATCTTCTTCTTTAAGATAAGCTAGGAGATGTATAGAGTCATTAAACATTTCTTGGAAAATTCTATAGCAGCGAAATGTATCAGTGAAAATTTTTTTGAAATTTCAAGGAACTTTTCATGATGAAAGAGAGAAAAAGTTTTCAAAAATGCATCATATTTATACTATTTCTGTTGCCAATGTTACCCTTTTTATGCATATACAAAACGTATAACCACGAATGAAGTATCTTTCGGTTTTTTAACAGATTTCTGAAATAGCACATACACATTTCGTAAAGACACATTAGTCGATTAAAATTGAGGCTAATTAAAAAATCCTTACTAATAAAAGTATAAAGAAAAAAGTGTAAGTGTTCAGACGTAGCCAATAGCTCCAATTTTCTCAAATGGCGTCGTAGATTTCTTGACCAACTAAAGTCATAAAAAATTGCTGAATTAATTACTTTTAAAATTTCTATGCAAATTGATCATAACAGAAAAAAGACACAGTTTTTTAAAAATCTCATTTAAGCGTGTAGATTTGTATTAATTTTTTTTAATTCAAATGTAACATTTCATAAGTAACACTCTTTTAATATACCTGCCCTCCAAAAGCTAAGGTACAAGTTTTTTCGAGGATCACTCTTAAAATAAAGGCAGTAACAGTAAAACTCTTGGTGTATATGAAATAGTATAGAAATTTAAGAAAAAGTATTAAAAAAACCTTCGTCATGACTTTTATTTGAAAGAAATTGTCAGTTATGTAAGAGTAAGAGAAAATGTGTAAAAATCAAACTTTCCTGACTTTGTGAGCAAGCATTGTGCATAATTGTTTATTTTCAATTATTGTTTGCAATTTAGTTGAAAATACCCAGGAGAGTCTATTAATATCTCAGAGAAGTCGTTTACTCGATTCATTAAAGTGGCGGGCGATCGGATAAATAGAAATGGATTATCACAAGCAGATGTCGCAAGACGTCTCAATGTGTCTCGTGGTGTGGTCCATCGACAGTGGAATCAGTTTACATCCGAAGATTCTGCGTGTAGAAGACCTGTCCCAGGCCGACCGCAAGTTACAACACCTGCAGGAGACCGCTTTCGAGCTTTTTCGGCCCGAAGAAGGAGAACCATTACTGTGTCCCTAGCTTGTTTCAGATCATTTTATCGCTTCAAGAACAAGAATATCCGCTATTACGGTGCGAAAATACCTTCATAAGTCTGTCTGCAAGACGACCAGTTGTGTGTGCCCCACTGAACCGGCGACAGAGAAATTTCTTTTTACGTTGGGCAGGAGAACGCGGTTCCTGAAAAATACAGCAATGAGCTTCTGTATAAGGTTGGCTTCACAGGTGAGTCCAGGTTCACACTAAAGAGCGATTAAGGGTGTCTGCCGATATAGAGGGATCAACGCACCAGATACAACCAATCCAGCATTGTTGAAAGCACAGTTACGGAGGTGGTGGAATAATGGTTTGCGAAGGAATCTCTCTCGGTGGTCACACTGACCTGCATGTGTTCCATGGAGGACCTGGACTGGTGTGAGAAATTGGGACCAGTTTTGATCAATATGTTCGCCCATATGTCGCTGTAAATGATAATGATTTCATTCTAATAGATGATAATGCGAGACCTCATCGAGATTTGCTTGTTGAGTATTAAATTGATGGTTATGGTTTGGAGCGAATGGAATGGCCAGCTCGATCTCCATACCTGAATCAGATAGAACATGTTTGTGACTACTTTGGTAGATACGTTGCTGCTTTAAGACATCCTTCAAAGTCCTTACATGATCTGGAACAAGGTTTACTCCGTGTCTGGTCTTTACTTCCAATTTTGGTGTGCAGCAACTTACTTATGCATCAAGAAACATCGGTGAAAACAATCTATTGCAGCTACGGATGGTCATATTATTTAATAGAAACCATTTTTGTATGTTTCCATGGCATGTTTCACATAAAACTGTGATATACTGCTTTAACAAGAATGACGTTTTCTGCCAAGAGTACGTTTTTGCTGTTACTCATGTAAATTATGCAAAATTCTTTGTCGCATTTAATAAAGAGCTGTTTAGTGCAAATATCCTCCACATTTCTTGTTTCTTTGTTCATTCATTTTTAAATTAGACACCAAAAACAGGTTGTACCTTAACTTTTGGATGTCAGCGTAAAAGGTTTCTTTTTAAATGCTATTGCAACATGTAAGGAAAAAAGTGAGCGGGGGAATTTTTTTTGATAAATTTTGGTTTATTAAAATATGTTCTTTAAATGCAAAAGTGACGTCATATTTATTTATAATACGTTCATCAATTTTTTAAACATTAAAACGAAATATTCATGTAAATTGATAAAAACTTAATAACGTTGAAAAATACTTAAAACTGTTTATCACAGATGGAGTTAAATAGATGTAATTTCCTCCCACTTTCCCTTTTACAAGCGCCAAATAATTCTGTTTTATATTAAACACAATAGTCTAAATAATGTTTTTAAAACTATTATTGCAATTTTTAAAATAATCAAAACTTTAATTTTAGAACGTACACTGCAAAAAAATCCGAACAGTATTCCTGTAGGAATCGGAAAAATAGTTGCCCTTATCGTACCGGAAAATTTTCCGACCCAGCTCGAAATAAAATCCGTAAAAAAAAGGAAACATTCATTAAAACGGTACTTTACGGATTTATTCCTAGTTTACGGATTTTATTCCGATTTTACTGATTTTATTCCGAGCTGGGTCGGAAATTTTTCCGGTACGATAAGGGCAACTATTTTCCCGATTCCTACAGGAAATCTGGTCCTATTTTTTTTACAGTGTACAAGAAAAAGAATTCATTTAATGCAATTATAATATATATTATTATTATTTCTGATGTCAATATCCCCTTTTCTACGAAAATAACAAACGCATAGTCGTAAATGGGTATCATTCGAGAGGTTCTTGAACAGGATTTTGATTACAGTACACTGTAAAAAAAATACTGCCAGTTTTCCGGTAGGAATCGGAAAAATAGTTGCCCTTATCGTACCGGAATAATTTCCGACCCAGGTCGGAATAAAATCCGTAAAAATAAGGAAATAGTCAGTAAAATGGTATTTTACGGATTTTATTCCGATTTTACGGATTTATTCCGAGCTGGGTTGGACATTATTCCGGTACAATAAGGGCAACTATTTTTCCGATTCCTACCGGAAAACTGGCATTATTTTTTTTTACAGTACACACTCAAATTTCTTAAAACATGTTGTTTGATAATGTCTGATAAAGAATTGTAATCAATTATAAATTAATGAAAAAGCTTATCAGCAAATAATCCCAAAAATTGCACTGCAAAAGTGTTGAGCATTTCTACTGGTATAATGGTATCCATGCATAAAAAAGTTGAGTTAAGGGAAGAGGTTAATAGGCATGCGCAGGAGAGGGCAATTGCTCCTTCCTGAATTTTTAAGCTCTATAATGTAAATTTTCTTTTTCTCTCATGATTTTGAAATAAATGATAAAATTTGTTCTTCTTTAATAATTGAAAACTATTAAACACTAAGAGAAAAATAAATTAACCCTTCACCGCATTGTATGTCTGCGACATACCCAAAACAACAATGTTACTTATGCAGTGCGCTTTAAAAAACGATTTACTGTATTGTTGCTATCTTTCAACACAGCCATTAATATAAATGCTTATAGAATTCTCAGAAGACGGCGATACTGAGTTAATTTTTCATACCAAAGTTTTATTTATCATTTCAGTAATTTCAGAGCGTTATTACTAAAATGATCTTCGTAAATTTTGTAAAATTATAAAGGTAGGAGATGTCCAACAATAGTTTTTTTTTACAAATGTAAATTCGTATACTTTATAATTTTGTATTAGAAAATTGACAATATATATGAGAAATGTGTAATTTTCTGTTTATTACAGATTTGAAAAAAGTAACTTTTAGTTAATTTTTTTTATTTAGGTGCTCTAAATTTTTTGAATTAATTTTTGCATTTTTAAAATTATGTATTCAATATCTGAGTAAATGTTTTAAAAAGTAACCTTTGAAAACATGAGAAAATTCCAAACACAATAGATTTTTTTACAAAGGTAAATTTGTATGCTTTCAATTCTGAATTCAAATTCTGTCAAAACACGTTATGCATTTCTAAATTTTTGGGTTTATTTGAAATAGATTTTTATTTAATATTTAGTATACATATGTTTAAAAATTTAGCGGAATTTTTGTAATGGTTGCAATATTAAAATAGAACTGTTCCGATATGTATAGATATCTATTATTAGTTTGGAAAACGGATCACTTGAATATTTATAAGAATGTTACGAAATTATTCCAGTCTAAGTATTTATTTTAATAGTGAAAGTAAAAAAGAAAAAAAATCTCGAAGTAAAATGGTGTTTTATAAACTTCCTGTTTTCAGCGTGATTTCTTTCAGAATGGAAAAGGCATTCATATATTTAAATCCTGAACGATGCTTTTAAAAGCCAAATGCCTTTCAATAATATTTACGCAAAGTTTTTTTCAACTTGAATTTAAATATTTACTAGACATCAGAGATTTTTTCTGTAAAATAAACTAACTGAACAAATGTTTTCAAAGAAGTGTTTTTTAAACAGTTTTTCGAAAGCACTAATGTTATCCTCCCAAAAAGGTCTGATGTATTTAACAGATTGAACAGATTACCTGGAACTGTTATCAACCAATTAATATATTTTGAGACAGATTTTAAGAACAGCAATGACGTAGTAAAACATTAAATGCAACAGTAAAAATTTATTAAACCTACAGATTTGCTTTTACAAAATGGGAAGTTCCAAAAATGTATAGACTGAAAATCTTTATGCATGCTCGTAGGTAGGTGGGGGCCAGGTCGGGCAAAGCTCGACCTGGAAAAATTTTTGTCCGACTTAGTGCGAGACTCTACATTCCAATATAAACAACCAATATAAATTTCTATTTTTTTTTAAATTTTTCTCCAACCTACCACGAAACTAGCTAGACATTTCGATCACATTATCACCCACTATTTCACTTTAAATAACTTTTATGTAATACAACATTAAATTTCCATTTTTTCCTCCTTCATGCCAGACCTAATCACCCTCACCTCTACCCCTCTATTTTGTTTTTAGATCGGCAAACAAAAATAGCAAAAATTTCATCTACAATATTTTTTTCTCTCTTTCTCTTTTTACATGCCTGTCGGAAACTGTGGCATTGGTCATTCCCACAGGCTTCTCATATAAGTATCTTTACTCAGAGGCCATTCCCGACTTTTTTGCTTTGTAGAAATTATTCCACAGTCCTCACCGCCTCACAAAGAAATCTGGGTTAGCTTACATCCGTAAAACTTGCTTTCTTTGTACAATTGTCACCATACAAAATTGATCGTAAGGAAGGCGGGGTTGAAACCAAAGGCTTCTGAAATTACAATGAAACAGCCTACAGTATTATTTCGTTAACTTCAATAAGCAGACAGTTCTGATCAGGGTACTTAGAATACACGTGTTCTACTTACTGTGCTTCTGCTTGTTTCACCGAAAATTGATCGGATTCCATGAAACTTCGTATTCTAACTTTCAAGCATATGGACTTTTTTCTTTTTCTTTTGTCATGTATGTTTACTTGTTTGCTCTGGGAAGAGGGGTCAACTAAACCAAATACGCTCTTTGTTTCAATTTTCGCACTTTTTATTACATATTAAGGTGTAATAACAAAATTTCAAACAAATCTCTCAAAAAATTTTTTGTAAGAAAAATGTCATTACCCTCATAGCATGCATGGTCACAGTGACGTCATTGTGACGTCACTGTAAGTCACTGTGGCCACGTCACATCTGTGACCAAAATGCCACCACTCAGTGATGTCACATAGTGACTGAGATGTGAACTTCTTAGAAAACTTTAAACAATTATAAAAATTCTTCAAAACATGTTACTTATTGTAAAATTTTATTTTTCCGGCAATTAAAAAAATATTGTAACGTCACTGTTATGTCACTGCATGTAACGTACGTCACGTCATATATGTGACAAAAAAAAACCCCACCATATTGTAAATCACAGTGTGACAAAAATATTAACTTCAAAAATTTTTGAAAATGAAGAGAAATATTTAAAACATGCCCTAGTTACAGCGGCATAAGGAATGAATATTAGTGGACAGCAAATAGTAAATTCGGACACGAAAAGAAGGGGGAGGGGAGAAAAAGAAAAATGCACGGTACAAGTATCAACAAACTAGATTTCCATGCTATATTTTATCAATTTGATATCTAAGAAGTGAAAGTATACTTTTTTCATGATTTCAATTTTATCTAGCATTGCAATTTAATATAATAATACGTCACGGATTGTTATTATTATAAATGTATTTCTCAGAAAAATGCTATGTGCTGGAGCAATTTGAAACATATTTAGAATTAGAAATATTAAATCTATACTTTTTACATATTTAGTTTGCAGGGAGGAAATTTTTTAACTTTTTTGGCGACCACTGGTCGAAACACTTCTGTGGTTTCAAACTAAACATTTTCTATTACAGTTAAGTCTGCAGATTTTAATGAGCACGCACAAATAATCTTCAGAGTTTAGTCATATATGCATTTATTGCTTTATAATTTGCATTCAAGTCATATTTTTTTCCTGTTAATCTATTTTTAGTAACTGCTTTTTAAAAAAAATTTTACTTTTTTCAGCCTTTTTAAATAAAATTAGCCTTTTCCGAAAAAAAAATATATATACAAAATTTATGCAAAACACATGATATAATTAATTTTTCGCATTTCCAATTTGTGTTTTAGAGGTATGACTTTTAAAAAAGTTATTTTACAAATTGTTTTCTTCTGCAGAAAATTAACATGAAAATATTGACAGATTGACAAAGAAAAATTTTTTATCCTCGAAAACATTTTTTTTATTTATTAAGAAGATATTTTTTAATTATTACGCACGAAACAAACTTTACTTAAAGAAAGGGGGTGGTATTATTACCATTAAATTTATTTTTACACATTTTAAAAATTTAAGCAGTGTTTTATCTAATAAACTTCCGTTTTCAAATGAATTTTTTTGAAACTGATAAAAAAGAAATGGTAAAATGCATTGGAAAATTCTTCAAATAGAAAATTTTAATTTCAGACTAACTCATAAAACTATTCCACCTGAAAGTTAGGACTGCAAATAAACAGTAAAATCAGCTGCTGAAGATCGTCTGCGTCGGATTATATGACCGCAACCGCAGGGTAAACAGAGAACTTTTTGTCATACACGCGGGAAAAGAACATGACCAAGCCTACAATGTCAGCTTTTGTTTTTGCTTTTTTAAATGTAAGAGAAAGACGTCTGCCATTTTCGGGCAAAAATACTCGGATATTATTAATTTACAGCAAAAAAAGGTAAGTCTTATTTAATTTAAATTTTTTATTTCTGTTTGTATATTACGATTATGAATTAAATAGATTTATGTTATACATATAGAAAGTGACTGATCTGGAATTGTCTTGAAGCGAAATTTTCCTAATCGACACTGTTTTGTAAAATGTGTTAATCGGCCATCGCTCAAAAAAAAAAAAAAAAAAAAAAAAAAAAAAAAAAAAAAAAAAAAAAAAAAAAAATCATGTCTACATTTATAGTGGGATGAATATAAACATTAATTTGCAGTTACTTGAGATTGAGACAGTGATGTGGAATTTTTTTTTCTGATTACTAACACTCATATAACAGTATTTATCGTCATTATTGTTTTGGAGTTAAATATTATATTCGAATAGTATGATATTACGAAACTGTTTCAGTTTAGAAATTAACATTATAGTGGGAAAATGTCTTTTTACTTATTATAATAGCGTAACTTTTGAAAGATTTTTTTTTTTTTTTTTTTTTTTTTTTGCTAATAATATTTTAAATTATTATTTAAAATCCTGAATCTTCATACCAATGTTTTCAGATTTAACATTTGCCAAAATTATAAAATAATAGGAATTCCTTACAACATAATGAAAAGATTTTTGAGAAATTGCTAAATCTAATAATGCATTTAATTCATCTATTGCAGTTAGTTGTTGTTTAATAGTACAATTAAAAATACTAATTATTATTTTTAGTGTTTTTCAAATTGGTATATTTATTTATTTATTTTTAATTGTATGTAAGCATTTTTTTTCTATTTGCGATTTTAATCAAATATTTAATTATAGACATTCAGAATCAGTTATTAAATTTTCTTCGATTGTAAACTCATTTTCTACGTTTTCGATACACATAAATATTGGCATTAAAGGTGTATTCTAAAAAATATTTTTCCACCTTCAACAGCTCGATATTTTCTGAGACATTTTCAGACTCATTTTTAAAAGTAAAAACATGAAACTTGCTGAGGTGATTTTTGAAGAGATGTTTAAGAGGCCGTGTGATTTCATTTTCCCCTCAATTCATTAGAATTTAAGTTTTAAATAATTATTTTCTCAGTAAGACCCTTTTTTTTTTTCATTCCCAGATCTTCCGCTGTGAAAAATTCGGTTCAAAACGCCTACTTTGACAGCATTTTTTTGTAATATTTTCTGCATTTATCAAAAAATCGAGAAGCACGGCACATTAGGTAGTTTCTAAATAAGAGAATTTTTCAGTTTGATGCGTTTGAGAACAAAAAGGAATTAAAAAATGAATCAGAAAATAAGCAGTTTGGATTGAAATACACCCTTAAAAAATAAAATATTATATTTAAGCATTGAAATAAAGTGTTTTTCATGCCTGATAGGAAGCTTATAGATTAAACTGCTTTAGTATATATTTTTTAAAGTTCATTATTTTACTTTTATATTTCCTTTTTAACACCTTTCAGCAAAGTTGAAAAGTGTTTATGACTTTGGTTTGTCTAGCCGTCTGTCCGCTCTCTAACTCTCGTAAATATACTCGGATTGGTCTGAAATTTTTAGATGTTATTGACATTTACCATAGCACGGTCCCTATGTGTAACGACGTTTGTAGCATGTTTAGTTCATTTACAGGTACAGTCAAAAGTATTCCGTTACATTACGGCCTCTGGGAAAAAATCGTTTCAAAGGTTTTTTCATGATTTTACACGTTTTCATACAGAAAAAAATTGATGTGCATTTATGAAACGTACTAAAATATGCATTCTGAAGAATACGAGATGCAAAGAATAGTTATTGTTCATTTACAGGGCTAAAAAGAAATTCCAATACATAATGATATAGCGGTGGAGGGAATTGTTTGCGGCGTACTTTAATTATGTTAAATCTATTTCATATATAATGAAAATGATATACGTCGCTGAGGTTTACATACTATAAATTTTTCATGTAGAATATGAAGTGTATATAGCATTTACAGGCACACACAGTATAGTTCAGATACTATATTGTATCCGAAGTACTGTTCATTTGTGATGATTGCTGGAAATGCATTTTTAATTATGATATGCGCTTTTATGATTCACTATATTTATGCATAGTATATGGTGTATATAAATGCTATAATTCATATACAGGGCTACACAAAAGTATTCGCAAGGATTACTGGGTATGAGCGCAAGTTACTTAAAGGTGGTTTTTAAATGAGTTGTGCTTTTTTACGCTGAACTGAATTTAATTTACTGTTGTATAATATAGATAAAATGGTATACAGGGTCATGCAAAGAATTGGATACATGGCCGTCTATAAATTATAATTTCTAGAAATGTGATTTCAGCTGTTTTAAGTGTGTTTTAGTTTGAATTAAATTTTAACTAAACGGTGGCGTGTAATGAAGGTTCTCGGTCAACTACAGGGTTGTACAAAACTATTAAAGTATGTTTCCATATATTAGTATAAATTGCTGAAAGAGAGTTTCAAGCTTTTATGCGTTTTCTTGCTAAACTAAATTATCCCATTATATAATATATATATGAACCTACAGATCAAATACAGGGCTGTTCAAAAGAATTGGAAAATCTATTTAGCTATGGCCAGTAACTGCGGAAATGAGTTTTTCAAATGTTTTATGCGTTTTCTAAAATGTTTACTTAGTTCTCTTATTTACCTTATTTCCCTAAATAACGAAATTTTTTAAAGCATTCGGGAAGTGTTGGAATGTGTTTTATAATCTATGCTTAACGCATGATTTTTCTTATTTGTTTTTTCTATTTTCCAGATCAGTCTTTTCCTATAGAACATACCAAATCTATTTAAGCTCATATTCACAAAATACAATTTACACGGAAATAAAAAATTTAAATAAATATGGCTTACGTCGTATTTAATAAAGCAAAGATTAATCACAACCACAACACCTTAAAATCTTATACATTCTTAATATCAAGCTTGAACTCAAGATCAAGCTTAGAACTTAATAAAAAAAGATGTCAGTTGACAAACATTGTTTTTTAAGTGGAAAAATTAAAACTATTTTAGAAGAATAGGACTCCAAAATAGCTATATTTTGCTAAAAAGTACGGTAAAAAGATACGAATTTATATCTCAAACAAAACTTTATTTTAAAATTGTCCATTTTAAAATTCATCACAATATTAATACTTGGAAATTTTTCCACAAAGAAATATTCGGTTTGCATACAATATTTCAAATGAAATTCAAATTTCAAATAAATTGCTTAAAAGGCGCAAAGGCCAACATAGTGAAAAATATCCACGCCGGGACTCGATCCCGGGTCATCAGTATAGCGCACTCACATTCTACCGACTAAACCACATGGAACGATACCCAGCCTGGAAATTTTCTCCCTATTACATGTTGGCAAGTCTACAAACGTAGCACAAGATGGAATATTTATCGTGAGCCACCGTCATGGGGCAAACACGAAACTTAATTAAATCCAGCATCGATTGAAACTATATTAATACTTGGAAAATTTTCCAGAGAGAAACATTTGCCTTGCATACAGTATTTCAAATGAAAATCAAATTTCAAATTAAAATTGCCTTTTACACTATTAATTTGAAATTTGATTTTCATTTGAAATATTGTATGCAAGGCGAATGGTTCTCTCAGAAAAAAATTTCCAAGTATTAATATAGTTTCAATCGATGCTGGATTTAATTAAGTTTCGTGTTTGCGCCATGTCGGTGGCTGACGATAAATATTGCATCTTGTGCTGCGTTTGTAGCCTTGCCAACATGTAATAGTGAGAAATTTTCCAGGCTGGGTATCGTTCCGTGTGGTTTAGTCGGTAGAATGTAAGTGCGCTATACTGATGGCCCGGGTTCGATTTCCAGCATGGAATCTTTTTCACTAGTTCGCCTTTGCGCCTTTTAAGCAATTAATTTGAAATTTGATTTTCATTTGAAATCATCACAGAGTTTATGACAAGTTCGTCACAAATGACACATATTTCACAAATTGGTCACAGTGTGACTACAAAACATTGTCACTTTCGTCACAGGTTCGTCACAAAGTTAATGCCAAAATAGTCACAAATGACACACTTTTCACAAATTAGTCACACCGTGACTTCACAGAGTGGTCACAATGTGACGTCACAAACGACCTCTAAAACGGCCATAACGACCTCGCATTCTAGTCACTGTGACGTCACATCCACGTCACGTGACGTCACATCGACGGTCACAAAGTCACAGTGTGACTTCACAACGACGTCGCCGTGACGTCACCATGCCTTACGGGTACATTGAAAATATTATCTTTAACCAATAGAAAATCAAATTTTGCATTAATTAACTGATATAAATTTAAGTTTCAACCACGAAATTTACAGAATTTTCTTAATTTTTTTTCAGATACACGTGTTTTAAGCATTTCATTCTTTTTGCGGATTTACGTGACTTTTAGTAGAAGAAATTATTACCGTGTTACACTTTTGCATGAATTTCACTTTAAATAAATTTTATGTAACATAACATAAATACCTTTTCATCTTAAACTAAAAAAAATATCTGAAAGGAACGAAATAATAACAGTCAATAATAAATCAAAGGGTAAAAGTTATGTTAAGATTTAAATAACTACACTTCGATTTTGCAATACAAAGTTTTCCCTCGCAAAAAATATTACTTTTTCATATTCTTTAAAGGGATTGCCGATAATAATATGATTCAAGTAGGTAAAAAAAAATTCATACCTTTGCTTATACTTTAAAAAGACTTTTTACTAACAAACAGCGTAACAAATTAAATCCATCGTAAGCGCTGATTACAAGCGTTTCGGGGTACATGGAAAAATAAATCATTTGGAAATCATCCTAGAAACTTTCAAAAGATAACCCCCCGCACCTTCGTGAAAATAAGAAATAGATAATGGAAGGTCTGTCTCTTCATCTCTTTGATTGTCTCCTTTCCTCTGAAATTTTAAAAAGCCGGCGCTTCTAAAACAAACCAATCTTTATTTCATATTTAAGTAATATAATATGTCGGACTACATTGGTTACTTACTGGCAGATTCATTTTTATTTTTAAATTCAAAAATTTTATGTGTGCTCTTATTAAGAAACAAAGCAATTGAATAGACTTTTCCACATTTTCGTAAAAGCAAATCAGTTTCCAGAGAATATCGCCAAAGATGCTATTAGAAGCAAATTCTTAAAGGCCATCATAAGATAGAAATAGATTACAACACAAAGTGTAATACATTTACCAAAAAGTGAAAGTCGGTATTCGATTCCAAATCACTTCAGTAGTAATGACTGTAAGTTTTATGTTTCTCTTATAAATATGGTAATGCGAATTGGTAAAAAAAAAAAAAAAACTCGTATTGTTGAGTCTGAATTTTTTTATATGTGTAATAGGTATGTATATATTTACAAATATAGGAAGATTGAACTTTGTGCTGATATATTAAGAAAATACTGATAACGTTAAATGTCACAAATGTAAAAATGTGCATAAAACTCCATCAGTGCAAAATTTAAAAATTAAAGTTTAAAACATAGAAATGTGAAAGCTAGGGAGGCGCACCTCACAGCTCGTGGTCAGAGGCGAAATAGCTCATATACTATATTTGTTCCATGCTATAACCATCTGTTAACCCACATATTTGTTATTTTTAATGCCAAAAAGCATGTACAAATATAAAATACTAGCAGATCTACCCTGCTTCGCTCGTGTCAATAATAATGGTCCACCCAGGTAAAATACATTAAAATGAAATAATATGGCGGTGACAATAACTGAGATTGGTGCATTACCGTCCACGAATCGTTAAAAGACCGATAAGAAATATAAGTAAAATAGTTTTAATTGCGTCTACTATTAACTATACCATAATAATGTATATTCCAAACAAATGTCATAACATATATTAAAGTACAATTATTTGCTTAAAAAGCGTCCTTTAAATAATAAAAAACATTAAAAATATTAAAAATTTACATGTTTCGACTCTTTCATTGAGTCATCTTCAGAATATATATATATATAATAAACTACAAACACAATGCCAATTGTGACATTATACTGATGATGGCAATGACCTAACCCATAAATTTTGCCTTTACTAAATTTTTTTTAACTTATGATCATCATACAATTTCGTTTTTCATACTGTCGAATAGAAAAAGCTTCTGTCAAATGAAATTTATTTGAAAATTGTATCTCAATTTTTTCATGTGAATGGATTTTAAAGTAATTTTTAATCATGGATATTTTTGATTTGCATGCAGCCAGGGATAATACTTCCGCATTTTTTCACACCAGTATTTTGTTAGAGTAAATGATATTTCATTTAATCGGGACACTCTCTTGATTTAACAGAACAATATTTTCTTTAAGAATGTACCGGTGTGCAAAAACGTGGAAATCTCATCCCTACATGCAGCCCAATTACGAAAGATATACCTGTTTGCTCTTAATTCAATATTATAAAGTAAAGACATTGATGAACTATGAGTAACTCTAGCATCATATTCTTGGTGGCAATAACCTAACCCAACCATAAATTTAACTTTTACTGCAATTTAATGTTTAAACATCGCACATTTGATTATTCCAAAATCTAATAGAATACAAAAAGTACTTTCGGTAATTTATTTGAAAAGCTTATCTCAATTTACGGATTGTTTATCCATTTTAAATTAATTTTCAATCACGGATATATTTTTAAATATACCTGTAACCCAATTCAGAAAGATATATCCGTTTGCTATTAATGCACATATCGATGAGTAACGCCTAGCACCATATTGTTGGTGGCAACAACCTAACCGTACCATAAATTACGATTTTACTGCAATTTGATCTCTAAACATCATGCATTCCATTATTTCAACGTCTAACAAAAAAGTCTGTCAGTCATGAAATTTTGTTTAAAAAAGAAAAAAAGCCTACCCTAAAAAATAGTAGCTATAATTTCTATTTAATATAAATCGTACAAAAATTGTATTTTATGTAACCGTATTCGATACAAATCGTAGAATATTATCACTGCATTTCATGTATTAAAACATTTATCTAAATGATATAATTAAAGATTACAAATAAATAGGGAATAAATTGTTGCATCCAGTTTTTAGAGCCAGTTTGAAATTATATTGATGACATTGACGTCATATCTAGCAAACGATTTTTTTTTTACTATTATCATTTTCCTTATTTGATTCTTGATATTGAAACGACTTCATTAAAATAGATTTTTTAACATTCAACTAAAGTACTTCTAAGGTCATTTTAAAACATGCTTAGTTAAAGTTTTTACATAAATATATGAAAAATGTGCATTTTCTGATTAGAATGACGTCGATTTCAAAAATGTAAAATATAGCAGTCGAGACTGAATTTTTATTGGCTAATAAAACAAAGTACTCGAGTTAACAATTTTTTTAAATTATTGAGCAGTTTTTTAGATGTGTGGCAACAGGAAAGAAACTATTGAATTTGAAAATTTAAAATGAGATATTTCTATAATGTTAAATTATAAAAGATGATAGAAAAAAGGGATAAATATTGGTCTGATGATTTTTTAAAGGTGACAGAGATCTATTCCACGTTCTAAAGCCTATGTACAGCAAGTGTCGTGCAAATCGATCAAAAATTAAAGATTTGTATAAAGGACATACACACAGAGAACGGCTTTTATATATACGAGTTGGAACCCGTCGAAATTCGACGAACTAAAATGTTAGAAAGGAACTGTCAGATCGAATTTATAATAAACCTACAAAAATAATTACAATAAAAAATTCATCTAACATTGGTTGTCTCACTCTTAAAGCAAATAATATTTTTAACCTAAAATTACTAAAATATTATTTCCACAAACTTCAACTGCTTAAATTATTGAAAAATTAAACTCTATTAGAATACGTAATCAAGATGAGTAATTATGATGAATTTATCGATTGAGACTTTTATGTTTGTTTTTATGGGATAAAAAATCAGTAAAAAGGATTTCGCTTTGTCACATCATAAAATTTTCCCCCATGAAATCTAAATTGTACGTTAGTTTCAATTCCCATAATTTACATACTCACCACTCAAATTCACAATTTGAAAGTATTTTAACGTGCAATAGATTATTAATGAATGTATTTCTAAACTTAAAGTTACGTTTGTCCGATACAACTTTTCATGGGAACATTCGCACAAACTTTAAGTTCTAATCTCAGTACCCGCGAAAAAAAAATTCAGAAATTTGCCTTTATTTGTCATAGTGGCCATTTAGTATTAATCAAATATTTAGTTTTATCAAAAAAAAAAAAAAAAAAATATGGTTTTGTTTGAAATATGACATCATTTTTACTCACTGAATCATTTTGCCTAGCGTCTCAAACTCAATATCAGCGTAATGTAAAAATATTGAAATGTAACTAATTTATGAAGAAGAATGCGTGTTTTTTTTTAATGTCTGACATCATTTTCTGTTCAAAAATTATAAAAAAGTTACTTTAATTTGTATTGTGAAAATGGCATCAATAAGGATATAATCAATAAAAATAATAAACCATTACTATTTTCCCTTTACTTTCAATATAAATGGTGTACTTCAGTTGCCACAATTACAAAATTTGTATTAAAAACTACAAAAAAAAATTAATATCTCAAAAAAAAAAATTGAGATACAGCTTTCAAACAAATTGCATTTAAAAGAGCATTTTTTTCCTTATACGATGGTGTTAAAATTTAAAGTGTGCGATGTTTAGTTTAAAAATTTGCCGTAGATTTAATTGCAAAACCGAAATTTTAATTCAAATTTCAAAGTGTTGCCATTCGCAAAATGACGTATGCATTACGCACAGATATGTTTGTTCTTTATAATATAGATAGATTTTTTAACATAGTATATATATATATATATATATATACCGGGTGTCCCAAAAAGGACTGACTGATTTTAAAATTCAATAACTTGTAAACGGTGACAGATATTTAAAAAATTCTTGCAGGAGGGTTATGCATAAGGTCAAAAGTTTTCTTACAGTGATTTTCAATTTTAGTTCGAATTACAAGCAATAGATGGCGCTGCGATCGATAGACGCTAAATTCAGGCTCGATTTTTGGTACTTCGTGGCCCGGATAATACATTTCCATCTCCTTTTTCCGCATAGAACAAGATAAAGGACCAAAAATCGAGCCTGTATTTAGCGACTATTGCTTACAGCGCCATCTATTGTTTGTAATTCGAACTAAAATTGAAAATCACTGTAAAAAAACTTTTGACCTTATGCATAACCCTCCTGCAAGAATTTTTTAAATATCTGTCACCGTTTACAAGTTATTGAATTTTAAAATCAGTCAGTCCTTTTTGGGACACCCGGTATATACATATATATATAACCATTATATAATTACAATTCATCATCTATTTCCAATTACTAAAATTAAATTAATAAATTTAGCTTCAATACATAACACTGACATTATACAAAATAAAGATGGAACCTTTAACTTGTTATACAAAATCAAGCACAATACTACTAATTCACTAGCACACAGCGGACGATTAATCCATATAAAACATATGAAAAACCTCCAAATTTTGATACAATCACGATGATTTGATACAAGTCACGTTATAGTAAAACATAGTTGTTCTATCGATATAAGATGAACCCCAACAATAAAAATAATTTAACTGAGGTATAAGAGAAAATGTTTATCAATTATCGTTACGGAATATTGAAAAAAGGTTTAAGTAAGAAACCTGTCGGCTGATTTCTTTGAAAAGGAATACTGTTCTTCCGACAATGGTTTGTAATATATTCACCAAGTGGAAGCTTAAACTAAAGCATGTCGTTATCATGCTCACTCTCACACACACATACATGCCGATATCACTCATTAAGCGATTAACATCAAAACGTAATCAGCACCAATATTTATCAAGGTATACCTGAATCTGAAGTTTGAAAAAATTTGGTGCATTAATTCTTGAGATAGAGCTATTGCGGCGGTAATCGTGAAAAATGCAGCAAATCAGCGCCACCTGCTATGCGATTTACACCAAAACGTAAACAGTACCAACTCATGTCAAGAATTAACTGGATTTGAAGATTGATGAAAATCCATGGAATAGTTCTTGAGATAGTATTATTGCGGATATCATGAAAAATGCAACATAGCAGCACCACCTGTTGGGAGATTTACACTAAACAGTAAGCAGCACCAATTTATATCAGAGGCTAACAGAATATAATTTTTTATTAAATTCCGTGCATTAGTTCTTAAGCTAGAGTGCCCACAAAATTTGTGTCACAAACACACAGACAGTGTAACAAACTCACAGACAGACATCTTGTAAAAACATGTTTTTCGGGATCTCTGAACCCTAAAACGTGTAAATCCGTAGAAAACCGGAAGTCGAAAATTTTCACGAATTCAATATTTTCTTCTTGTAAAGATATGAAACAGTAAAAAAAATAATAAATTGAACGAAACATAATTTGAACAGACTTCTTGAAAATGTATCAATAAGTATATATCTAAGTTTTTTAACGTAAAAATAGGAAATTTTAAATTTTAATTAAAAATTTTAAATTTAATTTTATATTTTAATTAAAAAATCTTACAAATAAATGAAAATATTTATTATTGTTTTTGAGAAGGGATCAATTCCCACACAGTATATTCTTAAACGTAGATAGAACGAGGTTTTTCCAATCTTAATTTCTTATCTTTATAGAGAAAGTAAAAAGAAATTCCTGAAATGGAAGTTTTAAAGTCCTCTTTTCTCAGAAAGATTTCTTTCAGAGTAAAGAAAAAAATTCATTCGTATTTAAATCTTGAATGATGCTCTTAAAAGCCAAATGCCTATCGAATACTTTTAAGTAAAGTTTGGTACCCTGAATTCAGAAATTTACATAAAATATACAGTAGAGAGTTTTTATATAGGAGAAGATTGGATATACTAACTGAACTAATGTTTCAAAAGAGATTTTGTTCTCAGTTTTGCTTAAGAGCTAAGATATTTTTTTCCAGAAAATATCTCAGGTAACTTTTTTACCAATTAATAATTTTAGGAATACCTAATACCTACTTACAGTAATGTGATGGTAAAATACACAAAAAATCTAAAAGATATTTTGAAACATAGAACTATACTTCAACAAAACTAATAGTTTCGCGAGGTGTTATTTTTTTTAAATTCAGCACTGATTTATATTATTTTTCCTATTTTTATAAATTATGAAGTAACTAAAATCACAGAGGTGAAAAAAATCGTTTTGTATGAATAAATTTAAATCTGGAAAATTTCCTGTCAAATTAAATTTCAAAATTTCCAATTTTTTACATTAAAATAATAACCCATCTATAAAATTAAATGGCACCTGAATCTGATTTTGTAAATTAGAAGTATTTTGTGATTTGAAAATCTAAAATTTTATCGGAACTTTTTCAAATTCTTACACTATCAATTCCAATCATGGAAATGTTGAATAATTATAGTTTTTTAAATTTTATTAATTTGTTTTTACTTAATTTGCATTATCATACTGAATACAATATTTCTATGAATGTGTGATACGGATAATGGAATGATAAATGCAAAAATAAATGAATAATGGGAAGTTTAACTTGTCTATTATTGCTTATTTTTTTACGAGGGTGCGTTGCTCTCTGATGTTCGCCCAATCCTAACCTTTAAAAACAAATGTAAAATACAAATAAATGGTTCGCCTCAGAGGAAATTTTATTACATCATTTTCTCTCATCAAAGAGTATCTTTGTGCACTACAAGTATTTTAATTTTCACTTTTTTTGATTCACTTACCAAGTATGCATACTAAATAGTTTAATCGATCAACAGATAGCTGAAATTCATTTTTTGTAGCTAAACAACAATAACAACAATAACAAAAAATAGTAAATATGACGTCTTGTACGTTTAGTCATATAAACTCTTTAATTTTAATGGTTGAAAATGATGCTTTTTTTCATGATGACTTCATGATGTTTTCATCCGGAACCATTTTGCCACCCCAATATGGCTTTTAACGCAATCGTTTCAAAATGTTTGAGTTTTATGAATGACTTTACAATTTTTCTTTTAAATATGAAATTATTTTCATTATGGAAGACATGGTGTTGACTGGTGTTTTGTGATCATGTAAATTAAATTATATGTTGTAAAAAGATATAATGCTTTCTGACACAGAAAAATTACAATAAAATATTCAAATTAAATATATTTTTTAACGAATAAAATATTTTTTTTTAAAAAGGAGTTATTGAACATATCGTAATTAAAATGAATGAACTGAAATAGAATAACATTTTCAGATTTTTTGATAAAATTGTACGCTTAAGTGATACCCCTCAATGCATTTAAGTTCTTTGTAATAAAAGGTCATTAAATAAAGATCCTTAAAATCTAAAATTATAACTTATCGTTTGCTGAGCAGAAACACAACGGATATAATTTTTGTTTCTGATGCACTAATATCTGAATGAATGTCAATTCTTTTGTTCCAAATGCTTGGAAAAAATCTATTAAATGAGAAGATAACAAAAGAAAAAAAAAGTAATCAGGCTTTTTGCTTTTTTTGTTGAAAATTTCTCAGTATGTAATTTTAACAATGGAATGTAATTTTTCGAAAATGTGTTTGACTGCATTGTGTAATAATATGAGAACAGTAATTGCTTTATCTACTTCCAGTGCTGATGATATTTATTCTAGTAAAATTAATGATTACTTTTTATACGTTACGAATAAAATAATGAATTAAAAACAATTTAAAAGAAAAAAGAGTTTAGAACAAAATGTATTTGACTATATTTAATTGTAATATCAGAAGTTTTTATGGTTAATAATGAAAAATAATATTTTCAAGTGGAATCTGATTTCTTTAAATTCTAATAAATAAAAAATTGAGAAGATGTATAAATACATAGCGATATTTTCAACAACGTGAAGATATTTTCCCTTCAGAAGAGAAATACAAATATTTTAATCCTTTTTTAATCAACCGAAAGTTTTAGGTCCTTTTGACACCCAGGAGATTATATATATATAGACAAAGTACTCTTCATATCGAAGCAACGTCCTATTGCAACCTTACTACAGAGATATTTCGGATTGCTGTATTGTTTCAAATTTTACTAAAAAGGAAGATTTTTCAAAACTATGTTCTATTAAGTATTTTTTTCGTTCGTCACAGAATATGAACTGAAACGGAAAAAGATAGTTTTCTGCATTTAAACATCTACTTTTCTAAAAGTTTTCCCTGAGGGAAATACGTTTGTAATATACCATCTTTTTCAGTTTCTTAAAAATAGGATAAAATCTTAGAAAAAATGAATGTGAATGCTTAAACGTTCAGAATTTTTAACATTTCCGGAAAAGAGTTTCCTTATAAATATTTTACATATTCTATGCAGAGAAATGTGTAAGAGAAAATCTTTTGTTCTAATACTTAATTTAACATATTGCGTTTCTTTAACAACATCAGTAAAGGTACTTTTAACGTATAACACATAAGGGCTATTTATTCACAATAATTCTTTTCTGTAAAAGGGCTTTTATATATTTCGTAAAATTTATATGGCTCATGTTTTAAAACTTTTTGATATCTTTTAGAATTTTTTTTAATTCTTCAATTGTTTTTTTTATGTATACTAGGTCGGAATAAAAAAGAAAATAAAACCTTATTTAAATAAACGGTCAAGTGCGAGATTTAATCACGCACAGAGGGTTCCGTACTATAATATATGAATTAGTAAGTGTATTATTTAAAAAATACCGTTGCTAAAAGAATAACAAGGCTTTGTAAAAACTATGCAACGTAGGGTTGGGTATAGCTGTATAGTATACAGGGTGCAAAGGAAAGTCCCTTTAACCTGAAAATATTGCGAACGGAGAGAGCTACATCTATACAAGTGAGGTAACGGTACAGTAAAGCGACCCGACCTAATGCAAACGACAGCAGCACCCGTGGAGAAATTTGAAAGATAGCCATTGCAAATCGAAAACGAAAAGAGGAAGAGCAAATTTTCCAATTAGAAAGTTAGAAAGTTTTAGATCATCAATTAATTAATACGAAACGACATTTGGTTCACATGGATAAGATAAATCGTCGCCTGAATACCCAGAAATGTTCGAAATCGATGAGCGACGATTCAACTTTGCCTATTCACATTCCGGAAATGTAGCAGTGGACAATTGCAAATTGCGGCGTTGTACTGTGCTGTAATGTATGTAAAGATTTAATTTCCAATGCATTTAAAATTTTAGAATAACTCTTTCAGGGCCAGAAGAATTCTGTTCGTAAACTGATGAAATAATTGACTGACACCAGAATATTCAAACGAATTTCTCAGAAAACAAAACACCACTAATTTGCACTTTCATTACAAATGCAAAATTTTATTAAAATATTCTTGGTGCCATTTGTCAGTTTTGGAATTAAAATTAGGTGGCTAGACCGTCTAGCCACCGCCCTTGAAACGGTTAAATCTATGTCGTCGTATTGAATAGGTTTGCAATAGACGCTCCATGCTGAGAAATGTTCATGCAGAATTACTCTCACGAATACAAACGTGTATCGTGATCAATGGCGAACCTTTCGAACATACTGAATATTAACATTTTATCACTGTGATACAGTTTATCTTCTTTTGTGTGTGTGTGATGTTATTAAAATGTATTGAGATAAGTACGTATTTATAGCATAAATTGTATGTATTTCTTTATACTTCTCACTGTTCCATTCAAACGTTTACAGAAAATGGAGTGGATCGATTTCGGACATTTTTGGGTAAACAGGCGAAGATTTATCTTATACATGTAAACCAAATGTCGTATTCTATTAATTAATTGATGCTCTAAAACATTCTAAATGGAAATTTTGCTCTATCTCTTTTCGTTTTCGATTTGCAGTGACTATCTTCCAAATTTTGTCCCTAGGTGACGCTGCGGTCGTTTACAAAAAATCTATCACCAAACTATAAGATTAAATGACAATAATGGTTGATGGTAAATGTCACATTCACTTGACTTTTAGCAAGTTACACGTGTATACGTCATCAAGTGATTTTTATTTCGACGTTTTATTTTTATATTTATTAATGTTATACTAATTTATTTGTTCTTTCGTTATTTAAAATAAAAATTATGTCAATTTGCACAATCTGTACAATTGTACAAATCTGTACAATTTGGCGAGCGGTTTGGTGATTTATATAATTTGCAAAATCGGGTGACGGAATAACTACTACTTTGTACCGTATTTTTTAATTATTTTCTATAATTTCCAAAAGGAAATAGCAAAAAAAAAAAAATTAATTACTATAGAACAAAATAATTTATATAAATTTAAAAAAGAAATAAGAGTAAATATACATTTATTATTAAATAAAAAACAATAGCCGGGTTACCATGTCTATCAAAATAATGCCATTTGTGCGCCAATTAGGTACCCCGGTGCGTATATAACATCTGTGCCTAATATTTTTCTTTTTGTTTTGTTTAAAAAAAAAAAAAAAAAGTGAAAGCCATCAATTTAAATGTTTCATTTTTAAATGAAAGTTTTGTATTTAATAAAATGATAACGAAATACAAAAAAAAAAAGCATTGTTCTTAGCATAGATTTAAAGGAGGCCCAACTGTCTCCAAATTAATTTAAAAAAGTATCCTTTTCTAAATTATGAAAAAAAAAATTCTGTTATGATTAAAATTTGAGTTGCCATCATTAGAAAAAATGTATTTAAAATTAGAAAAAAATTAATATTTCGAAAACTAATTCGAATTTAAAAATTCTAATTCCAGTTTTGAGATCTGTGGATCAACACGGATTTTTGGTGTTAATTTCATCGCAAAGCATTCAATATTTTAGGAGAAATCGCCGTGAAACAAAGTCAGTTGTTTAATCAGTCGATTCAAAGAATCGATACATTTTAGGCGTTTCATATATTCGTTTCATAAATTCGTTTAATTAGGATTTTATATACAGTGGCGGTCAAAAGTTTCCGGCCAGCATAAAATTTTTGGTTAATTTGTAAGTGTATACCCATATGAAGAGGAATCTCAAAGTGATACTTATACACTTTATTGACATAACAGTTAAGAACTTATTTATGGAATAAAAATTAAATATTAATAAATTTAATTGACAAAATTAATTGCAAAAGAAAACGCATGTTCTCAAAAGTTTCCGGCCATCTTATCAAGTTTGGAAAAAAATGGTGTCATAAAAGAAAATAACAGTGATCAACAACATTTACAATTAGTATTTTGTATTCATACATTTAGCAATATGTACTGCGGCGCAGCAACGTGGCATTGATTCAATGAACGGTTTTAGATCATCAATGTTAAATTTTGTCCACGGTTCTGGCTATTTTTGTGAAAATGCTGCTGAATTGGAATATTTATAATTCCACACACGTTTTCAAGTTAGTTTCAAAGATTTTCTATTATATTCAGGTCGGATGATTGGGCTGTCCATTTCAAAAGCGAAGTTTTTTTTGTGCGAAAGCCACTGCTTGACGAGCTTGCATGTATGCTTTTGGTCGTTATCATGATGACACAAATAGTTGCGACCACAATTTTTCCTCCAGTAAGGCAGCAAATGATCTTGCAAGATATCCTTATGCATTGCATTATTCATCTTGCCGCGGATTTCAAATAACGGACAGGCGCATTTTCCAGAAAATGCTCCCTACAGCATAACGTGTCTTCCGCCGTGCTTCATTGTAGGAATAATATATCTAGAACCTTATCTTTTGTTTTTAGGTCATCGGTTGTAATGTTTTTTATCACTCACAAAAAGATTGAACGTCGAATCATCTGAAAATAGTACTTTTTTCCAGTTTTCAGTTGCCCAGTCTTTGTATTCCTTGGCAAACGCCAATCGGGCCCTCTGAATTTTTTTACTTATGCAAGGTTTTTTAACACCGACTGTTCTATAAAGTTCTACGTCACATAAGCGTCTGGACACTGTAAATAGACTTGTTTCAGAAATAACCATAACACCATAAATCGCTTTTAACACCATAAATGGCGTGGAATTGCAGCGGCATTTTTACGCAGGTCATCAACTGCTTTTCTTCTGATAATTTTGTCCACAAGAATAGTAGTTTTCCGGGGTCCCCTGGACCGTGGTAAGTTCCGAAAGCCATGACCATCTTTATATTTTTTTTAAATATCGTTCACAGCAAATTTTCCGATCGACAACTTTGCCGCAATCTCACGAGAGGATTGCCCCTTTAGCGACAAACAAATCGATCATTTAGGAACAATAAATTGTTAAACTTTTCATTTTTGAATTTCAAATACATTATTCACCTTGATTAATTAACAAACATGGCCAAAAAAACACTTTAGCGACAGCAAAAAATAATGAATGACGAATGGCCGGAAACTGTTGCACGCGCGAATTTTGAATTCCTCCCCTTTGCATCAAGTATCTTAAGTAACCAATCAAAATGATCACGTGGTCAGAGGTAATTTGCTTATTCCTAACTTTTGGAGCAATTGAACTTCTTCTTCGCTAAAACGTTCTGTCAAACAAATCAAAAAAACTAACTGGCCGGAAACTTTTGACCGCCACTGTATATAAGGTAGATAAAGGCAGTAGAGTCCAAGAATAGATTTTTTTTTAAAAAGGTAAGTTCGTATACTTTACAATTTAATTTTAGAAAACTGACAATATTTATGAAAAATGCGTAATTTCCTGTTTTACAGATTTGATAAAAATACTTTTTAATTAATATTTTTTTACGTAGATGCTCTATATTTAAAAAATTATTTTTGCAAACTTAAATGAGTGTGTTCTAAAATCTGAGTAATAGATTTTAAATCGGATTTGTTGAGTTACAAAGGGTTAAGGAATTTTTTGTCAGAGGACACGGTTTTTATCATAGACTGGTTTAGGCACACTGTAAAAAGAAAAGATTATTACTACGCTGAATTTAGTTTTATGAAATGCCAAATGAAGTTTAAATATGCACTGCTTTTATTGTCAGTACCGAATTAAGTTCATCATAAACATATTAGGATAAGATTAAAAAAAGAGTTATACAGAATAGAAATATTTAATATTATTTAGGTTTCATATCTCTTTGATCTTTTATGGTATACCCATTCATACTTTTCTAGTATACACAGCTATACCCAACCGTACGTTGTATAGTTTTTCACAAAGTGTTATTATTCTTTTAGCAACGATTTGTTTTAAAAAATATACAGTTAATAATTCATATATTTATAGTACGGAACCCTCTGTGCGCGAGTAATACTCGCACTTGACAGTTTATTTCTTTGTTGTCCTGTTTGCATTTTATGGGTCTGTTGGTTCTTCTAAGTTTTGTTTATAAATCTTTTAACATTCGTAATCAACGGTAAATTTTCTAATAATAAAATATTTATTAGAAGTTCTGAATGATAAATGTAAAAGTAAATTTAATTAATTTATTTTATTCAATTAAAAATTTGTGGTCTTTGAATAGCAAGAGTTTTGTTTTATTTTATCTTTTATCATTCCTTTATTTTTCATAAAATGTACTTTGAATAGGAATAACTTTTTAAAGAACCCTCATTACAGTGTTATTTCAGATTATTGTATTGTTTCGAATGTTATACTGAAAAAGTAGCAATTTTCAAAACTATGTTCTTTTGTGCATTTCCTTTGTTCATCACAGAACAGAAGATGAAAAGGAAAAGAGATTCTTTTCTGCCTTTAAACGTCCATTTTTCTAAAAGTTTTATAAAGAAAGGTACGTCTGTAATATCCTATTCTATTTTGATTTCTTAAAAATACAGTAAGGTCCTGGAAAAGATGAATATGAAATACTTATGTATTGAGAATTTTTAACATTTCCGGAAAAAAAAAAATCCATATAAATATTCTTGAGATTCTAAATATAAAAAAACCCCCCAGAAAAATACTTTTTATGCAACATAATTGGGTGATTAATTTTCTTTATAAATGTCATTAAAATTATTTTAATACACATGGTGTCGCAAAAAATGTTTACTTGTTGGAGATAAGTAGTGAATCTAATATTCACGGTTTTTATCACAGACCGGGAGTCGACAGCGCAGACAATCACTTCACCGAGTTCACGGCTGAAATTCCAAAATGAGTTAAAATTCGATCTGCATATTAAAACGCAATAGGTCTGCCAAGTCATATCTTGGTAGGAAAGACCTGAAAAATAGATTTTAGCGGTTGACTTGTTGGTTTACCATTGAGTTTTCCTGCTCCCATTCCTCCATGTTTTCATACGTTTGGGTGCAGGAGAATACAATGGTGAACTTACGAGTCAATCTCTAAAATCAGGTGCTTTCAACCAAGATATGACTTGGCAGACCGATTGCGTTTTAACATACGAATCGAGTTTTAACTAATTCTGGAATTTCACCCGTGAACTCGATGAGGTTATTCTTTGCGCTGCCGGCTCCCGGTCTATCAGGGTGGGAGATAACTTATTGATAGTTTTTAGGGTTCCGTACTTAAACAGTAAAAACAGAACAATTATAAGATCACTCCTGTGTCTCTCTGTCTGTCTGTCACAGCTATTTTACTCGTGAACTATGGAAAGTGGAAAATTCAAATTGGGGGAAGTAATAAAGACTATTGACCCACATATTTTCAGATTATTAAACATTCATAATTATAAACTCATCAAATTATTTGAAGAGTAGCTTTTTGAAAAAATAAAGAGCTATATCGTGAAGAATTATGAAAACACAACGGAAATCAAAGTACCTAATGCTACAATAGATACAGCATGCAAAATGAAGTGCGCCATGTAAGCAGATATATCGCTCACCCGCATGAAAAGTGACACATCTCGTAAAAATTCATTTTACGTTTTATACCACTAAAATGTTTGTCATGGGTGCATCTTGCTACAGAAAAAGTTTCATAAGTGTAGCAATAAGGAAAAAAAATCGATTTATTGAACTATATGTCCATTCATGACCACAGAATGGCGGTGGATTTTGTGGGGAGGTAAATGACTTAACTATAGCGTCTAGAATATATAGTGTGGAAATCAGCTATCCAAACACTGCTAAAAATTTGTATTCCTTAAATGTGCAATGATGCTAAAATCCAAATAACCGATCGTAGTGACATCTGCGGTGTATTTTTAAATTTCAATGTAAACATCGTATTATTACAGCGTCTAGACCAAATCGCCTTGGAGTTATAGAAATATCCTACAAATATCGCTGCGATAGGATCTTTGTATTTCAGCATCGTTCGACATTTAAGGAATCCAATATTTTAGCACTTTTTAGGGTTCCGTACTTAAAAAGTAAAAATAGAACCATTATAAGATCACTCCTGTGTCTGTCTGTCACAGCCATTTTACTCATAAACTATGGAACGTGGAAAGTTCAAATTGGGGGAAGTAATAAAGACTATTGACTCACATATTTTCAGATTATTAAACATTCATAAATGTATTTCGTAAAAATGTAGAGGGGCTAATTAAGTTACTTGAAAAAAAAAAAAAAACTCTTTTCTTTCTATATCGTGTGGGGTATCGTGTCAAAGCTTTCCTAACGCTGAACTCAAAAATAACTTCTTTTAATTTTAGGTATTATATTTTCAAAGGTATCGTCGAAAATGTAGCGCTAAAATATGTCCCCCCATCTATTTCCGAATTTATTGAAACTAAAATCATGAAAAAGTTAGAGGTAGTAGATGTCAATTTAAACCTTGCAGGAAAATTATAGCGATTACTCTAGGTCACATAATTTTTGCGAAAAGTGCATTTTTCCGTTAAACACATATTTCAATTTGCGGGCATTCAGCAAAGGTGTTGAGGAGCGCTAGAGGTACCTATCGTAGCAGAAGTATAAAAGCATTGTTGACAATGATTTTCGAAAAAATCTTCGCTAATTAGCCGAGATATTAACCCTTAAAGACGCGGACGGTTTGGGCATACATAATGACAGGGGCGGCGTACTCCATGTACCATAGGCTTTTAAAGCCCAGATAACAACGTTTAATGATATATTTTTGTAATGTAATACCCAGTAGCAATATAAAAACAATAAACGTTACATTTTAAAAACAGACTAATTTAATTGGAATTAATCACATAAATTCGCGACTAGTTTGTATTGAGTGGCTCTCTCAATACGCCTAACATGTTTTCAAAAGTTATAGCCTATCCGGAAAAACGTGGCACGGACCAAGCCGGCGTTTCAAATTTGCAACCTCCTTTCGAAGCGCGCTTAGCACAATGCCAAGTTTAAACTTCGAGCAATGGTTTTGGTTTAGGTACACTGTAAAAAGAAAAGATTATTACTACGCTGAATTTAGTTTTATGAAATGCCAAATGAAGTTTAAATATGCACTGCTTTAATTGTCAGTACCGAATTAAGTTCATCATAAACATATTAGGATAAGATTAAAAAAAGAGTTATACAGAATAGAAATATTTAATATTATTTAGGTTTCATATCTCTTTGATCTTTTATGGTATACCCATTCATACTTTTCTAGTATACACAGCTATACCCAACCGTACGTTGTATAGTTTTTCACAAAGTGTTATTATTCTTTTAGCAACGATTTGTTTTAAAAAATATACAGTTAATAATTCATATATTTATAGTACGGAACCCTCTGTGCGCGAGTAATACTCGCACTTGACAGTTTATTTCTTTGTTGTCCTGTTTGCATTTTATGGGTCTGTTGGTTCTTCTAAGTTTTGTTTATAAATCTTTTAACATTCGTAATCAACGGTAAATTTTCTAATAATAAAATATTTATTAGAAGTTCTGAATGATAAATGTAAAAGTAAATTTAATTAATTTATTTTATTCAATTAAAAATTTGTGGTCTTTGAATAGCAAGAGTTTTGTTTTATTTTATCTTTTATCATTCCTTTATTTTTCATAAAATGTACTTTGAATAGGAATAACTTTTTAAAGAACCCTCATTACAGTGTTATTTCAGATTATTGTATTGTTTCGAATGTTATACTGAAAAAGTAGCAATTTTCAAAACTATGTTCTTTTGTGCATTTCCTTTGTTCATCACAGAATAGAAGATGAAAAGGAAAAGAGATTCTTTTCTGCCTTTAAACGTCCATTTTTCTAAAAGTTTTATAAAGAAAGGTACGTCTGTAATATCCTATTCTATTTTGATTTCTTAAAAATACAGTAAGGTCTGGGAAAAGATGAATATGAAATACTTATGTATTGAGAATTTTTAACATTTCCGGAAAAAAAAAATCCATATAAATATTCTTGAGATTCTAAATATAAAAAAAAACCCCAGAAAAATACTTTTTATGCAACATAATTGGGTGATTAATTTTCTTTATAAATGTCATTAAAATTATTTTAATACACATGGTGTCGCAAAAAATGTTTACTTGTTGGAGATAAGTAGTGAATCTAATATTCACGGTTTTTATCACAGACCGGGAGTCGACAGCGCAGACAATCACTTCACCGAGTTCACGGCTGAAATTCCAAAATGAGTTAAAATTCGATCAGCATATTAAAACACAATAGGTCTGCCAAGTCATATCTTGGTAGGAAAGACCTGAAAAATAGATTTTAGCGGTTGACTTGTTGGTTTACCATTGAGTTTTCCTGCTCCCATTCCTCCATGTTTTCATACGTTTGGGTGCAGGAGAACACAATGGTGAACTTACGAGTCAATCTCTAAAATCAGGTGCTTTCAACCAAGATATGACTTGGCAGACCGATTGCGTTTTAACATACGAATCGAGTTTTAACTAATTCTGGAATTTCATCCGTGAACTCGATGAGGTTATTCTTTGCGCTGCCGGCTCCCGGTCTATCAGGGTGGGAGATAACTTATTGATAGTTTATAGGGTTCCGTACTTAAACAGTAAAAACAGAACAATTATAAGATCACTCCTGTGTCTCTCTGTCTGTCTGTCACAGCTATTTTACTCGTGAACTATGGAAAGTGGAAAATTCAAATTGGGGGAAGTAATAAAGACTATTGACCCACATATTTTCAGATTATTAAACATTCATAATTATAAACTCATCAAATTATTTGAAGAGTAGCTTTTTGAAAAAATAAAGAGCTATATCGTGAAGAATTATGAAAACACAACGGAAATCAAAGTACCTAATGCTACAATAGATACAGCATGCAAAATGAAGTGCGCCATGTAAGCAGATATATCGCTCACCCGCATGAAAAGTGACACATCTCGTAAAAATTCATTTTACGTTTTATACCACTAAAATGTTTGTCATGGGTGCATCTTGCTACAGAAAAAGTTTCATAAGTGTAGCAATAAGGAAAAAAAATCGATTTATTGAACTATATGTCCATTCATGACCACAGAATGGCGGTGGATTTTGTGGGGAGGTAAATGACTTAACTATAGCGTCTAGAATATATAGTGTGGAAATCAGCTATCCAAACACTGCTAAAAATTTGTATTCCTTAAATGTGCAATGATGCTAAAATCCAAATAACCGATCGTAGTGACATCTGCGGTGTATTTTTAAATTTCAATGTAAACATCGTATTATTACAGCGTCTAGACCAAATCGCCTTGGAGTTATAGAAATATCCTACAAATATCGCTGCGATAGGATCTTTGTATTTCAGCATCGTTCGACATTTAAGGAATCCAATATTTTAGCACTTTTTAGGGTTCCGTACTTAAAAAGTAAAAATAGAACCATTATAAGATCACTCCTGTGTCTGTCTGTCACAGCCATTTTACTCATAAACTATGGAACGTGGAAAGTTCAAATTGGGGGAAGTAATAAAGACTATTGACTCACATATTTTCAGATTATTAAACATTCATAAATGTATTTCGTAAAAATGTAGAGGGGCTAATTAAGTTACTTGAAAAAAAAAAAAAACTCTTTTCTTTCTATATCGTGTGGGGTATCGTGTCAAAGCTTTCCTAACGCTGAACTCAAAAATAACTTCTTTTAATTTTAGGTATTATATTTTCAAAGGTATCGTCGAAAATGTAGCGCTAAAATATGTCCCCCCATCTATTTCCGAATTTATTGAAACTAAAATCATGAAAAAGTTAGAGGTAGTAGATGTCAATTTAAACCTTGCAGGAAAATTATAGCGATTACTCTAGGTCACATAATTTTTGCGAAAAGTGCATTTTTCCGTTAAACACAAATTTCAATTTGCGGGCATTCAGCAAAGGTGTTGAGGAGCGCTAGAGGTACCTATCGTAGCAGAAGTATAAAAGCATTGTTGACAATGATTTTCGAAAAAATCTTCGCTAATTAGCCGAGATATTAACCCTTAAAGACGCGGACGGTTTGGGCATACATAATGACAGGGGCGGCGTACTCCATGTACCATAGGCTTTTAAAGCCCAGATAACAACGTTTAATGATATATTTTTGTAATGTAATACCCAGTAGCAATATAAAAACAATAAACGTTACATTGTTAAAAACAGACTAATTTAATTGGAATTAATCACATAAATTCGCGACTAGTTTGTATTGAGTGGCTCTCTCAATACGCCTAACATGTTTTCAAAAGTTATAGCCTATCCGGAAAAACGTGGCACGGACCAAGCCGGCGTTTCAAATTTGCAACCTCCTTTCGAAGCGCGCTTAGCACAATGCCAAGTTTAAACTTCGAGCAATGGTTTTGGTTTAGGTACACTGTAAAAAGAAAAGATTATTACTACGCTGAATTTAGTTTTATGAAATGCCAAATGAAGTTTAAATATGCACTGCTTTAATCGTCAGTACCGAATTAAGTTCATCATAAACAGATTAGGATAAGATTAAAAAAAGAGTTATACAGAATAGAAATATTTAATTTTATTTAGGTTTCATATCTCTTTGATGCTTTATGGTATACCCATTCATACTTTTCTAGTATACACAGCTATATCCAACCGTACGTTGTATAGTTTTTTACAAAGTCTTATTATTCTTTTAGCAACGATTTGTTTAAAAAAAAGTACAGTTAATAATTCATATATTTATAGTACGGAACCCTCTGTACGCGAGTAATACTCGCACTTGACAGTTCATTTCTTTGTTGTCCTGTTTGCATTTTATGGGTCTGTTGGTTCTTCTAAGTTTTGTTTATAAATCTTTTAACATTCGTAATCAACGGTAAATTTTCTAATAATAAAATATTTATTAGAACTTCTGAATGATAAATGTAAAAGTAAATTTAATTAATTTATTTTATTCAATTAAAAATTTATGGTCTTTGAATAGCAGGAGTTTTATTTTATTTTATCTTTTATCATTCCTTTATTTTTCATAAAATGTACTTTGAATAGGAATAACTTTTTAAAGAACCCTCATTACAGTGTTATTTCAGATTATTTTATTGTTTCGAATGTTATACTGAAAAAGTAGCAATTTTCAAAACTATGTTCTTTTGTGCATTTCCTTTGTTCATCACAGAATAGAAGATGAAAAGGAAAAGAGATTCTTTTCTGCCTTTAAACGTCCATTTTTCTAAAAGTTTTATAAAGAAAGGTACGTCTGTAATACCCTATTCTATTTTGATTTCTTAAAAACACAGTATGGTCTGGGAAAAGATGAATATGAATTGCTTAAGCATTCAGAATTTTTAACATTTCCGGAAAAAAAATTCCATACAAATATTCTTGAGATTCTAAATAATAATAATAAAAAAAAAATCAGAAAAATACTTTTTATCCAACATAATTGGGTGCTTAATTTTCTTTTAAAATGTCATTAAAAATATTTTAATACAGATAGTGTCGCAAAAAATGTTTACTTGTTGGAGATAGTAGGGAATCTAATATACAAATGTGCTTCAAGTAAGGTAGGGAATCGGAATATTTTAATGAATTAGTCCTGCTGTTAATTTTCAAAAGTTATACTGTTAAAAATTTTGTATGACATCTCTGAACAAAATTGAGCAGTTAGAAAAACTTTTTTTTTGTTGCAAAAAGGTTATTGTAAAAACTGTATACCCGTACATTTAAAATTGAATGGGTTATCAGTAATTGAAAATTGGCCGTTGTGATTGAGGATTATATATATATTTAGAAATATAAATCTATCAGATATTGCAAGAAAAAAGAAACATATACAATAACACTTTAAATGAAACATAATTGATGCTTGGGAAAATATTAATGACGAAGAAATCAATAAAAATTACAGAACCATTTTTAGAAAAACTCAGATATGTATTGGAGTTCAAAGAAAGCACTTTTAGAGTACTTTAAAATTTGCTTGTTTTATAAATCTTATTTCTAGAATAAACTACACCTTTACACGATATTTTACCTGTGTAAAGTCTTCAAGTAATTAGTGATTAATTTAACAGAACTGTGCCCGAATTTAGACTGTATAATCGACTACAGTTTCCCACGGGGAGAGAACGATGTGTTTTGCATGGACAATGAGCAGGCATTTCAAAGTATTTTTTCTATGCCTCTTGACACTAAAAATTCGTCACGGGACAACATTTATAGATTGATTTCTCCTCTGGTTGGCCATCTCTGGCCAAAGTTTCAGCCGCGCAGTAGATGGCCGGTAGCAATTACTGGCGTCTTAAAGAGAACAAGAACTCCAATCAACATTAAGGCTCCTCGCAGCGATTGGAAATGCTGTCAGTGGACGCGCCCCCGCCCGCTTTTTCTCCGGAAAGAGAGAGTGGATAAACGACGGGACGAACTCCGTAATTTCACTGGCCATAGTGGTGTAATTGGACCTTCAGATTGAAATCGACATCGAGCCCCTGTTTTCGATATTATATAATTACACTGAGATAATAATTTAATCTAGAAATAAAATTGGCTTAGTTTATAAGTTTGAATAATTTCTTGTCTCAGAGCTACCAATCATTAATAAGGATTTAAAATCACAACACCTGTCTATTGCTTATATTAAATATATCTGTCGTGACATTTTAAAAAATATTTCTTAACATATTTTTTTATCTAAAAAAATCATTGTAATTTCATATGTGGTTCCTATTTTCACACATGGAATAGTATTTTAACTGGTACGGAACAGTAGCATAAATCAGTTTTTTTTCTTTATTTATAATTCCGTTAATTTTAAACGTGCACTTAAGCAGCTTTTTGTAATGATCTTGTTTTAAAGAAAGTAAAAAGAAGACGAAGAAGAAATAAAACAGTTTTCTCATGTCAATATCAAATTTATTTGTATATTAAGTGATCGGAAAAGTTATGACTTATAGCTATCAATTTTTTGTCACCACTATGTCAATAAAATAATAATTGTCTTATTTAACTGTAAAAATTTTGAGATTAAATAAGACGAAGATTAGTATTTGAAAATAATGGCAATAAAAAAGAGTAAAAGTTAGAAACTATGCAAAAGTCATGGCAGACGTAACTTTCCCGGCAACCGAATACTTAGAAGCAAAA
Source organism: Maratus speciosus (assembly GCA_963932465.1). Classification (NCBI taxonomy): domain Eukaryota; kingdom Metazoa; phylum Arthropoda; class Arachnida; order Araneae; family Salticidae; genus Maratus; species Maratus speciosus. Next base: position 145,488,314 of record OZ010795.1, on the reverse strand, counting down.
TTTGGATGACGCACTTTCTATTTTTGTAGAAGCCGTTATAAAACAGTCAATGAATAGATCTCACGTCTTTAAAAAAAATCTCTGTTATGAAATATAACTGATGTTTTAGCAACATTCAACTCTTTGATAAAAATATGGAAGGAAAGGTAAGATTTTTTTAATGAAAATATATTAACAATTTGCACAACAACTCATAATTTTATTAGAAGTAGATCAAAAGTATAACGGAATGTTCTTTTTTCGAATAAATATTTTGCTCTTGGGCATTTTTTTTATGTTAGTTCCTGTGCCCTCTTACAATTTCATGCATAAATGAAGCTTAGGTTTTCTTCTAAAAGTTCTCGAACAAAATACTTTCTTTTTTTTACATCATCATGACTAAATACACATAGATATGATACATATACAGAAATGTAGCAAACGCAGTGTATGAATTGTATTACGTTTAGTATTTGGTACTTATAAAAACTGTCTTGCATATTATATTATGGAACAATTTCCTGACGAAAAAAAAGGGAATAGAATTTACGACTCTTTGATAAAAATCTAAATTATATAATGAAATTCCATGATAAAAATAGGTGATTTTATTCATTAAGACTTTTCTAAAACGAAGATTAAGGTGAAATGTGCAGCAGCAAATTATTTGAGGAGTAGCTTTTTGAAAAAATAAAGAGCTATATCGTGAAGAATTATCAAAACACGACGGAAATCAAAGTACCTAATGCTACAATAGATACAGCATGCAAAATGAAGTGCGCCATGTAAGCAGATATATCGCTCACCCGCATGAAAAGTGACACATCTCGTAAAAATTCATTTTACGTTTTATACCACTAAAATGTTTGTCATGGGTGCGTCTTGCTACAGAAAAAGTTTCATAAGTGTAGCAATAAGAAAAAAAATCGATTTATTGAACTATATGCCCATTCATGACCACAGAATGGCGGTGGATTTTGTGGGAAGGTAAATGACTTAACTATAGCGTCTAGAATATATAGTGTGGAAATCAACTATCCAAACACTGCTAAAAGTTTGTATTCCTTAAATGTGCAATGATGCTGAAATCCAAAGAGCCGATCGTAGTGACATCTGCGGTGTATTTTCAAATTTCAATGTAAGCATCGTATTATTACAGCGTCTAGACCAAATCGCCTTGGAGTTACAGAAATATCCTGCAAATATCGCTGCGATAGGCTCTTTGTATTTCAGCATCGTTCGACATTTAAGGAATCCAATATTTTAGCACTTTTTAGGGTTCCGTACTTAAAAAGTAAAAATGGAACCATTATAAGATCCCTAATCATTATAAGATCACTCCTGTGTCTGTCTGTCACAGCCATTTTACTCATAAACTATGGAACGTGGAAAGTTCAAATTGGGGGAAGTAATTGAGACTATTGACCCACATATTTTCAGATTATTAAACATTCATAAATGTATTTAGTAAAAATGTAGAGGGGCTAATTAAGTTACTTGATGCTAATTAAGTTACTAATGCTACAATAGATACAGCATGCAAAATGAAGTGCGTCATGTAAGCAGATATATCGCTCACCCGCATGAAAAGTGACACATCTCGTAAAAATTCATTTTACGTTTAATACCACTAAAATGTTTGTCATGGGTGCGTCTTGCTACAGAAAAAGTTTCATAAGTGTAGCAATAAGAAAAAAAAAACCGATTTATTGAACTATATGTCCATTCATGACCACAGAATGGCGGTGGATTTTGTGGGGAGGTAAATGACTTAACTATAGCGTCCAGAATATATAGTGTGAAAATCAGCTATCCAAACACTGCTAAAAATTTGTATTCCTTAAATGTGCAATGATGCTGAAATCGAAAGAGCCGATCGTAGTGACATCTGCGGTGAATTTTCAAATTTCAATGTAAACATCGTATTATTACAGCGTCTAGACAAAATCGCCTTGGAGTTACAGAAATATCCTGCAAATATCGCTGCGATAGGCTCTTTGTATTTCAACATCGTTCGACATTTAAGGAATCCAATATTTTAGCACTTTTTAGGGTTCCGTACTTAAAAAATAAAAATGGAACCATTATAAGATCACTCCTGTGTTTGTCCGTCACAGCCATTTTACTCATAAACTATAGAACGTGGAAAGTTCAAATTGGTGGAAGTAATAAAGACTATTGACCCACAAATTTTCAGATTATTAAACATTCATAAATGTATTTAGTAAAAATGTAGAGGGGCTAATTAAGTTCCTTGAAAAAAAAAAAAAAACTCTTTTCTTTCTATATCGTGTGGGGTATCGTGTCAGAGCTTTCCTAACGCTGAACTCAAAAATAACTTCTTTTAATTTTAGGTATTATATTTTCTAAAGTATCGTCGAAAATGTAGCGCTAAAATATGCCCCCCCCATCTAATTCCTAATCTACTGACACTAAAATTATGAAAAAAATTAGAGGTAGTAGACGTTAATCTAAACCTTTCAGGAAAATTATAGCGATTACCCTGGGTGACATAGTTTTTGAGAAAATCGCATTTTCCGTTACACACAAATTTCGATTTACGGGCAGTCAGCAAAAGTGTTGAGCAGCGCTGGAGGTACCTATTATAGCAGAAGTATGAAAGCATTGTTGATAATGACTTTCGAAAAAAATCGTCTGAAATTAGCCGACATAGTAACCCTTAAAGATACGGACTGTCTGGACATACATAATGACAGGGGCGGCGTACTCTATATATCATCGGCTTTTAAAACCTAGTTAACAGCTTTTAATGATAGATATATGTAATGCAATCCCCAGTAGCAGTATAAAAACAAAAAATCTGAAATTGTTAAAAACAGACTAATTTAATTAGAATGAATCACATAAATACTAAGGGATTCGCGACTAATTTGCATTGAGTGGGTCTCTCAATACGCCTCGAGTGACTTTAAAAGTGTATCGTGTCAAAATCTTAATAATTATTAATTAAAAATCTATCTGGAAAAACGCGGTACAGACCAAGGCTGCGTTGCATATTTTGAGACCTCCTTTCGAAGCGCGCTTATCACAATGCCAAATTTAAACTTTGAACAAAGCTTTTGTTTTAGCTACACTGTAGAAAGAAAGGTTACTACTACGCTGATTTTAGTTTTATGAAATGCCAAATGATGTTTAAATATGCACTGCTTTTATTGTCAGTACCGAATTAAGTTCATCATAAACATATTAGGATAATATTAATCAAGTAAGAAAAAATCATGCGTCAAGCATAGATTATGAAACACTTTCCAACACATTCAGAATAATGTAACAAAACTGCACCGTTTAAAAAATTATAATATTACGTCTAATTTAACCTTATGGAAACGCATAATGCATTTCAAAACCCTATTTCAGCCGTTCCCATCCACAATCGGAACATTATGTGAATTTTTTCAGCAGCCCTGTATATGATATATAGATTTGAATCTATTAACTACATGCATGTCAAAATTTAGTTAACTTAAGAGATACATATACTTCAGTTGAAAATTTACCTTCAGTAATTTCCTCTAATAAGGAGAACGGTACGTGAATACTTTTGTGCAGCCCTGTATTTGAGGTATAGAATTTATATGTAACGAGTAGGATGCAAAAAAAATTAATTAAATTTAAAAGCGATTACCTAATTTTAAACCATACATTTCAGCAATTATTACTCAAAGACAGTACTGTACTGTAACCGATTTCTTTTGTGTGTCCCTGTAAATGAATAAAAAATGCTATGAATGCCCTATTCTAACATGATCATAGTCAAATTTAGCGATTTATATCAGTTTCAATACATTTGAAATAGCATAATATCATTATAATACTCTGTAAACGATTTTTCCCCATATACCATAACGCAAAGGAATACATTTGGGTGTCCCTGTAAATGAATGATTAATCCTATATACTTCATATACAATACCAAACATGCTTTGGTGACCCTAAATAACCTTTATCAGCTTCATGAAAATCCGAGTATATTTACGGGAGTTAGAGCGTGGACAGACGGCCAGACGGCAAGACAAACCGAATGCATAAACGCTTTTCAACTTTATTGGACAGTGTTAAAAATTCATTTCGAGCAATCATTACTAATATTCAGTATTTTGGATGCAATATAGTATCCGAAATATTCTCAAATACACCGCAAACAATTCCCCCTGTAGCATTATGAACGGAATTCTTTTGTGTGGCTCTGTAAATGAACAATAACTATTCTTTGCACCGCATATTCAACAGAATGCATATTTTAGTGGAATTCATAAATGAATATCAATTTTACTATGTTTGAATGAGTGTAACACCATTAAAAATAATTTGAAACGATTTTTTCCCTTTGGCCTTAAAGTAACGGAAAACTTTTGACTGTCCTTGTAACTGAACTGAACATGCTACAAACTTCATTTGAAATAGGGAACGTGCTATGGTAGAGGTCACTAACATTTCAGAACGATACAATTTCAGAACGATCCGAGCATATTTATGAGAGTTAGAGCGTGGATAGACGAGCAGACGGGCAGACGGACAGACAAACCCAAGTCATAAACACTTTTCAAATTTGTTGGAAAGTGTTAAAAATGAGTTATACAGTATAGCTATATTTGATATTATGCAGTTTCCATATCTTTTTGAACTTTCATAGTATATATCCATTTACACTTTTTTAGTATATACACTTATATCCAACCCGACGTTGTATAGTTTTTTAAAAAGTCTTAGTATTTTTTTAGCAACGGTTTTTTTAAAATAATACAATTACTAATTTATATATTTATTCTACGGAATCCTGCGTGCTCGAGTAATACTGGCACTTGACCGTTTATTTATTACTAGAACACTATATATTCTAGACGCTATAACTTAACCCTCCAAACCTTAACAACATCTTAATTCTGAAGGGTTTCACACTTTTATGCGCGTTTGTACTCCTGTGTGCAGAGCTAAGTACTATAATTTTATGTTACAGTAAATGCATGCAAATTTTCTTTTGACTTTCCTGTGAAATTTCCTTTTGCCGAGATGTGTCACCTTTCTTGCTGGCGATATATAAAAGTCATTTAATAAATTAGTAATACCGAGATAAATGAATGCCGAAGGATTACAATTTGGCCTTAATACCGTATGCCAGACAGGATTTTTTGAATCCTTACATCCCGTGGCGGATTGTGGGTTATTTAAATGAAAGCTCACGATACATAAATTGCGAAAATTAAATCGCCAGTATGACTATGAATGTACAGTTTGAAATACATTTGAGATTTAAAAGTTAAATGAAAACAATCCAACGTAAAAAAATAACAAGTATCTAGAAAAACTGTAACATTTTACATTCTGTGAAAGAAGAGCATACAGTAAAACACATTAAAAAACAAAAATTAACTAAGTGAATATAGGGAAGCAAGGAAAATTTCGTATAAACAGCAATCAAGAGGCAGTGAAATATGCGCCTGACACTGAAGATTATACGAATGGAAAGATAGGACTATGCCTGACACTATCTCGCAGTTTTCGTCTGCATAAGCTGATTCCGAAGGAAATTTCTTCGGTCCCACATGCGATCCTGTAAAGACCGGGCGCTCTCTATTCACAACTTTCGGAATTTACATTATTAGAATAAGATTTTGCCATGTAAGTATTTAAAAGAGATGATCACAACTTTCGAAATTTACATTATTAGAGCAAGGTTTTACCATGTATGTATTTAAAAGAGATGATCATAACTTTCGAAATTTACATTACTAGAGCAAGGTTTTTGGTATGTACGCATTTAAAAGAGATTATCATAACTTAGAGTAAAGTTTTGCCATGTACGTATTTAAAAGAGATGATCATAACTTAGAGTAAGGTTTTGCCATGTACGTATTTAAAAGAGATGATCATAACTTAGAGTAAGGTTTTGCTATGTACGTATTTAAAAGAGATGATCATAACTTTCAAGATTTACATTATTAGAGTACGTTTTGCCATGTACAGTCGTGGAAAAAAAAAGTAAATACCCCTACTAACTCCGCAACAAATTATCGTAGAAGAAAGTTACTGGTATCGAGAAATTGGAAGTAAAGTCTACTTTTAAATGTTGTATATAAATTTTGCTTAGGGGGCCATCTACATATTAAAACGAACCATAACTTCATTTTTTTCAATCGCAATACCCAATTCTGACAGCATAAATGAACTCTACACCCTTCAAATAGCCTAAAAACAAATTTTTATGCAATTCGTACTGTAAGTTTCCAAGAAATTAATTATTTTAAAACGAGCGTATTTTAAGGGCTATATCCAAATTGAAGTTGGGTTCTCGATTGCTAACCGAGAGAGCAGCCTTCTTGATCAAGGCACCTTAAGCAGTCAATGAAGCCTGTTAGATAACAAGGCAGCAGAAGAAATTTCAAAATATCTACTCACTTCAATCATAGACGGCCCCTTAAACCAACATTTTGCCATTTTTTAAGCATATTTTGAAAACTACTTGGAAGAAAAATGTGAAATTTTGGATTTTCATAAAGCAGGACTTAATAAATCTAAATCCATCAAAAAAATTGTAGGTTGCAATTCATAATTTTTTCGAATATTAATTTCATAATTCATAATTCATATCATAAAATTATAAAAATTGCAAATTCAGCGTATTTATGTTTGGGCATATTAGTTTTATTGCTAAACAAAAAATTAGCACATTAGGAGCATAATTTCAGAAGATATAAATAAAAATATGAAAATGTAATTTAACATTAGAAGCACCCAATTTTGAATGTTTATAATTCAAAAAAGTATCATTCAAATGACTTGAAATTTGGTGTCTAGGTATATTTTGAACCGAAGATTTGAAATATCTCGTTAAAATTGTATATTGCCATTGAAAAAATGAGGTTTGGGTTCGTTTTAATCTGTATATGACCCCCTAAGCAAATTTTATATACATCATTTAAAAGTAGACTTTATTTCAAATCGTTTGGTACAAGTAACTTCCGTCTACGATAATTTGTTGAAGAGTTAGTAGGGGGTGTTTACTTTTTTTTTTCCACGACTGTACGTATTTAAAAGTGATGACCATAGCTTTAGAAATTTACATTACTAGAGTAAGGTTTTGCCATGTACGTATTTAAAAGAGATGAGTTGGGAATGGGGTGCTTTTAAACTCAACTTGTAAATTGACAAAAATCTGAAAGTGTGATTAATATTATTTTACTGAATTTGTTAATTTATTTCTTTATTTATCTATGGCGATCTACGTGCTCATGTGCTCCAATAGAGGAGTCGCCACGTCTTACATCGTCTTTTATGTAAATTATAAATTCAGAATTGGAAAGCTCGGAGTGCAGACGAATTTTCAGGGAAAGGAAAGAAAAAACTACGAAGGCTTTTAGACAAAAAATACAACTTCGTTGGCCAAAATGTAGAAACGGAAGCACAAAGGAAACAAACACTTCTCGAGTAGTAGATTTTCCAGTGATCCAGAGATTTCATCTCGTATTATTAGGATTGATATTAATCTTATAATGAGGTTACCTGTAATACTAGGAACAAATGAAGTTCGCCTGAAACTGAAATTGAAAAGTTGAAGGAATAAGCGATTAATATAGGGAAAAATGAGATCAATAACTATGTTGCCATTCATACATCAAATTTAATGCATGTTGCAACATTTTTATCGCATGCGATATTATGTACAGAGCAACAGTTAAAAGAAGCCTCAGAAGAGAAAATAAAGCACTTCAGAAAATTAAAAAAAATATTCACTCATAGCTTGCTGTAGAAACATACTAAACAGATTTTTACTAAGTTCAGATCCATTTTTCTGTTCCAATAAAGTTAGGGAAATAAAGAAAAACAATTTCTTTTTCGCGGAAGTGTTGGATTTAATGGCTGCACTGTAAGAAAATTATGTAACGTTACTCCAAAACATTTGTGGCATCATGTTGCCCCCAATGTTATGGAGTAATTTAACTTATTTAATAGTTTAATCTGAGGTTTAAACTGATATAATTGGTGTATAATACACATTAATGTTACGTAACTCGAGTTATATCGGTTAAAACACTCATTAAAATGGAGGCAGCAAGGCTGTCACCAATTTTATGGAGTAATGTTACATAATTTTTTTACAGTCCGTATATAGTTAAGCAATTTGGTAAATAAAAGAAAATCACGTAAAAAAACTAGAACTGATGTAACATTTTTCGAGAATTACTGAAGTGATTTCAGTGTTTAAAAAAAGAATAGTTTTGGCACAGTGTGGGCAGTAGCTAAACTATAAATTGATCGTTTGATAAAAATAAATATCAAAACTCTAATATGCATTTTATAAAAACCGTAAGTTTATTTTGTTTGCGAATTACTGTACTTTTTTTTTTACTCCTTCCATAATTTATGACACTGCAAAATCAATTTGTAGTTTAGCTAATGTAAAAGCTATAAAAAATATTTGAAATAGCTTCAGTAATTCCCGAGAAATAGGACATTAAAGTGCATTAATGTTGCATGCGATTTTGCAACATTAAATAAGATAAAAAGGGCTGTATTAATATCGCCCAGGAAATGTACCATACTCATCGTTTTTGAAAATATATTCTATTATGATGCTCTGCGATCTAGAAAAATCTGCTTTTCAAGCCCAAATTACTACAATACCATTTCTTTTCTATTTTCAAAGATTAAGTAAATAACAGAGTACTTAAGTAAATAACATAACATTTAAGTAAATAACATGACACTAAACTGTATTTCAATAGGATTATCATATCGATCTAATGCATATTTTCCGGTAAAAGGAATGGGAGTTATCAGATATTGGGATTTATAAAATGCGATAAGGCGAATAATATGATACATAAAGGTTTCCTTTAGCAAAAATGTCAGCAGTATATGAGAAATATAAAATGATTCGCACATATAGAAAACATATTTTAGATTACAAATATTTTAGGTTTAGTAGGCTTTATGTTTATTACTGAAAATATTCTTATTATTTAAGTAAATAATACCTTTTTTTTAGTTAACAAAGGTTTAGCTTGCACTAAAACTCATTTTGGTCGTTATTTATAAAAATATTTTTTATTGTTTTGATATATTCATGTTAACATAAAAAAAATATTTTTTCAAAACAGTTGTATTGAAATAAATTTCTATACTAAACTCTTTATGCTTAAGATAAAGAACATTTTAATAAGATCATCAAAAATATACTTACTTTAAATAGTTAACATAATCAATAAGAATATATGATAATATCTCACAAACACATAACAAATTCAATAATTAACCCTTTGTGATTCAACAACTCCTATTTAAAAAAATATGTATTCGGATGTTAGAATACATTATTCTAAGCATGTAAAAAAAAAAAAAAAAAAAAAAAAAAAAAAAAAAAAAATTGAAAACATAAAAATAAAAAATGAATGACTACTTTTTTCGTTTTTGCAATAAAAAAGAAAATTATATACTCTCATAAATATTATTAATTTTCTAATACGAAATTGTAACGTAAACGAACTTACCTTTGTAAAAAATCTATTTTTGGAAATCTCCTTTTCCCCGCAGGGCGTAACATAACCGAAGTATTTTGAGTGTCCCTGTAAATGAACCTTAAACGCTGCATACTTCATTTTCAATAGTGTACATGCCACAGTAAACCCCGAATAACATAGACCAATTTCATGGCAATTTGACAATATTTACGCGAGTTAGAGCACAGGCAGACGGACGGACAGACAAACCGAACTCATAAACACTTTTCAACTATGATCGAAAGTGTTAAAAATGATACTTGTATACTACCAACTGATTGATAATATTGTTTACTCTTAAACATTATATATATATGGATTAGGTTTGTGTTTCTTTTCTTAAAGCAGTCCGAACATGTATTTAGTTTATGCATCCTTTCTTAAATCCTCTTAAAATTAGAAGAAGTCAAAATTTAAGGATGTAATATTAAATACACGCGTCGAACTTTAATGCATACATTCTCCAAAAAACAAATCAACCTATTGAAATGTTGAAGTTAAGTTGAATGATTGAAGTATTTTTTTTTTTTTTTTTATAAGGTACAGTTAACGGACGAAAAATAACCCAGGTATTATTGTTATGCAGAAACATATTTTTAATTATGAAAATGATTAATAAAATAATATAAAAAATTGAATTAATAATTGCATTATTATTTTTTTTTAGAATAAAACAAATCGTAATCTTAAAAAAACAAACAAACAGAGAATTCTATCTTATTCATTTACACTCATTGCTACACTGTAAAAAAAATGGTAACGTTCCATGCAAAATTCAGGAACGTTTCGCCTTTTCTCAGGTTTTCAGAATAATTTAGCTCTTTCCTGTGAAATTCTGGTTTTCTTATCTGAAACGTTCCTGAACAAAAGTTGGAAACAGCAAAACGCTGCGGCCGCAATTTATTATTTTTTTGCTATAATCAGTTGCTCGCGCGCGAGTGTCGAAAACGAATTCCTTAAATGAATGTAAAAAAATCAATATGGAATGCAAATAAATCAATAGACGACATAATCCTTTACGTCTCTATTGTCAAAACAATTCAGATGAAAATACAATACCTCTGTGACATCGCTAAGAGATTATCTCTCATACTTGTCTGTGGAATGTTTAACGAGCAGACCGTGTAAAAAAAAATACACCTATTATTTGGATCTTCATTAACCAGGGGACAATCAAACATGATTCTCACCGATTTTGATTAATTTAAAGTATGTTTTAGAGTTCTTATCTCTAATTATTCTTGTGAAAGGATTTCTTCAAATGGGCCTTAAATTTTCAGAAATTAGATGCCGAGGTTTAGCATACGTTTCAAATACCCATTAGTTTGCAGCTCTCAACGTGTCTTTCGTGGTGTGGACGCAGAAGGCTCGCACGCCACCCGTAAGGCCCGAGTTCGATACTACCTCTTGACTTTTTTTTTTCTTTTTTAATTAATTTTATATTTTAACACTTTATTACAATTTGATTTAAATTTGATATATATTTGACACTTTGAATTGCTGCAAATTTGAATTTTTTTTTATTTTCGGAAAAAATATACAATTACGTTTAGGTTTTTTTTTTTCATGAAAATTTATATGTATTTTATCTAACTTGTAAACTAACATAATTACTGACGAAAATCCAAAATATTTTATGTCTAGATTTTTTTTCTAATTATTATTTACATTTATATATTTTTATATTTTAAGCAAAGTTCAGAAACAATATATCATATATATATTTACTTTATTGAATTTTAACTGAAAATTTATTTTTTCGTGTAAATTATAAATAATTATTTTGATGTCAATTTCAAAATATTTTTTCATTCTAACAAATAATAGTCCAGTCAAATTGTCAAAAATAGATGCAAAAATTCTGCTAGAAGATTTTATGTTTTTAAACTGTTTATGGGGATGCTAATAACAGGAATTAATTGTTTCCCAACAAAATATCTCGAGGCTAAACTTTGTGGAGCCAAAAAACCACGAAATTTTCGGACTTTTTTCAGTTTTTTGCCTATAACTCGAAAATTATAAAATTTTTGTGTACCATACTCAATTACAAAAAGAAAGAACATTAAATTCTCTACAAATTTTATTACAAAAGTCTTTTTCTAAATCCATTATTAAGCGCGCTACAGCTTCCTGAAAATGATACTTTTTTTCTAACTTTGTGAAAAAATCGCAAATACCAACATTTGACAACATTTTTATTTCTTTTATCCTCTTTAATGTAACTTTTTATATAACTGGTATTTGCATGATAGTAATAATGATTAATTACAATGGTAAAACCGTAAAAAATTGACAACATTGTAATTTTTTTTTGTATTTACAACTTAAGGTGAGAACAATAATAGTAGGTATTATGAATGTAGGTAGCATGAATGTAAGTAAAAGAATACTTACAGTAACATCTTTAATGGATCTAGTAACGTCTGGAGCGCTTGCGGGTTGATGAGTTTGGTTCGTCAACCTCAGCTTGAGAAGCAAAGGAGCAGGATGCATGATCTTCAACAGCTTTGAACTGCTTTGAGCTTGTTGCGACATCATCATCCTGGCTGCGAAAGTCATCGACGTTGCTGGTTTGGTCGATGGTTTCCCAGGTATCAGCTTCATAATCCTCTTCTTCTGCATAAATAATATCATCCACATTTTCACAATTGACCCCGTTACAGTTTTTGCAAATTGCCGAGCATTTGAGTCCTGATTTTTGGCAAGAGCATACCTTGGTGCACCCTTTTTTACAGCTACATGAGACAACATGCAGCAAGGATTCAGGTGCTGGGTTTTGGTACATTTGAACTGGCTGAAAAAGACCGTCAGACCTGCGAACCCACCCCCATTCTTCAGGGGGCATGTTGTTTCCTACCTAAGCTTGTACCTGATGATAACATCTTAGGAAATGATGCTGCGCAGCCTCTTGCGTCGGTGGCAGCCTTGCAAGATGAACTTTACTTTTTGTGGCTGATTTAGCAAATAACTGGAACCTCAAACTTTTCAATGTCTGCGTGGTATCTACGCATACACTGTATAGTGCAATAAGGATTTTTTCTCCAGCCTTGATGATTTCTTGACGGGTAGACTCTGGTTTATTAAAAACACATGATACTTCCTCAAGCTGCTTATGTTTTTTTAAAGTGTTACAAAACTTTGACTTTCCTTGCCCAAAAAGAGCAGATGTTGTATCGCATCCACTGATTGCATGAGTGAAAAGAACATTGTTGTGATTGTATTTGTAAGAAGTGGTTGAAAACCACTTTGTTTCGATGCTTCCTCTTCCTGGTTTTTGGAAAAACAGATTTTTGTGTTGATATCCCAAGCTTGTCATGATCGCGAGAATATCAATATCCTCTCCGACAATTACGATACTTTCAAAGGCTTTGGCTCTTGAAATGGCTAAGGAAACAATCATGACATCAGCGTCTTCTTCTGCCTGGTCAACTTGAATTCTGTTATTTTGAAGCTCTGTTTTAAGCAGTAAATGAAGCGGTTCTTGTTTCTGTCATTGGCTAGAAATTTGTCTTGAGGCACTGTGCTTAACATTTCTGCTGCAACTATGACTTCAGTAGAAGTGTGCATTCTAGATCGACGTGCTCTTTCTGCACTTTTCGTTCCATTCTGTTCTCCCTCAGATGGATATCCATCGAACACAACTGCGACCTGTGATCCAAAATTTTTATGAATGTAAGAAATATAACTTTTAACAATAAACTTGAAGGAAACATTTCGAGGCCAAGTTACTTTGTGAAGAAGGTACCCTCCGTCAACAACAAAAAACTTATCTTTTCCAATAAGATCCAGATTGTCTGGGGTAGAAAAATGGAAGAAAACGTTGTGCGGACACATTTAAACGTACACCTAATACCTAAAATGCGCTATAGACCTAAAAAATACTAAAAACGTATAACGTACGAGAAAAACGTACTATCTGGCAACCCTCCCTTCTGCCTAACCTTCTTGAAAATTTGCCTTCTTACTTATTCATCAATAGGTGCATTTCATTTCCACAGTTAGTGATGAAAAGAAATTTTTTTTAGGGATGGGAGGCGAAAAATAGGTCACTTTCTATGAAGTTGAAAAAAATGTGCTATTTTCAAAAAGTTGTAGCGCGCTTAATAATGGGTTTAGAAAAACGTTTTTAGTATGAAATTTGTAGAGAATTTAATTTTCTTTCTTTTTGTAACTAAGTATGGTACACAAAAATTTTATAATTTTCGAGTTATAGGCAAAAAACTGAAAAAAGTCCGAAAATTTCGTGGTTTTTTGGCTCCACAAAGTTTAGCCTCGAGATATTTTGTTGGGAAACAATTAATTCCTGTTATTAGCATCCCCATAAACACTTTAAAAACATAAAATCTTCTAGCAGAATTTTTGCATCTATCGGCCCAATTTTCTGACAATTTGACTGGACTATAATGATAATAAAGTGAAAATTGTCAACCGGAAATGTAAAAATCGTCTGCGGATCCCGCATGCTGCGAAATGTCAGTAATGTTTTGCTGTCAACAGAAATATTTCTGGTATTTCGCAGGAAACTTACTGGCATTTCTGTAGAAAGTTTTTAACATATACAGTTAAGTTCCAGTCATTTTCAAGAAATGTTTCTTGGAAATAATGGGCAACTCAGCTGCCCATTTTTTCCCAGGAACGTTGCGGAATTTTTTTTACAGTGTATCTTAGTTTCAATATATCGAGAAATTTTACTTTTCAGTGGCCTTCAAAACTCTGTTTCCTTATAAAATCCTAATTTTATTTTTCTTAATTTTTGGATAAACCTCTAAAACGTTTCTTTTACGGAAAGGACAAAACTTACTATATTGAGCTAAAAGTTTGATACCGGATTCCTTTTATGAATGTAAAAAAAATCACGATAAAACGCGAAAAAACTCTAAACATATTCTAAAATTTCGAAATACTAAAAAATCGCAGAAGTATACTATTATATTTACTACATTTGGCTGAAAGATTTGAGCCGGCTTCGAAGAAGGAATATGTTACTATTGACTAACGATGGAAACGGGATTCCTTTTATGAATGCGAAAAAATTGCCACAAAGTGCGATAAAACTCTAAAAATCGTATAAAAATATCGCGAAAAAAATATTGTTTGGAATAAACTTTATTGAAAAGAGGTCAAAATTTACTATATTGGACTAAATGATTGAAACTCGATTACTTTTACTAATGTGGAAAAATCGCCGCGAAATGTAAGAAATGAAAATGCTAAAAATTACATAAATATTAAGTTTACTTGTTTCGAGGTGCATAACGTCAGGCATACATGTACTTTTCTGCTACATCTTGCATTTCTGCACTCAATGGTTCCTTCAGAAAAGAGCACGCACGCACACAAACATCGATACCTTTATTATTGTACGTTTTATTATACATTTTCTATTTGTTCGGCAGTTTCTTATTAGCATACAAAACTGGTTTTATTTTTCAAAACTGTTGTATTAAAATAAACTTTTACACCCCGCCTGCCTTAACTCAAAGATAAAAGTATTTGTATAAACTCACCCAAATCTATTTACTTTATTGATGATTCATTTTCACTAAAAGATGTATAATCGCATCGCATAAAAATATTACATGTTCATCATTTTTACTGTCTTCTATCTTTACAAGAAGAAAGTATTAGATTCGTAAAAATTTTCGACTTCCGGTTTTCGACGGATTTACACTTTTAGAGGTCAGAGATTCCGAAAAACATGTTTTTACAAAATGTCTGTCTGTGAGTCTGTGAGTCTGTCTGTCTGTCTGTATGTATGCGACACAAATTTTGTGGACGCTCTATCTCAAGAACTAATGCACGGAATTTAATAAAAGTTTATATTCAAGTAGTTCCTAATATAAATTGGTGCTGATTAGTTTTTGGTGTAAATCGCTCAACAGGTGGCGCTGCTATGCGGCATTTTTCTCGATTTCTACAATAGTTCTATCTCAAGAACTAATGCACGGATTTTCCTCAAACTTCACATTCAGTTATTCCTTGATATGAATTGGTGCTGGTAACGTTTTGGTGTAAATCGCTCAACAGATGGCGCCGCTCTTCTGCATTTTTCAGCATTTACATATTAGATTTTCGTAATAGCTCTATCTCAAGAAATAATGCACGGATTTTCATCAAACTTTAGATTCAGTTAGTCCTTGACGTGAATTGACGTTTTGCACCATTTGGTGTAAATCGCTCAAGAGGTGGCGCTGCTATTCTGCATTTTTGTGATTTGCGCAATAGCTCTATCTCAAGAATCAATGCTTTGTTTTTCAACAAACTTCAGATTCAGGTATACTTGGATATGAATTAGTGTAGTTTATATTTTGGTGTAAATCGCTCAACAGGTGGCGCTGCTATGCAGGATTTTTCACGATTTCCACAATAGCCCAATCTCCAGAACTAATGCACAGATTTTCATCAAACTTCAGATTCAGTTAGTCCCATGAATTGACGTTTTGCGCCTTTTGGTGTAAATTGCTCAACAGGTGGCGCTGCTATGCTGCATTTTTTGTGATATCCGCAATAGCTCTATCTCAAGAACTAATGCTTGGATTTTCAACAAACTTCAGATTCCGGTATACCTTGGTATGAATTAGTGTTGTTTGTGTTTTGGCGCAAATCGCTCAACAGGTGGCGCTGCTATGCTGCATTTTTCAGAATTTCTCTTATAGCTCTATCTCAATAATTAATGCGCGAATTGTCATCAAACTTCAAATTCAGATATACTTTGATATTGTCTTCTACTAGTTAAATGATTTAATTGACGTGATTTACATAGAAGAAAGTTTTGTGATGGCCACAACATACTAGTTTAGATAGGCTTTGTAATAACGCACTGTTATCTAGAAAATGCTGTGTTTTTAAACACAAATTACTATAATACCATTTCTGTTCTATTTTGGGAGCTTAAGTAAATAAAGCGTCACAAAACTATATTTCAGTAGGATCGTCATATCGATCAAAAGCACATTTTCCGGTTAAAGAATGGGACTAATCAGATATGAGGATCTTAAAACCATTTTAAGACGAATAAATTTGTGTAAAGAGATTTCATATTTTGTGAGAGAAATGATTAGAGAGAAATGATTATTTTTTTTTATATAAAAATAAACCGCGCACGATAAACATGAAAAGGATCTTTAAATAAGAACTGTCTTATATTTAAAATATTATAATGTGAATGGACTGTTTAGTAGATGCATGCTTTGTTTCGGATTAAAAATATACTTATTATACAGGGTGCTCTAGCTAGACCGCAGATCGAAAATATTCTCTCGCAGTAGATAAAAAATGACTTAAGAAAAAGTTTGACGTAATGTCCGGTGAACAAAAAATAAAAACTTTATGGAAATATATGATTATGAATTAATGTACCGGGTGATTATAATTAAAGTTACGATTTAAAAAATCGATAATTTTAAAACTACTGATCAGAATGACTTGATATTTGAGCAGAACAATCTTGAGGCAATGAAATTTTTTTTTGCGAAGGAAAAAATCAGTTCCAAAATGTGCCGATAGATGGCGCTGTCAGGGTTAACATTGTCTGGAGATATGCAAATTACTAATACGTGACATGCGCACCGCAGATATAGCTGTCATAAAAATGCAGGGCACTAGCTCTTTGCCTGAATGCTTCATCATGACTCTGACTGTGAAGGATCGCGATCTGCTGCTGAAGCTTTTTTATAAGAACGATGACTGTGCACTTACAGCTATTAGGAAGTTTCGGACTTTAAAATCGATAAACAGGGGCCCAATAACCACAAATGGTCTGCTAAATTCGAAGAGACCGGTTCATTTGACGTTAAACGGGGTTGAGGAAGGAAACCAGTTTCGATTTCGGCAGTGAAAGATGTGGCTACAGCATTACAAGAACAGACTAACAGTGAGACTGGAATCAGCAGTACACGGAAAATACTGTAAATATCGAACAGCGGGGTGCGTAAAGTCCTACGGAACATCTTGCGCTGTTATCCGTACGAGATAACTCATATGCAGGCGTTGCAACCTGCTGACCTGGAAGCACGTTAATCTATGCACTACAATTTCTTGCCCGGATGGAAGTGGAAAACGGATAGCCATGGAACATTCTGCGGTCTGACGAAGCTCACTTTCATTTGCAAGGTTCTGCAAATACGCAAAATTGCAGGATATGGGCGACCGAGAATCCGTCCCAGCTACAGCCATTACCTGTTCAGTATGAAAAGGTCACTGTGTGGTGCGGAATAACGGCAGCGTTTATCGTCGGTCCGTTTTTCTTCGAGGAGATCACACCTGCGGGTACCGTTACCTGCACCGTTACTGGAAAGCGGTATGAAGCAATTTTGCGTAAACATGTCCTTCAGGCACTTCAGCAACGTCAGAGTATGGATCGCACAATATTCACGCAAGATGCCGCTCCTCCGGACATTGCTACTCCTGTGAAGCAGCTACTGGGTGCTAATTTCGGAGATGATAGGATCATAATCCGGCATTTTCCAACAACGTGGCCGCCACGTTCCACCGACTTAAGCCCGTGTGATTTCTGGCTTTGGGTGTACCTGAAGAATGTTGTTTACAGCGGGCGGATTCAGAATCTAGCCGACTTGAAGGCAAGCATCACACACCACACCCATTGCATCAATACAGATACCCTCCAATCTATTGTGGAGCATGCCGTTTTGCGCTTCCAATTAGTAGCGGAACAAGGCGGAGGGCATATCGAACAACTTATGCCTTAATCATCAGTAAGGTCTTTGTTCCATGGAGCTCTTGTTTTTGTTTCATTTTTTGTCATTATCGCTGTTGTCGCCGTAAACACGTATTCTTGTCCTTTCGATAGTAAATTTTTAGTAAATCCTTGAACTCTATCTCTTTCTTTTGGCTAACAACATTCCTGTGTTTAAGGATTACATTTTTGGTCTTTCCCCTGACATTACTGTTACAGCGCCATCTATCGGCACATTTTGAAACTAACTACTTTTTTCCTTCGCCAAACAAAATTTCTCCGCCTCACGATTGCTCTTCTAAAATGTCAAGTCCTTCTAACCAGTAGTTTTAAAATTATCGATTTTTGAAATCGTAACTTTAATTATAATCACCCGGTATATTAGACTCACTAACGTTTACATGTGAAGATGCTTAAAATGATTACCACATATATCGAATAATATTTATTCTTTGAATGGAATAGACGAGTAAATACAATCCATCATCCTGATATCCACAACATCCCATAGATGAGTTTCTTTTATATAAACTATTGTTAACAATTCAACGACGGGCGCTAGTATGTTTATTTTGAGCATATACTTAAATAAACTTAGAATCACAATGAAAGTGTCGAAGTTCACATTTGCAATGAAGCTTCTCTGAAAAAAAATGGGTTTTCATAATTGAGTAAAAAGTAGTCAATTTTAAATACGTCACATAATCGAAATAGCTCCGATCCAAATGTACTCAAAATTGAGAAGCACGTATACTCATTTTTGATTCCATGGTTGCGTTCAAATATGAATTGCTGTGAAACGCCCAACTGAATCTACAAATTAACGTAAAAATGCACTGACATTTATTTTCCGCTCAAAATTATTAACTAGAAATGTTTAATTGATTATTTATTAAGAAAAATAACAAAATTATTAGCAAGATACCCAAATCTAATATTTTTATAAGAAGAGCGTTATTTGGAAGAACTTTTAAATTACTTAAAAATACTGTGCATAATATAATATTTACATTAATAAACATCTTTTATGCCGCCATGAGTGAAATAAACCATTACAGAGTACAAAATTATCGTTTTCATTGGGTTTGATAACATGTGATGTTTCAAAATTGAGAAAGCATATGTAAATTTTTTATCCAAACATGCTCAATTCAATTTGAGTACATCGATTTAGTAATTTTTGAGTACTTCATTTTTTCAGTGTTATTATCGGCGCAGCGGCTTTAACATATTATTTTTCAGTTTTTTTCGAAATCACCGATGCATGATACAGTATTGCATTCTGTTGGTTACAATTCTCGTTCGTATCTGGTAACTATAGGCATGAAAACAGACTCCTATTTAAGATGCATAGCGCCCCTATGCAGTCATATATTTTAGGCGCATCAAATAAATGTTATTATTACTATTCATTTGTCGAGTTTAAGTTGTGAAATTATTTACGTTCGTTTTAAATATTCGCATTGAAATATTTAAGCTTAACTGAATGCACAATACATGAATCAAAAGTGCAATTTAAAAGTTATGAATTATTCTAAATGCAGAAATGCATGATAAGTAAAGAGGATATAATCAGTACATTCCAATTTCCCCTGCAAACAATATCACAAAACTTTAAATTTCGCGAATCGGAAATATACTGTAGAAATACACTGAAGAGTGCTAATATTTTAAGTTCCCGTAAAAGTGATCACATACTCCATTCAAATGAGGATAACATATGACATAAATAATACAGATACAGTTCGCGATAGATTAATAGACCTTATAATAAAACATTACATCGCAGAAATCTTTATCTCGAAAATTCAAAACCGTATTGTAGAAATACTCAACTGTAATAATTATTTTGAGAAATTTAGAAACTAAATTTAGAGACATTTTCCTATTCTCACTTTAACTTTTGATTATGCATTTATTCTTTCTTCGACATCGAGATTCTCGATGATGACATATTTTATGTCGAGAATTTCAAGATTTTCTCGTTATCCATGAATCTGCTCTCTCCGCAGATATTATCATCTGTTTTAAAACTAACTGAACACGACCTTTGAGTCAATAGTGCAACTAATTTCGTTCGAGTCCACCATTTTGCAGATAAATGGAAGATAGGAATCTTGTCATACGCTCTTTCTTCTTAGATAACCTTTCTTTCTTCTAGAAAATATTCTTCTTTCTGTATAAAGAAATTGCTTTTAAATGCACACATTCTTTAAAAAAACTTCTCCTTGTTTGGAATCATTCTGCTGAAATTTTCTCTGCAGCATCGCAAATTTGAGTTGTTCTAATTTGATGATGAAGCTCAGTGACGTAGAGGTTAGCACGTCTGACTGCCGCACAACAAGTCCAGGGTTCGACCACGTGATCGGCAATGCTCACTCAGACTTTCGTATCTTCGGGTTCGATAAAATGAATACCAAACTTGCTCGGGAACTAAAAACTGTGTGTCCCCGGTTGGGCTGATTATCTGGTCGGGACATATGTATAGTACTTTGGGACCCACGGTCATTAAAAGATGATTGTGCACTGTAGCCCATGATTTTTAAACAATCGTAACGCTAAAGTTTTAGTTTTAATTTGGTGATATTTGAGAGGGACAAAAATCTCCATTAGATGTTTCGGCTTATGTCAAATCTCTCTGAAGAAGATGCAATTGTTTCTGAGCCTGAGAAAGTTTATGTTTAGAGGAACGGGGAAAGATATATGAAGAAATATGTTTAAAGCTCAGTTAAAGGTTAAACATATTAACAACTCATACATTTCAACAACAGTGAAAATGTGCACACCTTCGACATGCAGTTTTTTATTTCCTTTGCCTAAATGTTGTAGAATAAAAACTCTCACTAATATGAATGTTACCTCAATACTGCTTATTTTTTAAAGAAGACCCACCTTCAGCTTTTATTTAATCTTTTTCATTTGTTGAAATTGATTTTCTGAATACTGCTTTCCAAACTGTTTTTTTTACAAGTAAAATTACTCCATGGAGCTGTTAATAATAATTACAGTGACAAACATTCAGAATAATAAACAAAGTTTCTAACATGTTCTATCCCCACGTGAATCTACAAAATTGTTGTATAAATTTTGTATAAGTTCTAAACAAAAATTACGAGTCTGGTATTTTATAGAGACCATATTGCAAATGAGCAAACTAGTTTCAACGAGTGAGCTGGACATTCAATTAAAAAAATAAGAAAGTTCCAGGCTTCAAATTTTGCTTGCAAGCTTAAATATATTCGAAGTATGTTGGATGGATTTTCATCTTATTTATTTATATAGTTCTCAAGTCTCCTATCACGTGATTCTAAAGCATTCAAAACTGGTTTAGAAATTTTCCCTTTATTATGGACTGTAAATTGTTTTATAATTAAAAATAAAACTTTTAACTGAGAAAACTCTTCAGTTACCTACCTAAAGGTTACGTTTAACTACACTGTAAAAAAATTGCCACAAACTATCCAGTCATTCAACCGTATTTGTAAATAACGGTTAATTGACCATATTATGAAGCGTTCTCTTATTGGTTAATGTCCATTAAGATTATGGTGGGGTAACCGTTATCTGTACGGTACATTTTCTGTAATTCCTTAAATTGAGATCAAGATAATATCTCTTTCTCTTTAAATATTAAAACATTAGACTTTTAATAGAAATATTATTAGTTTAGTTTCTTATTCAAAGTTGTAAAGTACAAAATATTTTTCCTTTTAAAAGAAAGTTTAATCATTTTTATTTCCGGAAAAATTAACATATCCATGTGGTTGCACACCACCGGTTAGGTAAGACCGGATAATTTTACTTTTTATAATATAAGTAATCATTTATTAATAAAAGCGTGATGGACTAATATTATTTTTAAAATAATATTACGGTACAAGGATAAGTGCAGAGTATGCACGCATAGTTACAATATATCGTATTGGAAATTCTGGATACAAAAAACAACTGTTGATGTATGCGGTTTTATCCTTCTTTATGTCTTTATCAAGATATTAGCAAGTTTTGAGTTCATAATTTACTTTTTAAAAATAAACTCTTTATTAAGTAATTTTAGAGTTTAAAGTTACGCCATAATGCAAATTCTGTAAAATTTCATACGGTAGTATGAAATTTTACAGAATGAAGCAGATGGTACGTTATTTTACGAATACGGTAGTTTCATACAGTAGATTACCTATTGATGTCATTTATTTTCTAAATGTATGTGAGAATGAGATATCTGATTCCTCGATGAAATTTACATTTTAGAAGGCAGACGATTTTCTTCTTATTTGGAAATGTGAAAAAATAATCGCGAAAATAAATTAAAATATAAAACTTCGAAGAGAAACGACATTTTAAATTAGACTAATGGAATTTTTTAAGATTGAAGGTCATTCTTTAAAATAAATGATTAATGAAAAGTTTAATTTTTATGATTAAAAAGGATTTTAAACATTTTTATATTTAATTACTTTTGATTAATTAGACAGAAATGAAATACACTTTCGGGAAAAAATAAAGGAAGAAACATAAAAACTCACGTAACTTGAATATTTTTAAAATTAAATGCATCGAATTTGCACAAGGTCTTTATTTTGTCCTGCCTGGCATGTCTTAAAAATGAAAACTATTCTATTCGATAATAAGAGTATTTAAAAAATATTGCACTCTTTATTTTTTTATTTTTATTTTCTACTTTTTAGTATTTACAATATTTGGTTGTTGTAGTTTTCCAACCAGATCGCGTAATTTGGAGAGCGTGGTTTAAAGCATCCTTAACCCCGTTATTTTTATATAGTGCGTAACAATTGTAAACATAAATAGTATTTGGCGATGTATCACCTGTGTCTAGGTAACAGAAAAATGTCTTAAAAATAATTTAATAATTTAAAAATATTAAAATGTTGCATAGTCATTGGACACACACTTGTGTACATATATATATACATATATTTATAATTGTAGTATATATATCAAGAAATGAGTAAAACATTAATTGTGAAATTCCATATTTGCATAAAAAAACCAAGTTAAATTAAATAAAAGAGCGCTAGAAATGGAAATTTTAAAGAATATGCAAAATATATGAGAATATGCAAAGAATATGCAAAATAAGAAAGTGCAAAGTTTATGCTATTTTTTAAACTTTCTAGAGTAATGTAAAGGTAGGAAAATTTTATAATTTAGATAGAACTGCAAACTGTGCAGTTTTTATAGTTTAATATCCTCTTTCCATTCTCCTAATTAAACGTCTTTTCTCCCAATACATTTTACCTTGCAAAAGGTCGGAAAGAAGATTTTTAAAAAGCTTGTTTATACTGAAGCCAGCATGGAACAGTCAGCATCCAACAAAATTTCTTAAGGGAGAATATTCTGTGGCAAAAAAACAACAAAATTTTGGGACTTTTTTGATTTTTTTAAATATGTCGAGACACGTTTCCGTAGCATATTTTTTGTCAATTATACTCTTAAAGAGGGCAAAATTCTTTTTTTTATACACTTACTAGTAAATTAAACATTTAATTAATTTAAACACTTAATAAAACCAGTACGTCATTTACAAAATAAGGCTTTTTTTTCAATTTTCTTAAAAACCATGAAAAACGTAGATTTGCCTTGATTGTTCAAATGTTCTCCACGGACTTAATCGTGTATGTCGACTTATAAAAGTTGGTAGCTGTAAATTATCTATTATTTTTACATCGACGTTTTTATTTTCATCTCAACAGACATTTTATATTAAATGAATTTATATAGTTTTAGAAGTAAAGCAGAGTGTAGATGAATAAGACAATTTTCATATTTAGACAACAACTTTAAGTGTATACAATGTTAATTTGAAAGCATTCTTTAAAAGAATATTTCAAGATTTACTAACTTTTGTTGGTACAATAGTTTCAATTAAAAAAGAATTCTTGTTTAACCCTTTATCTACTGACGGTATTTATAAGTACCATTAAAATAAATTGTTATAAAATTCAGTTAATACATCGAATAGTAGCAATACTATTTGGAATGAGTTATAGATACATTACTTTATCTTTTTCCAATAGCATTATTGGTTACACAAAACAGAAATATTTTTAAAAGGCCGATTTCTTTTGCCTTTACGTCTTTTCAGCTTTCTAGTACTGAGGGGGAGGGGGGAGGAATTTTTCAATTCGGAAGTATTTCTATATTTCTATTGTAAGAACATTATATTTGTACATTTCCTAATTCTACAAAATACTAAGAAAAATATTTAAAATAAAAGATTTGGGTAGGCTATGAATATTGCACAAAATCCCTAAAAATTAAAATTTAATTAATCCTTCTAAATCCATCAATACTTCTAAAATCCTTCAAAAATTTATTAAATGATTATGTAAATCTTCTAATTTTGTTTAAACAATTCCCGAAAAATGCTTTAGAAGATAAAATTTTCATGAATTCATAATTCAGTAGATAAAGGGTTAATTTTAATAATTTTTATAATGCATACATATTTTTCACGGATCAATGGAATAGGTATGAAAATTTCCGAGAAAAATATTTTATTCCACACTACAATGGTATATTTTATTTACCAATTATTGATAACATATGTTTTAATGTTTTACAGTTTTAAAGATAGCGAACATTGGATTGTAGTCCCTTATACAATGAGGGACTCAGAAAATAAATATATTTTATGTAAGAAATTCTTTTACTTTATATAATAGCTGCAATAAAAATTACAACAGATTATTTCACCAATTAATATTATGTATTTATCTTTTGTAAAATTTAAAAATTTAGCCAATAAAATATTTGAGATCCCTATTTTCCAAACAATATTTAAAAGATTAGTTTTAATAAATATTGTCACTATTTTTTCACTTATATCAATCAATAAATATAACAAGAGATTATATCATTTTAGCATGCAAAAATATACAAAACTTTAAGATTATCTATTAATTGCTTTAAAGCTAGGGCAGAAAAACTTACTTTGGCTGTTGAAAAATACACTTTGTGGAATATTCTAATCTTCTGTAATATGTACTGTTTTGAAACTATATCTGTTTAATGATCTTAGTGATACCGTTTTTCAAATTAAGTATCAATTTATTTTTGATTGTAGGCCATATACACATTTTTGTTTTCGCATTGATCACCTGTCTTACTCAACAACAGTTTTACTACACAATAAAATAAGGTACATTATATGACTGCATTAGCTAAATGAAAAATATGTATTTTAATAATAATAATAATAATTTCTACAGGCTATTTAACAATATTTTGCTCTCCTTGATTTGATGACACTGTTGTAGGATTATTAGCATCCGGTTTCAAAGGAATATCCTTATCCTGAATAATAAAGATATCCGGATCATGTTCATTTAGAGGTATAAAGCCAGATACTCCCCATTCATCAGCACTATCTCTCGTATTGCCATAGTGTCATCTTCATCTTCATCTGAAGAAAATGTAACAATATCATTGAGAAATCCGGCTCTTTGCAAACAGCCTAGGCTCTTTGCAAAGAGCCGGGCTAATTGGAGAATCCATCTCCCTTTTTCCAATTAGCCTGATATTTTTCAGGCTTATTGCAAAGAGCCTAGAAAGCGTTAGGCTAATTGAAAAATGACCACTTATTATCCGATCAGGGTGATATTTTTAGCTCACAGGCTATCAAAGCCTGAGAGCTTATGTGCCCGCCGATTCTGTATGTACATGTGTACGTACGTACGTACGTATGTACGTAACGCGATAACTCTTGATAGAAATATCCGATTTGCTTCAATTTTTTTTTCTAGGTTCATTCTGATAAGGTGCTTCCCTGATTATTTTTTGGGTTCATTGGTTAAGGATAAAGGGGGAAAAGGGGGCTAGTCCCCCCCTTAATTTATATAAATGGGTTTTTCATACAGAAATATCCGATTTGCTCCAAATTTGGTATACCGGTTTACTGTGTTAAGGAGCTTCCCTGATTAGATTTGGAAGCTCATTATTTAAGTATAAAGGGGGGGGAAGGGGGCTACCCTCCTTAAATTAGATAAATCGGTTTTTCATGATGAATTATTCGATTTGCTCCAAATTTGGTATGCCGGTTTATTAAGTTAAGGAGCTGCCTTCATTAGATTTGGAGGTTCATTAGTTACATATAAAGGGAGGAAAGGGGGGCTGTCCCCCCCGTAATTTAGATAAATGGGTTTTTCATGCAGAAATATGCGATTTGCTATAAATTTGGTATACCGGTTAATTATGTTAAGCAGCTTCCCTGATTACATTTGGAAGATCATTATTATGTATAAAGGGGGGGAAAGGGGGGCAATTGCATCTCCCCTTAATTTAGATAAATGCGTTTTTCATGTAGAATTATTCGATTAGCTCAAATTTGGTATACTGGTTTATTATGTTAAGGAGATGGCTTGATTAGATTTGGAGGTTCATTAGTTAAGTATAAAGGGAGGAAAGGGGGGGCTAGACGCCCCCTTAATTTAGATAAATGGGTTTTTCATGCAGAGTTATTCGATTTGCTCCAAATTTCGTATACCGGTTTATTATGTTAAGGAGCTGCCTTGATTAGATTTGGAGATTTATTGGTAAATTATAAAGGAGGGACAGGGGCTAGTGTCCCTTTAATTTAGATAAACGGGTTTTTCATACAGAATTATTCGATTTGCTTCAAATTTGATATACCAGTTTATTACGATATGACTTCCTTCATTTGATTTGGAGGTTCATTGCTTAAGTATAAAAGGGGGGGAAAGGGGGGCAATTGCTCCTCCCCTTAATTTAGGTAAATGTGTTTTCATGCAGAATTATCTAATTTAGTTAATTTTTTTTCTAGGTTCATTCTAATAAGGAGCTTTTCTGATTAGATTTGAAAGTTGATTGGTTCAGCATAAAGGGAGAAATGGGGGAGCTAATACCCCCCTTAATTTAGTGAAATGGTTTTTTCATGCGGAATTATCTGATTTGCTTCAAATTTGGTATACCAGTTTATTATGTTAATTTGCTTCCCTGATTAGATTTGGAGGTTCTTTGGTTATGTAGAAAGGGTGGCAACGGGGACTGATACCTTCATTTATTTTTCGAGGGGCATTATTCTTTGAAATAAGAGTATAATATACAATTAGTGTGAGTAGCCTGTGAATTCAATGTCATCAGTTTAACTGGGCAATTTTCTTTTTATTAGGTTTATTAACGCATAACCCTACCCAAACCCGATAATAAATTACAACAGACCGTACCCCGATCCGAGCAAGACAAAATAATTTCAGTCTACATGCAACCCGACCCGAACCTGAGAGTTCCTTTTGAAAAAAACCCGAAATCCCGAACCAAATCTGATAACCAACAAAAATATTCCAAAGATCCATAACCGGATCCGAACAAGACATATAATTTCCGTGGACATGCAACGCTACCAGAACCTAAAAATTCCATTCGAAGTCAACCTGAAACCCGTCCCGAACCAAATCTTAACCGACAAAAATATTCCAAAGAACTATAACCCGATGCAAGCTAGACAAAATAATCTCCGTCCACTGGCAACCCGATCCGAACCTGAAAGTTCTAATTGAACTCAATCAGAAACCTGGTTGTGGTCGGTTTTCGAGTTGACTTCAAATGGAACCTTCAAGTTCGGATCCGGTTGAAAAAAAATTAAACTAAGTCAGATAATTCTGCATGAAAACCCATTTATCTAAATTAAGGGGAGGGGCAATTGCCCCCCTTTCCCCCCTTTTATACTTAACCAATGAACCTCCAAATCAAATGAAGGAAGCCATATCGTAATAAACTGGTATATCAAATTTGAAGCAAATCGAATAATTCTTTATGAAAAACCTATTTATCTAAATTAACGGGACACTATCCCCTGTCCCTCCTTTATAGTTAACCAATAAATCTCGAAATCTAATCAAGGCAGCTCCTTAACATAATAAACCGGTATACAAAATTTGGAGCAAATCGAATAACTCTGCATGAAAAACCCATTTATCTAAATTAAGGAGGGGGATCTAGCCCCCTTTCCTCCCTTTATACTTAACTAATGAACCTCCAAATCTAATCAGGGAAGCTCCTTAACATAATAAACCGGTATACCAAATTTGCAGCAAATCGAATAATTTTGCATTAAAAACCCATTTACCTAAATTAAGGGGGGGGTAGCCCCCACCCCTTTTCTCCCTTTATATTTAACTAATGAACCTCCAAATCTAATCAGGGAAGCTCCTTAACATAATAAACCAGTATACTAAATTTGAGCTAATCGAATAATTCTACATGAAAAACGCATTTATGTAAATTAAGGGGAGAGGCAATTTCCCCCTTTCCCTTCTTTATACATAATAATGATCTTCCAAAAGTAATCAGGGAAGCTGCTTAACATAATTAACCGGTATACCAAATTTATTGCAAATCGCATATTTCTGCATGAAAAACCCATTTATCTAAATTACGGGGGGGGGGGGATTGCCCCCTTTCCTCCCTTTATATGTAACTAATGAACCTCCAAATCTAATCAAGGCAGCTCCTTAACTTAATAAACCGGTATACCAAATTTGAGCAAATCGAATAATTCATCATGAAACCGATTTATCTAAGTTAAGGGGGGTAGCTCCCATTTCCCCCCTTTATACTTAAATAATGAGCTTCCAAATCTAATAAGGGAAGCTCCTTAACACAATAAACCGGTATACCAAATTTGGAGCAAATCGAATATTTCTGCATGAAAAACCCATTTATATAAATTAAAGGGGGGGGGGACTAGCCCCGTTTTCCCCCCTTTATCCTTAACCAATGAACTCCAAAAACTAATCAGGGAAGCACCTTATCAGAATGAACCTGGAAAAAAAATTTGAAGCAAATCGGATATTTCTATCAAGAGTTATCGCGTTACGTACACACGTACATACAGAATTGGCGGGCACATAAGGCTCTCAGGTTTGGATAGCCTGTAAGCTAAAAATATCACCCTGATCGTATAAGTGGTCATTTTTCAATTAGCCTAACGGTTTCTAGGCTCTTTGCAATAAGCCTGAAAAATATCAGGCTAATTGGAAAAAGGGAGATGGATTCTCCAATTAGCCTACGACATATACATGCTTTACCGCAAATGAACATTATATATATATTTATGTATATATATGAAATTTGGATAAAAATGTCTCACAGTCGAAAAACTAACAAAAAGTAAAAACAGCAACCAAAATCGAAAAAGTAAAGTGTAATCCGTTTTTTTTTTCAACGTCAGCAATTCTAAGCAAAAAAGTCATTTAAAACTATTAAAAGGCAAGCAAGAAATTATAAAACGAATGCTCCTATTAGTTTAACATTAGCGATCTAGTTTTTGTACATGACTAGTGTAGTCTGTCGCGAAAACATTTGCACGCTAATGTTAAATCTATGGGAGCATTCTTTTCAGAATTCTTGCTTGAATTTTAGTTTTTTTTTTCTTTTAGATGATACCTGATCGATATCT
Source organism: Maratus speciosus (assembly GCA_963932465.1). Classification (NCBI taxonomy): domain Eukaryota; kingdom Metazoa; phylum Arthropoda; class Arachnida; order Araneae; family Salticidae; genus Maratus; species Maratus speciosus. The sequence goes on along the minus strand of OZ010795.1, from coordinate 145,458,682 downwards.
ACCGTTGTGCGTTTTTAATTTTTCGAATTTGGTTGCATTTTTTTAATGAGGATACTTTAAATTTCAAAACAGGTTCCAAACAGTTTTTCAAAAATAAAAGTGTCCGAAAAAAAAATTGCAATCAAACCCCGAAAAGTACAAAAGCACAACATTAAATATTGATGTCAGATTACCATGTGAAATATTTATTTAAAAGTAATAAAATGTAAGCGAGATATTTGCCAAGAACGCTCTCATAGGTTTAATATTACCTTGTGAATGTCTTCGTGTGACTAATTTAGCCTCACAATTCATATCAATGTGACTTTAAACGCCTCATTTTTAATACTACAACTATCATAAAATCTTTGAAATAAAATCCGTCTATACTGAATCCGCTCTTTAAAGAAAAAATTATATATTTTCAAGAGAAAGAATACCAACAATTACACCTGTTAAAAGGGAAAACTGTTTAAAGTGAAATATATTTCGGATCCTTTCGAATCGGTTTTCAAGGTTTTAATGAATCAATATTTGACAAAGCTTATTACGTAGTTCAGTATTACGTGTTTAATGATTACGTACTTAAAATGTTCAAAATCCGACTATTAGGCGTAGTAAAATTCTTGTGGTAAATTGTCTTTTTGAGGGGGGGGGGGATGCGAAAACCACGTTTGCCCCGGGTGAAGAAAAGGCTAGTTTTGGCCCTATAACACATAATTTACAGCTACCAATATATAGAAGTTGACATGCACGATTAAATACCTGGGATACATTTCAATAATTGGGGCAGAACTACGTTTTTAACGGTTTTTAAAAAAATTGAAAAAAAAAAAAAGAAGTCTTATATTTGAAATGGCGTACTGCGCTTGTTAGTGCATAAAAAAGTTATAAATATGAAAGTTGTTGAGAATTTTGTTCCTTTTAAGATTGTATTGACAAATAATATGCTACGGTAATGGTCTTGAGATATTTAAGAAAAATAAGAAATAGTCCCAAAATTTTGTTGTTTTTTTACTACAGAAAATTCTTTCTTAAGAAATTTTGTTGGAAAACTTGGTTGTGCCATGCTGGCCTCATTATAAACAAGATAGGAAAAAAATCTTCTACCCGACCTTTCGCAAGGTAATACCCTTTTTTTGGTACATTTCCCCTGGCCTATATGTGATAACGATGAACTTTAGTTACCAACCTATCACTTTTCACTTGACTTCAGTTAATAGATTTAACATAAAGTATCTTTTATAATTTCTTTAATTTGTTTCTATTTGTAAAATCACCCAATACCTACAACTGAGCACTTTACTTCATAATAAATACCGATTTCGCTCTTAATTATGATGTATATTTACTGATCCTATGAATTAAGTGGGTAAATACGTTTAATTGTATAAAAAACATATGCAAAGAAACTTAAATAAAAAAAAAAAAATGTAGTCAAAACATTCGGGTAAGTAAAATCTTTGATTCTTCAAAAATACCGTAAATTTATTTGGTACTCAGAAAATTTTTGCTATAATTAGTTTTAAATAATTTTATTAATAAAATCCAATCACGAATTTCTGAAATTACGTCGTACACGATTTTCTTAAAAATGTAATTAATCCTTTATTGGAAATTCAATTCATTTATTTTCTGAATGAGATTCAAATGAGATATCTGATTCCTTTATAAAATATGCATTGTTCGTTGTCAGTCAATTTCGCTCTTATTTGAATAAGTCTTGAAAAAAGAATGTAGGAAATAAATGAAGATTTTAAAAAGAAAATGACATTCCCGATTAAAGTAATTGAATATGTTAAGATTTTATGTAATCCGCTTTGAAAATATAAGCAATGAAAATTAAAAAAATTGACATGAAAAAAAAAAAAATACTCTTGATAATTTTTTAAAGTTTATAGTGGAAGTATAGCAAAACATAATCGAGAGAATTGCGGATTTTTATGGAGAATTTTTTTTAAGGCAGTTTCATACAGCACGCTTAAAGAAAAAAGTCTCATAAGATAATAAAATCTATTTATTTCCTGAGGAAGTATAAACAGAAATTACGTCAGAGTGGCTACTACTTGGTTTTAGTTGTTTACACAACCAAGAGTAGGAGAGAAAGGGCCGAGTTATTACAAAAACAAGCTGGACGTATTGTCATTTTTCTTTCAACTGATAACCTATAATTTCTTTTTCAATATATATATATTGTTTCATTTCATTTAGAAACATATTGCTGTCAATTCGAATGAATCATTATAAAATTCTGGGCTTTAAATTTCCACTGAAGTAAAAAGAAAAAATTCATTTATAAAAAATAAAAAAGAAGAAATTAAAACCTAGAATCAAAATAAAACTAATTATTCATGGAGCACATTACTATACGAATATTACATAGAGTACGTTTCATTTTTTGTGTATGGATAAAATCTATTACATGATGATCTACGTGACTTGAAGTCTAAAAAGTTACACTAATTGTGCTTCGCATAATATAGATAGCCTTATCATAGTTTAAGTTCATAGTGAGTTCATAACTTAAAACACTTTTTAAAAATAAATTGTTTCTTTTTTTTTTGCTTATCTAATTAAAACAGTTTCTTTTCTTTGATAATAATTTAAAAAAGCATTGAACGAAATTGAATGTAATTTTTACACTATAATTCTAGTACACCAGAGAAGGTTTTGATGCTGTTTTCAAATTCAAAGCGGCTACTTTCTGACACATTTCTTAATTAAGCTTTATTCGGAAAAGCATGAAATTAGCAGGTTTTGTTATCCATAAACCATGTAATTGAAAGACTTTTAATTTTTTTTTTTAAACGCAAAACATCTTTAAAAAAAAAACTGCCAAAGGTGGCGTTTTTAACCGAATTCCCGGCACGAGATCGCAAGGAAGACAAAAAACCGGACGTCATGCGACCAAAATTGCTTATAATTCGATAAGTAATACCATAGCTGCCAACTCTTCCGCATTTTCAGCCCACAAAAATTTAATAGAAATTTTTGCCTTATTTAATCGGTTGATTACGGCGATTTAAAAAGGTAAAATTTACTATAAAATTTTTGTGGTCTGAAAAAGCGTAAGATGTTGGCAGCTATGGTAATACATTTATCAAAAACAGAAAACTTATTTAGGTGCCAAATCGCTTCAATAGCCAGACCTGCCAATTTTCTGCCTTTGCGTTTAAAAATGAGTCAGAGCTGAGGATTTGGGAATCGCAATAAGCTAAAAGGATTCATATATATATTTTTTAAAGTAAGTATTAAATATTTTAATATTTCTTATATTTTTCTTATATTTTCTCTTATATTTTATTTGCAGCATTTTAAAAGTGAGCAATGAACAACAGATTGTCTTATAAATGCGAGAGAGAGCTGACATAGGAGAAATAATATTTCATTGGATTTTGAACAAAAGCTTTACGAATCTGCTGTTATCGACAAGCTAATGTTTGTTTAGATGTCTCACTCATTTAATACAACTTGTTTTGAGGATTATTGCTATGATCTGAAATTTGGGTTGAGGCAGTTTAGACAAGAATTTCCAGTCTCAGCATATACCATGGGCATCACACCATATCTTCATATTTTATTTACAAAGATACTCAACTGGGAACAACATGTTATAAATGAAACGAATCGTCACAAAAATACTCTCTTGTGACAAACTACTTTTGCAAAAATACGCAAAAAGTTTAAAGAAAGATACAAAAATTCTTGTTATTAACAATTAAAACGCCGCAATAATTTTTATATTTTTTTTTCTATTTAAACATAAAAAATTTTCAAATTCTGAAACATATTTAGAAGAAATTTTTGAACATATTTAGAAATCTAACAATTGGAAAATGTCTGATCAGCTTAAAATATATGCAAATAGCTCTTTTTAGATAACAGAAACCTATAAACTATCGCTCAGTAAAAATTATAATTTTTCAACTAAAACAACAATAAAAATTTTTTGAGAAAGGGAAATTTATACAGGGTAATAAATTTAAACTTATATTTAATTTTTTTTTGATACTGTGCAGAATATTTTTATAAGAATAATTTCTTTCTGGGTGAAACTAATACTTATTTTCCAAATTTTCCAAAGAATGAAGAAGATACAAATATTTGAAATACTTTTGCTTAGTTTAAAGTAAGACTAAATGTCTTTTCCCTATCTTAAAAAATGCATTCCAATCGTTTGCGTCTTTGTAAATAGTTCATGCACAGAAAAAAGCAAACTATTTCAAAAGAGATTCAACAAGTTTGACATTATTAAAGTTAAATATTTAAGAGTTAATCTGACATGGTAATAATAATATCTATATTATAAAGGGCAAACATATCCGTGCGTAACGCATACATCATTTTTGAATGGTAAGACTTTCTAATTTAAAATGAGAATTCGTTTTTACAATTTTCGCTGCTGCAAATTTTTAAACTTTTAAACATCGCACATTTTCAATTTTTACACCGTCGTATATGGGAAAACATGTGCTTTGAAATGCAATTTGTTTGAAAGCTGTATCTCAATTTATTTTTGAGATATTTTTTTTTTGTAATTGTTAATACATGTTTTGTAATCGTGGCAACTGAAGTACTCCATTTCTATTCCATTTAACTTAGTATAAGGAAGAAATCTACTTTCAAATGCAATTTATTGTAAAAACTGTATCTTAATTGACTGATTTATTATGGTCTTTAAAATAATTTTCAAGTATGATTTTTTGTAATTTACCTTATCACAAATTATCTTATACATAATAATAATAATAAGCACATAAAGCAACAAGAATTGTTCAGCATTTATTTCTGTCTAATTTTCCATAACGAAATCTTTATAAATAAATAAAAAAATAATATAAAAAAAACACTAATTCAACATATTTGTAATCGAACAATTAAAATTTTTAGACAGCCAAATACGAAAAAAAAAAAAAAAAAAATCTTTCAAGTGGAATTCGTTTGCAAAGTGCATCTCAGTTTACTGATTGCCTTTGGATTTCAAAATAATTTTAAAGCATAGAATTTTTTTTTAATTTATCTCTATCGCGTTGAGTTCTATTACGGAAGATTAATTCGTTTGCCCTTAAAACAACATAAACAGTTCATCATTTTTTTACGGCTAATACCCCATAAAAAATATTAAAACTTCCTCTGTGAATAAATAAATAAAATAATATAAATAAACGCGAATTTAACAAACATTTAATTGAACTACGCGCTTCTCTGAAATTATCAGAATATAAAAAGATGCCTTAAGTAGCAAAATCTTAAGTAGCTAATAACTTTTAGCACATGGCTAATACAAAAATATCGCCATTGATAAATTTCTAAACTTTATTTGATTGTATAATTCATATTTTTCTTTAAAAAAATGTCTTTTATTGTTAGTGGGCAATCTAAAAAATATATTGCCTGTAAAGAAATATATATATATATATTTGTTTTCAATTTTAACATATGGTTTCACCTATATTCTGTAACCCAGGAAGCCCGGGTACGTTCCCCTAGTATTATTTTTTTTTAAAAAAGGTATTCATATATTTGTTCACAGTGTGAAAAAAAAACTGTTTTATGATTTCAAATTAAAGTTAAAAAAAATAAAATTTAAAATTTATGATCAAATAGTTGCCTTAGTTACACAAAAGCTTATTTTTCATATTTGTGGAAAAATCTTAATCATTTGAATATGACTTCGAAAATATAACATGTAAATAATTTTTTGCCGATTTATACTTTAGAAAATTAACTCCTGAGGATAGTTTTAAAGATAAACCAAAACTCCGGGAATATTTTTTATTTCTGTGATTTTAATTTTAAATCTTTGTTTAAAATCTCGAAATAAAGTGTACGCTCTATAGCAATTTATTGTCTGGTTTTCACATTTGAGTATACAACGCAAAGCCCTTATTTATTATAAATCTTAATCGTTTGATTATTTACTAGTACTACTGTTATAATTTGAAAATATTTTTATCTTTAGAAAAAACTGGTACAGTAAATAAAAAAACACAATATACGTAAATATATTATGCAAATGTAGAAACTAAATACAGTATTAAAGATAATTTATTATGGAAAGAAACAAACGCAATAAAAACAATTTTTCATAGAAATTATTAAATTTATATTCACGAAAATAACATTATATTATTGCATTTAAGTGTTTTTCTTATAACGATAAAATAAAGAATAATGTAAAATGAATGTGTATTTCTTAAGTATTCGATTGAACAAATATATGCTTTTTATTATTCAGTTTATGTTTCCCAGATAAAATATAAATAATGCTATCTAAAAGAAGAAGAACACTTTTAGTAAAGTTGAAATTCAGCGTCAGGAAAATCTATTTTACAGATCCAACAAAACGAGTTTTGTTTAGGTAATATAAAACGTTTTATTATTTTAAGATAAAATCCATTTACAAATTTACAGCATAATCCAGGAAATTTACTGACGCATTCCCATTTGCATACTCCTTAAAAAGTTGAGAAGTAATTTTATATAAATGTAAATCCGAAGTAAAAAACTTGAAATACTCATTTCAATAGAAGGATCATGCTATCGAAAAATATGAAGCATCGACATGTCATGCTCTTAAAATTTAAAAGCATTGCCATAGCGTTATATTTGTATGAATACATGCACTATGAAGCAAAATTCTGCATAAAACTTATGTCCTTATACTTATGTTCGTTATATTTTTTATTTCTTAACTACAAATTTGAATATTTGATATCCCACTACATAATACTGAAAAATTAAATTTTTTATTATCTTGAAATAATCCTTCTATAATATATTTTAAATTGGGTTTTCTATAAAAATGTAACCGGTTTATATAAAACATAGAGCATGGATGCATAGAGTAGATATATATAGAATGAACCAAAAGTAGATTTACAGTAGGTGGGTACTTGTACAGAAAGGAGTAATGGGATAATTGGAAATTACATATATTGTCATGAATATGAATAATAGTACTAAACGCCCATGTACTTTTCTTATTTTCAATTTCTAATACTGATTCAAAATTCACTTTCTAGGTTCCCCACCACCATTTATAATTACTTGTTAAGAAGAAAATAAAACTAGCTGAAATAAGTGCTCTAATGAATTATTGTATACATACTTTTGTGCAACTCAGTAAAATCCGGATAAAGGTTAGAGAAAAGTATTAAAAATAAACAAATATACTCCAAGTGCTTTTATATATTGTGTTAGGGTACCGGAAGTTACGAGGTTAGAATATTTTGGATATATATCCCGCTTATTTCATATATATCTGTAATGCTTCAAAAATTACATTAAGATGGTGGTCCAGGTATATTTAAAAAATGTGTTATAAAGGATCATAGTGCTACAAATTAATGCACTATTTAACACTATTGCTACCAAGACGTGTGAAAAGACAACTTTCAAACTTATACTTTAAATTATTCTGTAAGTTTAATTATTTCTCCTCGATAAATAGTTTGACTTTTCATACAATAATTGTTAAATTAATCCAGCTATATTATTTTCCTTCAGCCCATTCTTGATGTTGAAATTTACATATGATATACCCATTTCTACCATGAGGTGTTTTGGGGACCTTAAGGTCCCAATTTTACATATAAATTTTACATATAAATATCAACATCATTTTACAGCATCATATCAATTATATTCAGATCAGAGAAGAACAATTTCAGCTGTAACGGAAAATTACAGGAATTGCTGCATAAATATGATATTAGCTTGTTTTCTGCCATGTTGCATTTTGTGTAGATCATTGTAGTGACTGTTCTAAAAAAATGAATAACGGGTTTATACTCTCCAATTCTGGTATAGTGACATGAATTTTGTTTTCATTCGGAAAAATTTTGAAAAACACATTGTTGAAATTAACGTTGTTGGTAATGCTCTGCTATGGTTAGCGCTGCTGTGGAAGTGGTAAAACTGATTGTAATACTGGTAATTATTGCTATTTTGTTTTAATGAATAAACGTAAATAACCAAATCTTATTTATTTTATTACTTCTAATTCTAAGGATGTTCCGAATTTGAAGAAAGAAGGAGTTATTACAAAAAGCTAACATAAGTGTAAAATGCTCTGAAATTGGTGAAAGCCTACAATCTGGGAGTGAAGAGGAGTTGACTGATTCTTTCAAAAGAGACGATGAATTCAATAGCGATTACGAAAAGTACTCGTCATGTACTAATGAAGAGGAAAATAATTAGAAGGTATTTAGAGGACGAGAGAGAGTGAGATTGTTGACGGATTCTGAAAACTATAGTGATGAAAACATTGAACAGAAAAATATTGAAATTGCTATTGATGGAATAATTTGGAAAAAGATCGAAACAAGTTCATCTACTGGCAGGTCATCTCTTCATACTATTTTAAAAGATATGTCTATCCCAACTGAACACGCAAAACAAAACATTATCATGGGTAAAGTAAGCACCGCAGTTTATTTATTATTTGACAATAACATTATGGAATACATTATAAAAAGTACTCAAATGGAAGCACAAAGAGTTCTAGGAAAAGAATTGTGTTTATCTCGAGATAAATTAGAGGGATTGATAGGTAGTTTATATGGACGCGGTGCATATGAACAACAACAACAACAAAAAAAAACGTTAATGGATTGTTTTTATGTAATAAAAAATGAGGACCTTCATTTTTTTTTCGAATGTCATCAGCCGAAATTGCTTCATGGAAATGCTACGATTTTTGCGTTTCTATAATAAAATCGAAGGATAAATTTGCTTTGGTATCAAGACTATGGGACGCATTCATTGAAAACAGTCAAAACTGTTACCAGTCAGCCGAAAATATCACAGCGGATGAACAGCTTTTCCCAACGAAATCTAGATATAGGTTTACCCAATATTTGCCGAATGAGCCAGATAAATTTGGCATATAATTTTGGCTGACATCTGATGTGAAACATAAATATGTTGTGAATGGGTTTCCGTACTCAGGGAAAGATGAAATGATGGCCGGTGGCAATTTGGTGAGTCCGTCGTTTTGAAGCTGGTTGAATCATTTACTGACAGCGGTAGAACTGTGACCACCGACACGTTTTTCACAGGTTATTCCCTGGCAACAAAGCTTTTGCAAAAAAAAATCTTTAAGTGGAACTATCCATCAATATAACAGAGAATTGCCAAAATCTGCTGAAATGCAATATGATAAAATGGAACGCTTTACAACGCAGTTTTATGTATCGAATAACTGTACTCTACAATCTACAAAAGCAAACAGAACAAAAAATACTTCTGCTACGTTCAAGACGTGAATCTGTAACAGTGGAAATATAATAAACATCTTTCAGAAACCATTCAATTTTATAATAGCACAAAATTTGGTGTCGATATGACTGACAAAGGCGAGAAAATATACTGTGAAATGTAAATGTTGTAGATGGCCTATGCATGCATTTTACAATATCCTCCATTTTGCCGGAATAAACGCATGGGTACTGTACGAAGAAACGACAGGTGAAAATATTTCACATAAGACTTTTTATTCCAGCTAGGAAAAGAATTTGCAGAGGAATACAAAAAATCTAAAACGTTCAACAGTCTCAAGTAAAACCACATTCGTTCCAAGTAGACAAAAAAATTGCCAAATAAAGTATTGCTCAGGTAATAGAGCAACGGCAAACTGCTTGCAGAATGAAAATTATACGTGTGAAAAGTTCTTAGTAGAACAGACACATTTTTGTAAAAACTGTGATATTGAATAGTGAAAGAATCTTATTACAATGCTGTTTTTATGGTTCGTTTTTTGTTGTTGTTATTACAATGATGGAATTTTTATGCATGAGGCTGAAAGTTTGTTAAGCTAATAATATCACAATGTTTGGTTATCTTCCTAATTAAAAAAAAAAAAAAAGAAGAATATAATATGTTTCAGTTATTGCTCCTATTGAGGTAAAACATGTTTGATTATATTTATGTATATTTATATTTTGTAGATTCATGAATTAAGATAGAATTTACAACCTAATTAAATAATCTCTAATAAATTCGCATAAATCTATCAATAAATGCAGTGCTCAAATTATCTCTATTTAACGGATAATTTGAAATCCCAATAGTTTTGGCAATTACTTGCATTCCACGCAGAGGTGTCAAAAGGCACCTTTTGGTCGAAATAGGCATACACAAAATCGTGGTAGAAATAGTGTTAAGCTAAAATTTATAACCTGATTAAATAATCTTCAATAAATACGCATCAATGTATTAATAAATATGTTGCTCAAATTATCTGTATTTAACTGATAATTTGAAATCCGTACAGCTTTGTCAATTATTTGCATTCAAATGCAAAGGTGTCAAAAGAAACCTTTTGGCGGAAATAGGTAAACACAAAATCGTGGTAGAAATAGTGTTAAGAAATAATTCTTTATACATTTCGATATTGAATAAAACGTTGTTTCCATGACAACAAAACTACTCTATTGTTGTCTCCGACACTAATAATATCGAAGTCAAATTGGCAGTGTCTGAATTGGACACTAATTTTGAGTTTGAATTATTTTTTATAAATTAAAATTTTGATTTAAACCGTCGTTAAACGATTGCTAAATTTCAATATGGAAACATATAAATGTATATGACAAATCTGTAGTTATAAGAGTATATTTATTTAAGTAAAACTTACTTAAAATAGTTTAATATGAAAAGAAAGTAATATGAGTAGAAAAACTAGAATATGCAGCCTTCTAAACGCTTATACACAAATTTTTCTGTAAAATTTTACGGAATAGTTTCATTTTCCTAAGAAAACAGTACAATTTCCGTAACTGACATTTTGAGATTACAAATCCCTATAAATCCAGTAAATGTTCCCTAATTTTTATGGAATATTACTGTATTGCTTCCAGTACAAGTTACGCAAATAATGTTTTGAAATAGTTGCTTTTGTTTGGAAAACAAAGTAATTATTTGTTGTATATACTTGTCTTACAGTGATTTTATTTTTATTGAAATCTCATTTGGCTAAATATGTCTCTATATTGAAAATATAATTCAATGAGTTTCCAATAATGGCTAAATAGTATGCTTTACATGAGTTTTCAAGTAAAATTGATAAAAATTATGGTGCCATCTATAATATGTATTTTTAAAAAACTCGCTATAATATATATATATATATATATATATATATGCTATATAAAAAATTTACTTTTTCTATTCATTTAAATTATTCTAAATTGCCGGCATATTCAGCATTTCCCCCTTTTTTTAATACGCTCTATTATTTATTTCTAGTTAAATTCCTATAATTTTAAAACGCGTATCTTAATAATAGATTTATTCCAAAACGTAATCTAAACTTTTAATCCCTTCATTAATTTTTATCGTCTACCAAACTTTAAAGTTCTGAACGCAGTTACTTATTTTCGAATGTTTAAAACCATTTTTACATTTTTATTCTATTTCATCTCATTTTTCCCGCCAGCTGGGCGATAACTTTTTACATCGAAATCCTTCCATTACCAGCGCCGGGATTCTTTTCTGTGACGTTTCTTGGTCGCTCTCCATTGGCTGAGTGACGGATCGCAGTTTCACTTCGAGTCTCGTTCGTGATTTTGTTTGGTTAGCTTGAAGTTTTCATTTCAATCGGATTTTTCCTCCGCGCATTCTAATAAATCATGAGCTCAGGAGTAGATTTTTTGTGCTGTTGGATTGTTTACTTAATTTGTTACCCGGTGTCCTAATTCGCGTAGAATATTCATTTCGTTAATTACCATCTATTTCGCATGAGTAACTAGTTCAGGCTGGAGTGGAATGCTCTGATTTCTCATCCTGTGGGAATTGTTTAATGTTGGTATGTTCTGAAAGAATAAACAGTTTCCTGTGACTACGTTTCCACGTTTTTAATTGGGAAAACCCCAGATTTCTTCATAAGCCTTTTTTCACCACTCACGCAGCCTAATCTGCCTTGTCTTCATCATGAATAAATAAGAGTTTGATTGGACTCTACCAATATTATCATCGCTCTACAGCTGCTAAATATAATAAATATATGCTAAATATAAATAGTGTAATAGAATAACAACAATCAACAAAATCGTCTTTTGAAGTTTACTATTGAAATAACAATGACGTTTTGGGTATGTTGCAAATCTGCAACACGGGATTATATAACACAAGGGAACAAAGGGATTATATAAAATTTTAAAAATCTTGCAAAAAAGAAGCAGTCATTACTCTTAATACATCTTTTCATACTTGTAATATTTTAAAGAGTAACATTTATCTATTATAAAGCATGAAACTAAAAAGCTAAATATTCAAAATTATAGAGGTGGAAATGTGTAAAATATTCAGAATTGTACACTCAATGGAAAAATATTACCTCTACGAAAATACCTTCCTTGTTTAACATGTTAGTCTTTGCTTTATAAAAGACATCTGAAATAAGTAACGATATTTGAACACGTAGTTTGTGAAGCCGTGGCGTAATCGTTAAGGCTGCTAGTCACTCAGCTTTCGGATTCTCCTGAGTAATGTTAAGTCTATGGGCGTTTTATGTATTTTTATATTTAAAATATCTCCCCAAGTAATTAATATTTTTAACTTCTTTTTTCAGTATACTCTTCTTAAAGGATGTCTCTTCTTTTTTAGTTGTCAAAATATTTTAAAAATCTATGCATAATTTAATATTTTATGTGTTAAAAGCGGACGAACTGGGAGTAAAATTTTAACACTTTATATAAAATTAAGCGTAGATTTTAGAAATATTTTGAGAACTAAGAAAAAAAGTGACATCCTTTAAGAAGAGTACAGAGAAAAAAGAAGTTAAAAACATTTATTTCCTGAGGAGATATTTTGAATATCAAAATGCATCAAACGCTCATAGACTTAACATTACGGATGGGAATTTGAAAACTGAGTGACTAGCAGCCTTAAGGGCATTAATCTGCAAGAGGACAGTTCCCTGGTTCGAATCCCGTCAGGATAAGTGTTGTTTGAATTAAATGGTGATTTTCTGACCTTGATGTAAACGTGTCTCTAAAAAGCGAAGTGTCAAAATTCATAAATATGTAAGTTTCTCCTTGAAAAAATATTATATTTTGTCTTTGAGATGCAAATTTTTAATTACGGAAATATGAAAAAAAAAAAAAAAAAACGGAAAAATTTTCTGAAAAAAAAAAAAAAACAGAATTTTTTCTGTAATTTACGAAAAAAAATTTCCGTTAAAATACGGAAATACTTTTTGCGTCTTGATTGCCAGTACAATTTCCGTATTTTAATGGAATTTTTTTACAGTGTATATTACAAATTTAGAAAACTGATTAATACACTATAACATTCTTATAATTATATAATATATAAAAATAACTAAATAGGAATTTTATTTCTTGATTTTAAACCACGTTTTATAGATTTGGAACTACAGTGCAACTGTTTCAAATTATCATGCACACTCAGCAGATAATTCCTAATTGTATTTTTAAAACGTACACAAGCACTATAGCCCATTGCCTTGTCTCCTAAGTTTCAGTGCTGTATTCGATTTTTATTTTATTCTTCGATGTTTACAGTGGCTATTGTATGGTAATGTTCCTCAGAAATTTCTATGCTTAACTGAACATATAAAAATCTCTAAATAGAAATTTTATTTTTCGACTTTTAATTTGGAACAACTGTTCGAAATTTTCATACACAGCAAGCAGATATTGTCTTGCTGCATTTTTAAAATATAGGAAATCAATATCGTGTTTCCTTAACGTTTTGGTACTAATTCTAATTAAGGGGTTGGTGGACATTCAAATTAGAAAATTTCTCTTTTATTTTAAAGCCCTATAAATTATGACTGACATTAAACAAGCATTTTATACGTGCATGAAGCATGTTTGGAAATAAAATCTATAGATTTTATGTAGAAAAATAAAGTTCTTCGTAGAAAATAATACATAAGACATTCATGTTTAAAAATGCGCCAGGCGATTTCTAATTAAATGAAAACAAAGGATTTTTTAAAAAAAACATAGATTCATCTTCTAAAAATATGCAAATTTGTGTATTTTTTATGATACGTATCAATAATTAGTTAAATTATAACGCTTTTGTTACGCATGTTGGGCAAGTTATTTCAATTTTTTTACTGAATATTGCATTTGATGATTTTATCTTTGGTAATTAATTTTTTTTCTTGCAAACGAATACTTATTTACTTAAACAAATAAAACCATTAACGGGCTTGTTTAAAATCAAACTGATTGGAGAAAAATTAGTTAGCATGAAACTATTTAACTGTTTGTTAGAGGAGAAATTTTAATACAATGTGAAACCAGTTGAAAACGTGATTCCATTGAAACCCACACTCCCATTGATTTAAAATGAATATAGATAATTTATCAAAGGAAAATTAAAAATAAACGCTATATCTTTGTTTGCTTTTTATATAATTGATTTTGTTTGTTAAGTTTCAAACATTTTTGAGCGCACCGTCCTTTTAAATAGAACTGTATTAAATTTTTGTTTTGAATTTCAATATATAAAGTGTCTTAACGAATTCATTAAGCTAGAAAAACTTGTCTCTTATTCCACTTTTTGTAGTCTTTATTCATTATAATATATATATATATATATATATATATATATATAAAACTTATGAAGTGAAAGAATTCCATCGATTTCCTTTGCCGTAATTTTAAAATTATAAAAATTATCTCACGACTTGTAGTTTTATGGATATTTCGAATAGCTTTTCAAGGCTGTAAAAGGATAAAAATACGAAATAATTTAATGTGAATAATAAAGCTATTTTTATTACATTTCATTCATTTTCAATTAATTCATTAAAAAATCTAGTAAATTTTCTTTCGTAGATAAAATAAAGATAAATAAAAAAATATATTTTACAAAAAAAGGTTTATATTTTACAAAATAAACATTTTACAAAAATTGTTTTATTAAAAATTTCTAACAAAGTACTGTAACTCTAGTTACTTGGACCCGGCAGAAGGCTACTTGAACTCAAACAAAAAATATTTCTAAAGAAGGTTTTGGCGCATTTTTTAGGCAATTTTCATTGTTTTTGCAGAAATATTTAACATAAAATATTTGTGTCATGAATGTTGAGTTTGATATCCCTTATTCTGAATTATCTTTCTACACCGTAATTTCCATGACAATAATAACTTTTGTAATTATGGAAGAGTGATTTTTGCCCATTCCTCTTGAACAGCTTTCGAAAGTCCACGAAGGTATATAGGACCATGTTTGGATAATGCGTATTTTTAAAAGACCAAAAAGGGTAACAATCCATTGGTGATGCATCAGGACATTTAGCAGTTATAACACAGAAAGGTATAGACCTGTTTTTCACTCCTTTTTTTCCAGGAAATTAACCGTCGGTTGAGATATCCGGCTGCTCTACCTTGATACAGTTCAACAGATTGATGGCATTGGGGGTAAAGAGATGGTGTTTAGGTTTAAAGATTGGGAGTAAACCATGTTTCTTATAGTATGTGGAGTTGATTTTCACACTTGTTTCCACTCTTTTTATTTTTAATTTTCTGTTATTTGTAACTCCAGCAACAATCATAAATTCTTTGCTAAAACTCTTTTGAGACCACGTTTTAAGATTTTTTTAAAAAATCTTATTTGATGTTGATAAATGAATTTATTTTTCTTATAATCATTCAAACGGACCCAAGCTTCATCTATGGTAACAATATTTTTCCATTTTTCTCCAGGTACATGCTTCTCATATGGAATTCTGCATCGTGTTCTGCACTCGGCGATATGTCTGTCATGTAGAAAGACGATGAACATTGCGTTTTTTGACCTTATTAAAATTCAATTCAGTGTTAATGATACTTCACATTCCATCGAATTATCAATAGTCCTGTAACTTGGAGGATTTTCTTTTACCAAAAATATCTTACCTTTGTAATATTCTAAGAATTCCTTTTTGTACTTGGATACATATTTGGAACATTTTTTCCACTTGAAGTAAGACATTGACTTTTCTCATTGTCTTATTGACAATATTTCTACTGTGGACATAGATATAGAAAAAATATGGCCTTCACAGTTCTTTTAATAAGCGAACACGTATAATTCTCTTCGGAAAGTGCAAAAATATATCCTTCCGTCCATGGGTTGTTTAAATACGCCATTTTGAACAGAACCCGCTTAACACTTAGGAATGGGGGAAGCCCGACGTCACACAGGGGGCCCCTATTACTCTACAAATTGGTTTTTTATTTACTAAATCTCAATTTCGTATGCTTAAATAATTTGAAATTTTACCATCAAAGTTTAGAGTAAATAACATTTTTAATATTAAACTAAAACTACCTATATAAAAGTATTTTATTATATGTTTAATTGTAAATGACCAATTTATTTTGTAAATGACAAATACGGAACTATAGTTGAGAATATGTGAACTTCAAAGTATTTTTTGTTATTTACAAACAGCCATATAGAAAGAAAAAAAAAGTTTCATAAGAAAAAAATGTATTTTTTACAGTGACTGAGTTTCTTTTTTCTAAAAATTAGTTTTGAAAAGTAAAATTGGGGCCCTTTTCTATTTCAATGGGTAAGCACGGGCTTCACGGGCCTATTCCGTAAACAGGCCCTGATTTTGAATGTAAACGAAAATTTTAGTTGCCAGACGAGAATTTATACTTTCAAAAATATATTATCTGTGAAAAATAATTTCTGTATGCAGGCTAATTTTTACATAAAATAAACTCGGCTGAAAAATACTCCTGTAATAAACTCTGCGTGTATTGTGTTACTAGTTAGTAGTGTTACCTGCAGAGAATTGGAAAATCCCGCCAACACTCTCAAACAGTAGATCCAAGACTGATTTTTTTTTGAGTCCATGTAATATCCTGGAATCCAAATAACACCATTTTACAATAATGAAAATGGTAACAATATTTTTCGTTCTATCATTGATTTTAAATAAATTTATTAAACCATACCTTTGATTTTGCTCTTGATAAGTAAAGTATTGCTAAATATTTTTTTAAGATATTTTATATAATTTCAGTAATTTATTATGAATTCGCTTTAAGTAATTTAAATATTTTTAACAAACTGTAATTTCAGAAATTAGGATACTGCGTGTTTTTTTAATTCAATATATTTTTAAATATTTGCGTGCATTAAAAAAAATAATTAAACTTGTGAAATTATGTAAATCAAAAGATATTATAAATGAAAAGATTTTGAATACATTTTATACTATAGTACTTCTGCTGCGAATTGCATCTTCTAACAAATACTAATAATAGACAAAGTATAGTATTTTTAAATAATTTATTAGATTTTTTAAATAACTAATTTTAAATTCACTTTAAGTTATTTATATATTTTTAACAAATTGTAATTTGAAATAATAGGACATATGAGTGTTTTTTTTTCAATTCAATATATTTTTTAAATATTGCATGTATTTTTAAGAATGTAATTAAACTCCTTAAACTAGGTAAATCAAAAGATATTGTAAATCAAAAGATTTTGAATACATTTTATTCTATAGCACTTCTGATGTGAATTGTGTCCTCTAAGTAATACATCCAGTTAGATTAAAACGTTAATTTCCTTAAACTATTAAGTGATTGATGAAACTGTAATCTGCAACAGGAAGTACAAAGAGAATTGCACAAAAGGAAATTATTTGAAAATGAATGTGAAGCCGAATTTAAGTCTGTACACGGACTAACTCATTTAAACTATAGAATTTTGTAATTGCATTAAAACTTTAACTGGAATTCTTCGACTGAACTATTGGAAAGAATACTCTATAAATGTCACCAGCAAATTTCCTGGGTTAATTCGTTTCACGTAGAATTTCATAGAATGTCTTTAATAAACAGAAACAGACATTTTTTTTTAAATTTTATGTCTTTTTTATGTTTTTTTTTTAACGCAAAAGTCCCAAACAATACATTCATTTTATTTTTATGCTATTTTATTTTTTTATTAATCTCTAAATAAAAACAAAATAGATAATTAATCTAAAATAGAGGTATGAATGTTTGGATAGAAAACATTTTCTTTTACCTCGTGTATTTTAAATACTGTAATATCCCCATAACGAACCCTCCAAAATAGCTAACATTTTTATTTAGAGAATATTTTTTTTCTATCCGCAACACCTATTTCAACTCTGAATAGCGAACGCCCTCTCAAACGCGGACAAATTCCGTGGTTCCAAGGTGTCCGATATTTATTGGTTTTATTCTATAAAAATAAACCGATATCAAAAATTCTGTATGATCTCAATAAATTGGTGTATTACATTTAAAAAAAATGAAAATTATCTAACGAATTACAAATTTTAACAAAATATAAAATATGAAGTACAGCGGACTCTCTCTATTCTGAACACTCATCGGACCGACCAAAAATGTTCTGATTATGCGGGTGTTCAGTATAAAGGGAGTTTGAAAACGACTACTATGTATTGAGTTTATAGACTATATAGAATATTTAGTCTGGTTAGCCATGCCAGTTACTGAAATGGGGCTGCTGAATTTACACTCATGTTCAAAATTAAGAGAATTTTCAGATTTGGTCGATTATTTCCAGAACTACTGGACAGCTTTTAATTATATTAGGTATGTACATAGGTTAATATAATGAAAAAAACAAACATTCAACAATCATAATAAACAAGCATGATCGTGCGTAAGACTCATGAGCGTCAGAAGATATAAAACAGAGCTTATCATATTGACCTAGAAACAGGGTTAATAGGGAGTATGGTCCTCTCTACCCAGCTCTCACAGTATACAGCTCTGATAACGAATTCATACTGGAGATCAAGCAGTTTATGAGAATCTGGGGCAGTTAGCTCTTCCAACAACGCTGTTTTCAGGCTCTTGGTAGTTCTGGGAGGTGACAAGCGAGTTTCAGTTATCTTCCCCAGGGCGTTCTAGACATACTCTGGAGGTTTTAGGTTCGGAGATCTGAGGGCTAATAAATCAAGCAAATATCCTGAGTTTCTAGCAATTCGTCGACTAGATTAGCTCTATCTGGGCGTGCCTTGTAGTCCATTAAAATGAAGTCAAAGTCAGCTGCATTCCTTAAAAGCCGAACATATAGGTCCAAGATATATAACAGGGTTGTGCAAAATTTTAATTAGATTAACGATTGAAAGTTAACGATTATTTTTTTAATCATGACTAAAGATTGACCGATTAAGCTTAGTTTCAATCCTACTCATAGACTAACGATCAGTGATTATTTTAATGTAATCAATGCTTTGATTACGATTAAATCAATTCAATCCTACTCATAGACTAATGACCAATGATTATTTGGATGTAATCGCTTGCTTTTTTACGATTAAATCAATTCTTAATCTAAATAGTCAATTTAATTAGTCAATCTAATGAAGGATTTATGATTGAAAATCTCATGTATTGTTCTGGCTTTGGGACCTTTATTTGATCTTTTTTCAAGCTTCTTCTGGTTTAATCACTCTTGATCGCTGCTAAGGTCTTGCATCGGGCCTTGTCTTGGATCGGGTTCTCTTTAAATATTTTGGATATTTGGTTCGGTTTCGAGTAGATTTTGACTCTTTCTGGTCGGGCTCAGTATGACTCGATTTTTTTTTTTTAAGTTCTGAATATTTTTCGAATGAAGAAAACTGTATATAAATACAGTGAAGCCGAGGCAGGCCAATCATTATTTTATTTAGTCTTAATAATGTTGTCCTACATCAAAATTTTTTCTCGTAATTCTATGACCGAGTCACTTTTATTCACGACACCCGCTCTATAACAGTTGATACTTACAACTTGGAGTAAAGGTTATCTAAATAATACTAGATGATTAATAATTAAATACTAAGCATTGATTAAAAAACAGAAAAAATAATAAGTAATCAAAAAACTAAAAAAGGACAGGCAAATATTAATCTTTAACTGATGTTACCGGTCTCACAGACCATTGCTTTTTTCAATTTTCATAGTTTAACTTGTAACTTTCAGTTTAACTACAAATATCACCGAAATTTTGCTTCGTTTGGAACTTTAATACTGTCACCAGAGACTTCTGAATAAGGGAATTTTAATTAAAACATTGCGGCACAAAAAGTTTTGTACAAAGCACTATCCTGAAACTTAATCGTGCCTTTTATTCATCTTTCGATAGAGCGGTCTTACAGACCACTTCACAGTAGTTAAGTGACAATTTATGTGACATCAGTTAAATGTTAATTCAATATCGGCTGCTTATCAACTTCTTGTGTTGCATATGTACAGTATAATTAAGACCTTTCAATTTTTTCTGGAAAAGGGAATCAGATTGTATTCCTCTTTTTACAACATTTATAATATTAATTATATATTTTTTACCTTTTAAGTAAGGAGTTAAATTTAAAAATTCAGATTAACTAATAATTATGAAAATAACATTATACAAATTCTGTTACTTTGGTAAAATTATAGTAGAACGCCTTTTAAACAGAATACAGACATATAGGCAATACAATTTCACAGAGAATTTTGGACAAAAACTTGTTAATCCTGGTATTATTTTAACCTCTTAACTGTTTTGTCCGAGTACCGCTCGGGCAAAAAGAGTTTGCTATCTTCGATACTAAAAGCTTTTGGGTACCACTTAATTTTAAGTGTAATTGGTTTGTTAAATGACATACCTTTTTCGATTGCACAAAGCCAAATATTTTAGTAAAAAAAAGTGGTGCCGGGTATTTATTTTTAATTTATTGTGTAAAAAAAAAGAGTTAAGGGGTTTTAAACCTGGTAAACCTGGAGGTATCTCCAAGTTAATTTTCGTTTGCTCGACCAACTCGTCGAAGCGAATTCAACCAGACGAGAATAACCAAGTTCTAAAATATGGATTGCTAAATTTTGGACAAAAACTTCTGACCTGAGCCAGCAAGCTGAGCATGTGTCTACGCTCTACTGTAAAATATTTGTAATGTGCACTGTAAAAATATTTGTAAGCTTAATAAATAATATTTATAGATCATTTCTTTATATTTAATTAGATTAAAATTCCAACAAAAAAAAATATGTATCTTTTTTTTTTTATTTTGTTCTAAAGTTTAAATGAGTTGCAATTAAGGGAAATAAACTTGGTACACAAATCTGGAGATTTTATTTTTAGTCATTATTAGTGTTTAATCCAGGCACTTTTCTCCGGGAGGGATTTTTGTGAGTCCGGAGGAGGGGGGGGGATTTCCCTTTTTGACCATTGTAAATACGAAATCTCAAACCTTCCAGTAGGATACATGTCATCGCTCAAAAGGTTGGGGGTGTATATATATATATATATATATATATATATATATATATACTTTTCCGTTAGGAGTTACTACACTAGAAACTTATAAAAAAGTTAAGTTGAATTTTTTCTATTTTTAACTTGAAAATTATTGCCATTCAAGAAGGAACAAAAAATACATTTTTATGAATTTTTCTTATATTTCCCGTTAAAAGGCGCTTTTTCTCCAACAGCTTTTTATATTTCAATTTAAAAAAGGGTAAGGCGCAAATATTTCTGTCTTAAAAGTAGCAACCGTGTATAATTTCAAGTTTGTATCCTTAACATTTCTACAAAAATCGTAATTTTAAACTTTTTTGAACGCTTTCGTCATTCATTTCAACCTTTTAAATAACTAAACTTTTTGACTGTTCTGTGAGACTAGTATTAAAAGTAACATCCACATCAAATTAAAATTTTATATCCTTAACAATTCTATTGAAATCGTAATTTAGGACGTTTTTAGAACAGTTTTTGCTGATTTCACCATTTTAATTTTCGAATTTTTTAGAAACTGTTCTTACATAGTATTTAAAACTTTTAAGTAATTACCATCATGCAAATTTAAAGTTTCTCTCCCCATCAATATAATAAAAATCGCAATTTCAAAACTTTTTTGCTTCTGCATCCATTGAAGGTATTGGCATCGACATGAAGTATAGTCTATGAGGGATCAGGGACTATCGCAATCGATTTGTGACTATAAAATGATTGATAATATTACTCTTATTTGCCTACAATAATTATAAAAGAATATATCAGTTTTATTAAGCGGGTTTCAATTGCCCCTAATACCCCTAGATAATTTAAACATATTGACCTCGGTTTACATGAATAATTTTCCGTGACCCTGTATAATCAATAAGGAAAATCGTACAGTGATTCTTAAAAAGAATTTCGTGAAAGAAAGCGAATTTAAGAAAGTAAACAGGGCGGTCATATTTAATTCTTATCTATGTAATTAATGATTAAATTATTCACGATTAAATTAATCAAGATTGAATTCATGCAGATTGAAAAAATCATAAAAAAACTTTTTGAAGAGCAATTACTTTTTCAATTTCAATCCTGATAAATTGAATTAGGCGTCAATTTTGTATGATTGAATCAGTAATCGACTAATCAATCGATTAAAAAAGTAATCGATTAATGCCAACCCTGATATATAATACCTAGACCTCACACCAATCACAGAGCCTTTGGCAAGCAAAGGTAGGAGTGTGCGCTCGTCAGACATGATGACTGGCCAGACCATCAAATCTCCCCTGCCATAGTAGTCTCTTTCTCGTACGTTGAAAGGATCCCTGGTTTCACCCAGATAAAAATACGTCGATAATTAATGTTTAGGGTTATTAGATTTAGGGCTCATTAGATTGTGTAGCGCGGGATAACCCACCAATCCGCATAGGCTTCCAGATCCCGCGTTGCTAGTTTATTAAAAAAAATTAATTACAATATTATTTAACAATTGTTGACTATTTACAAGTTTATATAACAGTTGATAAAAGTTCTATTGTTCGGGATCAGAAAACTCATAATGATTTGTTGGACTCTGAAAAATAACTTGGTTATTTTCCATAATCTTGACGCATTCTATTATTTTTGAGTAGAGAAATGGAGTTTTTTTGCACAATATAGAACCACTGCTCTAGTTGTATAGAACCAAGGCTCATCAGTGAATGAAACGTTCCCCTTGATACCTGGTTCAAAGTCGAAAATCTCTACACCAAGCTAAACGGTTTCTCCTGTGTGCAGAAATGAGCAGAACGTAAACAGCAGGTCTTATTGTAAATAGCCCTCTGTCATGTAGCTTTCCGCAAACAGTAACCCTTGAAACTCGGCTTCATGTTGTGGTGTACTAATCACATTTATTTTTTAATTGTAATGCAGCATTCTTATTTTGCTTTCTTTTAATGTTTTCTTTTTGGCTCAAGATCGTTCAAATCACTGCTTTTTCTTCCTTTTCTACCAAAAGTAACAGATACGTTTTAGTTCATCCTTTCCCCTTCATGCTTTCGTCATACGAGCTATTTTTAGACTGATGCGTATTGCAATGACGTCCGGCTGCATAATGAAAAGGGTGTGTCTTCGCTCAGCGAATTAAAAGTACTTTCTCTTTTCAGAAAGTTTCGTTTTTGTCTTTCCTTTTTTTATACGCGCTGCTCATAATGCGTAATTTTAATTTAATTAATAGATTTAAAATTAATTTTGGATGCACTAATGCTTACATTAGTGCATATACCGTTTGCATGGTATATATACCAAGTGCACCTGGTTTTTCAACAGATTTTAACAAACTTTCATAGTGTATTTTTTTTTGATAATGTAATTGTCTTTTTGAATTCGGGCCTAGGACCTGTTTCAAAAGGAGAGGCAATCACCGTTCTAGGACTACGATGTTCTTCAACAGCGAATTCGCGATTCATAAAAGTTTATCTTCGATCACCAGCATTTTATTTTATGCATTTCTATTCGGACATTTTATTATCAAGGCATTCTATAAGGAATAATTTTAACCAGCATCAACCAGCATTCATTAACGTCATGGAATTCCTTTTTAAGTTGGATTTTTCTACGTGTACGGTGACCAGATAAAATACCTCCTGTTTCACCTTCCCCTTTTCAAGAATGAATAAAGTTGGATTTAATACGAATATGTGTATTCATTGAACGTCAAGCTTCTGTGTCATCAATGTCTTCTCCTTAAAGTAAGATTATACCTAATTTATTTTTACTGCAACAAAAGCTATTTTATTCTCGGCACTTAAGTTAATTTTATCATCAGCAAAATAATTTATTACCGGCACATTATTATTATTTATCAACGGCACACAGGTGGCCGCATAACTGGATCATGAGAGAGCTGAGAAACTGTTTCACTCCTGTAATGGACAAATAGTGATCTCCATTAGACGACATGGCTCTTAGACGGCCTTGCCTAAGCTTTCTCTCTAAGGATCCAGTATCCGTAAACTGTTTTCAAAAGGCCGACACGACACTGTGTATTACATTGAAGTCACTAGGAATTTGCACTTGAGACTACCCTGTTTCCATTCTCCCCACGATTCACCTCCTCATTCCATCATCCAAATGTTGATGGTTACTCATTCTTTCTGTTTGATTTCGAATTTCGTGGAATGTTGCAAAAAAGACCAAGATATTCGGTGATGTGTGCGGGCGAACAAAACACAAAAAATACCACGCTAACTTATAAAGCCTGTCTCTCTACTTGCTCTGCCCATACACACGTGTACGCTTACGTATTCCACACTAAAGAGTTACATCGCTGTTTCGAAGCAATAGTTTCACCTTTCTAGTGGTATTTTTCATGACATTCGAAAAAATATGCATTTTTTTAAAATTTGGAACATGGGTGTAGATTTGGCGGCTAGTGCAATGTCAAACTAAATTCAGTTGGACGTGTATTCTACCATCTCATTTGTTTATTTTCTTAAGAAAGGTTTACAAAAAATACAATTGCATATATAAAGTACATTACTTCAAAACATAATCGGTACATTACTTAAAAAAAGTGAGTAATTTTAGCCTGTTTTTGCAATGTGTATGCTTGTGCAGTGCAGATTTTATCTAGTTGTTTAAGAAATTGAAAGGCTTCCGGGTGATCTTCAGCCGCATACTTCAACAGGGCTTGAATTCATTGGCCATATTGTTTGAAGGCAATCGTACTACTTGTTTCATTGGTCAATTATGGTTCTGTGTCTTCTTCGTTATCATCTTCCTCTTCAACGATGTTGTTGTCGTAAACCGGATGGCTTCCGTCAGCTTCGAGATAATCTGCAGGTTCAATTTCAGTATGCAGCCCCTGACGAATTGACCAAGAGTCCCTTACAGCTGTTGTTTCTTGGTCCTCTATTCTTGATTTCCGATTCTCACACGGGAAACCAGCTTCGCAAAAGCATCTGTGGATGGTGTAGGGGGTTACTTCATTCCAAGTCGTTGCTATGCAATGGACAGCATCCATGACGTTGATCTTGTTCATTAGTTCGGGTGCCAAATTTGCCTCCTTCATCTCCAGGAACATTTTCTTCAGAAAATGGATTCGGTAGTGAGCCACAAAGATCTTGATTACTCCTTGATCATGTGGTTGGATTATAGAAGTTAAAGCTTGGTAGCAGGAACTTCGGGCTCACGTTGCTCAGCTGCATATTTGCATGTTATTTGGCATTATCCACAAAAAGAAGAATTTTTCTTCCTTCTTCATCATCTTGTTAATGCCCTCCAACCATTATGAGAAAATTGTAACTGTCATTCAGGCTTTTCAATATGATTTATAGTGCACAGGCAATGATGCGATCTTCACATTTTTGAAGCATCGTGGTTTTTCACTTTTTCCGATCACAACTGGTTTGAACTTCGCAGCTGTAAAACTGGCACAGAACACGGCAGTAAGTCTTTCTTTCGACGAGTTCGATGAACCTTTTTATTCTTCTGCAACTAAGTTTTCTGAATTTCCATGATGAAGGATTTTCGCAGATTCGACTGCAAACACACGTTCAGTTTATAGAGAGGTGGGGTAGAATGGGGACCAAAAGAAGCGTTCATAATAGCGGGATGTTCAGAATACAGAGAGTTCATCTTTTGTTAAGTCTATAGAGTTTCGGCGGGATCGTCAGAATGTGTTCATAATACCGGGGTGTTCACATTAGAGAGTGTTCAGTTAGAGAGAGTCCACTGTATATATATATTTTTTTCTAACGCTTCTAAAGCACAATGAAATATAAATGAAACTGTGACGGGGGAAATGTAATAAGTTCAGCTATAGCCAGTAGGATTGATTTGCTCAAATAACGTCATAGATCCTAAAATTGGCCAACTCAGATTTGTTAAAATGACTGAATTAATTGCATTAAAACATTGTACATAGGTTAATCATAATCAAAATGGGCTGTTTTTATGTCAATTAAACATGTATATATTCAATCTTTCTGTTTAATTATATTATTTGAATGCGGAATGGCTGACGTCTTTTAGACCTTCAGTTTTTTTTGGTGTGTGTTTGTTCTTTTAATATGCTGTTTCTAATAAAAAGACTTTTTCTAAAATGCGATTCACTACATTTTGAATCATTAAATTTTTGTTATTAATATTTTTTACCAATAAAGCACACTCGCTAAAATACGACAATTACCTATGACCAGATTACTAAACTTCTCCCATCCCGGTTAAAGGATAAAACTTTTCGCATTATGATCCATATGGCTAAAATATATCGAATTCGCAACCACTATTACTGCTTCTCTGTATTTGTGCTTATCAGTTTTAAATCAGTTATGAAAAGGTGGAGCCCAAAATAAAAATTTTGAAAAATTCATAATGAAACCTCATCTTTAGACTTTTCAAAGTAGTGCGTGATTTTTTAATATCAAATTAATATTCAAATTCCGTACATCTACGGGAAATTAACATTGCATATCCAACTTCAGATCACTGGCAATCATCGAGGCTAACGAGAAAGACAGGCTACCGCGGTGCATTCCACGTATCTTTTTTTACAGACCGCTGGAGTCAAGTGATGTTTGAATGCACCAATGAAGGTGTGCGAAAAGAGCATCACGTCACTTTAGAGGTCCGTAAAAAAAGACACATGGAATGTACCGCGCTAGCCCATTATCCCCTACAAAAAAAAGCCTCCGCACGGAAGCTGTGTCGTCGCTGGAGTAGACCTCTGTAGAAGTCGGCGCTGAATTCGCGAACGATATTGAGTTCTAATACACTCGGCTAGAAGAGAATTTTATTACTTTGCTCAGCTTTTTCTCTGTAGATACATTTTTATTATGATTAAAGCAAATAAAAAAATTGCAAAATTAAAATATATTTTTTTTTTATAGCAATTGCCTATTTCTGAGAAGTTGAGAACTACTTAACTGTAGCATTTCAATGTATGTTAATATGTATATATATATATATATTTTTTTTTTCTGGAGCTCTGATTATTTTCTGGGGTGCATTGCAGAAATGCATACTTATACCATAAGAAAAAAATATTTTTCAATATATTTATTATTTAAAAAAATAGCAACATGAGAAAAAATGTGTATAATAGTTTTATAGAAAAAATATTTTTACAATATATGTGTTTATTGAAATAAAAATAAAATACAAATATGAGAAAAAATATGCGTATATTTTTTTTCTCACGTTTGTATTTATTTATTTTTTTTGGCCAAAGTACAGCAACCTGCATTACTGCACTGGTGAAACATTTTGAATTATACATTGGTAAACTACATCACACATTGTGATGCAATACTGCATGAATCAAAGCCTGATGATGGTACCATCCATTAATTTTGAAATGTGTTCGTCTGAATACAGTAGTATTAAAAAACTCGTCATATTAAACAAAAACCTAATTTGGAGAACAAATTAAAAAAAAAAAAAAATTATTTCCTATATTATTTAAACCTGAGAAGGGGCAGATATTAATATATTTCATTCAATTCGTTCTACATTTAATGTTAAATTTTTGTAACAAATAAGTTAAACAAATTGAACATTAATAAATAAAAATAAAATTCATACAACATAATACTTTAAACACCCTAAAAACTTAGATTCCGTTCAAATGAAATCAAAATAAATCTTAGACTTTTTAAAAGTTTTGCAGTTTGCATGTATCTTATCATTTTATGTGCAATCGTCATAAACATAATACAAAATATGCAGTACACATATTTATAGCTTAAAAATGGAATTTTTTATTATTATTATTTGTTCTTAAAATTAGGTTTTTGATTAATACATTTTATATGTATGCATTTCTTAATATCTTTAAATATCCTTAAAAGCGTTACTTTCAACTCTCCAACACTTAAAATGTATCTGCCAACACTTTCACAATAAGGAAACAAAATAATATTAATAAAAATTTTATTCCACAATGTCACAATAAGGTCGCCCGATGGCGTGGTCAGTAAGCGGAGGCTGCTGTCACCTCGAGGGCCCGGGTTCGAGTCCCTGGGTAAGACATGGATGTAATCGTGAATGTCTTATTGTAGTTATATAATATATGTAATGGAAAAAAAAAATTGTTGTGACTTGTTGTTGTTTCTGTATAATAAGGATCATTCGAGGCGACAGCCATTGTAGCTATAGGCCCCAAAGCATTCTCCACTTCGGTGGACTTCAAATGTCAAATGTCAAATGTCATGTCACAATAACAAAAGTCAATGATACTCACAGGTAAAAAATACATTTATGTAAGAATATGATTTTACATTTTTCTCATATAAACAAATTAAAAGTTTAACCTATTTTCTGTGGTAATAAATCAAAATATTCTCAAATATGTAACTTTAAAATGCACTTACGTAAAAGTGATTTCTTGCATTTTTCTCTTTTAAACATGCTATAATATAACAACAGTTATAGTACTATATGATATAGTACATATATTAATATTAAATGATATATTAGTTAAAGTTTTGTTAGTTAAACATGACACTTAAACTGTTCAACAAAAATATTTTAATACTAGATTAATAACTAAACGCTCACATAACAAAGTTTGAAGAGTTATAAATTCTTTAATCAATGTATGTTTGTTAATAATCCATTTTAATAATTAAAATAGTAATAAAAGATATCCAAAATGAATCAGAGATGCAAAAGTATGTTTAAGGTTCCTAAAAATTGATAAATAATAGAATATCACACAAACTTGGAATTAAATGACTGAATAATTAAACTTGGTATCTAAAACTTATTTATCACACACAAAGCATAGTACTACAAGACTATATACTTCGATAATGTTTGTTAAATTTTAACTTCTAAATTTTATGCAAATGATAAGATCTTACAAACAAACTTCATAAGGTTTTCTTATTCATAAGTTTCAAGCATTAAACAAATATATTAATTATTAAATTAATATTAAATGATGAACTAACTAAATTTAATATGTATGAAGCTTATGTAAATGTTAAAGAACTTTAAATTTTCTAGTTTAACTGTCATAAAATAGAAACATAACCATTTAAGTTAAAACAACGCAATATTCAGTATTCAACTGAAATGGTATTCGCTGCATCCCCAATTAAAAGGCATTGCCTTAACATTGATTATTCACATTTTTTTCATTTGAGCATTCCATTGACAACAAGTTAAAATATATTCAGAAATCAATTTGTAAGTGTTTGAAATTTTCTTTTTTTCACTTTTGTATTATTTTCCTGATTAACTTTAGTAGTTGCTTTGTTTTTAAATAAACGCTTATTTGCTAAATAGTTATTGCATTCTCTACAGTAGTTATTAAGGAAAGTATTCACAGAACGACTAACTAATGATTCAATTATATAATTTGAACTATGGACTGAGCACTTATTTTCATTTAAATATATTTCTTTCTTTTGTAAAATATCAAGAATTAACTTCACTGTAAGAGCCTTTTGTTGTTGCATTTGTAAAAACAAATGCTCATACTTTTCAGAAATTAATTTCTGAACAACAACATAGGAATGTAATATCATTTCTGGTACTTCAGGTTTAGGATATGCCAAACCTCCTCTATCTAATGCTTGACAGCCCCACCAGTGGCCGAGAGGTTCTGCTCTCGAAGCTGGTAGACGGGAGGTGCTGGGTTCGATCCCAATCGCGCCCGTCGGCCTAATCGTTCGGAGTTTTCGTGGTTTTCTTCTAACCTTGGTTCTCCAAGCGTTAATACGGGTTAGGTTCCCTTAGAAAGACCTCCACGGAAGGCACCCCCCCCCTTAGGGCCTATATCCCACGTGCTGATAATTGGCCGACATAAATACAACCAACCAACTAATGCTTGACAATAATATACAATAAAAAAAATATATACAATAAAAAACTACATATGGAGCACAGAAAATATCATTAAAAAAATCTAATTTAAATTTTAAAAAATCTGATTTAAATAAAAGATGCAATTTAAAAAATAATTTAATAGAGTTTAAAACAAGTTTTATTTAACATAGAAAAAAGTGAGCTTGGTAGTTGTAAACAAACATTGAATAGAAGGAAAATTTCGACAAAAAGCGCCAAATGGTTGTCAATCGAAATAGTATTTGGTTAATTTTACGACTAAGTTGGTTATGTGTATGAAAATTAAAGAATTTACTATGTGTATTTTAAGCGATATTGATCAATATTGCATAAAAATTAATTTTTTTTTATGAAATTTTATAATAGTTCAGCTGACAATATTAGATTAGTAAACAATTGCGATAACATAAGGAATGGAACCTTCATTTTTGCCTTTAATACATATATTTTGAGCAAACAGTTATAAACCATAAAAGAGAGAGAGAGAAAAAGAAAAGTTACAAATACGTATCAACTTACTCTTGAGTTTGGAGTTGCAACAATATTCTTTCGGCAAGTTGCTTCCAACCATTTTCGCCTTAGGTGTTCATTGTTACGAAAAGAAAATACGGGAACTTTTGGGCCATTTTTATAGTTCCCATTGCAATTTACGGCACAACATCTGTAAGGCATACTTCCTAACAGTGACACACAACAATTTTCTTTTATAAAATACACATATACAAAATACGATGAACTTATAAAAAGACAAGCAACGCGCGTTCAACCTTTTTTACCGGCTTCGAAGGAAGAAACAGGAAAGCCAAGCTAATGCGAAATGTATTATGGGGAAAGTGATAGACGGGAAAATATGGCAACCATGCTAAATAGGTTTCATGGACTACTCGAACTACGTCATTTCAGAGCACAGCAACCTGCCTGGTGGCTTTCTTTTGTAGGGGGTAATGGCTAGCCTCTCTTTTTCGTCAGCCTCGGGCAATCATCGAGACTGACGAAAAAGACAGACTACCGCGGTGGGTCCGATTCTTCTTTTTTTACAGACCGCTAGAGTCACGTGATGCTCGAAGGAACCAATGAATGTGTGCGAAAAGAGCATCACGTGACTCCAGCGGTCTGTAAAAAAGAAGAATTGGACCCACCACGGTAGCCTGTCTTTCTCGTTAGCCTCGGGCAATCAATATGTGACGTCATATTTTGCTGGAGTACAATAAATGTTTTAAAAATTCGAAAGCGTAACCAACAATTCTCGGTGAGTTTATGATGTTATTACACACTATAGCTAATATTAAAGGTATAGAAAAGCATGTAAAGCGGTACATTGTGCGCATTTCAAAGTCTAGTTACACGTATAGTTTAGTTAGTTCAACTCTGCAGTGTATCCATGCAGCACGAAATATATAGCACAAAAAACGGCGATGAAGGACATATACAAAGAACAGCATTGTAAACAACCAATAGCAACAGAGAGAAGAGGCACTAGCACCAATCATAGAACATTATTCGTAGATCATCGTTTTTGGAAAACTCTTAAATAGGTTGTTTAAAGGGAAATAATATTAAAGGGATTAAGATTTATATTAAAGGAAAATTGTTTCTGAGTAAAGCTTTTTCTTTGCCTCTCGTCTCTGTTACTATTGGTAGTTTCTAATGCTGCTTACTGCATGTGTCCAACGTTACAGTTTTGCGTGCTACATGTACCATTCCAACACCATTTATGGTTTTTAAATGCGCTGATCCTTTTCGGATGGGGAAAAAAAGTGTTGGCATTCCAAAATTTCGAAATGTTTTCGACTGTAACCGTAACCATGTAGGCTCCATTATTCTTGTTCACCACAATCTCGTGCGCATATCATCATATAACTATATCATTTCATTTCTTGCAAAGTTTCTTTATGGATACGCTGTATCTATGTTGCGGCAAAGGTCCTTTCAGAAATTTCGGCCTTTTTCGGCGGCCATTTCGCGAAATGGTTAGAGTCGTTGTCGAGATCCCGGAAAGGCTAGAGGTAGTCGGCCAGTTTGCGAAATTGCTAGGAGCATGTGGAGAAAGTTGAAATAAAATGTCATTCGCTGACTTTGAGAATTTGTAGTTTCTACTTTATAAATCTTAACTTTTTTTTTAATGAATTTGCAGATGAGCCGGCACAAGATAGTTATTTTTCCATTTTTATTGTTTTTTTCTTTTCAATTTAATTTTTTTATGAAATTTCTTCAATTGAGTTACTTTCATTTTTCAGAATAAAAAGATAATTAATTGGGATTATTATATTTTATTAATGCTATATGTATATTTTTAAAAATAAAATATATTTTTTACATAAAATAAAATTGCGTTTATGTTCTAAATTAAGGGGGGAGGAATGAACTCTCGACCTCCACCTTTTCTCCTTTATACCGAACCAATGAGCTCCCAGAACTAATCAGAGAAGCGCCATATCAGAATGAACCTATACCAAAAATATAACGTGTAAGTGCTTTTCTTTATATTGGCATTATATTTTCATTATGAAAGTAATTATACATACATAAAACACTGGATATATTTGTTTGTCAGTATGAGCCTCCCCATAAAACAAAATTTCAAAATTGGCATATAACAACTCATATTAAAACCAAAAATATATATTAAAAAAGACAAATTGAAACAGTTTATTATTTTTCTTCATTTGGGGAGAGGGGATGGGGTTCTACACTCTGAAACCCCTTTTAAAATAATTGTTGTACACATTAACATAAAAAAAATAAAAAATTATCTTTGAGTAAGATACAAGGGGAGGGGGGTGATGTAGAGGAGCTCTGACGCTGTAACCAAAATTCTTAATTCCTACTCCTTTTAGTGTTTGATTATCATAAATCTTTTGAGCAGAATAAAATGTGTTATAACATTCAAAATTACAAGCTAAGAAAAAAAACACAACTGCAGGCTGTAAAACATATTTATTTCCTCAGATTTTAAAAAAAATTATCCACTAACGAAATATTGAATGCTATTATCACGACCAGCGGCGATCTTCTGTAACCAGATTGTCATTCATTTCTCTTTGAGTTGAGATTTTTCGTTGTCCAAGGCCGCATCCACTACTGCGCGACAGCTGACAACTGATTTCAGGATTAATAAGATTTATTTTACATTAGTAAATCAGCTTGTGTAAAATGACTAAGTAAAAAATGTCGCTGCCCCCCGGACTTTTTTAACGTCTAGAAGAAAAGTTTTCTTTTAGAAGCTATAAGCAAATCTTTTTAAATATGCTGTTTGGAAATTTACGCACTTTTCACCATTAAATGTTTTTAGCAACTTTACAATTTAATCATGTTAAAGTTTTTTCTTTATTTTTAAAATCCACATATTTTTCAGTTGAAAAATATTCGAGTTTATTTATTTTGTTTTTTTGACAAAATGGGATAAAAAATGGCTATTTGAAAACTATAAATTAAATCTCTATTCGAATAATGAAATATAAAAAAAGAAAAACCCTAAACAGAAAAATTAAATAAATAATTATACATTGCACATCACAATCTAATCAAGTATAGGCTTGCAAAAAATGATTAAATTGCTAGGAATAGGTTTTGAATCTATGAAACTTATTAAACTGAACTATCTTGCCCGATTCAAATATTAACCCTTTATGTACGGAATTATGAATTCATGAAAATTTTATCTTCTGCAGAATTTTTCGTGAATTGTTTAAACTACATTAGAGGATTTACATAACCATTTAATACATTTTTGAAGGAGTTTCGAAGGATTAGAGGATTTAGAAGGATTAATTAAATTTGAATTTGTAGGAATTTTGGGCAATATTTATAACCCCACTCAAATCTGTCATTTTAAATATTTTTCTTAGTATTTTCTAGAATTAGGAAATGTACAAATATAATGTTCTTACAATAGAAATATAGAAATATTTCCGAATTGAAAAATCCCCCCTCCCTCTTCTCAACACCAAGAAAGCTGAAAAGATGCAAAAGCAAAAGAAATCATCCTTTTAAAAATATTTTTGTTTTGTGTAACCAATAATGCTTTTTGAAGAGGATAAAGTAATGTATCTATAACTCATTATAAACTGTATTATAACTAATCGAAGTATTAAATGAATTTTATAACATGTTATTTTAATGGTACTTATAAGTACCGTCAGTAGATAAAGGGTTAAATAAAACTTGAAAAAAAATTTCCATTTAAAAACTGTCTACCGCAACACGTTTATCATATGTTTATCTATAAAACTGTCAATTTTTATATATTTATGTGCAATAGTGTTTTCAGGATAATCTGAAAAA
This sequence comes from Maratus speciosus, assembly GCA_963932465.1. Lineage (NCBI taxonomy): Eukaryota > Metazoa > Arthropoda > Arachnida > Araneae > Salticidae > Maratus > Maratus speciosus. The sequence continues at coordinate 145,424,362 of OZ010795.1, read as the reverse complement.
CTAAAAATGTCACAATAAATTCAATTATGGTAGTAGCAGCAGCAAAAATTACCTTTTTCAGAATAGAGAAAAATTATATGATAGTTGCATACAATATTCATCTAAAGTACTATACAAATACAAAGAAAACAATACTCTCAATTAATCTTGTATCAAAATAACGTATTGTATAACAGAAATGAGGAATTTTCCAGACGAACAAAAGGTTATCGGCAAAGTATAGAATGTTCTCTCCCACTACTTGCAAGTCAGTGGCACTTACCATACAATCTTCGATCACCACTTCGGGTATTGGCCAGAGATGTCCGGCCACTTCGGGAACTGGCCGGCCAAAGCCCGAAATGCACTGTTCATCGGGCTTCAGCGAGGATTCTTGTCCAATTGGCGAACTGGCCTGACTTCGGACTTTGGCTTCAACATGTATAATTCTTGTTAAATAGAATATCGTTTTCACACAATTACTTTAATTAAACTGTTCTTCGTGTGACTATTTTATTCTAGCTATTTTGTAAATATTGCTATATACATACATTTAAAGAGCATATAATAATACGTTATAAGTAAAAATTAACCACAAATTATACTGTTTTATATTGACTTACGTTTGCCTTTAAAAACTGTCTTTCATTTTCTCGAGTCGAGTGGAGTAATTAATTAAACATTGAAATGAAATTCAGTAATACTAAAATTATTTTTTGTCCAAATACGTAGCATATTTTGTGCTAATGGTGAACAATAACATTTGATACTGTATTTCAAAAGCTACATACAGGTATGATTTTGTTTGTATCATTTTCTCTACATGGTTTTTAATAAAGTTATTAGGATATAATGAAGTTATTATTAACTTTTATAAACTTGAAACCAAACTCAATGCCTATTTTAATTTTCTAAAAGCAGCAGACCATGATATTGATTCATTTCATCGGCCTACAAATTGTGAGAAAAAAAAATTACACTATTTTTTATGTATAAGAAAATTTAAGTTCCTATACTAAAATGTGTTCCTATACTAAAGTTTGATTTAAATTAATTTTAACTTTTTCTTTAAAAAAACAAAACAAATTCACAGTTTTAATCGTGTTTGTGTATAGAGGTATTTTTAGAACTTTTTAAATATACCTTTTTTACTAGCTAAAAGTTCACTTAACCAGTTTCATCTTTTTTTAATTATTTAATAGCATGACCCGGCAACGCGACTATGTATTTATTCAACTATATTTGGCTGAAGTTTCTGTTTACAGCATCATTCACATGCCTAGTTTAAAACAACGACAAAAAATAAAAGTATGACTCTAAAACTCATGATTTAGAAACTAGTTATTTGTCAGCTTAAGAATTGACACCCTGGATATCATTTTCCTTGTGCAAATTTGCAAATAAACAATAAACACTTTTTATACTATCTAGAAATAAGCATGAGTTGTGTAGCTTTAATTTACTTCAGATACAGTTGTTTAGAAAGTACCTTTACATTTTGAAGGATTATAATTAAATTCCATTCAAAACCTAGTCGTAATACAATAGAGAAACGAAATTAAAGCTGGTTTTCATCATATTTCTAAATGTGCATTGTTCCCTTTTCCATACGGCTAAGGCTGAAAAAATAATGATGTAAAAATTCTTTGTTAAGCATAATAAATTGTATATTTAGATAAGTTAAGCATTTTGCCTTGTGAATGTGCCCAGACGAAATCGTTTTCAGAAAAATCATATTTAAATAAGCGGTTAACATATTTATGACCGTTAGCGGTTAACATATTTATGAATTTGGAAATTTTGATATTTTTTCAGCTGTTTTAATTACAAAGAATACAAATATACAGAAGGTTGAAATTTAGTGTAAAGAAATAAATATAAGCTTTTTTTAATACAAAATTTAAATTAAAAATACAGTCTATTTTTTATGAAATTTAATGAAGAACAAAACATGACATTGATATTTTTTGTTCATGGCTTCTTGCTAAATTCCAGTGAGAAAATTAATAGTTATGTATTCCATAATTATTTAATAATTCATATTAAAGATACAATCTTCTTTTTCAAACATTTCAATATTTATTCCAAATTTTTAGACCTACTTTGAAACAATTTAAGAAGATTTAATAATGATTTAAAAGATAAAATCAATGATTTGATTGTTTAAATAGATGAAAAAATTTACAGAGTACTTAATATCAAAACAGTATCAAATTGTGGCATCCGATTAATCCCATTTAATACATTTTAGCACGGGAGAACTTCCTTTCATTAAAAGTATTGTTTAATAGAAAAGCTACTGGCTAAGAATACCGAAAGAACATACATATAATAACTTTTTTCTTTCAAAGAAATATTTATAATTAATTTAAAACTATCATTTTATGGAGGCTTTTCATCAATGTTCATTTAATTCATATTGTATACAAAAATTATGTAGTTTAGTAACTAAAAGAAATGCAGTACTAAAAATCCGGTTCATTAATTGAAATGCTATTATGCAGTGGCGCCAACTTATATGTGCCCGCGGGGCGCGAGCCTAGCCAATAATTTGACCTTTCCTCCCACCCAATTTCAATTGATTTGATTCGTAATTTATTTATTTATTTATTTAATCGCTGAATTGAAATTCGGTTTTATTGGCTATCAGAAAAAATTTTGTTTGAAAAATAAATAAGGACATAATTTAGATTTACAGGGGCACTGGAAACCCCTTCAGCAGATGTATAGTTAACTTTCTCACAAAAACAAATTTCCTGCATATTCTGCCATCTGTTTTGATGTGTTGTATTGATTTTCGTTACACTTAGGTTTCTAAAATGTATGATTTTCTTGACATTTGGTTTTTTGCACTTTCAACAGTTAGAAATTTCAGTGTTATTTATCATAAATATTAATGTCTTTATAAGGAAGAAATTATGAAAATAATAATTAAATAAAATAATTTATTAAAACGAAATGAAATTATAATAATTTAAAAATTTGGTTAGAAAAAACATAATTTAACTTCAAATTATCATCTTTAGTCATTCGCCCCCCCCCCTCTCTCTCTACCCTCTCCACACACATACGCATTAATGAAAAAAAAAACCTGTATGTGTTATTTTACTGAAAATTTTTTGTGCCCTCCCAATACTTTTGAAAGGTTGGCTCTACTGTTATTATGCATTTGAAAATAGTTGAATTAATATCTCACTGTTTTATATCTTGAGGTTTCTTATGTCAGTTTTCTATAAATTAACACACCATTTGATAATGTGTTGTATAAATACCATATTCATGTCTCTTTCTTTTTTTATCCAAATTCAAATAGACATTCATAAAGATTTAATATCACACTCTCAAAAATCTGTATAACTATATTATACTGTATTACATTTATTTTCATTTAAAATAAATGTATTTTTTGAATCATTATATAAACTTTTTCTTAATGTATACAAATTTCAGCTATTACTGTCAACAATACCGCGTATCTAATAAATCTCAACACCATTAAGAAAATCATACACAATACATATTGGTGTATATGGGATATAGCGTGCACCTTAAAACATGTTGTTATATACAAGGTGATTCGTAACGATGGAGCCAAAAACCTATTTTATTCAATATTCCCCTAGATAAATACTTCCAATTGCGAAGTTTCTTTCAGAAAGTGCAAAATTTTATGACATAAGTTGAAAAACCCTGAGAAGTTTAATAAGAAAATACACAAAGTAAATTTTTATACGGCCCCTGTAGGATACATTTGCCTTATTTGCCTTATCTATGTCTGAAGGAAACACAAAAAAATTCCTTGTTATTCCTGCAAATTTCACACGGATATTAAAATCCAAAAGTTCGTCACCTAAACCACTTAAGCATACCTCTCAGCGACTTGATTTTGATGCATTTGAATGCAGAGATCATCTACAACATTATACGTTATAAAAAAGCAATTTAAGACAATTAAGATAATAGAACAAATATTGAGAAAACAGAACATAAATTGAGATTTTTGCAGTAATTCATGAATTAGAAGCATTTCAATTTATGTCTCAACCTGACGAATTATTTAAACGGGCATATCTCTGTGAGTTTTGATTTTTGAAATTTTCATTTAAATGTTATCCGAATTCTAACAGGTGGCCAAAAATTAGATGCACAAAAATTTTGTTTTTCATTTCTTTAGTTAATTTTAACATTCTTTATTTACAAGCATTGTAAATAATGTCGGGGGTGGAAATAAATTTTGAAGTAGTTTTAGAAAACTGAAAATGCGAGAGAGTGCAGATGTCATGCATTTAATATTTTTAGTTAAAACAGATTATATTTTTATAACAGATTATATTTTATAACAGAACAAATATTGAGAAAACATAACATAAATTCAGATTTTTACAGTAATTCATGAATTACAAGCATTTCAATTTATGTCTCAACCTGACAAATTATTTAAACAGGCATATCTCTGTGAGTTTTGATTTTTGAAATTTTCACTTAAATCTTATCCGAATTCTAACAGGTGGCCAAAAATTAGATGCACAAAAATTCCGTTTTTCATTTCTTTAGTTAATTTTAACATTCTTTATTTACAAGCATTGTAAATGATATCGGGGGTGAAAATAAATTTTGAAGTAGTTTTAGAAAACTGAAAATGCGAGAGAGTGCAGATGACATGCATTTAATATTTTTAATTAAAACAGATTATATTTTATAACAGAACAAATATTGAGAAAATAGAACATAAATTGAGATTTTTTACAGTAATTCTCGAATTGCAACTATTTCAATTTATGTCTAAACCTGACGAACTATTAACACGGGCATATATCTGTGAGTTTTGGTTTTTGAAGTTTTCACTTAAATGTTATCCAAATTCTAACAGGTGACCCAAAATTAGATGCACAAAAATTTTGTTTTTCTTTTGTTTAGTTAATTTTAACATTTTTTCTTTACAAGCATTGTAAATGATGTCGGGGGTGGAAATAAATTTTGAAGTAGTTTTGGAAAACTGAAAATGCGAGAGCGTGCAGATGGCATGCATTTAATATTTTTAATATTGCTTTTAATATTTTCCAATCGACTTTTCTGACTTTTTATCACAATATACATAATTTTGATGAAAATTGGCTAAACGAAAGGGTTTGTAACAGAAGAATTTAAAGACGTTGATGCAAATCGCAATTTGTGACGAACTGTATATCAAAATGTTTCAAATAGGTTGGATGCATCTTGTAAATTTGATGAAAGATATTTCGAAAACTTAGCAATTAAATAGGAATTAATCGAGATTTAACAATATGAGATTAATATCTAAATACTTAATGACAATATCTGTCATTTGCGTTCATTCCATCACAAAATACAGTGCAACTACCAACTTACTGTATACCTACTATTGGACAATCAGTATATGTCTAATCCATGCATCCACCACGTAACTATCATAAAACTGTTTTGATACCGAAAACAACATTTAATATACTATTGAAGTGGGATATAGTAATTTTGATTTTGAAAAAATTGCTGTTTTGATATACTAATTTTTCTACATTTTTTTTTTCTAAAACGTAGTATAAACTTATTACCTGCCATAATTACATTAATAACTTTTTCAAAGGTTGAGTAATTTTTTCTTAAATAACACATTTTCGGAGGAAAGACGAATAAAAATATATTATTCAATTATTATTCTAGAAAAAATAAAAATTATGCAGTAATATAGTTAGCACGGTGCATTATAAAATATTCTGAATTTACAAATTAGAAATGTAAAAGATAAAGAATAGATGTACCTGAAAATAGGTTTTACTCGGCACATTTAGACATAATGTGTGTATTCATCCGAATATTGCATTATGATGCAATAATGCAATAGACATTGGGCCTGGGGGTTTATCTTTTGAGAATATCACAAAACCACGCATAAAAAAAACATGATCCTTTTACTGAAATGAATATTTTAAATTTCATACTTTTCATTTACTTCTATGTAAAATTACGTTTGAACTTTCTGAATTCTTTAAGGATTCCTCTTTTGAATACAAATTTGTCGGAAAATTTCCTAGGTTATGCAGTGAATCTTTTATATGGATTTTAGATCGAAGTTTTATATTCCATAAACGAAGCCCCTTTCGTCGGATAAACGTAAGTGTAAAGTAGATTTTCCTGATGCTGAATTTCAACTGTACTGAACGTGCTCTTCTGCATTTAGATATAAGTATTATTCACGATTTATCTATGAAACACAAGTTGAGTAAAATTGCGAAAGGCATGTCTTTCATTATTCAGATACTTAAGAAATACATTACACAACATTCGTATCATTATAGAAAATATAAGGGAGACTGTAGCCTAATGGAACGAGTGGATTTTCTCATAAAATAAATTTGTTAAATGGGCAGACTTTTGTCAATAGAGAGCAGCATTACAGAAGCACATGTATTGAATATTTTTTTTTCCATTAACTGATGCGAAAGTAAAAAGTAAAACATTCCTAAGCCTAAGTGTGAGGGATTATTTTTTCAAAAATATTTGTTTTGCTAAAGTATTAACTCGGACTCAACAACATTATATACAATTCTGAATATTTTAATCAATGGTATTTTTCTTTCTTTTTTTCAATCTTCTTTTTGAATTAGTGATAAATAATTATTTTGAAACAAAAGTAAATGTGGCTATGTGGCCCAAAATAATCTAATAGGACACGTCAGATTGGAGAACCCCAAATGGATTATACATAAACGTTGCTTTTTAAATTTATGTTAAATAATACATTTTGTGTACAAAAAAATTAATATAGCATTTTTATCTATGTTAAATTTTATACTATATTACCAAATTAACATCCAATAAAAGCATAACAAGGTAATAAAGATCTCAATCAATTTTCGGTTAAGTGTTACAAGCTTTGAAAGATACTTCAATTTCTAAACTAAGTTTTTATACATTACATTCATAATAATGTTTATGAAACTCTTGAATTCGCCTATTTATGAAACATTTATCGTAATTAAAGTTTCTCATTAGTACCATGCCATGTCCCATTAGCTCCGGAGTTCGAAGGGGTGGTCTAATGAGATCAAATTTCATTTCACAGATTAAAGCCATTTCTATTTCAATAATTAAGTTATGACTAACATTTATTATTTATTAATAGAAAAGGAAGAAAATAAAAATTTAAAGTAAATGTCTGTGGAAAAAAAAAGAAATCCGAGAATTTTACAAATTAATTTTTTATAAAGTGTAAAACATGTTCCATTACCCTTAGTCAATTTTAAATGCAATGGATCGTGTCATTTGTCATAAATAAAAATTTAATGACTTAATCTGTAGTTCAGGAACTCAATGTCAGCCACCCAAAGCACAATTTTGCTTTGGTCTTCCGTTATATAAAATAAAGTAACATACAACACTCAATTTATTATTTACATTACTAGGGGGCTCGGCCCCCTAGTAATGTAAATACTACGCTCGCCAACCCCCGTCCAGACACCGCAGACTCTAAATGCACGCTAATTTGATCGGCTTTAAAAAGATTTCGAAAGATTGAATTATTATTTAAAAAACAGTGGCGATCTCCCTATAAACGAATTTCTATTCATTTCTCTTTGATTGGGGAATTTTAACGCCAAATCCGCTGCGGTACTACTTGATTATCCTGTCGACCCATTTCGCCAAATTATATAAATCGCCAAACCACTCGCCAAATTATACAAATTGATGTAATTTTTATTTTAAATAACGAAAGAATACAACATTACATTATCGTACAACATTAATAAAAACACAAATAAAACGTCGAAATAAAAATAACTTGATGACGTATACACGTGTAACAACATTTCAAAATAAGCTAATATAAACGGAATTAAGTAAAGAGAGTCTTTGTCTCCTGGTATTTTTTAACAAAGCGAAAAGAAAGTTCTTTTAAATGAGACATTTTAAATTAATTCTCAAAATATCAAATAAATGTCTAGCGCAGTTTCTAAATTTAAACTTTTTTGCAATATTATTTTGTGTTCATTTTATGTAATAACTATAATGTGACGTAAATATGACGTAATTTCTCCTAAGACTTCTAACGCATGTTAATGAATTTATTATTTTACAATATCCTTTCTCTTTTAAAATTCACGTGTATACTTTTTATGACGCAATTTTTAATAAGTTCCTGCTTTTCATACGTAATTATTTAATTCTAATTTGAAAGTTTTTTTCCTGTTTATAATAGTCACGTGTAAATAAATTTTTAATTTGAAGCAAACATTATTGCTTGCGCTTTTTATACAGTTGGCAACAGTTTAAATTAGTACAATTTTCTGAAATCTGTAAAAAATATCTCTAGAAATGCTGAAAATTTGAATTTAAAATAGAAATGAAAACTGAAAAAATGAGTCAAAATAAAAAAATTAATGCAATCTGCACTCCGGCAAATTCTAACGCATAAAATGATCTAAAAATGATTACACTGCCATGTATAGTTTTTGCTGCTATAAAACTTTTTTAGTGGAACGATTTTGTCCAACTTTAGCATTAAATAACTCTTAAAATAATTCTTCTATTTGAAAACTGTCTGCATCAGCGTGTTTATCAAACATTTCTGTATAAAACCACCGATTTTCAAATTTTTGTATGCATTATTTTTGTTAATATTAACGAAGAAAGGCCTCCGGTCACAAAAAAATCAAAACCGGCGGCGGCGGCGGCGGCGGCGGTGACAGCGGTAGTTACTTTTTTTAGAATAGAGAGATTCAGCATATAAATATATAATATAATAAAAGTAATAAAAATATAATAAAAGTAATAAAAATATAATAAAATTAATAAAAATATAATCAAAATAATAAACTGTATATATTACAGCTGCGTAATTCTGGATGCATTTTACGTTATTTAACCATCTGCACCTTTAAAGATTGCAACGTGGAAAGCAATTCTTACATCGGTTTTCACCACCCACTCAATGTAGAAGAAATATTGCATCGTTTAAAGAAACAGCGTAGTTTTTGAATGGAGTTATGAATAAAGAGGTGGAGACATATAGTGTGCTGTCTACCAGTTGCGATTGGAGTAACTGAGGTGGTTGTCACAAGATGGTGGATGCTTTTTTTAAATACGATCTTAAGTTTCTGATTACCGCCAGGGCAAACATCCCACCAGTAAAATTGAATAGAAAATTTCGTCTTATTTATGAAAATTTTTCTCAAATATGTCCTAAAAAATTTTTTTTGTTTTAACTGGTGTCAGCATGCCTTGTAAAACTGTCAGTTTGTTTCCCTGGTTGTCACAATATGGCGGAAACGCAGGGCCTAATTACCGCCAAAGTAAACTCCTACCAGTAAAAATGAAAATGTGTTTCTACCATTTTTTATGACTGAAATTCTGTAATTATAAGGCGTTTAAATAAGCTGAAAATTCCAATATAAATCTACTGGTGGTAGTTTCCACCGGCGGTAAATAACGCCTGCGATAGCGGTTACAGTTGAAGCTTCACTATTTTAAGGATATGGTAGTTCCTCTTTATTAATATTTTCATGAATTTTTGACCTTGTGATTGAGAGACAGTAAAAAGGGGCGCATGCGCTTAATGATCATCGAACTTTTTTACTAACCCGAAACTTATTACTTTTTTAGAATTATGTTAGAACATAAGTTAGTAGATATTATGTAGTAGTAATACCATTAAAAGAAGAATCTCTTATCATGAATGATTCTTTATTTTAGTAGAGTCAGTAAATTAGATTCAAATTTGGAAGCTTGCATCTCATGTACTGTACAGTCCTGGAAAAAAAAAAGTAAACACCCCCTACTAACTCCTCAGCAAATCATCGTAGAAGAAAGTTACTGGTACCGAACGATTGGAAATAAAGTCTACTTTTAAATGGTGTATATAAAAATTTCTTAGGGGTCATCTACATATTAAAACGAATCCAAACTTCATTTTTTTCAATGGCAATGCCCAATTTTAACGAGATATTTCAAATCTTTGGTTCAAACTATGCCTAGACACCAAATTTCAAGTCATTTGAATGATAAGTTTTTGAATTATAAACATTCAAAATTTAGTGCTTCTAATGTTAAATTACATTTTCATATTTTTATTTATATCTCCCGAAATTATGCTCCTAATGTGCTAATTTTTTTTTTGTAGTAATAATACTAATATACCCAAATATAAATAAGCTGAATTTGCAATTTTTATAATTTTATGATATGAATTATGAAATTAATATTCGAAAAAATTATGAATTGCAACCTACAATTTTTTTGATGGATTTAGATTTATTAAGTCCTGCTTTATGGAAATTCAAAAGTTTCACATTTTTATTCCAAGTAGTTTTCAAATTATGCTTAAAAAAACGGCAAAATGATGGTTTAAGGGGCCGTCTATGATGGAAGTGAGTAGACATTTTGAAATTTATTCTGCTGTACTGTAATCTAACACTCTTCATTGACTCCTTGGGTGGCGCTTAAGGTACCTTGATTAACGAAGGGGCTCTCTCGGTTAACAATCCAGTACGGAACTTCAATTTGGATACAGCCCTTAAAATAAGCTCGTTTTAAAATAATTAATTTCTCGGAAACTTATGGTACGAATTGCATAAAAATTCGTTTTTAGGCTAATTGAAGGGTGTAGAGTTCATTTATGCTGTCAGAATTGGGTACTGCTATTGAAAAAACAAAGTTATGGTTCGTTTTAATATATAGATGGCCCCCTAAGCAAATTTTATATACATCATTTAAAAGTAGACTTTATTTCCAATCGTTCGGTACCAGTAACTATCTTCTACAATAATTTGTTGAGGAGTTAGTAGGGGGTGTTTACCTTTTTTCCCACGACTGTACTACTCATAAGAATTGCACTTACGGATTAACATCCGGAGCCCCAATGTCCCGTTGGAATTTTCAAGATAAGAGCATTTTTATACACCTTACCTTTTTTCTTACTTGTCAAGAGAAGATTTTAGAAGTCAATTGGATAAAATTTTGACTATCATATGTAACAGCTCTGATTAATAATTTTAGCAGGCATAGGCAGTCGGAGTTGTCACAACGGCATTATACGGCAATACACAGTATTATGCATATAGCATTTTCATATTATTGAGAAAATCAAAATTACAGAACAGTTAAGTTAAACAGAATTTCACACAATGAAGTTGTTTGACAGTAAAACTGATTTTCTTACAAACATTTTAAAATAAAAAGTATTTTTCATTAAGTGGCTCTCTACTCTGAAATTCCTGTTATCTCATTAATCTACGTATACTTTTCCGAATACTTGTGCTATTTCTCATTTTAATATATCAACGGGTGCGCTTTACTCAGTGGTGTTATTAAAGCATAAGCATCGACTTGTAGAAGATATCTTATGCTATTCGAATAAGAATATTTATTTACCTGCTAAAAACATCTACATTCCGAGTAAAAAGTACCCGGAATTTATTATTTAAAGGTCGCCCATAAAATGTATCACGACAATATATATATATATATATATATATATATATATATACCAGGTGTCCCAAAAATGACTGATGGATTTTAAAATTAAATAACTTGCAAACTTTCATAGATAGTAAAAAAATTCTTGCAGGATGCTTATGTATGATGTCAGGAGTTTTTTTACTGTGATTCTTGATTTTAGTTCGAATTTCAAACAATAGATGGCGCTGCGTGCAATATGGGCTCACTCCAGACCCGATTTTTGGTACTTCGGAATCCATTCAATACATTTTAATCTCCTTTTTTCGCATGAAAGAAGAGAGATGCCGAAAAATTGAGCCTGGATTTAGCGGCTATTGCTTGTAGCGTCATCTATCGCTGCTATTTGTAACTAAAACTGAGAATTTCAGCATAAAAATTTCTGACATCTTACATAACACTATTGCAAGAATTCTTTTAATATCTGTCACCGTTTGCAAGTTATTGAATTTTAAAATCCATCAGTCATTTTGGGGATTCCCGGTATATATATATATGTATGTGCATTATATATCGCGTGTCAAACATATTAAAAATGGCCGAAATTTCATGAAGAATTTGCTCTATGATAATGCACTATTTGCACAAAGTTTCTGCAAGAGTTTTTGCCAAAAACGCATTTAATGAATATCATCGACCCAACATCGTACACGACTGATGTGAGGCTTTTTTCTGTTCACGAAGCTAAAATTACTACTTTGAGGAATGGGTAGGGAGGCAATTGAGGCCATACCAGAAAACTCGTCGAGGGAGCAGGAGGCCTTTCCTCATACAGCCTACGAGAAATATATGAAGGATTGGTTCAAACGTAGTATAATTGTATTCAACTCTATAGCGCCTACTTAGAAAGATACTAAAAATATTGTGAATAAATTAGTTTTTTTGTGTTTTACTTCCGAGTACTTTTTACAAAAAATGTACATCTAACACAGAAAATGAACAAAATCTCTTAAAAGAAAGATGCCTATAGATCCTAATGTATATCCAAATTCTTTAATACCGGCCTATATGTTATAATTTTTCTTATCCTGCAAATAGTGTATAAAAATTTAATTCAGATTCAAAAGACATTACGCTTCTAATAATGCTTTTCCAGCAATTACTATCCATAGGAAGCAATATAGCTACATCCTTTTGTGCCATACTGCATATACATTTACCGCATTCCCCTGCATTCATGCCGCAAAATTCGAGGGAGACCAGATTTTTTAATATTAGTCCCTGGTCTTTTCCGGCATGCCGGAAAAAGGATAGTAATTTCAACAAATATTTTAAATCCTTGCTAGTAATTTTTTTTTAGGGGGTGCGATCAAATATTTAAATCCGTTCCGTTTTCTACTGTTTTAGATGCGGATTTTCGGTAGAGTTCTGGGATAAATATTACTTATTTAAAATTTAATATAAAATTTCAAAAGTGTATATACTACTATTTTCGAATAGTAATTTCAACAAATATCTTAAATGCTTGCTTAAGTCCGCCACCCCCTTGACTAATACATCTACAGGTAGGTTGTTTAACGGAGTTTCGTTCAAAAACAGTTTTATTAAGAATATAGCCCGCCCCCTGGTGGTAGAATGTGGAACTAAAAGATTAGAGAATTTTATTTTATTTTTTGGCAAGATTTTGCAGTGCGTGAGCAGAACGCTTGCAAAACGGTACTGTAGGCAGTGGGGACCCTTTTCAAGGTTCGTTCGGTTCGAGATTGGGTCTTTTTATGAGATTTTATAGTACAAATTTCAGGTTCATTTTAGCATATTATTACGGGTCCGGACAACGCCGGGCAGCTTAGCTAGTAAGATAAATAGAATTTAATATTCAAATAAATATAAAGGAATATATATAGAGAGAGAGAGACAGAGAGAAAAATAAGTATTGATTTTTTACTTTAAAAGGAAAAATGTTGTTAGAAAAACCAAAATAAATCAGCCGCCCTTCCTCCAGTAGCGAAACCTCATATTGTCCGGCATGCCGATAAATACGAGTTTTTCCGGCATGCTGGTGTACCTCGATTTTTTCCGGCATGCCGGCTAATGCGGGGGAATATGGTATTAATGTTATAATCCCACCACATATTATAGTATAATTTAGTTCAACAGAACAATGACACATGCAGATGAAAAGAATTTTTAGCAATTCTCACTCGAAGGTTGTACTATTTTCGCTAACTTTTGCGTATGTTTGAATATTATCTATAGATATTTATAAATATTACATAGTATATTAAAACTCTACTGAAAAATACATAACGCAACTGAAAATGCTTTTTCGGATAAAAGCATTCATAGAAATCATTCAATCTATATTATTTTGTACCAACCTTTATATGAATTTACTTGTATTATACTTCCACTGTTTAGTGCATTAAAATTCAGCTAAAAATCTCATAAAACAAGTAAAAACGCATTTTTTTGCCATTCTTAACCATAGACGTGAATATATTCCAATTCCTTTGGATGTTTTATAGATTACACTTTACATTATATAATAAAATTTTGCTAAACTTGAAAACGTATAATATATGTGAAAACATATTTCCTGTAATTTTCTCTGACACACTATAAAACATATCTGAAATATTACTTTCTTCTGTCTTACAAGAAGAAAGTATTGGATTCCTGAAAATTTTTGAATTCCGGTTTTCGACGGATTTACACTTTTTAGGGGTCAGAGATCCCAAAAAACATGTTTTTACAAAATGTCTGTCTGTCTGTCGGTGTGTGACATAAATTTTGTGGGCACTCTTATAATGAGCTCGAAGTAGCTAGTAGTCGTTCGGTAGCTTCATCGCCCCGAGCCCTGCCTTCCCGCTTTTCGGTTTCTTTAATTTGAGTAATTTCCCTTTTAAATTTGTCCGGTTTCAATTTTTGATTTAAAATTTTTTTTTTTCAACGTTGCTTTTGCTAGAGAGTCTTTCACTCGGGACGTGGCCGGGGACCTACGAATCTTGCTTCCGCGAAAGAGTCGGACTAGAGTAGAAGAATAAAGGGCTGCGGACGAAGATGGGCCGCTCGCCATCTCAAATGTAATATCTCAAGAACTAATGAACGGATTTTAATAAAACTTTAGATTCAGGTAGTCCCTTATATAAATTGGTGCTGATTACTGTTTGGTGTAAATCGGCCAACAGTCACTATACTGCAGTTTTTCACGATTTCCGCAATCGCTGTTTCTCAAGAACTAATGCACCAAATTCTCAGCAAACGTTACATTCAGTTAGTCCCTGATATAAATTAGTACTGTTTAGTTTTTGGTGTAATTCGAACAATAGGTACCGCTGCTATGCTGCATTTTTCATGATTTCAGCAATAGAATAGTATATCTGAAAACTAATGCATGGATCTTTAGGAAAGGGTTCTTTCTTTAGATATGACTGATGGATTTTAAAATTAAATAACTTGCAAACTTTCATAGATAGTAAAAAAATTCTTGCAGGATGCTTATGTATGATGTCAGGAGTTTTTTTACTGTGATTCTTGATTTTAGTTCGAATTTCAAACAATAGATGGCGCTGCGTGCAATATGGGCTCACTCCAGACCCGATTTTTGGTACTTCGGAATCCATTCAATACATCTTTAGGTTCTTTCATAGAATCTTTAGGTTCTTGATATAATTTAGTTCTGATTACTTTTTAGTGTAAATCGCCCAACAGATGGTGCTGCTATGCTGCATTATTTATGATTATCGCAATTGCTTTTTCTCAAGGACTAATGCACGAATTTTCTCCAAACGTCAGATTCAGTTAGATCAGTGGTTCCCAACCTTTTATCGACCACGCCCACCAAAGCATCTGTAAAGTCACTATGTCCCCCCCCCCCCAGTAATCTGTCAATTATGTCTCTTATTGCTTAAAAAGTGAACTCTATTCACACGGTGGGAGTGTAATAGTGCCTTAACAATAACTTTTCATTTCACATATTTTATCTTATCAAAGAGGTGAATCTTCTACCACAAATGTGTTTTTAACATAATTTTTAAAGAGCAATGAGATTATACATTTCTGCCTATATGCCAAAACGAGATTTGTTGTACTTTTCCAACTTAACTCAGCGTGAAAGAAAAATAGGGTCTGCATTTTTATCTTCACAAAATATCTTAAAAATACACTTACTTTTAACGTTAAAACTGATAAATTCATACATTTTATAATGCAATCTTGTAACTTATTAAGAGTTGGTGGAAAATCTTTGGATACTGATTTTTCTTTATATGGATAACAAAATATATAAGAAGTATTTCATGATTACCATCTTTATCAATTTCAATTAGCCATTATTCCGCATAACACATTATATTTTCCCTTTCCCAATATTGCTTATTGTCTTCGCGAATAGAAGTAGAAAACTCATTCAATAAATAATCAAAAACGTTAAGAAAATTTTAAATTTGGCACCAGAAAAATTATAGTGAGTTTTAATACTTTTATGCATATCAAAATACTTAATAAGATTATTTACATAATTATTCTGGTGTTAATTCTATTTTTAAATTTCGATAGGGAACATTTAAAATATTTAATAAAATAAACTGATTTCTTATATTTTGCTTGCATCCCATTTATTTTTAGTCTACAACATCACTTTCCCCCCCAAAACGACAAAAGTAACTGATAGCAAATGAGCGCGTAAGAAATTTGGAATGTCCCCCCTAGAAGACCAAATTGCCCCCCGGTGGGGCGTACGCCCCACGTTGGGAACCACTGAGTTAGATCCTGATATAGATTAGTACTGTTTAGTTTTTGGTGTCAATCGTCTAACAGGTGACGCTGCTATGGTGCATTTTTCACGATTTTCGCAATAGATCTATCTCAAAAACTAATACAGTAGAACCTCGATTATCCGAAGTAATTGCGACCGGCCATCTTTCGTAAAATCGAGAATGCTTCAATTTTGAGATCAAGGAGAAATATATGCAATATTTCTTATTATGGTAACAAGGGCTTAATAAAAATTAAGCAATAGTAAAATAGAAACAAGAATAAATTATCTGAATTTTAATTTCAAAATTAAGTACATTTTACATACATCAGAAGGGTTTGAAAAAATGTTTTGTTTGTCGCAGTTTCGATTGCTTTTGCTTTGAAACTCTATCACGCAGGTTTTTTAATAATATTAGTTCGCCAGTATCACAGTCTCCAGCCAAGGCCATCTTGATTATAACAGGCCTGGACAGCGTTTTCGCCGCTAGGGGAATGGAGGGAAGGTTGAAATCTAATGCCTACTATGCTACAATATGAAGTTTATATCTAAAATAACATGCATAATTTTTTTACTATCGTTTATTTCATAAATAAAAATAATTTTGTTTCTGAATACTTATTTGATTTTGTTGTTCTTATCTAAGAAAAATACAGAAAAATATAAACTTACTTCCCTTCATCAACATATAGGAAATCAATTTGCCGGAATTATTACAGAATAAATAAATGCATATTTCAAAAGAAAAAAGATCTAAAATTTACTGTATAATTATTGTAAAGTATACAGCTTCAAAGTTCAAATATATTAAATATCACTCCTGTCATTTAAAATAATAATAATAATATTATACAAATATTAAGCCATCATAAAATCATATCTTGATTTATTTTTTCTCGGTTCAGAGAGTAAATAATTTATATTATGAATACAATAGATTTTTATCATTTTTAATAATGGAACAAAATTTCACATAAATTCTAAAAAGATCACCTAAATGAATGAAAACATGTAGTGTATTATATATATATATATATATATATATATATATTTACTGTATGAAACATCCTCAACAGAAACATTTTTAAATCTTTGCTTTGCAATAGATGAAGTACAGTTCATTCCATTAAAAAAAAAGAGGGAAAAAATTATAAATTTACAAATATGTTTAATGTATAACATTCTTTTTTTCTAGGTTCAGAGAATAATTAATTTATATTGCGATTGATGGACACAAATCATCGAGATGAATAACTGTGCTAAAAATAAACTAATTTCTTCAGTTACATAAACAATATAACGTTTCAACTTAGCCATAAATCTCTTTATAGTGCTAATGGATTTAACCTTGAAATTCCTGTAAAGATAATGACTTGTTAAGTGGCTAAATTATACTCATAAACTACATAGAACTGATTTATTATTATTATTATGTATCTTGTAATGTAAACATTTTCTTTTATTCTGAAAAATGGAGCTAACGAATTAAGAGCATATAAAAAAGCTCTCTTATTACAACGTAAATAAGTGTTAATTAAACAACATTTAAATGTCACTGCATCGTCATTTAATATTGAAATAATCTAGAATTTCTTTACTTAAGGGAGGCATAAAAGTCATTCATTGGTGAATATAAATACATCATATTGCACATAAAGTTAATAATATCTTCAATTAATACATTTTGGATAAAGGTAAAACCTGGATTTACACTATTAATGGATTAGTATCCTGAAAAAGAGTAAGTCCCAATTCACATTTCTTACTCACGCCTATTTAATGGGATTGAAAATCCTATCAACGAATACAATTAATTTTATTATTATTATTATTAATAGAGAAAACATGATTTCTTAATTTAAAAAAAAAGAAAGGAAAAAGAAAAGAAATATATGTATTAATTAAATGGAAAGATAGTGAATTCTAGATATAGTATGTATAAAACAGCTCTAACAAAAACTTTTGAAAATCTTTGCTTTCAATTGATGAAATACAGTATTATTTAATAAATTTACTTACCTCTATCAACGTACAGCTAATCAACTCGTAAGCTTCTTCACAACTGACAAATGAAAATTTCAAATAGAATATTAATATTTTATTCTATAATTTTTGTTATTGAATTCAGCTATAATACAGATTTGACTTTTTTTTTTTATCCTAGCTTAATTGTGAAATGCAGTATCGTTTTTATTTCCAGAAAAAAAAAATATGAATTGACAATATATTGTATACACATTAAAGAGTATACCAAATAATATATAATGAAGTGCAACTAACTAAAAAAATTTATGTATTTAGTTTTTTAAGTTTTCTTTGATCTTTCATACAATGAATATTATCATTACATTGTTTCACATAGTTACTTAAACAAACATTAGAAATTTTTTTAACCATTTGATGCACTAGAGAAAGAATACTTGAATGGCATTTAGGACAATTACTAATTAGAATGATATCAGCCATTTCTATACCTAGCATTGAAAGCTGTACAAATGTAGAAAATTGATTATTACATTTTTTAAATTCACTTTCATAATCTTTTGATACAATTTCTTTGAAAAAAAGAAAACACATGCTTAATACATCTACGACAAAAGCAGTTGGATATTTTAAACCACCTGTATCCAATTCTTTAAGATAAC
This sequence comes from Maratus speciosus, assembly GCA_963932465.1. Taxonomy (NCBI): domain Eukaryota; kingdom Metazoa; phylum Arthropoda; class Arachnida; order Araneae; family Salticidae; genus Maratus; species Maratus speciosus. Next base: position 145,405,570 of record OZ010795.1, on the reverse strand, counting down.
TGTATTCCTCATTATCAATTTCTATACAAATCAAGGTATTCAACATAAATAATTCCTTACATATTTCGCAAGCTAAATTCAGTTTTTTTACACAGTAACCACCGATATATACAATAACTTTAATATCATTTTCTAAAATACTTTCAGCATTTATATTTTCTAAGATTGGTTCATAAAAAGATATACCAGTATCCTCCACATTATTATCTGTATGAGCAGATATAAATTCTTTAATTCCAATTTCTCCATGTGATTCAGAATGGAATTTTAAAATGCTTTTAATTCTTAATTTTTTATCAGCCTCTAAAATTTGCTGAACTGATATGTAATAATTTGAACCAGACATTTGTCTGTACTGGCCAAATCTGCCTTCCAAATTATCTGTTTGAAATTTTCCTGTTAAGACATATTTTGCTTTAACTTCCGTAAGAAGATATTTAATTAGTTCTATCAACGTCTTAGTTGTATGTGAAAGTGCGAAAAATGTTTCTGGGGATAAACGACCATGTCTAGGCTTTTGATTTAAATTTTGCCATGAATCAACTCACTCTGAAAACATTTCTAAAAAATGTATCCTATCGTCATCAATTGAATTGAATGGAATACCTTCCTTTAAACGAATATTATAACCTTTTTTGGGATGTTTAATATTCACTATTTCCCACCATGTATTTATCAATTTTATAAATTTTGCCGTTGTTAAATACTGGAAATTATTTAATTCGTCACCAAATGATTTTAAAGAAACTGAATTCGTATTATCAAAAATCTTAAGTGCCAATGCAACATTTTGTTTTTCAATACTGGTTGGATGGAGGCATTTGTAGGTTAATTTTGGCGTAGATTTTATAACAGCATTTTTTTCATTGTTATAAATATTTTCCAGTGCAGTGAAAGAAGCTTCTAAAATTTCGGTACATTCATGAGGATTAGGAAAATAGAATGTTTTATTTACTTGTGATAACCAGTTATTTCTAATACTTTTAACTAAATGGACAGTATCAAACAATAAGAATAATTTTTCTGAATCATTATAAGGATGTTTGATATAACTTTTTAATTCATTGTTTCCACATAGTTTTATAAACATATTTCTATTGATACGGTTATTGTCAGATATTATAGATATTACCCTAAAACCGATATTTTCCATTAATAATAGGACTTCATGTGTCATTTGGAAAAGATTTTCTGCATTTAAACTATTTACAGGCACTAATAAAATAATTTCTTTACTTTTAGAAAAAAATGATTTATACATAAATGCCTGAATAGTAGTTGCTTGATCTTCCGAATTATTTGCAAATCCCACCATTTTAAGAGCTTTATAAGAAATACTTTGTTTAACATATATTTCATCAATTAACAAATTGACTATTTTTTAATTTTGTTTCAAATTATCACATTTTTCTTTCAAAAATGATTTATTTTCAACTGTTGCTATTCCTGGTGAAACTTTTAAATTTGCAGACATTCTTCTTAAATGCCTTAAAGAGGGTAAACAAAGTAATTTCGAATTGTATAAATATAAATAACATGCAGTAGATCTAATGTAAATACAATAAGCAAATATTATTAAATTACTGCTGTAATTTCTTCCATGTATAGATTTTTTTTACTAATAATATTTGCTCCAAAATAAATGCTATTATATCACTAATTTCATTATCAGAATTTTCCTCTAAAAACAATTTCCAACATTCAATAGCCTTGGAATAATAATCTATTTTCTTTTCATTTGATTCAACAATTTCGTAATTTTTAACATTGGTCAAAACATTTTCTAACTCTCCCCAATAATTCAAAGTATTGTTAGTTAAAATTATATCAAAATTGGGAATTATTTGCTTACCTTTGAAGACTGTTACTTGTAAATTTTTATTGATTTGCACAGATTTCCAAACATTGATGACACTTGATAAATAAAAAATGAACGCATTCATCACAATAATGAACATTTACATTATTAGCTTCAAGAAATGCCCCAATCCTATTATTTTCTCGTTTTAGTTCTTTTTTAATATCAGAAATACAGTTAATTTTTTCCTTCTCAAGAAAATTATCCAATAAATCATCATCTAGTTTTTCCATCTTCCTTTTTCTTTCAATCGTTGTATTCCTCACTGGAATTTTTTTATTTAGGTAATTGGGACAGTTCGGAAAAAATTGTTGGATAAGCATCATCTGCTAATTTTGGGTATTTCCTTTCATATATTGTCAATGTTCCGTCCTTTGATGTGACTTTATCAACCGAAATGATTGAATCTTTCTCAAAATGTTTGATGCAAACAACACTATTACTATTTGGAGTAAAATCCCTGGGGATAATTTTCATCCATTTTCTCTTCAATATTTCATCTTTTGGAAACCGAAATGATGTAATGTATTTTTCGCCAGGCCTATTCGATGTGCAGTTCGGAATGCAGCAATATCGGGGCATTTTTTCAGTATAACCAGGTACGCATTCTCTCACAATTTAACGAAAGTTTTACACAGGATATTTTTCATTTTCAATCTTTTACAGAATTAATCATCTCGTTTTAAACTACATTAATCCAAATTTTGCATCTAACGAAAAATTGTTACAAACATACAAACTATCAAAGCCAAAGCACGTGTTCACTGCTCACACCACATCAATACACAGAACAAACAGAAGAGGAATCGGTGCGAGGTTAAGATTTCAAATCTCCTTCCCTCCTTTGATCACGTGATTCTCACCAGAGCCAGCTCTGTCCAAGCCCGATATAATCAAGAAAGCCCTGCTCCAGCCATGCCAGACCGTTTGCAAAACCTTCAGAATTGCTAATTTGTTCGCTTTCTCCGTTCCACTCCGCAGATTACGGGAGCTGGAGTTAAATTCAAAGGAACTCTAGAAAAGGGGATCGAAAATATTTATATGTACTCATAGTTCGTAAAGCACCGCTTGCACACAAGAAATGTGATAGGTGAAAAAAAAAAGCTTTTAAAATGGTTTTGCACACAAGGAATGTAATAGTAAAAGAAAAAAAAAAAGGTTTAAAAATGGACTTTGGTTAACCGAGAGTTTTGGTTAAAAGAGTTTCGGATAAAAGAGGTTCTACTGTACACGGATTTTCATCAAACTTCAGATTCAGTTAGAAGTTGACAAATGTTGTTGCTAATTAGATTTTCGAGTACATCATCTAACCGGTGGCGCTGCTATGCTGCATTTTTCAGGAAGTATTATCATGTATGAGATAGAAGAAAGTTTTGGGATTGCCTCATCCGGCTAGATTTGTACGGCCCTGTAAAAAAGTTTTAATACTACATCCACAGTTATCTATAAGAAACATAAATCACATCGTGAAACTTAAATAAGTATATAAATTTCAATAGGTTAGAGATAACACAGCATCGTTAAAGCTTGCTTCAAACAGCTACTACTACAGTCAGTATTATCAAACTTTTTGTGTTTCTCTGTAAATGAACAGTAAATACTATGCACACCCTTTTCTATGTGAAGCATATTGTAGTGCATATAAACAACGCATATCCGTTTCTTTACGTTTGAAGTAATGTAACGTCACTAACTCCACTAAAATGAACTTCAAACAATTATCCTTCATAGACCGCACTATTTTCGAATCTTTTACATGTACACAAAAAATAGTCCATGTTATACCAAATGCTTATACAGCTAATTCGGTGTACCTCTCTAACATATCCAGGAAATGGAAATTTATTAGGATTCTTTTTACGGCAGTTAACGCCAGACGGATATACAGACAGACATCAAAAAGTTTTCGTGACTCCACAGTAAAGCCTGAATCGACTTTTCAGCAGTAATGCTAATAAACGATTAAACGAGTAAGACTTTCCCCCAGAATAAAATATACAAATTGTGTTTAAAGGAGGTGAGAATTTCCGTAATTTTTTTAATTTTATTTTTCATAAAAGTAATTTAGAAATTCTGAAACAGTTTCTTTTCGGACCATTGACAAATGTTATAATATCTTTTAAATAATTCACTTTTATTGCCATGCCAGACTGACTGAGATATATTACAACTTAAAGTTTAATAACGTCAAACTTGACAAACCTCCTCGAAATCTTCTACTTTTCACCGTCTAGGAAGTATTTACAAAGACAAAAAACGATTGTAGTGTATTTTTCAAAAGATAAGGGACAGAAGTTTAGTCTTCTTTTAAAGTAAGCAAAGCTGTTTCTGTTTCAAATATTTCGAGCTAGTGAAATATTGATTGTAGAAGGTATTTGCTGACATGCATTCTTTAAAAACAAGATGTAATATCGGCCAGAAGAAAAATGTTTTCTTGTGAAGGAAATATTTCAAAAATAATAAGATACTGAAAACAATAAAGTTTAAATTTATTATTTTATATAAATTTCATTTCCTTAAACATTTTACAGCATTTTTTTAGTGAAAATAATAAATTTTATCAAATTTTATAGGATAGTATACTATAATAATTTTATGGTATTTTCAAGTTTTATATCATGGTATTCTGATATAGTCTGATGTAGTCTATAAGAGTTTTGTAGTATTTTCAAGTTTTATGCCATAGTTTTAAGTACTTGTTTTATAAAAAAAGAACAATGTGCTCAGAATGTATGCTGAACTGACACTCTCAGGCCTTTACTTTCTTAAAATGCTTCCGAATCACTTAATGTTACTGTTTAGTGCAATAATAATAATAATAATAGTAATAATTATTATTATTATTTGGTGGTGGTGGTGGTGGTGATGCTGATAATTGTAAAATATTTCGCATTCAACATGTTTTCTGAAATACACTCTTTTTAATTGTGATAAAATCATGTTTATTAAAAAGAATATTAATTATATTATTACATATTTATTACACTGAAAAGATTAATCATTTCCTAATTTAAACAAATTTTTCGGAATTCTATTCTTAAATATATAAACTGTATAACCATAACTTTACTTCAAGCGATCATTCGTAAATAATTCATTTTTATGTTCTTTATTATTTTCTTTAAAGTATTTTTAATGGAAAGTAGAGGTGAAGCACCACTGAAATGCATCTTTCCTTACGAGGGAGATAAATTATTTTTTTTTACATGTTCAGTTTTATCCTTCATTTACTCTATTGGAGTCTATAAAACCTTTAGCCTTTTTCACTTTCTGACATTGGAAATTTATATGGCTCAAATCCTACAAAAGTTTTTAAATCCATGAGGGAATGTGCAATGGCAAATGAAATATAGTTATAATACACGTTTCAGTAGAACATTAGAAAATAAGTACTGTCAATGCAAAATAGGCAACATTTTTGCTTTTTGTGACGAAAAACATTTAATTTTTTATAAAATTCAAGGCATCGAAATACGGTAATTTTTGAGAGCCAAAATATTATTTTGTTTTTTATTTACATGTTAGAGAATGAAAAATATTTTTATAGACATTAATTTAAGCGACCCAGAGACTATATAAGAATTTAAATTCAGTTACTTTTAGAAAAATAACTAACGGTGGAAATATGTTTTAAAATGGTAGGGAACAACATTTGAAACATATTTACAGTTAGAAGTAAAGGAGACCGGGGCTAGTAGGCGCAGTTTTTAGTTATTGATTTTTATTAATTTTTTGTTTAAGTTTTTTATGAAACTTTAATTGGGCTATGAATACCCGGAGCTTTGAGTTTGTAGTTTTTGCAGCTTATGTTTAGCAGAAGCCTAAAGTAAAAGGAAAATTGTGCGCCAACCTACCCCGTCGCGGGGCAAATTGCCTATATCTATGGGGTAAGTTGGCACACGCTTTATAAAAATTTAAATGAAACTCAAATAAGACACTCAGTTAAGAGAAATCAATTTCATTATTACCAGTAAGTTTAAACAAAGGCATTATCGCCGTACAATGTAAATTCTAAATTATACAGACATAAAAATAATAAATAAAACCTTAACATTGAGTAACTTCTATCCTACTCGATATCATCATCAGAGTTACAGTTGTCACAAATAAAAAAATCCCTGCCGGCCGGCCCTACAGGCGGAGGTAGATTTCGAAATTAAATATACTAATTTCACAAACAAAAACCAAATCATGATTAGAGATAAACCCACTTTAACAATTTTATCTGGCCGCTTTTCAAGAGTTTTTATTTCATTTTTATATAATAACTGGTTTTATCAGAATCATGTTAGGGCGGTATTAAAAAAAATACTTTTGCATGCTCAACAACTCGAAATTTTCTGGCATAACTCCAGATTCATTTTTAATAGGAAAAACATGAAACTTGTTGACGCGATTTTTGAAGAGATTTATAAGCGACCCGTGTTTTTAATTTCCGTTTAATTGTTTAAAACTTGATACATAAACAATTGTTTTCTCAGTAAGACAATACTTTTCGTTTCTAACACAATCGCTTCGGGAAATTCCGTTCAAAATGCCCACTTTGACATCATTTTTTGAAATATATTCTGCCTCTGTCAAAAAATCGATCATTACGGTACATTATATAGTTTTTGAATAAGCGAATATACCAATTGGATGCGTTTGAGAGCAAAAATGAATTTAAAAATGAGTCAGAAAATAAGCAGTTTGGATTTGAATACTTCCTTTTCCAACACAATCCGCTTCGGGAAATTCGGTTCAAAAGGCACACTTTGTCAGCATGTTTTAAAATATATTCTGCCTCTATCAAAAAATTGACCATTACGGTACATTATATAGTTTCTGAGTAAGAAAAGGTACCAATTGGAAGCCTTTGAGAGTAAAAATGAATTGTAAAATGAGTCAAAAAATAAGCAGTTTGGATTTGAATACACCCTTACTAAGATGATTTTTTTCTTCAACCGCTATGTATTTTTAATTTGTTTTTGCTGTAAGAATTGGTCCTATCCAAAACTTGTCTGTATAGATGTTGTAGACAATATTAAGAAGATATATGATAAATTCATGGGGATTTTATATCTTTTGAATTGACGGAGTTATGGATTTTTTTCTTCTTCAAACGCCCTTTTTGTTTTCGTTTTCGTTTTTAATTTTGTTTTGCGATACGAATTGGTCCTATCAAAAACTTGTGAATATAAAAGTTGTAGATAATGTTAAGGAGATTCATGATAAAATTAATTGGATTTCACATCTTGAGAATTGACGAAGTTATGAATTTTTTTCTCCCAAAAACCCTATTTTTTGAGCCCCTTGAGCCCATTTTTAACTTTATCAAAAATCTGTGATACATAAATTTTTGGCCCTATTTTTAGAAGTAATAAAAACTTTAAACTGATTCGATATGTACAAAATTTAAGAAGTTATAGAGGTTTGTCGGTTTTCACAAAACCCCTCCCTATTTCCATCCCCTTGGTCCGATTTTACCCATTAACGAACTCGACCGAGATTTTTTGCCCCTTGATTTTATGTATCAGTTTGGAAGAGATTGGTGCAGAATTGTGGAAGTTATCGTGTCCAGAAGAAAGTGATATATATAGATACATACAAAGATATATATATATATATATATATAAAGTTTTTTACTGAGGGTGGTTTTGGGCTCTAGGGGTCATGATCGGTGTAGATATGCAAAAATGTTTCAGAAATTCCAACGTAGGAACGACGCCAATAGGTAGTATTTCATACGAAATCTACCTAAAATCGAGTGTCTCCTTTTGGGCAAGCATCGTGAGCCCAAAATCTTGCATTACAACCACTTTTCTCGGTGTTATCTGTTTTTCAAGCTACCAGCACACACCAGACACCGAGCTAACTTGCCCCATGTTCAATGCGCCTACTAGCCGTATAATAAATTTCTTCACAAAAGTGACACGTAACTATCTAAGCATAAATAATCCAAGTAAATCACATATGGGGTAAATACAGTTAATCATACACTAAGAAAACTGCACAAGTTAAATCGCAATTATTAAGATAAGTATTAGAAATTATAAAAAGAATGAAGCAACAAAAAATTACTTATGAGTGCAAAAAACAAAAAAATCGTAATAAATGACAACTGGGTAGGTAATGCTGCAAAACTACAATGAGGATTATAAAAAGCAAGAAGAAATGTACTCTGTGACTGGTTGCTTAATCTATCCACAAACTGACGATTTATGAGGACTGCGCCTACTTACCCTTGTAGCTAACTAGCCCCGGTCTCCCCTAACCTGCATAAATATCGAATTATCTTTTAGTTAGTGGTTCCAGAGGACACCCTTATATATCGTTGACTTTGATAAGTAAGCAGGAAGCCATTTCGATCGTCGCGTCGATGTATTAAACATCCCAGACTCAGAGGCGACGCTATGGGGGGGTTATGAGGGGGAAGTTTACCCCGGGTTATGGGGGGGGGGTCTCCCCCTCCAATGTTTGTGAACTTGGGAAATTTGAGCTTAGTGTTGGGAAATTTTAGACGTTTGAAAAACTATTCTGACAGCTGTAACTGTAAATAAGTTAAATAATCAAAAGAAATACAAAAAGAAAGCAGCCAGACTTTGTCTGTCATTATTTCTCTGTTCTATGAAAATATCATACATCCACCAGACTTTATTTTGCTTTACTGCTATCAATGAATAGCTGACTCTGATCTGTATCCTATATTTCCTCCAAAACTTTGTTCCTTGCTCAACAATTTCAAAATGACGTCATTGATCCTCAGGCATTATTTTCATATGAAAAGCGATAATGTTTCGTACACAGTAGAACACAAAGAATTCAAAAACCTCAAACTAATGCTAGTTAACAAAAATAAAAAGAGAATGGTCATTTCACGTTAAATCTCTAAAAATCAAAATCAAATAAACGTTCCAATAAAAAAATCCTGCTCTCACAAACGAAAATCGGACAACAAATTATTCATGTGACTTTCAATTGGTGCTACAGCAATAGGTCGTAGTCTGAGCGGTTATTCTAGGTTCTTAGTCGTTGCCATCCATGCCAGACATAAGTCTGCAAATATTACAAATTTTCTTTAAAAATAACATTCTAGTATAATACTAGAAAAGAAAATCACAACGTCTCTATTCCCTTCAATGCATAACTATCATTACCATACAAACATTGCACTATCATTTGAATTGGAAATTAGCGTAGTTTGCTTCAAGTTGAGAAATTTTTGAATACTCCCCCCCCACAATAAATATCTGTCGCTACGCCCCTGCCCAGACTTCCCATACACTTACAAAAATCGCTTTATAATTGAAAGGATTGCAGCAAGAATAAGAATGCGTTGTTACTTAGATACATTTTTGCACCCTTTAGTAAAAAAAAAAAAATATTTTTTTTTCGTCAAAAATATTTTTCTATTTATCTATTTTATACCGCTATGCATGGATTCCCACGAATAATGTCCAAAAAATACCTATTCTGCGTTGAAGTCCTTCTTCGAGATAAACGTCGAAAAAGCTAAAATGATCATTTCAACATCTAATCATATCTCTTCAATAATCCATGAATCCACTGAGATTTTACTTAGAAGTGATACTGTTGTAACGATTGTCTTTCTTATAATATTCCCGCGATTTGGTATTATATCCTAAATATTTCAAAAGCTCCTGAAAATATGAACTTATCTTTTCTCCCCTCTGTAGAGAAATGGACTGAACTTCGTTTGCGCATGCGTAATATTTCGTTTTGTTTTTAAATTTGTTTTCTGTTCTAGTCATTTACCTTTTCCCTTTGAAAATGAACGCGTGTGCGTTTGAGGGATCTCAGGATTATATTAAATAATATCTTTATATGTTTGTGTCACCTTTAAAGTAATTATAAGTATGTTTTAAAGTTTATGTGGTAACTGAACAGCATTAAAAATGCAATTTAAAGTTCCATGCTAATTTATTAACTATAATAAAAAAATATTTTTATGAGTGTAGAATAAAACCGGGTATACTCGGTTTTGACCCACTCTTAAGTACCCGATTTTACCCCAACTTGACACTCATTTAAAAACATGGCGTCCCTAATTTCAATCCTGTATAGTACCAGATCAGTAAAAAGGTTAAAATACTAGCAGGAAAGCGAATAATTAGATACAGTAATTAGCAATATTTAATATGCTGTCAAATGGTGATTATATGTGTAAAACCTAGAATGAAACAAAACAATTTTTTAGGGTAATTCAAATGAAATCCTTCGCACAAGAAAGAATCGCGCACAGTACCGTTTCGTTCATCTACAAATACCGTAATGGTGATAAACAATTAAATCCCCATATTGTCTGATAGATAACAATAGAACTCAAGGAGGAGTCAGCGCTACCTGGTTTTACCCGCCTACCCGGTTTTGTAACTCTCCCCTATATGATGGGATTTATACTAGTGATTTGTTTATCCTTTTAAAGAGAAATTGATTTAAATTTTAAACAGTCATTTTACCTGTATCAAATTAGCCGTATCACTTTAAAGTACTTTGCGTGGATGCAAAACTCAGGTAATACGAGAGATTCAGTAAAAGGTCCAAGATATGCATGTGGCATTTTATTAAAGAAAAACGAGCAATAAAATACTCTCGCAGGTGAACCCCGGTATAATTAGACAAAGACTGCTCTATATGTTTACCTCAGAGCGGTCAGACATTGAATGGTGACTAGCAGTCAGACATTGAATGGTGACTAGCAGTCAGATTTGATTGTAATTGCATCGAGCCAGACAAATTTGAACTTTGCACAATTATAACCCCTACGAATACGGTACAAAAATTTTGAATTCCAAGTCATCTCAACGATTCATTAGCTGATATAACCGAATTTTTAACGCACTTATTCGATGCAGAGGCCGAGAAAATGGAGAAGTTATATTTAGCAGCACCCATTTAGATATTACAACATGCCTGTCGCTTTCATTATCATAAACATAGTAGGTGTTTTAGAAACGAAATAATCATTTTATTGACTACCAGTTTGAGCATTAATAAAGCGTTTAAATTACAGCTGCAAAGAAATGCATGGCGAATGGCATGGTGGAGCATGGGTGGGAAGAATATCTTTTTTTATATATTCGTTAAAGGAAAGAAAAGTATGCCTTGCTCAGTAATGTTTTTTAGATGCGAAAGTAGCTTTGTTTTTGATTTATTTTATTGGTGGCTTAGTGATCCCGAGAATATAAATTAAATGCAATTTACTAAGCGCAAATGAGAATAAGAAATAGGTATACTTTTTTGGAAAGAAAAGGAAATATCTATTAAATTTAAAATTGTAAAAAGAGGAATTTAATTTTAAAAGGGGGATGAATAATGATACGTGTTTATATGTTAATTCCATCATCACATATCTCATATGTGAAGGATATTTCCTTCGCATATTCTTTTTAAAAGGTATTTCCTTTTCGCCCCCCCCTCCTTCAAAATAATGTTATTTCATTAAATTCTTATATTTTAAAACTCTGTCTTAAAAGATAAATTAAATTTATTTTCCATCGCTCACTTCCTTTAAAAAAGTATGCTCTTTTCTCACTATAATTCTCAAAAACCGCAGAAATCAGTATTAGATTAAAGAGGCATGCTATTTTTATCGTGCATAGTATCAATATACCTGTTACAATAGCACAATTTGGTTACTAGGCAGGATCTGTCTCATGCCTTCTTTCTACATTCGTTGACTGTTTCTCTACAGCTTCTGCATATTTCTCCAAACGTATAAATTCTTATCATAGATTTTGTCTGCAATATCTTTTATTTTTTTAATTCCATATACCTTCAATAGGCTCGGCTTCGCCTCTTTCCATGGTTTGGCAACCCCCTGTAAAATGCGACCTTGTGGTTTTCTGAAGCCTATATTTTCCGATTATCTGGTTGGCCTTTCAAACTCATATTTTGCCCATTCATATTCCTCATTGACAATCCATTAACGGAAATTAACGAGTGTCTCATCTCAACTTAATTCTCGCCAGATATCTACTACTAGTTTGATGTTTTTGTAAATTGCTCCTCGTCAATAACCCATCTCTCTCAGAATTGTAACGACATGACTCTTCTCTTCATCTTGAAACTGTAAAGACCAAATGTAACGGGTCTTCTCTCCAAGACTGGCTATTTATTGTCGGAAATCTCGATTTGTATTCACCGAACCTGGCGCAGAATAAACCTTTTTGCAACTACTGGATTATGTGTTCTCAACTGAAAACTGGCCACATAACCGTTCCTAAAATAGAAAGTGTTCATTATGCTGTTTCAAGAATCACCACCGCAATAAATAAAACATCTTGACATGATTCAAAACAATGGGACAGGATTCTTGCGAAATTATTGAGTAATTCTTAAAAGGACCGGGAATGCCCTATCTCCGCCATGTTAAATTCACCAACATTATGTACAGTCGTGGGAAAAAAAAGTAAGCACCCCTACTAACTCCTCAACAAATTATCGTAGAAGAAAGTTACTTGTACCGAACGATTGGATATAATGTCTACTTTTAAATGATGTATATAAAATTTGTTTACGGGGCCATCTACATATTAAAACGAACCACAAGTTTGTTTTTGTCAATAGCAGTACACAATTCTGAGAGCATAAGTGAACTCTACACCCTTCAATTAGTCTAAAAACAAATTTTTATGCAATTCGTACCTTAAGTTTCCGAGAAATTAATTATTTTAAAACGAGCGTATTTTAAGGGCTGTATCCAAATTGAAGTTGGATACTGGATTGTTAACCGAGAGAGCTCCCTTTTTGATCAAGGCACCTTAAACAGTCAATTAAGCCTGTTAGATTACAGGATAGCATAAAAAATTTCAAAATATTTAGTCACTTCTATCATAGACGGCCCCTTAAACCATCATATTGCCGTTTTTTATGCATAATTTGAAAACTACTTGGAAGAAAAATGTGAAATGTGGGATTTCCATAAAGCAGGACTTTATAAATCTGAATCCATCAAAAAAATTGTAGGTTGCAATTTATAATTTTTTTGAATATTAATTTCATAATTCATAATTCATATCATAAAATTATAAAAATTGCAAAATCAACGTATTTATGTTTGGGTATATTAGTATTATTGCTACACAAAAAATTAGAACATGAGACGCATAATTTCAGAAGTTATAAATAAAAATATGAAAATGTAATTTAACATTAGAAGGACTAAATTTTAAATGTTTACAATTGAAAAACTTATCATTCAAATGACTTGAAATTTGGTGTCTAGGCATAGTTTGAACCAAAGATTTGAAATATCTCGTTAAAATTGGGTGTTGCTATTGAAAAAAATGAAGTTTGGATTCGTTTTAATATGTAGATGTCCCTCTAAGCAAATTTTATATACGTCATTTAAAAGTAGACTTTATTTCCAATCGTTCGGTACCAGTAACTTTCGTCTACGATAATTTGTTGAGGAGTTAGTGGGGCGTGTTTACTTTTTAGGTAGATTTCGTAAGAAATACTACCTATTGCAGTCGTTACCATGGTGCGACTTTTGAAAAATTCCTTCATAACTTTTCATTACATGACCCCAGGAACCCAAAACCACCCCCACCTAAAAAGTTTATATATATATATATATATATGTATGTATGTACTAAATTTTGTCCGCACGATAAAAGTCGCAATTATGCACGGAACGTCTTCAAACTCGCCAACAACTTTAAGATGGCTAATTTCTCGGCGGGGATTGAAAATGAGCAAAATCGGTCCAAGGGAATGGGAATGGGGAAGGTTTAAAATTTTGAATACCGTCTTAACATGATTCTGATAAAACCAGCTTTTACACAACAATGGCAGGAAAAAATAAATATTTTTCGTTATAGCTGTTGCCAACAATTAAAAAAAAGCAATAAAATTCTCACCACAACAATTGTTTTTCTAATGCAATGTTTTCACGTGAAAAATTAAATTAGATAAACAGTTTGACGAATTGAAAACAAATTGAATATTACGTCATAAGTTTTCTCGAGCAAGATTTCTGCATGAAAATTCAAAATTAAATAAATAGTTTGACGAATTAAAAACAACAACAAAATATTGCGTCATATTGAAAATGTAATGGACCACAGCAGGTGAATATGTAACGTCATTGAGTTTGAAGAAACGTATTAAAACATGATAAAAACCCGACTATGGAAACATTAACATATTTTAACACTTTCAGGTTCTCTGAGTTTGATTTAGCCATTTTTATACCTAATCCATATACATGCGTGCGTGTATATTAGAATTTTCACAAAATGATTAGCTCCCTAGAGCTCATTCTTAGCGAAGGAACTGGGTTTATCTTTAATCTTGATTTAAGTTTTGTTGGTGAATTTAGTACTTAACTTCGAAATCTACCTCCGCCTGTAGGCCCGAGCCGGCAGGGATTTTTTTTTTTCCACGACTGTACCTTTTTCTCAGAAATGGTGAAAGATAGAGTTCGAGATTTTTTAGAGTAGTTAAAATAACATGATTTACGCATTTTAACAGACCATTTTCTTTCTAAGTGAAACTCATATTAATTATTAATTATTTATTGAAAGTCATTTTTAAATTAGCATTTTTGGTAAGATTTCACTGCCTAAAATAAATAAGTCTCAACAAATCATTAAATCCTGTGTTAAAGTATACAATATATCCTAATATAAGTATTATATAAAAATCTGAGTTTTTAAGTTTAATAGATATTGAAAAAAAGGAACATAAACATGAAAAATCAAAGTTTTTAGAAAAAGTCAATTAAAGATTTAAATGACCATTTAAGCTGTGAAGTACTCTTAGAAAGAACGATTAATTTCAACACTTAGTTTTTATTTATATATAAACATGTGTTACACATCGTTGGAAAGATAAAAGTTAACTATTTGATGACATAGAAAAGTAAAAATCGATTTTTTAGTTGAATTTTGCTTTCCCGGTCCTCTTAAGTGAAAAATCTCTTTGACGTAATCGCGCTATTCTAATAACTTAAGCACATTTATATTTGATGACCGATGACAGTAAATTTTGTGTCGTATAGGTAATTTGTATGTTGCGTTAAAATAATCTTAAATAATCAATAATACAGACAGTTCTAGAAGCTTTTACATTTGAATAAAATTTTAATTTTAATTTTTACTACAACTTTTACTATTTCGTTCTATATCAATAACATAAGCATCTATGTAGTTGCTAAGAGATTACAGAAACGTCTATGTCTCATGCATAAAATGAATATTATGCTAAAATTTCTGATTTAAATAATCAATAATAAGAGTAGTTTATGTAAAAATCTTTTATTTCCATTAGGTTTATGCCTCAGCTGTTATCAAAGATTTCCTCATTTGTATGCAAATTTAGTATACTGTGCATGTTACACACTAATACCCAAGATATATTTTTCCTCTTTAAGAAATTTATATACTGGTATACATAAATTCAAACGATAAAATAAATATATAGGTATATAACTTTCATTACAAAATATATGCATTTTAAATATTTAATTTTATGTCATTTAAGTCAATCAATTAGAAAAATTATTTTTTTAAAAGTTTTACTAGTGTGTTACATTATATGAGATATAAAAATACGTAAATGATATCAATAAACTAGGACTTCCCTCAGAGGGATTAGTCTGAGCGATATTACTGAGAACATAGATTTAATAATAACATGTGGAAGCAAAGAAAATGAGATATTATCTTTAACCCCTTGGGGACGAGCGACACGTATACGTGCCGGAAATAGGCCTAAGGATCCTCGTTTATCCTCACCAGTAAAATTTTACTGTAAAATTTGCCTTATTTAATTCAAGCATTTTCCCGATTTGAATAGGCACAAACTTCTGTTTTTTAAAACCGGTAGCAAAGTAATAAACATTTCGTAAAAGGCTCCCGTCGCGAAGGGGTTAATTGTCCATATACTGCGAAAAATTGAAATGATGAAAATAAAGGAATTGTAGAATTACAAAATCTTATATATAAATTCGTATACACTGTTTAAAAAAATGGGAAATCAAACCATTCAAGACAGCCAAGCATGGATATAAAATTGAAAGTACGCAATATATTAAAAGTAAAATAGAAAATGAAACACTAATTTACTTATATCGGAATTTTAACTGTATAAAATGATGTCAAGAGCATAATCAGACGCTCCGCACCAATTTGAGTAACTTTAAATGACAAATATATGATGTTTAAAAAGAATGGAGTATATTTTATATGGTGTGTGCTCCCCCGGAATGGTTAATATTGTACAATATCTGTTTTTCACAGATGCAATGAGGTTGTCGATAACATTTAAGGAATTCTCTTCTCAAAATCTACTATAGTATCAAAGTACCGAATACATCAAAAGTGGCATGCAATGCTTCGTTAGAGTGTGTTTTAGATATGCTCGATCGGATATAAATGATGAGTGTATGCTGGCCACTACATACGCTGTATTGTTTTGTTTTCAAACATATTCTGCACAAGTTGAGCTGTATTTAGCATGTATTAAATAAAAGAAATCGGCAATGATTACAACATAAAGTATGACACAAGATCTGAATATATCGTCTGCATAACTTTTGAGCTGACAAAGTGTCATTTGAAGTAATTTACAAATCCATACATATTTATTCAGCAAATCATGCAAGCTGACATATGCCAATATGAAACCGATTGCAAAATTACACCAGAATAAGTTAATATATAAAAAATCTACTAATGATAATTGAGAATATGACCTTATGATAAAATGTCTAGAAAAATGAATCGGATAAAAAATTCATATCACATTTAAAACGGCACTTCCCTCTGTTAGTGGCCTTGGCGAGAGAGAGAAAAGCCTAGAGAAGGAACACTTTAACAAGTACTTTCGGACAACCTACTCACTGTTTCATACAGGTCTTTATTCAATATTTACACAATTTATTTAATGCTAGGTGGGTATCTATCATTTTTGTTGCATTTAAATCGCATGTTTTGCGAAGGAAATGCAGCATTATGAAATATTTAATGTTGCTGTACCTAATAATTTCAAATTAATGGTAATTGAGATCGCTTTCCGTTAATTTCATCATTTTAAATTTTTTAGAAACCATTCATAGAGACAATTGTGTATTTTAAAACTAACCCGAAGCAAAATTTCTAGATTTTGGGCTCAGCAGTAACAGAGAAATAGAAAATTTTTGAAAGTTTTTTGTTTCTGCACTGTTTCATATAGCGACATTTTTAGAAATTGTTCTATTGCGAGAATTTACGTCATGATAAATACAGCCATGTTAATTTTCATGTTTATATTCCTAACAGTTCCATGATTTTCGTTACTTAGATCATCTTTAGATCTTTTTCCGCTTTGTTTAGTCTTTCTATTTTTTAGAATTCGTTCTACAACGAGCATTTACATCTTATTAATTACTACCATGCAAAGTTCTCGTTTCTAACCCCAACAGTACCCCAAAAATTTCAGTATTCCAAATAAATCATAGTTTAGAACCTTTCTAGAAATTTTTACGTTTATCCGTCAAATTGAACCTTTTAGAGAGCGTTCATTACGATTATTTACATCTTAAAAGTAACTACCGCACCAAATTTAAAGTTTCTAACCCAATCAATATCGCAGAAATCACAATTTTAGAACTTTTTTGCTCCTGCAGCGATGTAGGTTCTTGCACTGACATAAAATAGTCTTTTTTTCGCAGCAGAGATGGCCACCAACATTTTTTTAAGTTGGTTATGTAGTTTCAGAGATAACACCTCACAAACGTACAAGCATTAATAATATTATATGTTTTATAATATTATAACGCTTTATAATATTAGCATTAGATGTACAGATACAAAAGCCTTTTATCTGTTACAAACTAAGCCCCACCAGTGGCCGAGAGGTTCTGCTCTCGAAGCTAGTAGACGGGAGGTGCTGGGTTCGATCCAAATCGCGCCCGTCGGCCTAATCGTTCGGAGTTTTCGTGGTTTTCTTCGAAACTTGGTTCTCCAAGCGTTAATACGGGTTAGGTTCCCTTAGAAAGACCTCCACGGAAGGCACTCCCCCCCTTAGGGCCCATATCCCACGTGCAGATAATTGGCCGACATAAATACAACCAACCAACCAACCTGTTACAAACTAAAGTGCCGGCGTTGCCCAGAATTTGAAGGATGTTTGTTCTGAAAAATCAATTTCAAAATTTAACATACAACACAAAACAAACATTAAAAAAAGCAGTCGAAATGTTGTTGAATGAATCATATGAAAACGCTATATAAAAATGTATAAATGTATATAACAGACGCAAAAGAATACCGCTATAAATGAACTTATTTCAATTTATAATTGGAGCAATAATGTTAAAATACGCCAATATTTCCCTAATCGGGTTGTTATCATGCTTCAATACATTTTTCACACTCATATGATGTTATACTATATCCACCATGCCCTTTATATTTCCAATATGACGTAATATTTTCCCCTTTCACGTGAAAACCTTGAAATAGAAAAGTTATGAAGTTATATTCACTTTCATTTAAATTCGTCAAACCATTTATTTCATTTTCATATTTCACGTGAATATCTTGCAATAGAAAAGTTATGACGTAATATTCACCTTTAATTAAATTCGGCAAACTATTTATTTCATTTTCATTTTTCACGTGGGAATCTTGCAGTAGAAAATTAATTGTTGTAGTAATAATTTTATTGTGTTTTTTAATTGTTGGCAACTGCTATAACGAAAAATGTTTAAATTTGATAAGAAATTGCTGTTAAATTGGTGGTTTTTATTAATTAAAAATTAACTATAAGTTATTTCGATTCCGGATTACTTTAGTTGTCTCGGCCATGTTTTAATACACATGTACGTATCTCTTCACAATTTTGGCTTCCAAATTGTGGATTTTTTATAGAATTACAAACAGACAGATAGACAAGTTTTCATTTTTATATATCTCTCTATTCTATAAAAAGTAACTAACGCTGTCACCGCCGCCGCCGCCGGTTTTGAATTTTTTGTGACCGGAGGTCTTTCTTCGTTAATATTAAGAAAACTATTGCATACAAATATATGAAAATCGGTGGTATTATAGTGAAATGTTTGATCAACACACTAATGCATACAGTTTTCAAATCGAAGAATTATTTTAAGAGATATTTAATGCTAAATTTGGACAAAATCGTTCCATTAAAAAAAGTTTATAAGAGCAAAAGCTATACATTGGAATTTAATCATTTTTAGATCATTTTATTCAATAGAAGATCCCGGTCTGCAGATTTCATTAATTTTTTTAATTTGACTCATTTCTTGAGGTTTTATTTCTATTTTAAATTCAAATATTTAGGATTTTGAGAGATATTTTTTACATATTTTAGAAAATGGTATAAATTTAAACTGTTGCCAACTGTATAAACAGCGCAAACAATAATGTTTGCTTCAAATAAAAAAAAATATTTACATGTTACTATTATAAACAGAAAAAAACCTTCAAATTAGAATTAAATAATTCGGTATAAAAAGCAGGCACTTATTGGAAATTACGCCATAAAAACTATATTTACATGTGAATTTTAAAAGAGAAAGGATATTGTAAAATAAATTCATTAACATGCGTTAGAAATCTGAAATAGAACAAATTACGTCACATTACACTTATGCAAAATGAACAAAAAATAGTATGGCAAAACAGTTTAAATTTAAAAATTGCGCGAGTCAAAATATTAGAGGTTAAATATTAGATTTTTTCAAAATTTTATTATTTGCTGTTTGATGTCAGGTGTTTAGCTATATGTATGCAAAATTTCATGTCTCCAACTTAATTAGGGGATGAGTTAGAAAAATTGCTTAAAATACACAAGTTAGAGCCCAGAGGGTTAAATAATAGACTTTTTCAAAATTTTATTATTTGTCGTTTGATGTGAGGTGTTCAGCTATAAGTATGCAAAATGTCATGTCTCCAACTTAATTAGGTACTGAGTTAAAAAATTGCTTAAAATACACAAGTTAGAGCCCAGAGGGTTAAATATTAGACCTTTTTCAAAATTTTATTATTTGTCATTTGATGTGAGGTGTTCAGCTATAAGTATGCAAAATTTCATGTCTCCTACTTAATTAGGGGCTGAGTTAGAAAAATTGCTTAAAATACAGAAGTTAGAGACTGGAGGGTTAAATATGACATTTTCAAAATTTTATGATTTATCGTGTTATCGCAAGTGTTCAGCTATAAGTATGCAAACTTTCATGTCTCCAACTTAATTAGGGACTGAGTTAAAAAATTGCTTAAAATACACAAGTTAGAGCCCAGAGGGTTAAATATTAGACCTTTTTCAATATTTTATTATTTGTCGTTTGATGTGAGGTGTTCAGCTATAAGTATGCAAAATGTGATGCCTCCAACTTAATTAGGGGCTGAGTTAGAAAATGTGCTTTAAATACAGAAGTTAGAGACCGGAGGGTTAAATATGACTTTTTCAAAATTTTATGATTTATCGTGTTATCGCAAGTGTTCAGCTATAAGCATGCAAACTTTCATGTCTCCAACTTAATTATGGGCTGAGTTAGAAAAATTGCTTTAAATACACAAGTTAGAGCCCAAAGGGTTAAATATTAAGCCTTTTTCAAAATTTTATTATTTGTCGTTTGATGTGAGATGTTCAGCTATAAGTATGCAAAATTTCATGTCTCCAACTTAATTAAATTAGGGGCTGAGTTAGAAAAATTGCTTAAAATACACAAGTTAGAGCCCAGAGGGTTAAATATTAGACCTTTTTCAAAATTTTATTATTTGTTGTTTGATGTGAGGTGTTCATCTATAAGTATGCAAAATTTCATGTCTCCTACTTAATTAGGGGCTGAGTTAGAAAAATTGCTTAAAATACAGAAGTTAGAGACTGGAGGGTTAAATATGACTTTTTCAAAATTTTATGATTTATCGTGTTATCGCAAGTGTTCAGCTATAAGTATGCAAACTTTCAAGTCTCCAACTTAGTTAGGGGATGAGTTAGAAAAATTGCTTAAAATACATAAATTAGAGCCCAGGGGGTTAAATATCAGACATTTTTCAAAATTTTATTATTTGTCGTTTGATGTGAGGATTTCAGCTATAAGTATGCGAAATTTCATGTCTCCAACTTAATTAGGGGCTGAGTTAGAAAAATTGTTTAAAATACACAAGTTAGAGCCCAGAGGGTTAAATATTAGACTTTTTAAAAATTTTATTATTTGTCGTGTTATCGCAGGTGTTCAGCTATAAGTATGCAAACTTTCATGCCTCCAACTTAATTATGGGCTGAGTTAGAAATATTGCTTTAAATACACAAGTTACAGCCCAAAGTGTTAAATATTAAGCCTTTTTCAAAATTTTATTATTTGTCGTTTGATGTGAGATGTTCAGATATAAGTATGCAAAATTTCATGTCTCCAACTTAATTAAATTAGGGGCTGAGTTAGAAAAATTTCTTAAAATACACAAGTTAGAGCCCAGAGGGTTAAATATTAGACTTTTTCAAAATTTTATTATTTGCCGTTTGATGTGTGGTGTTCAGCTATAAGTATGCAAATTTTCAAGTCTCCGACATATATAGTTTCTGAGAACGGGCTCTGTGACAGACAGACAAAGGAGTGAGATAGGTAGGGTTTCGTTAGATGAACGAAACTCTAAAAACATGCTGCGGATGACTGTAACAACATCCTAAAATTACATTACCATCAGCGATCTACCAATCCCGAATTTAGTTTATATTCGTTTCATATGTTCTTATTCTTTTGTGCGGCCCTGTAAAATAACTATCAATATTATATACAGTAAAACCTCCGAATAGCGGACACCCCGAGAATGCAGAATTTGTCCTCGATTTAGAGGTGACCGCTACTGAGAGTAAAACATGTACAGTTATTTAAGAGTTGGTAATCGAAAAAATGTCCGCTAAATAGAGGTATGCGCTAATTGGGTGTGTCCGCTATGGAGGTTTTACCAGTAAAACTTCTGAATAGCGAACACCTCGGGAGGGCAGAATTTGTCCTCTATTTGGAGGTATCCGCTACTGAGAGTAAAAAATGTAGTTATTTAAGGGTTGGTAATCGAAAAAATGCCCGCTAAATAGAGGTGTCCACTAATCGGGTGTGTCCGTTATGGAGGTTTTACTGCATAATAATATCATCCTTTACAAGAAAATTGCACGCTGTATGATAGACAGACAGATATCCAGAGAAAGATAACCTCCCGGAGCAATAAACACTCATGTCTTTTATTTTAATCATCCACAATTCTATGTCATACAACATGCCAGATTTTATACAACAGGCTAAAAACGGTCACGGGGGTACGGAATACTGTATTATTATTTGTTTGCCCACCAAAACTGGTTGCCACGGGTTGTTGCAAGGTTTGTGATCACGTGGTTGATACTGATCTATTCAATATTACTGCTTGCGTATTTTTTTTTTTATATGCTCCATGTGTTCAAACCAGTTGTCTACGAAAACATCAACCGGTGAAAGTGACGCACACCAAATTTCTGTGACGTATGCAGATAAATTGTGCTTTTTTAAGAGTTTTTTCTATATAATTTTTAAACGGTTTGGAATTTATTTTTCATAGTAGGTGCATTCAGTAGACGACCCTCATAGGTACCTTCTGGTGCAATCAGAAATGAAATCCGACAAATATTTTTTAAGTTATGCTTGACGAAAGGTTTTTATTAGGCTTTTTTTTAGTAGGACATGGCGTTAATATCCATCGTAGTAGTAAAGTGTCCGGACAGTAATATTTCGCTGAGTATTAGCCTTCGCTTCGCTCAGACAATTAACATACGTAGTTCAGTATACATAAATAATACGTGGAAATTTCTCACGTTTATTTTTTAGAATTTTGAAACCCTAATTGCTGTATTATTTTATTCAGCTTGGCTAAAAAGCGTAAAACCAACAGAATGAAAATGTAGAAATTCTCCACGCCTATTTTTTAATAATTTTAAATCTTAATTGCTGATTTTTTTTATTCAGCTTGTGTAAGAGATGTAAAACGGACAGAGAGAAAAAGTGTCCAAACCTGGATTTAAAACCCACAATGATCCTTGTTGGAATCCAGGCACCGCCCCTTAAATAGCGCCCGAGCGCTTGCACAAAAATGAAGGCTGTTGTAGGCATCTTTTTTTAAACCTATGTACAGTCGAGGAAAAAAAAAAGTAAACACCCCCTTCTAACTCCACAAAAATTTATCGCAGAAGAAAGTTACTGATACTGAACAATTACTATTTGTTAATTGAAAAGTAAACAAAGTCTACTTTTAAATGTATATAAGATTTGCTTAGGGGAGCAGCAGCTACATATTAAAACGAACCTAAACTGCATTTTTTTCAATGGCAATATCAATTTTAACAAGATATTTCAAATCTTCGGTTCAAATAATGCTTAGACACAAAATTTCAAGTCATTTGAATGATAAGATTTTGAATTATAAACATTCAAAATTTGGTGCTTCTAATGTTAAATTACATTTTCATACTTTTATTTATATCTGCTGAAATTATAATCCTAATGCGCTAATTTTTTGTGTAGCAATAATACTAAAATGCCCAAACATAAATACGCTGAATTTGCAATTGTTATAATTTTATGATATGAATTATGAATTATGAAATTAATATTCGAAAAAAATATGAATTGCAACCTACAATTTTTTTGATGGATTTAGATTTATTAAGTCCTGCTTTATGGAAATTCAAAATTTCACATTTGTCTTCCAAGTAGTTTTCAAATTATGCTTAAAAACGGCAAAATGATGGTTTACAAGGCCGTCTATGATAGAAGTGACTAGATATTTTGTAATTTCTTTTGTTATCTTGTTATCTAGCAGTCTTCAATGACTGCTTGAGTAGCGCTCAACATGCCTTGATCAAGAAGTGGGCTCTCTCGGTCAAAACCGAGTACCGAACTTCAATTTGGATATAGCCCCTAAAATTCGCTAGTTTTAAAATAATTAATTTCTCGGAAACTTATCGTACGAATTGCGTAAAAATTTGTTTTTAGGCTAATTGAAAGGTGTAGAGCTCATTTATGCTGTCAGAATTGTGTACTGCTATTGAGAAAAAACAAAGTTATGGTTCGTTTAAATATATAGATGACCACCTAAGCAAATTTTATGTACATCATTTAAAAGTAGACTTTATTACCATTCGTGTGGTAACAGTAACGTTCGTCTACGATAATTTTTTGCAGAGTTAGTATGGGGTGTTTAATTTTTTTTTCCACGACTGCACGTTTCCCCAAATTTAGAAACAAGTATTTAATAAAATATTTCTTTGACTTGTTTAATCTCAGAAAAATAAAGCGAAAAAATCTTTTAAAAAATATTGGTACCAAAATTTAAGGGAACGTACACACGGTGAAAAAAATTCGCCTTCTGCAGCCACCATTTTTGTGTCAACGCTCATGCCTAGTATTCAGGGGAGGGTGATCCAGGCTTTGACACTTTTTTACTCTGTTAATTTTACGCCTCTTGGCCAAGTTGAATAAAAAAATTTAGTAATTAAGCTTTCCAATTACTAAAAAAATTTTCTACAAAAATTTCCACAAATTACATATCTGTACTAGGGGCTCTGCCCCCTGCAAGCTACGCTCGCTAACCCCCGTTCAAACAGCGCAGAATCTAAAAACACGCTAATCTGATCGGTTTTAAAAATAACGGCGCGATTTTTAATAATAGCCCATATTGGCGCGATTTTTTTCCGACGCCAATTTGGGGAAAGCATAAACAACAACATCCGGCTTACCATATCAAGCAAAATAACGATACTTTGTTGCCAGTTAAGAACCCGTTTCGCATATGACATTGGCGTCAGAAAAAAATCTCGCCAATATGGGGCCCTATATGACATCTGTCAAAATTTTCCATTTTGATTAAAAAATCAATTTTTTTTTCGAATAAAACTACATAAATGTTGGCATGGTCGCAAAGAATTCATGGTACTGTTACGCTAGACCGGTGCAAATCCCGCCAATATCTTTTTTTTTAAATTCAACAGTTAGCATTTTTTTTCGAGTGGTAAATTAAAACATTGCTTTGAAGTGGAAATTAAATGTCATGGTTTGTTGCAATATTTAATATCTGGCCGGATGTCATATACGCACCGGGTTTGGCTTTATTTTTTTTATTTTATATTCTTTTATTTTTTTTACGAATATTTGGCGAAAACCTCGTTTTCGAACACAAGCTACATATGTATTTTTGGTAATACTTAGTTATCCCGTCGACCAAAAATCTATCGCCGAACTATAAGATTAAATGCCAATAATGGTTGATCGTAAGTGTTACATTCACTTGCCTTTAAGCAAGTTACACGTGTTTACATCATCAAGTGCTTTTTATTTCGACATGTTATTTGTATATTTATTAATGTTATACTAATTTATTTGTTGTTTCGTTATTTAAAATAAAAAATATGTCAATTTGTATAATTTGACGAGTGGTTTGGCGATTTATATAATTTGGCGAAATCGGTCGACGGAATAACTAAGTAGTACCGTATTTTTTAATTATTTTCTATTATTTTTAAAAAAAAATAACAAAAAAAAGTCCTTCCGGCCAGTGCCGGGAGGAAGAGGTAGCTTACATAATCCTTATTTAAAAAAAGCCAACTTATATCATGCAAACACACGAAGCTCAATTTAGTGGAAACCGAATATAGGAGATTCAATACTAATTTTTATCAATATAATGAATGAGAATTTCGCGAAATTAGTCAGCTTTATCCAAGCTGCTTTTCTTTAAAGTAACTTATATTTGTCTGCCAAATTCGGCAATTTCTTAAAGTGCCTGCCATTTTAAGACAACATGGTGGATGAGGCTAAGCAGTGAACTTGGTCGAGACCTTAGTAATTGCTGTGCACATGCTCACTCACATCGGAATCGGTTAATATATAGGAGTGCTGTCGCATGCAAAAAATCAGATTTTTCAAAATGTCACCCACAATAGAAATTGAAACTGCTATATCTGAGCCATTTTTTAAGATAAAGACAAACAAAAATGCTCCTGAATCCTTATATCAAGGTCAAATGCTTAAGAAAGAAACCTTTTTCAATTTCTAATTTTTTTGCACCTCACTTTAAATATAATTTTTTTAATTTAATGACTGCCATTTTGAAACAAGATGGCTGATGATGCTGAGCCAGCGAACTTGGTCGACATATTGATGTATACTATCCACATGCCTTCTTACATCGAAATAGGCGAATACGTGTGTTATCGCGTGACAAATACAAGATCGTTTCAAAATGTTAGCCATGCTAGAAATTCAAAGTGCTATAAATCAACCATTTTTTAAGATATCAACAAAAGAACAAATTTTCAGAAACAAAAACTGCTCCGGAATCTTTGTATCAAGGCCAAACACATAAAAAAAATCTTTTTCATTTTCCAATTTTTTAATACCTCATTTTGAATTTTAAATTTAATTTTTTTTAAATGGCAACCCTTTTGAAACAAGATGGCGAATGAAGCTGGCTAACGAACTCGGTCGAGACATTGGTATGTACTATGTACAGACCAAGTTACATCCAAATAGGTTCATAAATACGCCTGTTATCGCGTGTCAAAAATCAGGTCGTTTTAAAATGTCAGCCACAAGAGAAATTCAAAATGCTATTACTCAGCCATTTTTTTTAGATATAGACGAAAGAAAAACTGTTCCGGAATCTTTGTATTAAGGTCAAACACATACAAAAAAAATCTTTTTCATTTTCCAATTTTTTGGTATATCATTTAATTTTTTTTTATTTTTTAATTTTTTTAAATGGCCGCCATTTTGAAACAAGACGGCGGATGAAGCTGGCCAACGAACTCGGTCGAGATATTTGTATGTACTATGTACACACCAAGGTACATCCAAGTCGGTTCATAAATACGCCTGTTATTACGTGCTAAAAATCAGGACGTTTCAAAATATCAGCCACGCTAGAAATTCAGAATGCTATAACTCAGCCATTTCTTAAGATATAGACGAAACAAAAACTGCTCCCGAATCTTTTTATCAAGGTCAAATACATAAAAAGAAAATATTTCTTCAATTTTCTATTTTTGGTACCACATTTCAAATTTAAATTTTTCTTAAAAATTTAAATGGCCGCCATTTTAAAACAAGATGGCGGGTGAAGCTGGCCAACGAACCCGGTCGAGACATTGGTATGTACTATGTATAAACGAAGTTACATCCAAATCGGTTCATAAATACGCCTTTTATCGCGTGACAAAATTCAGGACGTTTCAAAATGTCAGCCACGCTAGAAATTCAAAATGCTATAACTCAGCCATTTTTTAAGATATAGACGAAACAAAAACTGCTCCGAAATCTTTGTATAAAGGTCAAATACATAAGAAAAAAATATTTTTCCATTTTCAATTTTTTGGTACCACATTTCAAATTTAAAAATTTTAAAAATTTTTTAAATGGCCGCCATTTTGAAACAAAATGGCGGATGAAGCTGGCCAACGAACTCGGTCGAGAGATTGGTATGTACTATGTACACACCGAATTACATCCAAATCGGTTCATAAATACGCCTTTTATCGCGTGACAAAATTCAGGACGTTTCAAAATGTCAGCCACGCTAGAAATTCAAAATGCTGTAACTCAGCCATTTTGTAAGATATAGACGAAACAAAAACTGCTCCGGAATCTTTGTATAAAGGTCAAATACATAAGAAAAAAATATTTTTCCATTTTTAATTTTTTGGTACCACATTTCAACTTTTAAATTTTTTTAAAAATTTTAAATGGCCGCCATTTTGAAACAAAACGGCGGATGAAGCTGGCCAACGAACTCGGTCGAGACATTGGTATGTACTATGTACACACCGAATTACATCGAAATCGGTTCATAATTACGGGAGTTACAGTGTGACATAGGTCAGATATATATATATATATATATCAATTTTGAACGGAGGGTGGTTTCGGGGTCTGGGGGTCATGATCGATGAAAATATACTAAAATTTTTTGAAATCGCATTCCTCCGAACGGCTGCAATAGGTAGCTTTTTTGTAAAGAAAGCTACCTAAAATTACAACTATAGAACAGAACAATTCATATAATCTAGAAAAAGATAATAAAAGTAAATAAATACTTATTATTAAATAAACAACAATTGCCGGGTTACCATGCCAATTAAAATAATGCCCTTTTGGCGCCAATCAGGTACACCGGTGCGTATATGAAATCTGTGCCTAATATTTTTCTTTTTGTTTTGATAAAAAATTAAAAGAAAGAAGTGAAAGCGATCAGTTTTAAATGTTCAGTTTTAAATGAAATTTTTGTATTTTAAATAAAATGAATAAAAGGATTAAATTTTAAATGAAATTAATGAAATAAAAAAAATGCGATGGGAAAAATATTTGGTGATTTATCCCCTACATCCCACTAACATAAAAATAGCGAGTTCTTGATTTCTCTATCACAATCTTTCGATTTGGCGAAAATTGTTCAAGTAAATTTAATTATGAATAAAAGTAACATGATACATTTCTTAGCATACATTTAAGGGAGGACAAACTGGTCACCTTATTAGTTTAAAATAATAAATTTTTCTAAAATATGAAATAAAATATATGTTATGATTAAAATTTGAGTTGCCGTCATTAGAGAAAGTATTCAAAGTTAGAAAAAAATTAATATTTCGAAAACTAATTCGAATTAAAAAATTCTAATACCAATTTTGAGATCTGCAAATCAATACGGATTTTTAGTGTTAATTTTATCGCAAAGTATTCTATATTTTAGAAGAAATCGCCGTGAAACATAATCAGTTGTTTAATCAGTCGTTTCATAGAATCGTTTCATTTCAGTTGTTTCATAATATCCGTTTCACAAATTCGTTACATTAGGATTTTATATATATCGTGGGTACCATGTCAAACTATTCAATGTGAAAACAGTGGGCTACTTTTTTTAAATCCAGATTTCTTGATCGTCACCACTTTTTTGAAATAGTAAAATTCGCCTT